>NC_069407.1:71589617-71739157 GCF_026875155.1 Cherax quadricarinatus
ATATATATATATATATATATATATATATATATCACTAGCAGCCAACAATACCCACATCTCAGCAAACCGCCCCGACGGGATCACCATCTATCCTTGGAAGAATGGCAAGCTCTTAGCATGGGACTATACCTGTGTGTCCACACTGGCTGACACCTATATCCATCACAGTGTGGGGCGACAGGGAGGAGCTGCTGACCATAGGGAAGAGTACAAGATCAGCAAGTACAGGGACATTAGCCAACAGTATCAATTTGTCCCAGTGGGATCAGAGACCTTGGGATCATGGGGAAAAAATGCCACACGTTTCCTTAAAGAATTGGGTTCCAGACTCATCGACACCACCAGGGACCCAAGGGCAGCCACTTTCATGTTCCAGAGCCTCAGCGTAGCCATCCAGAGGGGAAATGCTTGCTGCATACTTGGCTCGCGTCCAGCCTCGGAGGAGCTGGAGGAAATTCATGATCTTTGATACATTGTGCCATTGTATTCATATTTATGTTTTTTTTCTGTAAATGTATTCTTTTTATTAAAAAATGTTCACATAGAATATAAAATATATAGGGGGTGGTAGGAGAAGAAAATATTCAAACAGCTCTGGGGAGAACCTTGAGTTTTCCATGTGGTACGTTTATTGTCTTCTCTGAGGATGAGGGTCCCCATTCCAGCTATAGAGGTGGTACTTCCCTATATTTTATCGAAAAAAATATAATATATATATATATATATATATATATATATTATATATTTATTTATATATATATAATATATATATATATATATATATATATAATATATTATATATAATATATATATATGCCATAATTTCTCAAAAATCATTCTGAACCCAGCAAAAAAAATATATATTATATTGTTTCTATATTACTAAATAATTGTAAGTTTATCTAAAATATAATTAGTTGGATTAGGCTAAATTAAATTGCACTTATTATAATATGGTTAGTTAGGTTTTTAAGGTGCTTATGGTACAAAATTATTAATTATTGCATTAACATATATGAAAAGAAATATATCTTCCAACGTTTAAGAGAAAAATTTAGAAAGGAATTAATTTTCAATGAGTTACTGCTAATTCATCAGTTTATATATATATATATATATATTTTATATAATATATATATATATATATATATATATATATAAAATATATATATATATATATATATATTATATATATATGTATATATATATATATATATATATATAATATATATATATATTATATAATACTATTTTTATATATATAATATATATATATATATATATATATATATATATATATATATATATATTATATATATGTCGTGCCGAATATGTAAAATTGGTCAATTAGCAAGAACTCATTTAAAATTAAGTCCTTTCTGAAATTTTCTGTTATACGTATAAAGATATATTTTTTTCATTAATGTTAATGTAAAAATTTTTAATTTTGCACGAAAAGAATCTTAGAAAACTTACCTAACCTTATTATTATATGAGCAATTTATTTTAGCCTAACCCAACTAAATATATTTTAAATACGTTTACAATAATTTAGTACTAAACAAACACAATCAAATATATTTTTTTCGTTAGGTTCAGAATGATTTTGGCGAAATTATTGCATACACAAATTTTCACTTGTCCTATATGGCAAGATGAACGTTGCTGTTTAAGCCAAGATCGCAAGTTCTGCCTATTCGGCACGACATATATATATATATGTATATATATATTATTATTATTAAAGATTCGCCGGTATTCTCCCGGCCCGGGCTTTTCCCAAGTGGTGGCCCGGCCTTGGCTCCCTCTTTAGGGAGTGTCTGAGACCTAAGTCTCCCATGGGAGGAGGCACAAGTACCTCCTCATCTTTGGGACCCAAATGTCCCCAGGCCTAGCCACAAGCTAGGCCTCTCTGGTCTGCCATCCCCGCCCCAAGGGGGCTAATGGGAATGACAGTCTTGTGAGCTAAAGGCTCGGGCTCAGGCACCTACCCTACCCTAGAAGGGTTAGGCATGGTGTCGATGTATATATATAATATATATATATATATATATATATATATTATATATATATATATATTATATATATATATATATATATATATATATTTATATATATATATATATATATATATATATATATATATATATATATATATATATACATATATATGTACACACACACATTCATACTCATGCATATCAGCCCCGGCCCGAGGACCTGTACGACCTGCTTCTGGATCTGAGCCAACTCACTAAGGGGAACTCAAGCAGACTCTGACAGCTGATTTAAACTGGAATAATTAACACAGAGGCGACAGAGCAGCAGGGTGTAACAAGACGTCTGAGACATACTGACTCGTATAGCCTCGCTCCTCCTCGGTTTGAAGGTCAAATATGATACAATTCACGTCAAAACGCTTTTTATTAGTTTGGTCGTTTTTAGTTGGCAATGAAGTTCGTAGGCGAATATCGTTCAATTTGTTACTCCCGTGTTTCTGCTTTTTTGTCGTATATTTTCACCTATGGACCTTTCCCGAGATTAGAGTATTTTTTTTCCTTGCTTCAGGATAATTCATAAATTAAATGAAGTTCAGGAAGCAGCATTTCACTATAGAAGAACAACATTAATTTGTACTAACACATCAGTACACATGTGTGCAGGTGTACCAGTTAGCCTAGCAGGAAATGGAATATTGCTTGATGTCATATTGGTTTGTTAGTCCTTGCGTTGAAGTGAACTGTAATTATATAGACTAAGCTTTTATTATCCTGCAGTTCTCATTACTTTTAATCAACGATTAGAAAAGAAAAAACTGAGATAATCGCTTAACTGATTCTAAGTTCTTCCGGTCAGCCAAGTTTCTGACGACCTCTCATGCTATCTAATACTCGAGATGGACTTGCAAATTATTCAAAGTCGGTCCCCTATGTCGTTATAAGCTTCTCTCTCCTATGTGCGGGTTACTTGTGTGGTGTGTAATGGATGGAGAGGATTCATCCATTAGATAATACACAATTACATCACAAAGAAACTAGCACTAAGTTCTACGTTATTCTGTAAGGAGAATGAAAATCATGTAAAGGAGAAAGAGATGTTTAGAAGATTTAGACAACTCATCGGGGAACATCAGTAAGCATTTTGGAATGAGGATTTAAACATCTGCTCCAATTAGAAGCAGTTAAGAATCTGTTTTTAATTGTCACAACCAATAACATCACACAAAATTCTTCAAGTTTTATTATTTTAAGGTTCTCGCCAGTTATCCTGCCCAAACCAAACACAGCAATCGCGTAGCTAATATGCAGCACCTGACCCTAACTACTTCATTTCTTTGTATTGCGTTAAGAAAGTCTCTGGAAAACGCCTTCATAATAAATGAACCAAGTACGGCTTGCGTGTCTTGCACATATGCTCTACAGATGTTGATGCTCCTTTGCTATTGGGAGGAATAATATATCTGGTGACTGCTCTCTCACGTGTAGTAGTAGTAGTAGTAGTGTTAATGATGGAAAATATAAGAGTGTGAATATTTGTGAAACGTAATCAAATTTCTCATGAGAAATTGTGAACTGATAAATATCTATGTACACTCATGAAGAAAATGATGACTGATCCTGGTGTGTTGAGAATGGTAGTGTATTAGGTAGCCCTTGTTAGTTTAAGAGCACATTTTAAAATAGGAACTAGTTGTTCCTTGCCTCTTGGAACATGAGATATATGGCTGGCTTCACATTGTTGATGGTTGATCTATATGACACATGAAACACCTAGGAATTATTATTTACAGGACGTTTCGCCTGTTACAGTTATTTAGTTTCTACCGAGATAGTTTTGTATTCTATTGAAAAAAAAAAAAATGCTGTGCAAGAAAAAACAACTGTTTGGTAAAGATAGGCATATGCTGCACATGTTGTTGTTGGTGTTAACGACTTTGAGTATATTCATATCTAAGTGTTGAGGTGTTAATGTGTTCTGGATGGCTAGTAAGATGTGTACTAACTTCACGTACTCCTTGTAAAGATTTCAAAAAAATTCTCTGGTGATTCCTTGGCCATATAACAAAAATGTTCTGCTTTGTGTTCGCGGATGCTGCAAGTGCTGTTGTTGAGTCACATCTACAAGATCCACGAAATCCTTGTTGTTGTGCAGTATTGTGACGGCCTGTGTGCAGAGTATATTAATATGAGGAATTTCATGTCAAACATGGCTTGGCGTTTATTCTTGATATTAACGTCTTTCATTTAGTTGATGAGGTAAATCGAGAGCTTCGTTTGTATAAATGGTTTAGAAAACCGGCAAGTTGATAAATGAGACACTTTTGCAGAATGTGGAAATTTTTGTTTTGGAAACTTTTCGCCAGCCAGAGGCTTCTTCAGTCCAATACAAAAAAGATGAGGTTGAATTTGAAGTAATCAGTCCCTCAGCCTGGAGTCCACGTGTTCAATCCATCAATCTTGATAAAAGTAAAGCAGTGGAAAAAACCATTAGTGGAAGTAGGTCATGCCTATAGGTTCAGGCCTAGCAGTTTAAACAAGGGTGTCGCAAGTGTCACTCCTAGTTTGTGAGGGTCATTCTCGATACCTGAAGTGACAGATCTCAAGAGAATGTTGTTTTTAAATATTTAGGGGTATTCCATAGAACATGTTGTTCTTGGGTACCTGTGGTACAGCAACACAATCGGTGCACCTGGCTAAGAAGTGTCTTCATCGCCTTGAGCCACTGGTGTTTCTTTGAGGGTTCACATCCATTATGGACTCCGAGAAGGTAACGAAATTTGGCTCTGCAATCTGCAGTGTTGAAAATGACTACCCCGTCTCCATTTTCCGCATTGGTGACGAGTATGTTGTCGATACCAGGGAGGTCCTTATGGGACTAAAGGTACTTGCTGCTTTAGAATGACTGATATGGCGAGTTCGGTGATGACTACTATTATAATTACTTATACATAACCATTGCTGAATTCTGCGTCATTAGTTGCTGACAATAATGTGAAGTCCAGATTTCTGTTTCCGTAGTACTGTAGAGAATTTCTGTTTATGGCGGAGTGCATTGGCCCCTGTTCTTCCATTTGTTCCTCTAAAAATGGAAGGTTAATTTTCTTGTTCAATTTAACTTTTTTTTTTTAAATTACCAGAAGTGACTCATCTACGTATAATTTTCGCTGTGAATATGTTAGGTTCAGGGAGACTAGTTTTCTTTATGTGGGCCAGTTGAAAGGCTTCATTGGCAAGAGAAGAGAGATCGTCACTGTGCTCCTGTAAATGTAGACTCGTTGCGGTGGAGCAGTGGTGTTCAGATAAGGCGAGGTGATGAGAAACAGATCGAGGAGCGAACATTTCCTCAACGAAGTCTCGAAGGATGGGGGCACTCTCACCCAGGTAGTGCATCTAATCTCTTCAAGATATATCCATAGTGTGCTGTCTAGTGGTTTTGATATACCTTATAAAAATGAAATTAGGAGGAACAGCGCGATCTCCATTATATTTATCATTTTGCAGCTGAGACGGGCTCACAACTCATTGTTTTCTAGAGCAATTGTTATTACTTGCTAATTATAAAAGCACAAATAGTTTAAGAGATCCTTTCGTTGACAACTGGAATCTCTTCTGTTCCAATATGTTGGCCAAGGAGGAGGTTCATTAATTTAGAAAACTGGGTAGTTGTTTCAGCAATATGAAATTTGACAATAGCGGTTAACAAGAGAATAAACATAGTAGAGTAAATTGTTAAGATAACAGTGACGATAATTACGATGAAAATAGTAGAAAGGCAAAAAGAAATAGGGAGATGATACAGAAGAAAAACTTTCCAAGCTTATGTTTTACAAATAGATAAAGCGATTGAAACAAAAGTAACAAACTGAGAATTGTTACACATTGAAGAATTACACACACGTGCTGCATCTGGGTATCTTTATCGTAGACGTTCTGCTATTCAGTGGTTTTATCAATACAAATTCAAGGACATAAGTGGAAGACAGAACGACTATATACAAAAGATGAGTTAATCAGTCCCTCAACCTTGGAGTCGGTGAGGAGTACCGTAGTCGTGAAGAGTTTGAAGCATAAGCCTTTGCTTCAAACTATTGACTACTAAGGTGCTCATCACGAACTCCAAGGCAGAGGGACTGATTACTTCAACTCTTGTATATACTTCTAATGTCTTCCAATTATGTCCTTGAATTTGTACTGATAAAGCCAATGGATGGCAAAACGTCTACAGTAGAGATAACGAGATGTTGCTCTTGTGTCTAATTTTTTCATCTTTTCGGTATTGTATACTATATACATACAATGGTTGCACATACGTAAAGTAGCACTGTAGCTGCACTACACAATTCATACAGGTACACACACACCATTGTGTTGGACAAGTGGCATATTATATATGGTATTTAATACTAACAGGTTGATAAATAAGACGCGTGTGCAACACGAGGAATCATTATTGACGAAGCGTTTCTCCTGCACTACAGGCTTCATCAGTTGACTACAGTGTTTAGTTACACTCCAGGAGACATTAGCGTTGATGTTTCCTGTAAGACAATATGAAATTCAACACCCATATCCTGCACATGACCAAGGTCTTCAAAACAGTAATCATCAACTCTAAGATACGTTACTATGTACCTCAAATACACTACTTAGTGTATATCACTCTCTAATTTATACTTACTTCACCTACGGTATTTGTACCTGGGGCTCTAATTCAGCAAATCACTTAAAGCTAATATTAAGTCAACGATAAGCGTCTGTAAGAACAATCACCAAATCTGCAGCAGAATTGGATAGTTTACTAGCAATTATGTTACTGTTCGCCTATAAGCAAAGCAGGTACATAAGAACATAGAAAGAAGGAACACTGCAACAGGCCTACTGACCCATGCGAGGCAGGTCCATGTCCCCCCCGGATTAGCCAATGACCCACCCAGTCAGGTCACCTCCACTCAAGGAAGGAGCACGGCACCACACCCAGCAGCACAAGCTAGTCAGGTCCAACTCACACCCACCCACACCCACTCATGTATTTATCTAACCTATTTTTAAAAATATACAACGTTTTAGCCTCAATAACTGTACTCGGGAGTTTGTTCCACTCATCCACAACTTTATTACCAAACCAGTCCTTTCCTATATCCTTCCTGTATCTGAATTTTTCAAACTTGAAACCATTGCTGCGAGTCCTGTCTTGGCTGGAAATTTCAGCACGCTATTTACATCCCCTTTATTTAATCCTGTTTTCCATTTATACACCTCGATCATATCTCCCCTAATTCGACGCCTTTCGAGAGAGAGCAGATTCAGGGCCCTCAGTCTATCCTCATAGGAAAGATTTATGATACATGGGATCATCTTTGTCATCCTCCTCTGTACGTTTTCCAGAGCATTTATATCCATTCTGTAATACGGTGACCAGAACTGAGCAGCATAGTCTAAATAAGGCCTAACCAAGGATATATAGAGTTGAAGAACAACCTGAGGCTTCTATTATTTATACTTCTAGATATGAAGCCAAGAATTCTGTTAGCTTTATTGCGAACACTAATGCACTGTTGTCTTGGTTTTAGATTACTGCTAACCAGAACTCCTAAATCCTTTTCGCAGTCAGTAGTATTAAGATCTACATTATTTAGATTACATGTCGTATGGTTATTTTCCTGTCCAACGTCTAGAACTTTGCATTTGTCTATATTAAACTGCATCTGCCACTTCTCCGCCCATTGCATCAGTCTATTCAAATCATCCTGGAGTGCTCTAGTGTCCTCATTAGAATGAATTGGACGGCCTATTTTGGTGTCATCAGCAAATTTGCTTATGTCGCTATTTATTCCCTCATCTATGTCGTTTATGTAAATTGTGTACAACAACGGGCCCAACACTGACCCCTGAAGAACACCGCTTGTGACGTGCCCTCATTCTGATTTCTCCCTATTTATGCAAACTCTCTGCTGCCTATTTATCAGCCATGCCTCTACCCTTGAACAAATTTCTCCTTCTATTCCGTGTGCCTTAAGATTCCTCAATAACCACTGATGTGGAACTCTATCGAAAGCCTTACTGAAATCCATATACACAATATCATATTCATTACCATGATCTACCTCCTCAAACACCTTAGTAAAAAATGTTAGTAAATTCGTAAGACAGGAAAGCCCCTTTGTAAACCGTGTTGAGAGGTAAGACTTATTGGTCTATAGTTCGAAGCCAAGGACCTGTCACCTGCCTTGTAAATAGGCATTACATTTGCCATTTTCCACTTATCAGGCACTATGCCAGTTTGTAGTGATATGTTAAAAATATTAGCCAAAGGTATGCTAAGCTCCTCTTTACATTCCTTTAACACCCTTGCAAACAGTTCATGAGGGCCTGAGGATTTGTTAGGTTTTAGTTTCTCTATTTGTCTGAGGACCATGTCACTAGTTACCGCAATCGTGCATAGCTTATTACCGTCTTGTTCTACATAATATATTATTTCAGGAATATCGCTAGTATTTTCCTGGGTGAAAACTGAGAGGAAGTAGGTATTGAGAATTTCACACATATCCTTATCACTGTCAGTGATCTGACCAGAGTTACTCTTACTTGGGCCAATCTCGTCCCTAATCTTACTTCTGAATACCTGAAAGAACCCTTTTGGGTTAGTCTTTGAATCCCTTGCGATCTTAGCCTCATAATCCCTTTTTGCTTTTCTTATTCCTTTCTTTATTTCTCTCTTTAATTTAATATATTGATTTCTTAACTGCCCATCCCCTCCTTTGATACGCCTGTATATGCCTCTCTTTTGATCAATGAGATGTTTCCATCTATTTTTCATCCATTTGGGATCATTTTTGTTAGATCTAATTTCCCTACTCGGAACAAAAGTTGTCTGGGCAGCTAGAACTATGCTCTGAAAAACGTCATATTGTCAACCAAGATCACCTACCTGACCCATAGTCAGGACATTCCAATTTAGCCCACCCAGGTAATTTTTTCAGTCCCATGAAGTCGGCCAAGCGAAAATCTGGGACAGAGATTTGATTGCAGTTATCTGGGTGATTCCATGATATATTGAAACTAAGTGATTTGTGATCACTTTCCCCAAGCTCATCATTAACCTCAAGAATATTAATTAGTGACTCTTTGTTGGCAAGAACCAAGTCAAGCAGATTGTTTCCTCTAGTTGGTTCCATCACAACCTGTTCTAAAAAGCAATCCTGAACCGTATCAAGAAAGTCACTAGACTCAAGATTTCCTGTCATATTGTTCCAATCAATTTGTCTAAAGTTAAAATCTCCCATTATCACAACATTTTCATATCTAGATACCTTATGAATTTCGTCCCATAACAGCTTACTGCACTCCCTATAATGGTTTTGGGGCCTATAAATCACACATAAAATTAATTTGTCACGACCCTCGAGAAACTGTAGCCAAAGAAATTCTATGTTCGATGTTTCTAATCTTATATCATGTCTAAGACAACAATTTAAATTTTCTCTGACGTACATCGCCACCCCACCACCCTTCCTGTTGACCCTATCAGTGTGGAATAGTTTATAACCCTGTATGTTGCATTTAGAAGTCATTTCTCTATCTTTCAGGTTGAACCAGGTATCTGTTATACGAATAATATCTATATTACCTACATTAGCAAGTAATCTTAGTTCATCTATTTTATTTCTTAGACTCCTACTATTTGTATAATAAACTTTAAGGGAGCTAGCCACTCGTTGCCCACTGCTGTCTCTCTTTGTTTGTTGATCAGTTGATTTGTCATTACTAGCAACTTTATTTTGAATACTGTCTTTTAAACATATCCCTGAGGTATCCCGGTAATAACTGCTGTTGTTAACCCTAATACTGCAGCCTGATTGTTTCCCACACCCATACCTCTATAATCTATCAGTTTAAATTCCTAGACAAGTCATCAGTTACCCTGTCAATCGAATTGGCTAATGGAACCACTCCATCCCTAGAGAGATGAACCCCATCCCTTGCATACATATCACGTTTGCCAAAGAATAGGTCCCAGTTATCAATGAATGGGATTGCAAGTTCCTTGAGGTACCTGTCTAGCCAGCAATTTATACCAATTGCCCTAGACATCCATTCATTGCCCACTCCCTTTCTAGGCAAGATGCTACATATGACTGGGATCCCTCCCTTAGACCTAATTGCTTCTATGGCTGACCTGTCTCCTGCCCTTCCCAATGTCATTACCCCCAGCACTAAGACAGATAATGGGCTTGTTCCCATTACCTGACATAATTTTGTCCAACCTGCTGACTATGACACCAACACCAGCTCCAGGAAGGCCCACCCTCTGTCTGACCTTTCTGTCTCTGTTACAAAAACCACGGTCCATATATCTTACCTGAGAATCTCCTATTAAAATATTCTTACCTTGATTAGCAGGGGAATCAGTGGTGCCTTCAACCTCACTAACCACTGAAGTACACTCGTCCTGGAGAACAGAGAATCGATTTCCTACCTTCACATCTTCTCTGTTGACCGTCCTTATCTTCCTTCTTCCTGAACTGTGAACCACTTACCACTTAAAGCGGCTGCCACTATCACTGCTAGTGACCATTCCCTCCTTACCAGCTAAATCCTTCTCACGCTCACTCTCAAACTCGTATAGGCGAAGCTTCAGCCTCCCATTTTTCCTTCTGAAGAAGTAGAACTTCCTTCTTCAATACTTATCCTGAGATTCTAAAACACTTCAACAAGCCATGGTGCTTGGTAACAGCCCACGCTAACTCCCAGAGCTTAGGACAGGTATGACCGCAGGTGACCACTGACCTCAGTGTACTGAGTGGTTTCATAATTCAGACATGTTCTGCAGTTTCTTTTGTCAAGAGTAATTCCTATATAACAATAAGAACGTGCTCCCTTGGTTCAATGACGAGGGACTGGAGTTTGATCCCCTCAGGAAACGTGGAAACATTCAACACCTGTTGACCTTATTACCTTGCAGTAAATAGGTACCCGGGTATTAGCCGACAATTGTGGGTCACCTTCTGGGGAGGGTGTTACTGTATCTTAGAGCTGGGATTTGAAATTAGTCGTGGTTGAATATTAGCCATAGCCTGTAAAATAAAGTGAAAATACAAAAAATGTTGATACTTAATGCAGAGAAGCCTTTACTAGTGCAATGTTTCACACATGATTGGTCCTTAGAAAGTATATGGAATAGAGGGAAAAATTATAGTATCTTTCCTTGCACGGTGAACTATGGGAGTCAGAAAAGTCAACAAACCACAGTTTTCTTCCTGGTATTATTTAGTTTCACTGAAGAAAATTCAAAACATCTACTATAAAACTTTGTCTCATGCCATGATTCTCTTGGTGTTGTCCTTAAGTAATGCTGGTGTGATCCATTCTACAGCGCATATTAGTGGTCTTGTAGGATTATGAGAGCAGTCCAAGAAGTTTCACTAATGTAAATTGGATCAACATTGTTATAGACGTGATAGAATATGTAATAGTGAAACGGCTTGGAGTCTTCCGTTTTTTAGTATTAGCTACTCTTACAGTACCTATGAACCTTTCTAGTCTACTTGGGTTAATGGAGAGTGTAGGCATCTACACTATTTTTTGAAATACAGTAAGACAGCTAGACTTTTAACGCCGATATGTTGACTCACCAGTAACACAAATATGACTTGGTTATGACATCGTGAACGGCTTAACTCCGTAACGCATGGACCAAGGCGGGGATGTTATTCCCTTGAAAAAACAAGTAGCCTACAGAAAAAAAAATGCCTAGACTCAGCGCTCGAATATACCACATACAACATTACCGAGAACCACGAAGGTTTCCAGTTAGCAAGACTCCTGGCTCACCTGCACGTTAGCACACAACTCCTTCCTAAGCTGATATAATCAGGTATACACCTGACGTCTGCTCGTCACCTGGAATTACATACCTATGCTTACTATGTACCTTCTGCAGATTTGAAAATACTTGGCCTCCAATTGAAACAGTGTCTCAACAGAAATTTTAATTGTACCACATTGTTTTCAAAACTTTGTTGATTTTGTAATCTGTTCCTCCTGTTCATTATACTCCTGTTGAGGCCCTTCCAGAGGCATTACTTCACCTCAGCAATCCTCTGAAGAATGTTCACTGGAACTATCACGGCCTCCATACTTAAGAATAATTGTCCCCCTAATGAACTATGAAGCGTAGATGAATGGTTCATAGAACCGACAAGTTGATAAATTAGACACATGTGCAACACTTGGGTATCTTTAAAGATACCCAAGTGTTGCACATGTGTCTAATTTATTAACTATCAAGCGAACGTTCATGGTTTCCTTGCACACCAATTACTATATTAATTATACTAGCGGATAACTACACCTCTGTCTCGTTGTATGGCATACATTTTTTTTTTTTTTTTGCATATGAACGACAGAAACTTCTACCGTTAGGTGCTGAAGTTATGGAATACCGAAAGCGAGTACGACACACCAACACTGCTGAAAGCGAATGAGTAGACAAAATTTGTGTAGTTACAGTGCTCGACAACCTTTGGAACAAAAGAATATGTAAAGTTTGCAAAGGTACATTGCTTAACAACTTTTCAACCGTTTTAGGAAGAATTCCAGCTCCTTGTATAAAAAAAAGTAGCAATATTCATTTCGCCAGTGCTCCTGAACAAGCTTCTAACTCCCCAAGCACCAGTAAGACATAAATTAGCTTGTAGTAATGAGCAGTGTAGATTTATAAGTGTTTTACAGCAAAGAAATAGTTTGCACCACTTAGATCATTGTAAGGGGAATTCATACCCAACAAATGATAAAAACGTTATCTGCCGTCAACCGCGTGATTTTCGGGCTCCTGAAGAAATCTGTCAGCAATGACGATACCGAAGCAGCAATCTACAGCTTGCTGGGCAGTATATTGTAAGGAATGATAACAGAAGAAACCAGAGAAGTGAGATCGACGAAGACCACTAATGTGACAGACGAGGCGACAGTCCATCTAGCAGTATCGGCAACAGAAATTATTACTGAGACGATGCTCCTCAGCAGCTAAAAATTCCAAAATGGAATGCCCATGGAGAGACAAATAAAACTCATCTGATTGCCGTCACTATCATTCAGATCTACGTAGTTATACTCTTATATAAAAGAGCTTGAGAATCCCCAAAAATAACACTAGAAATCCAGCATTCTCTGTTAATCACAACCACTGGAACTGTAACACCAAAGGAACAGCAATGTGCATGGACAACACAGTCCTCTACATATTCCTTACCATCCAAAAGACTGCAGAGGTGAAGCAAAAGGACTAACAGTCCTCATACATCTACCCATCCTTCCACTAATAATTTACAAATAAATTAACAGTTGTCAGCATTGTCTTCCACCAGTGGGATTATTACAGCAGATGACTTCAGTGTTCTATGCCTCATATTGCATTCCTCTTTCAGCTAGATTAGAAATTACCTCCGTAGCGGCTAGAACATTGTGCACCCATGTCCATCCTGTGGACGATAGCGCGAGAGCATATGGGTACAAACGGCCTAGGAAATAGTCCCCAAAAAGATTAACAAGTATATATCTAGAGATTTTGACACACCGGCAAGAAAGAAATTCGTGGAACGGTACTTTTTTTCGGGACGTACATCTCATGCTTTCATAGTAATTATTTTGCCATCTAAGTATTCATAAACGAACGTTAAGAAAGAAAATAGGGAAATCTTTCACTTAAACATCACGCACTATTAGAGAATCCTGTTGCAGGAGAAGGAAAACTTTCCACAGAAATCCTAAAAAGTGTTAAAGATTTCTATACCCGAAAAGTCAAGTAACACATGAAGGAGGGGGCTTGAGGTTCAACATTGACGATGTACGGGGAAAAAGGCATCTAGTCATCATTCACCAAAAGTTCTTCAGACGGTATCCTAAAGAAGTAAAAACATCTTTACTGACAGAAGTGAGGCGTAATGCACATAAGATCAGCAGGATGACTAAGAATATAAATAACTTGAAAGGTATTACGAAACTAGAGATTAACAAAGAAATCAACCCAGGTTTTCTGCCTGATAACTAGTGTGAAGTCTGGTCGTAATAACTGATATGTATGGATACATACAAGGGTACGAATAAAAGAATAAGGCGTGCCTGTACAACGGTAACATCGAACTCTGCCACGGAGGAGTTCTAAGACAGTGTTGTATTCCCCTGTATACGACTAAAGAAGCATATTGTGTAGACAAAACTTGTCGGCATTAAAGATATCCAAGTTCTGCACACTTGTCGTATTTATTAACTTGTATGTCAGCATAAATGTGTATATCATTATTGCCACTGCAACTGAAAGAATTGTCTTGTCTTGTGTAAATAATATCATCACGACTGCTTGCCCAAAAATTTCGCTCATAAATTATCATATAATAAGAAAAATACTGTTAACAAAAATATGCTAGTAGAAAATCAATGGGCAGACTCCTTACTATGATAAAGTAGAAAAAATCCTTGCTGCCTGGGTGTAAACAAGGAGCAGCCGGCACGCAACCTGGCAACTTTACGCTCACCTCAAGTTAGCAACAAGTATGGAACGAAATGGCATATTACCAAGTCTGAAAATAAAAACACAAGCTCTATACACGTGCTTATTTTGAGAATTTTTAACTACACACAGAGAGAAACGGTGTGTAAAATAAAAACGTCGTGCAGTTTCTTTATCTTGAAACATTTGCCAGAGAACAATAAAAGTCACAATACCGAAGTTGGAATAATTAAAAAAATAATCACTTTCGAGAGGAAATTTTAGACGACGTTTCGGTCCGTCTCAGACTGCTGTCTTTTGTTTCCTTTCTTCACCACTCCACAAAACTTTGTCCAATAGTCAGTGCTCCGGTTGTCCAGTGGTCCATTGCCAGCTACTAGCGGGATGCTCCCTAACTACTCTCTCTCTCTCTCTCCTTAATATTGAAAAGTTATTTATATTTTCTTAATTGTTCTACTACTGCTATTACTACGAATACTAGTACTTATACTATGATTACTACTAGGACCACTACTACGACTACTATTACTATCACTATTGCTAATAACAAAAATAATAATACGACTACTACTACTACTACTACTAATACGACTACTACTACTATTATTACCATTACTACCATTACTACTACTGCTACTACTACCACTACTACTACTAATACTACCACCACCACCAATACTACTGTTACCATAACTACTACAACAATTGTTACCATCACTACTATTAGTATCACAACTAGTACTACTGCTACTACAAATACTACTACTACAACTTTTACAATCAATACCACCACTATTGCTATTACAACTACTACTACTACTACTACTACAACTACTAACATATCTTCCTTTTTTCTCCATATTTGTTCCCTCTCAACCGTTTGCGTTATTTATGAAGAACCACCAGTACCTGATATCAGTGAAGGAACTTCTAAACAAGGATCGACAAGGTATTTTGTTTTCCTCAAGCTTTTATTCTGACATTCACCAGCATCCTATTCGTTTGCAAATTAGTAGAGTTTATCTTTAATCAAGTATTGCTGGAGTGAGAATACTTGTCAACACTCCACACGTATTTCAAAACATTTGTAATGTTTGTTTTCAAACAATACGTGAAATTTCACACTAGGTTACTATGAACATGAGATATGTGCAACTTATTCGTATTTTATTCCATTTTCAACATATGAACAAGAGATTCATATGGATCATATCAATGTTCTTTTAATATATTATACCTCAACTAAGGAAGTTGCATGGTGTGGATGCAAGGAAGCGTGTCCTAGTATTCGGGTTCTGGAAAGAATGTGTCATCGTGTTGGAGTGGAAAAGGACATCTTAATGTGTGGATGCTGCACTAATTATCCCATAGTGATCTTTGATAAAATGGTCGTCTATGAGGGCAGATAAAAACACACACACACACACACACACACACACACACATACACATAAATGTGAGATGTGGCATGAGAGAATCAAGGAGACATCCCCAGACATAATAGCAATTACAGAAACGAAAGTCACCAGGATGATAACAGATGCAATCTTTCCACTTGGATATCAGATCCTGACGAAAGATAAAGGGAGCAGAAGGGAAGGAAGAGTTACACTGCTCATTAAAAACCGGTGGGGATTTAAGGAAATGAAAGAAAATGATGGAATGGGCGAAGGGGACTACATAGTAGGAACAATCCAGCCTGGGGACCTTAAGGTAGTAATTGCAATGATGTACAACCCACCACAGTACTGCAGGAAGCCAAGAGAAGATTACGATGCGAGCAACAGAGCAATGGTAGACATACTAGCCGAGGCGGCCAGAAGAGCTCACAAGTAGGGAGCAATGTACTAGTTATCGATGATTTCAATCACATGGAGATTGACTGGGAAACCTGGAACCCCATTGGGGTCCCGAGACAAAGAGAGCATCAACATGTTAGAGAGACTACCAGAGAGAAAAATGAGGATGAACCAGGAAGATTGGACCTAGTATTCATCATGAGTAGTTCGGACATCGAGGATATCACGTACGAAAGGTTCCTTGGAGCTAGTGATCATGTAGTTTTGTGCTCTGAATACATAGTTGAGCTTCAAGTGGAGACTGTAGCAGGAATAGGATGGGAGAAGCCAAACTACAAAAGGGGGGACTACACAGGTATGAAGAACTTCCTGCAAGACGTTCATTGGGAAAGAGAATTGGAAGGAAACCAGTAAAAATATGATGGACTATATGACAACCTAATGCAAGGGGGCACAGGAGAGGTTTGTTCCCAAGGTCAAGAGAAATAATGGAAAGACCAGAACAAGTCCTTGGTTCACCCAAAAGTGTAGGGAGGCAAAAACTAAGTGCACTAGAGAATGGAAAAAGTACAGAGGACAAAGGACCGATGAAGATAAAGAGATTAGCCGATGAGCCAGAAACGAATATGCACAGATAAGAAGGAAGGCTAAGCGACAATACAAAAATTACACAGCATCGAAAGTCAAGTCAGACCCGAAGCTGTTGTATAGCCACATCAGGAGTAAAACAACAGTCAAGGACGAGGTACTCAGGTTGAGGAAGGAAAGTGGTAAGTTCACAAGAAACGACCAAGTATGTGAAGAGGTCAACGAGATTTAAATAAGTAATTACAGTGGAGACATGAAGGACTCCAGGAAGTTAGAATAGGGAGGTACACCAACAAGGGATACACCAGCAAGTGCTGAAAGTAATACAGAACCGAGGGGGGTGGTGAAGAAGGTGCTATGTGAACTTGATACCTCAAAGGCAGTGGGACCAGATATATCTCCGCGGGACTTCAGAGAGGGAACAGAGATGCTGTGTGTGCCACTAACAAAAATCTTCAACATATTCATTGTTAAGACACATGTGCAACATCTGGTAATCTTTATTGTAGACGTTTTGCCATCCAATGGCTTTATCAATACAGATTCTAGGACATAACTAAAAAACAGTAGAACTATATACAAAAGATGAGGTAATCAGTCCCTCAGCCTTGGAGTTGGTGTGAAGAGCACCAGCCTTCTATCTTATGCTCCAAAATCTCTACAACCACGGTGCTCTTCACACCAACTCCAAGGCTGATGGACTGATTATCTCATCTTTTGAATATAGTTCTACTGTCATCTAGTTATGTCCTAGAATCTGAATTGATAAAGCCACTGGATTGCAAAACTTCTACAATAAATATAACCAGATGTTCCACGTGTGTCTTAACTTTCATCTTGTCGGTGCTGTATACCTATCTCGCACAACATATCCATTGACACTGCGCAGCTACCTGAGGTATGGGAGATAGCAAATGTAGTCCCAGTCTTTAAGAAAGGAGACACACACAAGGCATTGGCTAAACGTCTACAATAAAGATAACCTATCTTACACAACATATCCATTGAAATTGCGCAACTACCTGAGGTATGGTAGATAGCAAATGTAGTCCCAATCTTTAAGAAAGGAAACACACACGAGGCATTAAACTACAGACTAGTATCTCTGACGTGTATAGTATACAAATAGTAACGGAAGAAAGACATGAGAGAGAGGGGTGGATAAATTGCATTTTCTTGGACTGCAAGAAGGCCTTCGACACACTTCCTCACAAGAGGATAATACAAAAGCTAGAGCACCACGCATGCATAACAGGAAAGGCACTGCAATGGATCAGAGAATATATGACAGAAAGGCAATAACGAGTCATGGTACGTGACGAGATGTCAGAGCGAGCGGCTGTGACGAGTGGGATTTCACAAGGGTCAGTCCAAGGAGCTGTGCTGTTTTTGATATATGTGATAAACATGACGGAAGCAAAAGACTCAGAAGTGACCCTGTTGGCAGACGATGTGAAGTTAATGAGAAGAAATAAATCGGATGAGGATCAGGCAGGACTACAAAAAGGCCTGGACAAGCTACAAGCCTGGTCCAGCAACTGCCTCCTTGAATTTAACCTCGCCAAATGCAAAGTCATGAAGATCGGGGAAGGGCAAAGATCGCAGACAGAGTATAGTCTAGGTGGCCAAAGACTGAAAATCTCACTCAAGAAAACAGATCTTAGGGTGAATACAATACCAAGTATAACTCCTGAGGCACACATCAACCAGATAACTGCTGCAGCATGTAGGCGCCTGGCAAACCTGTGAATAACGTTCCGATGCCTCAGTAGGGAATCGTGTTGGAGTATGCAGCACCAGTTTGGAAGCCACACCTTGTCAAGCACGTCAAAAAATTAGAGAAAGTGCAAAAGATTGCAACAAGACTAGTGGCAGAGCTAAAGGGATTGACCTACGTAGAAATCGGCATAACGACACTGGAGGACAGGAGGGATAGGGAAGACAAGATAACGACATATAAAATACTGCGAGTAATTGACAAGATTGACAAAAACAGGATGTTCCCGAGAAGCGGAACAGAAACAACAGGTTACAATTAAAAGTTGAAAACTCTGATGAGTCAATGGAATGTTAGGAAGTATTTCTTCCATCACAGAATTGTCAGGAAGTGGAATAGCCTAGACAGTGGAAGCAGGAACCATACATAGGAATTTAAACTGATAGATTATAGAGGTATGGGTGTTTGTGGGAAACAATCAGGCTGCAGCATTAGGGTTAAAAACAGCAGTTATTACCGGGATACCTCAGGGATATGTTTAAAAGACAATATTCAAAATAAAGTTGCTAGTAATGGCAAATCAATTGATCAACAAACAAAGAGAGATTGTACAGACCAACGAGTGACTAGCTCCCTAAAGGTTTACTATACAAATAGTAGGAGTCTAAGAAATAAGATAGATGAGCTAAAATTACTTGCAAGTGTAGGTAATATAGATATTATTGGTATAACAGAGACCTGGTTCAACCTGAAAGATAGAGAAATGCCTTCTGAATGCAACATGCAGGGTTATAAACTATTCCACACTAATAGGGTCAACAGGAAGGGTGGTGATGTGGCGATGTATGTCAGAGAAAATTTAAATTGTTGTCTTAGACATGATATAAGATTAGAAACATCGAACACAGAATCGGTTTGGCTACAGTTTCTCGAGGGACGTGACAAATTAATTTTGGGTGTGATTTATAGGCCCCCAAACCTTGATAGGGAGTGCAGTAAGCTGTTATGGGACGAAATTCATAAGGCATCTAGATATGAAAATGTTGTGATAATGGGAGATTTTAACTTTAGACAAATTGATTGGAACAATAGGACAGGAAATCTTGAGTCTAGTGACTTTCTTGATACGGTTCAGGATTGCTTTTTAGAACAGGTTGTGATGGAACCAACTACAGGAAACAACAATCTGCTTGACTTGGTTCTTGCCAACAAAGATTCACTATTTAATAATCTTGAGGTTAATGATGAGCTTGGGGAAAGTGATCACAAATCACTTAGTTTCAATATATCATGGAATTGCCCAGATAACTGCAATCAAATCTCTGTCCCAGATTTTCGCTTGGCCGACTTCATGGGAATGAAAAATTACTTGGGTGGGCTAAATTGGGATGTCCTGACTTTGGGTCAGGTAGGTGATCTTGGTTGACAATATGACGTTTTTCAGAGCATAGCTCTAGCTGCCCAGACAACTTTTGTTCCGAGTAGGGAAATTAGATCTAACAAAAATGATCCCAAATGGATGAAAAATAGATGGATGCATCTCATTGGTCAACAGAGAGGCATATATAGGCGTATCAAAAGAGGGGATGGGCAGTTAAGAAATCAATTTATTCAATTAAAGAGAGAAATAAAGAAAGGAATAAGAAAAGCAAAAAGGGATTATGAGGCTAAGGTCGCAAGGAATTAAAAGACTAACCCAAAAGGGTTCTTTCAGGTATTCAGAAGTAAGATTAGGGTGGAGATTGGCCCACGTAAGAGTAACTCTTGTCAGATCACTGACAGTGATAAGGATATGTGTGAAATTCTCAATACCTACTTCCTCTCAGTTTTCACCCAGGAAAATACTAGCGATATTTCTGAAATAATAGATTACGTAGAACAGGATGATAATAAACTATGTACGATTGCGGTAACTAGTGACATGATCCTCAGGCAAACTGACATAGTGCTTGGTAAGTGGAAAATGGCAAATGTAATACCTATTTACAAGGCAGGTGACAGGTCCTTGGATTCGAACTATAGACCAATAAGCCTTACCTCCATAGTCGGAAAATTTATGGAATCAATAATTGCCGAAGCAATTCGTAGCCATCTTGACAGGCACAGATTGATTAATGATTCTCAACACGGTTTCACAAAGGGTCATTCCTGTCTTACGAATTTACTAACTTTTTTCACTAAGGTGTTTGAGAAGGTAGATCATGGTAATGAATATGATATTGTGTATATGGACTTCAGTAAGGCTTTCGATAGAGTTCCACACCAGAGGCTATTGAGGAAACTTAGGGCACACGAAATAGGAGGAGAAATTTTTTCCTGGGTAGAGGCATGGATGACAAATAGACAGCAGAGAGTTTTCATAAATGGGGAGAAATCATAATGGGGGCACGTCACAAGCGGTGTTCCTCAGGGGTCAGTGTTGGGCCCGTTGTTGTTCACAATTTACATAAACGACATAGATGAGGGAATAAATAGCGACATAAGCAAATTTGCTGATGATACCAAAATAGGCCGTCTAATTCATTCTAATGAGGACATTAGAGCACTCCAGGATGATTTGAATAGACTGATGCAATGGTCGGAGAAGTGGCAGATGCAGTTTAATATAGACAAATGCAAAGTTCTAAATGTTGGACAGTTAAATAACCATGCCACATATAAGCTAAATAATGTAGATCTTAATACTACCGATTGCGAAAAGGATTTAGGAGATCTGGTTAGCAGTAATCTAAAACCAAGACAACAGTGCATTAGTGTTCGCAATAAAGCTAACAGAATTCTTGGCTTCATATCTAGAAGTATAAATAATAGAAGTCCTCAGGTTGTTCTTCAACTCTATATATCCTTGGTTAGGCCTCATTTAGACTATGCTGCTCAGTTCTGGTCACTGTATTACAGAATGGATATAAATGCTCTGAAAAACGTACAAAGGAGGATGACAAAGATGATCCCATGTATCAGAAATCTTCCCTATGAGGATAGACTGAGGGCCCTGGATCTGCACTCTCTCGAAAGGCGTAGAATTAGGGGGGATATGATCGAGGTGTATAAATGGAAAACAGGAATAAATAAAGGGGATGTAAATAGTGTGCTGAAAATTTCCAGCCAAGACAGGGCTCGCAGCAATGGTTTCAAGTTGGAGAAATTCAGATTCAGGAAGGATATAGGAAAGCACTGGTTTGGTAATAGAGTTGTGGATGAGTGGAACAAACTCCCGAGTACAGTTATTGAGGCTAAAACGTTGTGTAGTTTTAAAAATAGGTTAGATAAATACATGAGTGGGTGTGGTTGGGTGTGAGTTGGACCTGACTAGCATGTGCTGCTGGGTCTGGTACAGTGCTCCATCCTTGAGTGGGGATGACCAGACTGGGTGGGTCATTGGGATAATCCGGGGGGTGGGTCATTGGTCTAATCCGGGGGGAGGGACATGGACCTGCTCCGCATGGGTCAGCAGGCCTGTTGCAGTGTTCCTTCTTTCTTATGTTCTTATGTTCTAAGAAGAGGTTTGAAAAAGCTCATGGAGCAGGGAGAGAGAGGACCTAGTAGCAATGAGTTAGGAGTCGGGGCCAGGAGTTATGACTCGACCCCTGTAACCACAAATACGTGAGTAGACACACACACACACACACACACACACACACACACACACTCACACACACACAGACACACACACACACAAACACACACACACACACACACACACACACACACACACACACACACACACACACACACACAAACACACACACAAACACACACACACACACACACACAGTCACACTCAAACACAGCAAGTGTACCTCGACTGTGACAGAAGACGTGAAGTATGGAAACAATTGAGGGTGAAGGTAAGAAGACACTAGTGGAAGGAGAGACAGGGTGGGCATCGACATACAGGAAAGTTCAACATCGGGGAAAACACCAAACACAAATGCTCAAAGAACCCTCCTTACCCCTACCACCTCATACCAACCAAAAATATGCCGAACCCCACAGCCTCACCCTACCAGCAGTAATACAACCATCACAGCAGCCTTCCGTAATATCCACACCTTCAATATATACCATAGTAGTTATGGTAGTTATGACAACTCCACCCCCAAGTGATTTTTTAGTGGTAGGAAACGAAGAAAGTATAGGGAAAGAGATGACAAAATAATCCACCACCTTGGAGCCTTGTTAGACTGGAGGCACAGCCAGTGGCCCCTCCAGACTCACAACTATTGATGCTAACAGCGAAATCGCCCCAACCAACATGTAACACAACCTCATTCATATTTGCTAATATACAGGGCCTTAAGCCATCTACCAACAACAAAATACTTTCATTAGTGGACTTCTAGGGGAGTCAAATGCACTGTTTGCAGCCTTTGCAGAGACCCACACAAAAGATTACTTTAACACTGAAATGTGGATACCTTGGTAAAACCTTTTCGGATGCAACAGAAGGAACAGGCAACAAGGGAGGGTTGGCCTGTGTGTCAAAGAGTCTCTCATTTGCACAGAGATACTGAGCACCACAAATGAAGTAGTTGAAGTTCTAACAATAAAAATCGAGACCCAAAACTTAGTCATTGTACTTGTATATAAGCCACCAGATGCAGTTTCCCAGCAGTTCAAAGAACAACTATCAAAAATTGACTCCTGTCTTGAAAACTTTCCAGCCTCATCCCCAAACATCTTGCTGCATGATGACTTCAATCTTAGACATACAAAATGTAAGAATATAGCAAATAATGTTGTATCAGAAATAATCCTTGGAGGCAGCTCAGATGAAAAGTCACACACACACATGAGTTGCTGAATTTCTGCAACCAACTCACCCTAAGTCAGCAGATAGTGGAGCCAACAAGATTGGAGAACACACTAGACCTTATTTTCACAAATAATGAGGACCTGGTAAGAAACACAACAATATCAAAAACAACAAATTCTGATCACAATCTAATCGAAGTCCAGACTTACATGCACCCTCATACAGCTATGAGGGTACCTTTACCAAATTCAACTTTAGCAACAAAAACATCAACTGGGATCAGGTAAACTATGCCCTAAATGAAACGTGTTGGGAAGATATCTTAAATTACATGGACCCTAACCAGTGCCTTGAAAAGATCAACCTCCTGGTAGCTGAAGTATGTTCAACGCATATTCCTCTAAGAAAAAAGAAGTAAACTGGAGAGTGACACTCCCTCTACAAAGAAGACGAAGAATCACTGAGCTCCTCAAGAATGCCGGATTATCTGATACATGGAAAGAAGAACTAACCAGGGAAGTGGAAAATATTGAGCTAAAGTTTAAGGACTCTTACAGGATCCAGGAATGAGGAGAGGAGCTAAAAGCAATTAGCAGAATTGAAAGAAATTCGAAATATTTCTTTTCATTTGCCAAAAACAATGCTAAAACCACTTCTAGTATAGGGCCCCGGCTCACACAAGACGAATCCTACACAGATGACGACAATGAAATTAGTGAGATACTGAAATCTCAATATGAATGAGCCTCAAAACCCTGCCAATGTATACCAAATTTCTGACATAACCCTAACTCCACTAGACTTTGAGAAAGCCATCGACGACATGCCCATGCACCCAGCCCCAGACTTGTGGAACTCTGTGTTCATTAAGAACTGCAAGAAACCCCTCTCATGGGCCTTAAGTATGCTAAGGAGAAGGAGCTTAGACACAGGCGAGATTGCACAGTCACTAAAAACAACGGATATAGCCCCACTCCATAAAGGTGGCAACAAAGCAGTAGCTAACAACTATAGGCCAATAGCTTTAACGTTCCATATCAGAAAACTCTCTGAAAGAGTTCTAAGAAGCACGACAGCAAACCACCTGGACTCCCAGAAATTGCACAACCCAGGGCAACATGGTTTCAGAGCAGGTCGCTCTTGCCTCTCACAACTGCTAGACCACTATGATATGGTCATAGATGCACTGGAAAACAAACATAATGCAGATGTAGTATACACAAATTTTGCAAGAGCCTTTGACTAGTGCAACCATGGTGTAATAGCACACAAAATGAATGCTAAAGGGATAACTAGCAAAGTAAGCAGATGGATCTTCAACTTTCTAACCTCTGGATACCTTTATTGCTGCAATAAAGGTATCCAGATGTTTCACATGTGTCTTAACTTTCATATTGTCGGTATTTTATACCTTTCTTGCACAACTTTCTAACCATTCGAACCTAAAGAGTAATGGTAAACGGAGTTAAATCAGCTACTGCCATAGTGAAGAGCTCTGTCCTACAAGGCACAGTACTCGCACCTATCCTGTTCCTCATTCTCATATCAGACATAGACAGTGATGTAAACCATAGCACTGTATCATCCTTTGCAGACGATACTAGGATCTGCATGAGAGTGTCATCCATTGAGGACACCGCAAATCTCCAATAAGATATAAACCAATAGGCAACAGAGAACAATATGATGTTCAATGAAGACAAATTCCAACTACTCCATTATGGAAAACTGGAGGAAATAATAGCTAGGACTGAGTAAATTGTAAACTCTAATCACACAAAAGAGCGGAAAAGTAATGTGAAGGACCTGGGAGTGGTAATGTCCAAAGATCTAACCTTCAAGGACCACAACAATACCACTAACACATCTGTAAGGAAACTGATAAGATGGATAATGAGAACATTCAAGGCAGGAGAGGCTAAGTCAATGATGATCATTTTTAAATCACTTGCTCTCTCGCTGGAATACTGCTGTACATTAACATCCCCATTCACGGCAGGTGAAACTGCAGAGCTAGAGAATGCACAGAGAAATTTTACTGCACGTATAAGTTCCATCAAACACCATAACTACTGGGAATGGCTGGAAGCACTTGACTTGTACTCACTGGAGCGAAGATTCTGGAGGGACTGGTCCCTAATATGCAAACAGAAATCACTCCATACGATAATAAAAGACTTGGCAGGGGATGCAACATAACCGCAGTGAAAAGTAGGGGTGTCATTGGTACACTAAGAGAGAATGCAATAAGTGTCCAGGACCCAAGACTGTTCAACAGCTTCCCACCAGCCATAAAGGGTATTACCAGTAGACCCCTGGTTGTCTTCAAGACGGAGCTGGACAGATACAGTACATAGCAGCATATGTGTAGAGACCTAGGATAACCCAAAAATGTCAGAGTGAGTGACAGTAACTTAACGCACACAGCCAGCACACACACATACACAAACACATACAGACACACACACGTACACAAGCACAAATGTTTGTACATACATGGGAACCATAAATAAGCCTACCCCCTAGCCGGCTTAAACAAATAAACAGAAAAACCTCCCTCTGTCCCCCTCTCTTCCTCTTCCTCCTATTTCTCCTTCTCCTCTTCCTCCCCCTCTTTCTCCTTCTCCTCCTCCTCCCCCTCTTTCTCCCTCAGATCCTTTCCCCGTCTCACCTTGTACCCTTTAACCTCCCCCCATCTCTCTCCCCCTCTGCCACTCTTCCTCTTCTTCCTCCTCCTCCTCCTCCTCCTCCTCCTCCACCTCTTCCTATCTCCTCCTCTCCCACCTTGTTTTTTCCTTCACTTCCTTTCCCCCTCTCTCCTTGACCTCCTAACATTCCCCCCATAGTCTCTTCCCCTCTGCCACTCCTCTTCCTCCTTCTCCCCCTCTTTCTCCATCTTCCTCTCCTCCCTTGATTTTCCCTCACTTCCTTTCACACTCTCTCCTTGTACCCCCTAACCTTCCCCCCATTCCTCTTCCCATCTGCCACTGTCCCCCCACTCTCTATCTCTCTCTCCCCCTCCCCCTCTCCCTCCCTACAACAAACACCCTCCTCCATACACAAACGCACCCATTCCTGAAAAAATAAGCTCTTCTTTCTGTGGTAAAAAAAAGTGGTTTACTAAAGAGCAGGACAGAGAACTTGGGGACTGGTGGATGAACCTGAGAAGGAAGATTGGGAGGCAGAGCTCTCATAATGGGAGGAAGAGTGAAGAAGGAAGCTAGAAGAGCTCAGCAAGAAAATGGAGGAGAGGATAGCTGCAGAGAGCAGGAAATGGGAGCTACATGCCATAACAGTAGAATCTAAGATACAGAGCATAGAAGAGGAACTAAAAAATCTGAAACAGAATAAAGTACCAAAAGACAGGACAGCCATGATATCAGGAACTGCTACATCAGTCACAGACAAGGGGACTGTAGTCAGCAAAGGAGCTATACTGTATGAGGAGGACCTATCAAGCACACGTGGGGCCAGTGAAAAGACGAGAAGCACATCATGAACAAATGAGGGGACTAAGGACAATGAAGGAGCTAAGCTATTTGCACAGGTTCTAAAAGACAACTGCAATGTCCAGGAACAGCTGAGCAGGAAAAGAGACAGACCACTGAGCACAGGGCCACCAGCTAGGGAAGAGATTGAAGGAAGGAATGCTTCAATGGTAGGAACTAAATCGTCTCAGAAGTAAAGGGAAATACAGTGGGATGACGAATGGGAGAGGTCAGCTTTTGTCTTTGGGCTCCAGGAAGTTAAACGGGAAACTTATGAAGCCAGATAACAGGAGAAAAAAGCGATTGAAAGTATCATGAATGCAATAGGAGAGGACGACATGACCCAGTTGACAAATTCTCAGAGAACTGGGTGGTTTGCATGAGGAAAAAAAACCAAAGTGATTTTCAAGGCAGAATCAACTCGAAACAGGATCCTTCAGGAGGAACAATGGCTAAGGGACACACCGGAGTACAGGAGTGTGTACCTCAACTGAGACAGAACATAGGAAGAAAGGAAGCTCCTGAAAGAGAGGAAGCAAAGATGCAAGGAGGAACAAAAGGCTATGATGGAGAAGAGCAGGAAAACCCAGACCTGGGTGGAAGAGCAAACAAAACCTCCTCCAGAACCACCCACGGAAGGAATCAAACTACGGCAACCCCAATGCAACCGAACAATCTAAACCAGAACCCGCACTCTGTACCCTCTGTCCCCACCCCCCTCATCACAAAGCCCCACAGAAACCCCTCATAGGCCCCCACCAGGGTTCTTGCTTCCACAACCCCACCATTCTCCCCCGACCACAGTTTTAGAAAGGAAGTTGAAGGTTTGGTATATGAACACGGATGGAATAACTAATAAATGTTAGGAGTGGCACGAAATAATCAATGAGACGTCCCCAGACATCATAGCAATAAGAGAAGCAAAACTCACTGGGACAATAACAGACGCATTCTTCCTACCCGGATATCAGATCCTAAAGAAAGATAGAAGGAGCAGAGGGGGAGTAGGGGTTCCATTGCTCATTAAAAGCTGATGGGGATTTGAGGAAATGGAAGGAATGAACGAGATTGGAGAAAGGGATTACATAATAGGTACAATTCAGTCTGGTGGACATAAGGTAGTCATTGCAGTGATCAATCACCCACCACAGAACTGCAGGACACCAACAGAGGAATATGAAGAGAGCAACAGAGCAATGATGGACACACTAGCTGAGGTGGCAAGAAGAGCTCACTCGAGTTGAGCAAAGTTACTGATTATGGGCAATTTCAAAGACAGGGAGATTGAGTGGGAAAGCCTGGAGCTACAGAGGGGTTCCAAAACATAGAGAGCCAAGATGATGGATGTGGCATTGGAAAACCTCATGCATCAACATGTTAGGGACACTACCAGAGAGAGAGGGGAGGATGAACCAGCAAGACTGGACCTCATGTTCACCCTGAGTAGCTCGGACATATATGGCATCACATATGAAAAGCCCCTTCGAGCTAGTGATCACGTGGTTCTGAGCTTTGAATACATAGTTGAGTTACAAGTAAAGAGGGCAACAGGAGTAGAATGGGAAAAGCCAAACTATAAAAGAGGGGACTACACAGGTATGACGAACTTCCTGCAGGATGTTCAGTGGGAAAGAGAATTGGTATGAAAGTCAGTAAACGAAATGATGGATTAAGTAACAACAAAATTCAAGGAGGCAGAGGAAAGCTTTGTTACCAAGGGCAACAGAAATAATGGAAAGACCAGAACGAGCCTTTGGTTTACTCGAAGGTGTAGGGGAGCAAAAGCTAGGTGCAATAGACAATGGAAAAAAGTACAATAGGCAAAGGACAAAGGAAAATAAAGAGATTGGTCGAAGGTCCAGAAACGAGTATACACAGATATGGAAGGAGGCCCAGCAACAGAACGAAAACAAGGCAGAGGAGAAGTTCATACCAAAGAGTAACAGAAAAAATGATAAGCCCATAGTGAGCCCATGGTTTAACTGGAGGTGTAAAGAGAGCAAAGCCAAGTGTGATAGAGCATGGAAAAGGTTTAAAAGGCAAAGGACTCAGGAGCTGAGCAGAACCATAAACGAATATGCAGGGATGAGGAGAGAGTCCAAGAGGAAATACGAGAACGAGATAGCATCAAAAGCCAAATCTGAACCAAAATTGTTATACAGTCACATTAGGAGAAAAATAACAATCAGGGACCAGGTAATCAGGCTGAGGAAAGAAGAAGGGGAGCTCACAAAGAGTGATCAGGAAGCATATGTTGAATTAAACACAAGATTTAAAGAAGTATTCACAATAGAGACAGGAATGCTTCCACCGAACTGTGGAGGTAAGGTGCACAAGCAGGTGTTGGACACAATGCACATAACCAAGGCAGAGGTAAAGAAACTGCTAAGTGAACTAGATACCTCAAAGGCGGTGGGACCAGATAACATACGTCCATGGATACTGCCGCTAAATCTCTTGAAACTGGGCAGTTGCCTGAGGCGTGGAAGACAGCAAATGTACTTCTAATTTTTAAGAAAGGAGACAGACAGGCAGTGTTTAACTACAGACCAGTGTCACTGACTTGTATAGTATGAAAAGTCATGGAAAAGATTATCAGGAGAAGAGTGTTGGAACATATTGAAAAAATTCGGCTCATACATAGCAATCAGCACGGCTTCAGAGACGGGAAATCCTGTGTCACAAATCTACTTCAGTTCCATGATAAGGTAACAGAAGTAAGATAGGAAAGAGAGCAATGAGTAGGTTGCATCTTTTTGTATTACAAGAAAGCTCTTGACACAGTACCACACAAGAAACTAGTGCAAAAATTAGAGGAGCAGGCAGGAATAATATGGAAAGTACTGCAATGGATCAGGGAATTCCTGGGAGGAAGGAAACAACGAATGTTGTTGCGTGATGAAGTGTCAGAGTGGGCGCATGTGTCGAGTGAGGTTCCACAAGGGTCACTCCTAGGTCCGGTGCTGTTTCTTGTATACGTAAATGACATGGTGGAAGGAATAGATTCAAAAGTGTCACTGTTCGCTGATGATGTAAAATTGATGAGGAGAATACAAGCGAGCGAGGATCAGTTAAGATTACAAGGGGATCTGGGCAGACTACAAGTCTGGTCGGACAAATGCCTCCGGGAGTTTAACCTCAGTAAGTGTAAGGTCATGAAGATTGGGGAAGGACACAGAATTCCACAGACGAAGTACAGGTCAGGAAATCAAAAGCTGCAAACGTCACTTAAACAAAGGATCAAGGGGTAAGCATTATAACGAACATGTCCCCTTAGGCACACATCAGTCAAATAACTTCTTTAGCATATGGGAGGTTGGCAAACCTCAAATTGGTGTATAGACACCTGAATAAGGAGTCATTCACGACATTGTACACCGTGTACGTCAGGCCTGTACAGGAATATGTAGCGCCAGTATGGAACCCTCACCTAGTCAAACACATCACGAAATTGGAGAAAGTGCAAAAATTTTCAACACGATTAGTCCCGGAACTGAGGGGTCTGTCTTATGAGAAGACGTTAAGGGAACTCAACCTGATGACACTAGAGGATAGGAGGGATAGAGAGGACATGATAACAACGTATAAAATATTGAGAGGCAATGACAAGGTGGACAAGGCTCGAATGTTTCAGAGATGGGATACAGAAACAAGGGGACACTATTGGAAGCTGAAAACCCAGATGAGACATTGGGATGTTAGGAAGTATTTCTTTAGTCTTAGAGTTGTCAGGAATTGGAATAATGTGGAGCGTGAAGAAGTGGAAGCAAGTTCCATAGATATGACAAAGATCATGGAGGAGGGAGAGAGTGAATTAGTATCGACCATTGAAGAGGCGGGGCCAGGAGCTATAAATCGACCCTTGCAACCACATATAGGTGAGTACATAAAGGTGAGTACACACACCAACTCACAAACGCACACACACACACACACACACACACACACACACCATGAGCTCGGACTCGACCCCCGCAACCTCAACTAAGTGAGTACACAAACACACACTTCACATATGCACAAACAAACACCCACACACACACACACACACACACAACACACACACACCACAACACCACACACACCCGTACACGTTACGTTGGGGCCCATATTGGGGTTGCGGCACCATTTGGCCCAACCTAGCCAAGCACGAAAGAAATAGAAAAAGTGAAAAGTTTGCAAAGATTCCCCAGAGTAAGAGGTATTCCACGGGGAAAGGGGTTAAAGGGGAAATAACTGACGACACTGGAGGAAAGGAAGATGGGGGGGAATGAAAAAACGAATACAAAATATGAGGGGAATTGACAAGGGGGGAAAAAAACAGGATGTTCCAGAGTTGGACCAGAAACAAGGGGACACATTTGGGAAAGCAAAAGACCAGAGAATACAGGGGTTAGGGAAATATTTCCAGCCCAGAGTAGTCATAAGTGGAAAAGTTTGGGGAAACGATGTATGGGGGCGGATCCATAATAGCTTTTAACAGAGGTACGATAAAGCTCACGGCTCAGGGGGTGACTAGTAGCGACAGTGAAAAGGCGGGCCAGGAGCCGGACTCGACCCCCCCAACCCCAACTAGGTGGTACAACTAGGGAGTACACACACACCACACACACACACACACACACAAACACATTAATATACACACAAAACACACACAACATTACTTAAGCACACCACACCAATACACGCACACACACACACATAACCCCACACACACACACACCAAAAACACACCCACACACACACACACACACACAACAAAACAACTAAAACAAATTTATACACACACACACAAAACACACACACACCTCACAACACACAAGCAAATATACACTCTCACCACACACATACACCCAACAACAAACAACACAACTCACACACACACATACAAACACACAAAACACACACACACACCACAATACACACACACCAGCAAACATACAATAACCCCACACACGTACAAACCACAAACACCACCACACACACATAAAACACCACAGACACATACATAAACACACACAAAAACACAAACACACACACACACACACACACACACACATACACACACACACACACACACACACACACACACACACACACATACAACACACACACACACACACACCACACACACACACACACACACACAACACACACACACACACACACACACACACACACACACACAAGAGAGAGAGAGGGGAGGGTGGACTGCATTTTCCTGGACTGTAAGAAGACGTTTGACACAGTTCCACACAAGAGATTAGTGCAAAAACTGGAGGACCAGGCAGGGATAACAGGGAAGGCACTACAACAGATCAGGGAATACTTGTCAGGAAGACAGCAGCGAGTCATGGTACGTGGCGAGGTGTCAGAGTGGGCACCTGTGACCAGCGGGGTCCTACATGGGTCAGTCCTAGGACCAGTGCTGTTTCTGGTATTTGTGAACGACATGACGGAAGGAATAGACTCCGAAGTGTCCTTATTTACAGATGACGTGAAGTTGATGAGAAGAATTCATTCGATCGAAGACCAGGCAGAACTACAAAGGGATCTGGACAGGCTGCAGTCCTGGTCTAGCAATTGGCTCCTGGAGTTCAACCCCACCAAGTGCAAAGTCATGAATATTGGGGAAGGGCAAAGAAGACCGCAGACGGAATACAATCTAGGGGGCCAGATACTACAAACCTCACTCAAGGAAAAAGATCTTGGGGTGAGTATAACACCAGACACATCTCCTGAAGCGCACATCAACTAAATAACTGCTGCAGCATATGGGCGCCTGGCAAACCTCAGAACAGCATTCCGACATCTTAATAAGGAATCGTTCAGGACCCTGTACACCGTGTACGTTAGGCCCATATTGGAGTATGCGGCACCAGTTTGGAACCCACACCTAGCCAAGCACGTAAAGAAACTAGAGAAAGTGCAAAGGTTTGCAACAAGACTAGTCCCAGAGCTAAGAGGTATGTCCTACGAGGAGAGGTTAAGGGAAATCAACCTGACGACACTGGAGGACAGGAGAGATAGGGGGACATGATAACGACATACAAAATACTGAGAGGAATTGACAAAGACAGGATATTCCAGAGATGGGACACAGCAACAAGGGGACACAGTTGGAAGTTGAAGACACAGATGAATCACAGGGATGTTTGGAAGTATTTCTTCAGCCACAGAGTAGTCAGGAAGTGGAATAGTTTGTGAAGAGATGTAGTGGAGGCAGGATCCATACATAGCTTTAAGCAGAGGTATGATCAAGCTCACGGTTCAGGGAGAGTGACCTAGTAGCGACCAGTGAAGAGGCGGGGCCAGGAGCTTGGACTCGACCCCTCCAACCTCAACTAGGTGAGTACAACTTGGTGAGTACACACATTCACACACACACACACTCAAACACACACACACACACACACACACACACACACACACACACACACACACACACACACACACACACACACACACACACACACAAACACACACACACACAAACACACACACACAAACACACACACACACAAACACACACACACACACAAAAACACACTAACACACAAAACACACACACACACACACACACACACACACACACACACACACACACACACACACACACACACACACACACACACAAACACACAAACACACACGGGGCCAGGAGCTCGGACTCGACCCCCGCAACCTCAACTAGGTGAGTACTACACACACACACACACACACACACACACACACACCACACACACACACACACGCACATCCTACACTTGATCCCAGGAAAAGAAACTACGTATTCTTTCGCCAGAAAATTTCTCTCAGAATTTCCTCCTCCTGAACAAAACTCAGATGTTAACTCTCGTGCTTCTACTCGCAGACTGACTCACTGCACCGCCATTGTTTCACCTCCTGGCTTTTAGTATCTATGTTTTTTTTTTATATTACCTCTCACTTCATGGCTTTGATCTAGCTATGACAAGTTCTTCCAGCCGAAGGTACTACAGGCTCAACTGCTGGCATGTATATATATATATATATATATATATATATATATATATATATATATATATATATATATATATATATATATATATATATATATATATATATATATATGTCGTGCCGAATAGGTAAGATTTGCGATTTTTTGTTTAAATAACAACGCTTTTCATGCTGTATAAGGCAAGCAAAAATTCGCGTATGCAATAATTTCGCAAAAAAAAAAACAAAGAAAAAACACTCTAAACCTTACGAAAAAAATATAGTTCATTGTGTTTGTTTATTATTAAATTACTGTAAACTAATCTGAAATATATTTAGATGGATTAGGTTAAATGAAATTACGCTTACGCTTGCTTTAAGGAGGTTAGGTCTGTTTTGAAAGGTTCTTTTGATACACGATTATTAAAACACACACAAATAACCAGCACATAGGAGAGAGGAGCTTAAGACGACGTTTCTGTCCGACTTAAACCATTTACAAAGTCACACAAACAAAAAGGAGAGAAGGAGGGAGTATATACAGGCCAGCAGACAGGGACGGAATAAGAGAGGTAGTGGGAAAGGAAGAAGTGAGGTAGTGGTAGAAGTAGTAGTAACAGTAGTGGAGTTAGTCAAAAACTAATAAAGAAGAGCACTGCAAGGGAGCTAGGAGACCACAAAGGCTAGGAAGAACACACAGGGGAGAAAAAAATAATGGACCGAATACCCAAGGCAAAAGAAAGAAGACAGTCACGGTAATGTGCGTTTTTTTATTTAAAAAATTATTTTTTTAATGGAAAACATATAACGAAACGAGTGGTACTGAATTATTTAACAAATAGCCAAACAGGAGGAGGCTGAAATTAATCCGTGAGTATCCACTGCCACGAGTGTTCTCCGCAGCATGAAACAAGTCTAGTTCGCTAGGCTCATGTTGTTCGTAGGATCGATGGTGTAGTGGATAGGGTGTCACGTACGTTGTGTTGTCTCTCTAGGTGGGACAATGTGTCGTGGGGTCGAATCCTAGCCTGCTGCAATTATGTAAATGATTCAATACCACTTGTTTCGTGGTTTTATATATATATATATATATATATATATATATATATATATATATATATATATATATATATATATATATATATATATATATATATATATATATATATATTATATATATAAAACAACCTAGGGATATTAGAAAGATAACTCTAGATCTTTCGTATTGCAATCAACACATCATCTGAAGTTTGCAATGTTGCAGGAAAAAGGATAAAATCCGAGCAAACATTCGAAGTGAGCGTTTTTCCTACAAGGAGAGGAGGAGGGAAGGAGAAAATACGGGCACAAAGGTTGCAGTTATGGCAGTGCCTGGTACCTGGAAGGTTTGACTCTTTTTTAAGGCACTATAAAACTGCCATCCCACAAGCACGGATACTATCGTGGCAGCACGACAAGCATAACAATTAGTGGCATGACAATTATCAAGAATTCTGTCAACTTCAATGTGATGTAAAAGGCTTGATAGTCTATACATTGATATCTGGCAACTATTTGGTTATTTTCCATACTTTAGAAAATGAAGATGAATTAGTTTAAAAAGGGAGGCATATGTAATGTAATTTACCCACAGGTACAATGGCCAAAGTTAGGTCATATTTTTATCCCACAAGGATCTTAGGCAGACTTTGGTCTAACCATCAGAACCGACCCTATCCTTCTGTGCATTTCATTTAAAACAATCCAGTGCATTTGTATAGTAATCCTGTTTTATCGTATGAACTATATATAAATCTAATTAGAATAAGACATTACTATTATTATATAATGAAAGTTTGACAAGTTTTATGAAAGATGATTCTATAATGTTTAGTCCAAGGCAAGTGGAACAAGAGACAATGACATTAGCTTCTGGCTAATTTGCCATGTTATTACAGACGCTGATGTGGCTCTAAATGGTATTGGAATCTTTTGCAGTCTGTACCGAATATTTGTGTTGCAATATCCTTATATCTAGAGATTTTCCAGTTTGTCCTACCTAAGATTAGCTGCACATATTGCAACCAATTCTATACACACCTCCAATGCAATGTTGTGTACTCTTTATCAGAATGCTTTTAACAGTTCGTGCATTCTTAAAAGCTGCTTGCATGTTAAATCTTTTAAGAGTATTCTGCAGGACAGATAAATTGACATTATATGGGAGAACCAGCACTTTTTTTTATCTGAAGTGTTATCCTAGATTCAGTGCTATGATAAGGTTTTCTAGCTTCCAGCTATGCTCATTCCACAAAACCTCGAGGGTACTGCAGTTTCGTAGCAATATCAAATATTTTCCTAATTTTTTCATCTAGAAATTCCGGGTTACATCATATCTTTCACCTTTAAAGGAACATTTGCATTAAGTTTATTTAACTCTTCTTGCAACCGTGTGATGAGATAATGACACACTTTTAAACTTTCAGGCGACTTTTTCTTCCTAAAACACTTAGGCAATTTTTACTGCAAACTGATTTATTAATTTTCCATCCTAAATGATTTCTTGTTTTTCAAAAGTATCATAACAACTTCATATGATACTAAAAGACTCCCTGTTTGAGGTTTCCCAAAGTTACTTATCCCATATTTCTGTTTATGATGTTTGCTCTTTAGTTTCATGAAAACATCATTGTGGGATTTTCCCGCATACTGGGCATACTGTGTGCTTTGCAATACCTCATAACCCTGCCTGATAGCGTATTCTTTTGACACACAAGAAACAATGGTTTTCTATTATATTCCATGAAAAGAAATTCTTCCTTCCATCTCAGATTAAACGCTCTGTTCACCTCAAGAAACTTTCTTTTCTTGACTTTGCTCATTGTGAAGCGAAGTATTAGAGACACGATGTCATGAAGCTATAGCCCAAAGGCAGACTTACGCATCCCGTTGCATGGAGATGGCCGTGGCGCACGACGTGTACACGACATATCCCAACTCTGTGGTAATCATAATCATGGAGTGGAATTCTCACTCAGCTGTAACGTTGTCATTCTAGTTACCTAATATTATTTAGCATACATAAGCATAGCTTCGCAGATATTTTAATGTTTTTTAATAGAAGAAAATTCTATAAACCAATATATTAACATTAATGCACGCATGCCACAAAAAATCAACCCGTGGGCCACTTGTGGCCCACGGGCCCGTTGATGGACCACATTGGACAGTTAGAGCATTGTGAATTTTGACTGGCTTCCCCCAAGGGGGGCTAAAATAACACGGGTTCGATCCCCGGCTAGTCGCAGAATGTTAATTACTTTAAAAACCACTTGATCGTGGATGCATTATATGTACTGCTCATGAAGGCTGGTATTTCGAACGGGTGGAATGATAAGTTCTGAGCTTACCACAGCCACGTATGTCCTCGCATCATGAAGCATGCCTGGTGCTACTTGCTGCACGATATTTGTAGGACTGATAGCGCAATGATTAGTAGTGGGTTTTAACTGGCTTTCTGCGAGGCGGGCTATAATAATACAACATCGACCCCCGGCTATCTGCAGTTTGCTAATTATCACACACAACACACAACACACACACACACACACACACACACACACACACACACACACACACACACACACACACACACACAACAAACACCACACACACAACACACACACACACACACTATATATATATATATATATATATATATATATATATATATATATATATATATATATATATATATATATATATATATATATATATATTATATATTTAACAAGTCGGCAGTCTCCCACCGAGGCAGGGTAACCCAAAAAGAAAGAAAATCCCCAAAAAGAAAATACTTTCATCATCATTCAACACTTTCACCTGCACTCACACATGATCACTGCTTTTTGCAGAGGTGATCAGAATACAACAGTTTAGAAGCACATACGTATAAGATACACAACATATCCTTCCAAATTGCCAATATCCAAGCCCCTCCTTAAAAGTGCAGGCATTGTACTTCCCATTTATTATATTATTGTAACCACGGACGAGTGGTATTGATCAGTAACAACACTGCACTAGCCAAGGATTCGAACCCATGTTGTACTTGCCTGCCTCATGCTAAGCGAGAACCACATGATGCTTTAAACCACAGGACCACCCAACCCTACAAGAATAGCGCAGCCAGCACACAGCTAGCTGTTGGGCCGCCATCCGAGGGTATACGGAGGTGTGGGAGCTTCTAAGCAATTTCATTTTCATCCCTGTTTGGTGTACTAGCCTCACGAGCAGCATTTATATTTTATTGTAACCCACACCTCCGTATGCCCTCGGATGGCGGCCCAACAGCTAACTCTGCTTGCTGCTCCATTCTTGTAGGGTTGGGTGGTCCTGTGGTTTAAAGCGTCATGTGGTGGCGCAGAGGTAAGGTGATGCGTACATTGTGCTGTCTCTGGAGGAGGTACAAGGTTCGTTGGGTCGAGCAGTATGGTAAATGATTTAAAATCACTTGTTTCGTGATTTCTTAATATATATAAATATATATATACTTATATATATATATATATATATATATATATATATATATATATATATATATATATATATATATATATATATATGTGTGTGTGTGTGTGTGTGGTGTGTGTGTGTGTGTGGTGTGTGTGTGTATAATGATGTAGGGCATAATGACAGTAGTTTGTTGGACTACGTATTGGGAAAAGTAGATAAAAGACTGTTGAGTAGACTTCAGGATACTGAAGGTCTTTACTAGTACTCACTGGAGTGCAGGCGATAGAGATATATCATTATCTACACCCGGAAGATTCTGGAGGGACTGGTCCCTAATATTCACTCAGAAATCACTCCATACGAAAACAAAAGACTTGGCAGGCGATGCAACACACCCCCCAGGAGTGTGTTGCCCCTACACCCCCCAGGGCTGTGTAGGGGCGTCACCGGTACACTAAGAGAAAATGCAATAAGTGTCCCGGGCCCAAGACTGTTCAACAGCCTCCTACCAGCAATAAGGGGCATTACCAGTAGACCTCTGGTTGTCTTCAATAGGGAGCTGGACAGATACCTAAAGTCAGTGCCGTATCAGCCGGGCTTTGGCTCGTACGTTGGACTGTGTGCAGTCAGCAGTCACAGTCTCATTGATCAGGCCCTGATCCACGGGGAGGCCTGGTCGTGAACCAGGAGGCGGGGGCGTTGATCCCTGGAATACCTCCAGGTATGCAAAAATTGTACATGTTTATAGAGGGACCAGAGATATATCAGATTACTTTTTAGTTGTAGCTACAGTGAGAGTAAAAGGTACATGGCATACAAGGAAAATAAAAGCAGCAAGTAATAGAGAGAGATGAAGGTTTATAAACTGAAGGAGAAGGGAATTAGGGTAAGATAAAAAAAACTATTGGAGGATAGATGGGCTAGTGAGAGATTAGGCAATGGGGTCGAAAATGTATGGGGTAGGTTTAAGAATGTAGTGTTAGTGTTCAGCAGAAGTTTGTAGTTACAGAAAAGTGGGTGCGGGAGGGAAGAAGAGCGATTGATGGAACGATGAGGGAAAAAAAGTTAGCATATGAGAGGTTTCTACAAAGTAGATATGATGCAAGGAGGGAACAGTATATGGAGAGAAAAAACAGAGGTTAAGAGAGTGTTGAAGCAATGTAAAAAGAGAGCAAATGAGAGAGTGGGTGAGATGATACCAACAAATTTGGTTGAAAATATGAAAAAGTTATGAGTGATAGTAATAAGTTGAGGAAGCTTAGGGAACGAATGGATCTGACAGTTAAAAATAAAAGAGGAGAGTTGTTAAAGGAAGAGTTAGAGGTATCGGGAAGATGGAGGGAATATTTTGAGGAACTGTTAATTGTTGATGAAGATAGGGAAGCTGTGAATTTGTGTATATGGCAAAGAATAATAACATCTTGTAGGAGTGAGGAAGAGCCAGTTGCGAGTGTGGGGGAAGTTCGTGAGGCAGTGGGTAGAATGAAGGTGTTAAGGCAGTTGGGATTGATGGGTTAATGATAGAAATGTTAGACGCAGGTGGGGATATAGTTTAGGAGTGGATGGTGAAGCACCTAGGGATTTTCAGAGAGCGTGCATAGTTCTACTGTATAAAGGCAATGGGGACAAAAGAAAGTGCAAAAATTATGGGGAAATAAGTCTGTTGACTATACCTGGTGAAGTGTATGGTAGAGTTATTATTGAAAGAATTAAGAGTAAGACGGAGAGCAGGATAGCAGATGAACAAGGAGGCTTTAGAAATGGTAAGAGGTGTATAGACCAAGTGTTTACATTGAAACATATAAGTGAACAGTTTTAGGTAAGGGTAAAGAGGTTTTTTGTGGCATTTATGAATTTGGAAAAGGCATGTGACAGGGTGGATATGGGGGCAATGAGGCAGATGTTGCAAATGTATGAAATATGAGGTAGATTGCTGAAAACAGTGAAGAGTTTTCATGAGGCTAGTGAGGCTTAAGTTAGAGTATGTAGGAGAGAAGGTTATTTCCCAGTAAAAGTAGGCCTTACACAACGATGTGTGATATCACCGTGGTTGCTCAATGTATTTATAGACAGGGTTGTAAGAGAAGTGAACCTTGGGTGTTGGCAAGAGGTGTGGGATTAAAAGATAAAGAACCTAACACAAAGTGGGAGTTGTCACAGTTGCTCTTTGCTGATGACACTGTGCTTTTGATAGATTCTGAAGAGCTTCAGAGGTTGGTGGATGAATTTGGTAGGGTATGCGAAAAGAAGAAAATTAAAAGTGGACATAGGGCTATACAGCACTGCAGGGCAGGAAGGAAGTGAGGGTATAAGGAGGCAAAAGGGAAAGGGATAATTAGTAGGTTACGGTGAACAGCGAGGCAGTGGATAGTGCAGGGATAGAGGGTAGCAAGAGATTGAGGCATGAAGGGCTGAGGGGAATGCGAAAGGTATCATCATCAGAGTTTGTGGAGTAAATCAGTTGTTGTCAAGAAGTCAATGAGAGAGTCAGGATTAAAGGAGGGTCCATCAGCAAGAAGGGAAGGTAAAGAGAGAGTAGTAGAGCGGAGACGACGTTGGAGGTAAATTCTGCATGCTCGTTGATAGAGAGAACAGTCTAACAGAATGTGGCTAACCAATACTGGAACCTGACACTTCTCACAGAGAGGAACAAGGTGCCTCTCCACAAGATACCCATGAGTAAGATGAGTGTGGCCAATGCAAAGACAGGAGAGAGTAGTCTCCCAACCTCGACACTGATGACAAGAAGACGGCCAGTAACGTATACTAGGTTTAATAGAATGAAGTTTGTTACTGAGTAGATTAGACCAACGTTGTTGCCAATAGGTGTGAAGGTGGATAGATATTACAGTAAAATAGTCCGTAAATGGAACACCTCTATATGAAACTGGTAGTTCATGTACTGTTGACCGTGCAGCAGTGTCCGCCAGTTCATTGCCCTGTACGTCAACATGACCAGGGACCCAACAAAAAACAATATCTTTATGCTTGGTAGAGATACGGCGTAACCAAAGTTGGATACAGAGAACTAGGGGGTGAGGTGTATCAAATGTTCGTATAGCCTGTAAAGCACTAAGGGAGTCTGAGACAACCACAAATGATGACACAGGCATAATAGCAATACGGATAAGTGCTGCAAAAATGGCATACAATTCAGTTGTAAAAGTGCTAGCCGAGGATAGTAAATGTCCTCGCACGACACTGTTCGGAAACACTGTTGCGAATCCAACACCATCAGAAGACTTTAAGCCATCTGTGTACACTGTGATGGCATGAGAATGAGAGCAGAAGTGGTCAAGAAAAAGAGAGCAGGAAGCTACCGTAGGCAGTTGGGCTTTCGCGCAAGGAAGTGAGAAAGAACAGACTCGAACAGCTGAAACTTCCCAGGGGGGCAGGGAAAAGTGAGATGCTATATGAACATAGAAAAGTGGTAACTGAAGGGAAGACAAGAGCGAATGTAGGCGAAGAGAAAAGGGACAGAGCAAACAGCGGTGACGAACAAATGATGTCTACTAACGTCGGTGACTATTCTATATATGGAAGGATTGTGAAGATCATGAGATCATAGTAGCGAAGGCAATGGGCATCACGGCGATCGGACAAGGATGGAATATTCGCTTCTGCATAGAGGCTCTCAACAGGGGAAGAGCGAAAAGCACCAAGGCACAAACGTAATCCCTGGTGATGGATGGGATTAAGGCTCGAGAGAGTAGTAGAAGAGGCCGCTGAATAGATCTGATCACCATAATCGAGTTTCGATAAAATGAGGGCTGAATGTAGGCGAAGGAGAGTTCGACGATCAGCTCCCCATGAAAGATGAGCAAGGGTTTTAAGGTTCAGCCGGCTGTGACAAGTTGCCTTCAGAGAGGTAATGTGAGGTTTCCAGGAAAACCTATGGTCAAAGAGAAGGCCTAGAAACCTGACCGTATCACGTATCACGTTCAGGGATACGGGAGCCATAGAGGTACAATGGATGATCAGAGATGAGAGAGCATCTAGTGAAAGTAATTTGGTGAGTTTTAGTACTGGAAAATTTAAACCAATTAAATTTAATACCAATTAAACGTTGATTTACCAGACGTTCCATCACAGTGCAAACTGCACTGGTAAGAGCAATGGGACGACAGTGAGAGGCATCATGTTCCGTAGTACCCGGTTTGCGGTAAGGGAAAACAATAGCAGATTTCCACAGCTTGGGAAGAACTCCTTGTGACCAAATAAGATTGAAGAGGTGTAAGAAGACTGCAAGGGCTGACTGATGTAAATGTTGTAACATCCGAATATGAATGTTGTCTGGCCCAGCTGCCGATGATCGGCAAGCTAAGAGTGTCGCCTCCAGTTCCTGAAGTGTAAAAGGCACATTATAAGATTCTTCTTTGAGAGAAGAAAAGTCTAAGGGCGCTAACTCTGTGGCAGACTTTGAAGAAAGAAACGAGGGGCATAGATGTAGCCCCTGAGAAATACAGACCAAATGATTACCAATTTCAATGGCAACGTCAAGAGGGTTTGCTATATCAACACCGGCAACCCGCAGAACAGGAGCCGGGTCAGGAGAGTATTTACCACTCAGTTATAATTAACCAAAAAAGGTACAATACCGTGACTGGAACGATACACAAATAACCCGCACATAAAAGAGAAAAGCTGACGACGACGTTTCGGTCCGACTTGGACCATTTACAAAGTCACACTAACCAGAAGTGGAGCAGGACGGCTATATATAGGCAGGAAGAGGTGGTGGTAGTAGTAGTAGTAGTAGTACAAGAATGGTATATAATACCGACAAGATGAAATTAAGACACGTGCGCAACACCCTGGGATCTCTATCGTAGACGTTTCGCCATCCAGCCAGCCACGTACTTTTTTCCAGACTGCACTCATAGAGGAAGCAGAGGTGATGGTGGAAACTTAATCTCGCCGGCAAGTGCATTTAGCGTCACAGATGACACGGCGAGGGCCCGCATGCTTCTGCTTAAAATCAAGAAGTCTCTCAGTAGTTCTATTGTACCGGTACCTGCTCCACACAGCGCATTTTAAAGGTACTGCACGAGCACAAGCTTGGCTGCTTGGCTTTACGCCAAGCAGCGTCTCCAAACCTGAACTTATGCAAAATGTTTTGCACTTTATTGGATCGTGTACACACATATATATGTGGATGTCAGGATGTCCGACCAAGGATCGTGAGCACATCACACCTTGTTTTGAGAGTGTCGTCCCTTTCATTAATTTCAACCACTTAGAGATAACTGGCATAAATAAAAATAAGATTAATCACGATTCAAAAGTGCTTTCATCCTGGCGTTTATTATTTTTTTTCCTGAGTGTGAATTAGATGAATTAAGAACAACAAACTCTACCTAAGCTGAAGAAAAATATTTACGATTGATATTAAGTTCGTAAGGGCGGAAAATTAATTATTATTAAATCAGTACTGGTACGTTAGTATGGCTGCTTAACGATTATCTTAGATGAAGTCGAAATTTCTATTCAAAAGCTAATATTTTGTTTTCCAAATTACTATTTATTACCAACATTTTCCTTAAACAGAATTCTTCCACTTACCAAGTGTACACGTCACTTTCTTTTGTCCTTTTAAAAGCTATTATTGTTCGTTTAATTAAATTAAAACATTAAAAATAAGTCTCTCCATACAAGCATGCAAATTTACTGACTAATAAGAATCGTATTCATTTTCAGATTAATGTAAAATTGTTGTCGTTAAATAATGAACTCATTGTTGAGAGGAAGTCTGCGCTCTCTGTGCTCTTACCTGCCGAGGAAAACTAAAGAACAACTTCTGGAGAAGTTCTTTTATCTCCTGACTTGAGATTGCTTGCAGTGGTCACTTTAGTGTTTTATTGTGCAATAAACTGGAGGTGTTAGTCTGGCAAAACTTGGCAATCTGAGAACAGTGATCTGGCTCGACCTGGCACCCTTGCCAACTGATGAACTTTACAGTATCAAGTCAGTTTCAGATTTTGTTGTCTATATAAAAGCAAACTACAGCATCTTCAGTGAGTGGTAGGTTAATGAAGTGTAAGTTCTTTACTGAAATGAGTGTCTTACTTTAAGTGTGTAAACTTTACTCTCGTACCTTGCTAAGGTACGAGCACCATGCAGAGGTGCGAGTATCCTGTATAATAGTGTGAGATTCCTGCAGATGCGCAAGTAGGTACCTTGTTAAAAAGAGAGTACATTGTTAAGTGTGAGTACCTTGCTGAAGTGAGAGCGCCTTGCTTAACTGTAAGTACTATGCTGCAGTGAGAGTAACATGTTAATATGTGAGCACCTTGCTGAAGCATGGGTACCATGTTCAAGCGTGAGTACCTTGCCGAAGTGTGAGTACCTTGCTGATGTGTGAGTACCATGCTGAAGTGTGAGAACCTTGCTAAAGTGTGAGTACAATGCTGAGGCGTGAGTACCTTGCTGAAGTGTGAGTACTTTGCTGAAGTGTGAGTACTTTGCTGAAGTGTGAATACCTTGTTGAAGTGTGAGTACCTTGCTCAAGTGGGAGTGCCATGCTGAGGTGTAAGTACCATGCTGAGGTATGGGTACCTTGCTGAGGTGTGAGTATTATTCTGAAGAGTGTACCTTGCTGAAGTGTGTGCATCTTGCTGAAGTGTGAGTACCTTGCTGAGCTGTGAGTACCTTGCTGAAGCGTGAGCACCTTGCTGAAGTGTGAGTACATTGCTGAAGCGTGAGCACCTTGCTGAAGTGTGAGTACATTGCTGAGGTGTAAGTACCTTGGTGAGTGTAATTACCTTATTAAAGTGAGAGTACTTTGCTAAAGTGAGAGTACCATGCTTAAGTGAGAATACTTCTCTGCAGCCTGAGTACCTTGTGGAAGTGTTAGCACCCTGTTAAGGTATAAATTAATACAGTGTTTAAGTGCAGCATGTGTGTATCATGTTTGAAATGTATGACGTGAGAACCTTGTTTAAATGAAACATGACAATACCCTGCTGAAGCGTAGCATGTGAATATCCTGCCGAAGCGATGAAGTATTGAAGTGCATCATTAATATACCTTTCTGAAGTGTAGTTTGTGAATATCCTGCTGAAGTGAAACATGTGAGTACTTTGATAAATGTAGCGTGTTTGTACCTTCTAAATTGTGGCTTAATATGTACTCTGGTGAAGTGTAGAATGGGGTGTACCCTCCTGTATTGCTATATGTGAGTACCCTAATGAAGTGCACTATGTATGCTCCTGCCGAAGTGTAGGATGCGAGTATCTTCCTGAAGTTTAGCATTTTAACATCATTCTGCAACCTAGCATTCGACTGTTTTGAAGTGTAGCATGTGGGATACCTTATTGAAGTGTAGCATCAGGGATACATTGCTGAAGTGTTAAACTTTTGAGTACCTTGCTGAGGGGTGACGCAAGAGTAACTTACTGAAATGATAGTCTTTGTGTAGCTGCTGAGGTGTAGCTCATGAGTTTGTGTTGTTATCTACCTTGATATGAAACAAATTGAGGTTTAGGAGGCACAGTATCTCTGCTGGATAACTTGCCTACGTTATCCTGCAAGGATATTCAGGGCGGGGATTAACGAAAGAGTACTGGTTAATCCCCGCCGTGTACATCACGTCGGGGTTAACCAGCACTCTTTCGTTAATCCCCGCCAGGGATATCCTTGCAGGATAACTTAGGCAAGTTATCCAGCACATAATTTGCCGCCTAAACGACACACTGCTACTCTTCACGCATCTAATTTTATTGTTTATTTTTTATCGCATGTGCCACAGGTAAACATGACTCATGAAATCGTAATGACACGACGGCAAACAAACCATACCACGGGTGGGGATAGAACCCGCGATCAGAGAGTCTCAAAACTCCAGACCGTAGCGTTAACCACTGGGCCAGCTAGCCACAATAAGATTCATCCAACTAGGTATATTTCTACACCATAGGAAGGTTAGCATAGGCACCACTGTGACTACAAATGCAAGTTTTTACAGACGAATCTCCAGCTAGCGTGGCCGTGACGAACTCTAGCTATGGTATGGTTTGTCTGCAGTCGTGTCATTACGATTTCGTGAGTCATGTTGACGGCTTTGAGGGGACTTGAGCTAGAGTTCGTCACGGCCACGCTAGCTGGAGATTCGTCTGTAAAAACTTGCATTTGTAGTCACATTGGTGCCTATGCTAACCTTCCTATAAGCTTCCCTAACTACCTGTCCTGTAACGCCCTTTTCATCACCAAGCTTCCCTACCACCTGCACTGTAATTCAAGTCTCAGCACCATCAACTTTACCCCTCTTCCCTTCACTTTTACTCTCAGCACCATCACATACCATCACCTGCGCCCTCCTTATGAATATGTTTTAACATAACTTGAACTACAACAAATTAATTTGGGTTTGAAGAGTTTCAGAAAACGCTAAGAAATTTTCACTGAGATCATCCGGGGAGAAACGAAGATAGGTTTCGGCAAGAAAGGTATCCCAAGTAAGTTATCCCAAGAGAGGTATCCAGAGAGAGTGGTATCCAAAGATAGGTATCCACAGTTGGGTGTCCCCATCACCGGATAATCCCTGAGCCATATCTCTGCGTTTTCCACCAGGAACAGTGACAGGAAAATATCACAGAGGGAAATCTTTCCGTCCCTTCGTATATTGTTTTTCCTTGTCTTCTACGGTGAAAAAAAAAGCGCCGTGAATGAATGTTTTCGTGTTTTGGAGAAGTGCTGAAATGAATTTCAGGAATCTGAGGATGATGCGAAGGAGTATGAATGTGAGATGGGATTACTATAAAGTTGGGTTATTGTGATAGTAAATTTTAAGGGAATGGAAGTGAGTAGTGGGAAGAAGGGTGTAAGCGAGAGTTTTAGTGATAAGGGGAAGTGATTCTGAGTTTTTGCTAGTGAGTTATATGGTGCTGAGGTATGGTTGAAAGCTTAAGTGTCTAATGAGAATTATTTAAATGTGGGAATGATGACTTGAAGGAGTGATGTGATATTGATTTTTGGGGTTTTAGATTTGTAAATTTGAGGATATGATTGAATCAGATGGGAGTGAGGAGTTAGTAAGGTATGGGTGGGATATAGAAGATGGAACAGGACATGAGTTATTTTGGTGTTTGAAGGTTATGAGTGTGAGCTGTACAAGTGCGCAGAGAATCAGCATGAGACGCAATGGGAATGAGTATCTCATGCTGAGCCACGGGAGTTGTAGGTATGTGAAGTGAGTTGTTGGCGATTTGGTATTAGTTACAAGAGCATGAGAGAGAGGTAATATGAGTGTGATAAAGAGTTTTGAAAACCGACAAGTTGAAGAATGAGACACTTCAGTGGCTTCATCAGTCCAATACAAAGAAAAGCGGCAGAAAAAGAGGTAATGTGAGTGAATGAAAGACGAGGTCGTAAGATAAAAGTGTGTTAAAAGAAACTGGAAAGATTTACATTGTTGTGAGAGTTATTGAAATGGATTATTGGATATTAACGTAGGCGAGTATGAGAGGAATGTCAGATAAAATTTTAGAAGTGAGAAGATATGGATGTAGATTTTAGGCGCGAAATCTTGATTTACGTAAGAGTTAAGAGGAGTATGGAAGTAAGATTTTGGGTGTAGGAAAACAAAAATAGTGGCTCCAGAAGTTTTTTTGTAAAAGTCATTCAAACAGAGGTAGCTAAAAGCAGTGGAAGACGTTGATGGTTACTCCCTAAACTACTAAATATGAGACCCAGAAGCTGCAGCTCAACTCTCTCAATCAAAGATAAATTGTAGTAGCAGATTAGGCTCATCCCCGTACAAAGCTAGGTATCAGCCTCAATAGCTGAACTACATCCTGCATGACTGATAAGTGGTAGGCTCATGCAGGGAAGATCAATGCACGAAATACCTGAAATGCAGGGCGGCTAGGGTTTGGAATTGAATTTTAGCGCTAAACCTCACAGGAGTGGAAACACCGCCTCGAGGAAAGCTTCAACTCCCTGGATCAGGCCTACTGGCCCATGCGAGGCAGGTCCAAGTCCCCCACCGGCCGAAGCCAATGTCCCAACTTAGTCAGGTCAGGCCACATTCACTTAAGGAAGGAGCACGGCATCTGACCTAGTACCACAAGCTAGTAAGGTCTAACTCACACACACCCACACCCACTCATGTATTTATCTAACCTATTTGTAAAACTACACAACGTTTTAGTTTCAAAGATGATGAATAGCAGACCGAGAAGCTGGAGACGATCACTCTTAAAGACATAAATAGAAGGACCACCGTTGTAGCTAAACCTACTCGATAAAGCAAACAGCCACATAAGGAACACAATAACAAGCCCCCATAGACAGGACTCAGCATCCTCAAATATAGCTACATACGTGTAGACGAGCAGAAAGGTACGAAGATAAAGTCCATCCAGTTTAAACACTGATATGTAAATTGGTAGATAAAAGGTTGATGGGTAGACTTCAAGATGTACAAGTTTATAGAGGGGCAACAGATATTTCAAATCATTTTTTGTTGTTGCTGTTGTTGTAGTTCGTCAGAGAAAAAGGTAGATGGGTGCAAGGAAGGAGAATGGTATCAGAAACTTTGGAGGAGGCATTTAGGGTGAGATATGATAGCAACTATTGGAAGAAAGATGGGCTAATGAGAGAAAAGGCAACGAGGTTGAAGAAGTATGGGAGAGATTTAACAATGCAGTGTTAGAGTACTCAGTAGAAGTTTGTGGATATAGAATGATGGGTGCAGGAAGGAAGAATAATGACTGGTGGAATGATTAGGTATGGAAAGCAGTAAGTGTGGAAAAGGTTAGCATAAGAGTTGGAGGATTTTGCTGAGAATTAGAAAGGTTTGAAGTGAAATTAATATGCTGTGAAAGCCTTGGGAAGGAATGGATTTGACAGTTAAAAATAGAACAGGAGAGTTTTTAGATGGGCAGATGGAGTTTTTGGGAACATGGAGGGAACATTATGAGGAACAGTTCAACGATGAAGACAGGAAAGCTGTGATTTCTTGTACTGACCAGGGAGGAATAATATATTTTAGGACTAAGGAAGAGCCAGATGTGAGTGTGGTGGAGGTGCTTGAGGCAGTGGGTAGAATGAAAGGGGGGTCTTGATTGGATCAAGACAAAGCACGGGGGTGGGGATGGGGTTTTGGAATGGTTGGTGCTTTTATTTAATAAATGTATGAAAGAGGGTAAGGTACTTAGGGACTGGCAGAGAGGTTGCATAATTCTTTTGAATAAAAGCAAAGGAAACAAGACAAAGAAAATCATGGAATTGACGAAGGGAAAAGGATGAGTGGTGCACTGATGAATCTAAGGAGACAAGGAATGTTATCTATGGGATCAAAGAAGGGAATGTACGAAAGTATAGTGGTACCAATGATCCTATATGTGTCTGAAGAATGGGCGGTGAATGTTGCAAGCAGAGAAGGCTGGAGGCAGTGGAGATGTCGCATATGAGGTCAGTGGGCTTTGAGATTGTTACGCAGAGAGTCCATAGTCTGACATTAGAAGGTGTGGGGTTACTAAAAGTATTTTCCAGGGAGCTGAAGAAAGGTTGTTGAGGAGGTTCGGTCATTTAGAGAGAATGGAAGAAAAATACTTGGAGGGCGTATAAAACTATAGTGGAAGGAAGGCGGGGTAGAGATCCTCCTATTGACGTTGGAGAGAGGGGTTAAAGTAGGTTTTGTGTGCCAGGGGCATGAGCCAGCGTGCATGAGCGTGTTGGGAGCGAGTGGAAGCAAATTTTTTTTATGACTTGTGCTTTTGGAGTGCGAGCAAGATAACATTTATGAAGGGATTCATGGAAACCTGTTTGCCGGACCTGATTTCTGGAGGTGGGAAGAACACTACCCATAATATGTAGAAGGGGTGGAGATATGCTGCTGTTGTTGAACTGTAGTATTGGTAAGTCTCTGGTAAAACAGTCATGAAGTGAGTGATGAAAGTGTTCTTCTCTTCCTGGTCACCCTGCCTTGCTGGGAAACGGCTGATACGTAAAAAAATATTAATAAATTTTATTAGACATAGTGAAATGAAGCTACAACCCTAGTCCCACCACTGATTCGACAAAATCCCATACGATGCCATATTGTCTATATTTCCATAGGAAGAACTAGAGTGGACTAAAAGAATTATATTATATATATATATATATATATATTATATATATATATATTATATATATATATAATATATATATATATATATATATATATATATATATTCATATATATATATATATATATATATATATATATATATATATATATATATATTATATATATATATATATATATATATATATATATATATATACATACATGCAGAACAACCACTCTGAAAGAATAGAGAAATTCCAAGCGCTTTCGTGACTACTCACATTATCAAGGAACTATGAAAGTAAAGCATCCAAGGAAGCTATATAAGGGGTCTGGCCAACACCTCACTATCAGATCCCACAACGGTTAAACACCTGACGCGCGCCGGCCCAACTGGATAGGTCCTTTGCACAACTCACCCCACAAATTATTCTACCCAAGAAAATTTAAAAATTATTATTTGTTCAGTGTATTATTAAATTCTTCCCAAATTCTATTAATTACAAATGAATCTAATTTATATAAACCAAAGGAAATATTCCTATTATTGTCAAAACTGCTTTTTCATAAAGGGCAATGTGTGGTGTAAATATTATGCAGAAAATTCCGAGTGTGGAAATTAGGAAAAGGTGTGGAGTTAATAAAAGTATTAGTCAGAGGGCAGAAGAGGGGTTGTTGAGGTGGTTTGATCATTTAGAGAGAATGGATCAAAGTAGAATGACATGGAAAGCATATAAATCTATAGGGGAAGGAAGGCGGGGTAGGGGTCATCCTCGAAAGGGTTGGAGAGAGGGGGTAAAGGAGGTTTTGTGGGCAAGGGGCTTGGACTTCCAGCAAGCGTGCGTGAGCGTGTTAGATAGGAGTGAATGGAGACGAATGGTACTTGGGACCTGACGATCTGTTGGAGTGTGAGCAGGGTAATATTTAGTGAAGGGATTCAGGGAAACCGGTTATTTTCATATAGTCGGACTTGAGTCCTGGAAATGGGAAGTACAATGCCTGCACTTTAAAGGAGGGGTTTGGGATATTGGCAGTTTGGAGGGATGCGTTGTGTATCTTTATATGTGTATGCTTCTAAACTGTTGTATTCTGAGCACCTCTGCAAAAACAGTGATAATGTGTGAGTGTGGTGAAAGTGTTGAATGATGATGAAAGTATTTTCTTTTTGGGGATTTTCTTTCTTTTTTGGGTCACCCTGCCTCGGTGGGAGACGGCCCGACTTGTTAAAAAAAAAAACACCTGCTCTTTCAGTAGTTGAAGATGTAAAAGTAGTTAAAGTTCCATTTGAAGAATGAGACACGAAATTGAGGTTAATGAAGGAAAATACCCAAGAGGAATTATATACAATAGTTAATTAAGACGTAAGGTATTAGTTCTGATAAATATTGGCTCTTAGGGTGACTTGGCCTAGATACTGAGCAATACGCGCCATACTGACTCTCTTGGCAAAGATTTGTGTAATATGTATAATAAAATTTTACTCTCAAGGGGTTAATAAGACATACCCATAAAAAACTACAGTTTAATAAACAAATGCAAGCATTATATTTTTTTCGCCAACACAAAGAAATATTTGTAAGTATTTATAACGGGAGTTGTTAAAATTGTTTAAAATATAAACATATTTTTAACACTTTCTATACCAGGACACACCTTACAACTACTCATCAATCATGACCATTCTCATAGTCATGAAAAAACTATGCACCTCTCTCCAAAGGTTTCCAAGAAACTCAAGGGGTTTGACAAGGTTAGGTTAAGGATACCTAGCTTTATTGACAAGCTATTTACAGGTTAAGGATTCCTAACTTCATTGACAAGCTAAGAGCTGTTACCTACATCAGCTTATTTGAAAGCATTTTTATTGTTATGAAACTTGCAAGTGGGGAACAGGATGAAGTTGGAGCCATCTGTGGGCCAGCATTTTCATTTGACCATCTGAATTTATCTCGTTGACTTCATAATACTGTACGAATGTGTTACATACTCGAGTCATCCTGGGTATGTATGATCTCAGATGAAGTGATGTTCTGGAGAAGGGTACAGCCAGAGTGAAGTTGCTGCTTTCTGCCCGTCTTGTGGCATAAAAACTTGCTTCACGCTGTCCTCGAAGTTGATCCAAGTGTGGTACTTTGACAATATTGGCCTTGTACATAACAGTAAGGGCACCCACATCCCTCCTGTGTTGAAGGCTCTGCTGAAATGACAGATCTATCCAGGATGGGTCCAGGCGAGAGATGAGACGTCTTGCTCTGTTCTCTACTCTGTCAAGCAGTCACAGATGAGAGTTGGGGGGGGGCTACAAACCCAAAAAGTGGAGCATACTTAAGGTGTGAGCTTTCCTTATTCTGTTAACATGTTGATTCCTTTTTCAGGCTAGCACCTTTAGGTCTTTAGACTACATGCCTGATCTGATCTATGGTAATAATTTTATTTTCCTGCATGAACTAAGTTTGGTTGGCATTAGCAAGCGTCTGGCATTTCTTCGGAGCACCTGAGTACTGTTAAACCCTATAAAATGTGTTTTTGGTTTTACCACAAAACTCACAAATGATACTATTAATGAAAGATCTTACTAAAATAAGGGAGGGACATGATGGACCATGCACTAGTACACATCACCTACAATAAAATGAACATACCCAAAATATAGTTTACATTTAAGAATTATAAACAATTACTATACCATACAAAAATTATAAATCTCACTAAAGTAAAGTGAACACACAATAATATATGCCACAAAAAATATATAGGTTAGAACCAATTACTTAAGAGTCAAAAAAAGAAAAGACACAGCAAGTCTATTCTAAGATAACCAATGCAGGAAAATAGGTATAAAGCTAGGTTAGGCCATCAAACAAAAATTAAGCTACAGAGCAGAAGACAAATTACCACATAACAGTAAAGAAAAGTCATGTACTAAATGAAATAGTAGTAATATAAAAAAAGAGATAACATTGGAGTAGACTACAGGTTAAAGACAAATTACCAGACAAACAGTTTTACTCTACATCTCTGATAAGTAACATTAGAAATCTAGTAAAGTAGAAAAGAAAAATAGATTGAAAAGAGTTAGGCTAAGATAGGGCTAGTATGACAGGTTAGTCACATGGTTATACATTAACAAGACATTAAAATCTTAAATTATTACTAGTCTTACAGTTGACTCGAATTTCACAGAACACAAGTGTTACTTACACTATAATAATACAAGGTGCAAACATTTAATAGACATTACATAGGGTGGTATAATGTACTGGCTGGCGGTTATTTTCCTCGATGGTTATTTCACAAAAAAAAATGCGCCTTTTTAACAACATTTGGACTTTTCTAACTTCTACATAAGAATAGTTAAGATTTTTTCGAATTTTTAACCTAGAGGGTAAGCCAGCGAGGATAACCCAAGTATGGCAGTGCGTCATCGAGGACTATCTGTCTTATATCCATTGAGACTTTCATTCTTGTCTCTCAAGATGCGATCCACACCAGTCGACCAACACCCAGGTTCCTACTTACTCTTAGGTGAACAGGGACAGCAGGTGTAAGGAAACAGGACCAGAATTTCACCCGGACCACGGACACCTTAAGTGTTGCCAACCAAGCCACGGGACACCTTGACATACATTAACACAGGTTATGAACTCACTTGTTAGCAGCAGGAGTCGGTTCTTTACTAGGATAAGGTCCAAAAGTGGATAGAGTAATAGGTGAAATTCTGGCCGCGTGTTGTTACCATCGCTTTGAACTTATCTTTGTAAAACTCCTTAACAGTGGCTTAACTTATTTACTACCTATTATTAATACTGACAATAATTATTACAATGTATAATAACTCTTAGAAAATTAACTTAACATATAAGAAAATAATTAACATATTTCATCAAAAAGTGTGAATTTTCATATCGTAACACATTTCTCCAGTTAATTTACATTTTTTCAGTAATAGGGATATTAGTAAATAATTTACAAATGTTATTCAGATAATAAGAATAATAACGAATAAGTAATAATGATGCTAATAACATTCCCTTCTCAATTAAGCATTTGCAATTTTTCTGCATTACATTTAAATAAAAACAATGATAGCATACGACATTACACTGCTTATCTATTAATTATATTGCATTCATTTCCTACACCTGAGTTACAGAACCATGAATATAATAAATACGGAGGAAAAATGGTAGATCTATGTAATATATACACATTAAAGACTGTCATGTTACTTTGACAACAAATATTTAACACCTTAACTAACATATAACTCGAGGGACTGATTTGCTGCATTATAACAGTGCCAAGAGCTGCAGCTGAAAATCCTCTCGCATGGTTAGACTTTAACCAAAGCTCAAAGTATTTCCGTCCGTCGATGAGCGATCAAAGGAACGAATCCAGGTATTACTGAACTCTAATCCCCTTTACTTAAATGCAGGCTACTGGAATAGTAAAGAGTGCAGCATATGTTTGGAATATGTTAAAAATGTGAACAGATCCGGAAAAGAGATCCACATTTCATCACATGGAAACTGTTATCCCAAATTCTTGAATAAAATATGGCAAATAAGCTGCTACATAGCCAAAAACTACTTCTAACCTTACACTAAGTAATATGAGCTTGGATGTTACAGTGGTGAGGTATTTTCTTGTTATCTCATAGAGATCAATATCCTGAAATACACAAGCACAATATGTTTGAAGCCGCTCTGAAGTTGCATCATGTTGAGATCGTTGATGTGTTGAAGCTAATTCGAAGAAACACTCAGAAACTACGTTTAAAGCAGTACCCAATTATCCTGATTTCTTCCCCAAAAAAAGCAGATCGAGACCTCAGGCCAACTTAATCCAAAGTTTGTCTAAGACTGACCTGCTTTTAGGTAAGCAAGAGGATAAAAGAAAATAAGTTTTAATTGAACTCTGCAAACTTTTTTTACAATAGTTCTCAGGGCGTGACACACATGTTAGTCATATAAATTTATCCTAGGATATCCTAGTAAGTTAAATACTATGACTTATTTCTCATCAGAAGAGACAATAATAAAAGTGACGTATTAAAATTTACACAATCTAAAATTAAGAGAAATCCACTTTTGAGGAAAATATGTCAGCACTGTTGCTATAAAACTGACCAGAAGGCGTATAATCCAGTTATTTAACAGAATGCTACAAAAAATTTGCTTCTACACAACCTGTACCTATGGTAATGTTTCATCCATTTCAAATGATGCAACAGCCAATGAAGATTGATGGTATTCACAGTTGTTTTATTTTAATCACGGGTCACATAGCACTTGTAGAATGGAAGGCATTCAGCTTCGTTCCAAACAAGGGTAGAATAAGTTCAATTCCTTGGATCAAGAGCCCTTCACCAGCATCAGAGCACCCCTCCTCTCCCACAGAAAGCACAATCCACTGATCTAATACACACTGCTACTATACCATTACAAAGACTGACCATGTCAAATGATAACAATATAAATCTTCTTGTCAGTAGGATACACGAATGTTGAAATTGTGAAGCCCATCAGAAAAAAAAAATCTAAAATTATCTCCTGGATATCCAGTTAGGGAACTGTCAACATAAAATTTATCAGAGTGCACTTGCACTTGTAAATTGTTATACGAACTTTCATTTTGTAATAGGTGACCACGGATGAAAATTTGAAGCCGATCGGTTGAGTTCATTGTAACCAACGAATGTCTTGGGGGAGGTAAGAACACTAACGCATTAAAAATATAAGTTTTCAATATTTCTCAGTTTTATTTTTGCTGTTGTTTTATTTATAATTCTCTAAAATCCAGTAAAAAAAACTTTCATTTTGTATTATTTTAAGAAATTCCAGTGTGATAATTTTTTATAGAGCTGGCAAATTAGCACATGCAGAGCCTAAATTCTGTACACAAAAGCTTCCAGTTAAGATACACCAATGGTTCAGTGGCATTTTAAAGTCTGCATAGCTTAGAATTAAGTCAAGTTTTTGCAAACAAACAAATAAACAGTCAAACAACTTTATTTCTGTATTAATGTTGGTAGAATTACCGACAATATGTAAAGTAAAAGGACACAAGTGCAACTAATGTGACATTTTATTTTGGCCACAATAAAATGTCACATTAGTTGCACTTGTGCCCTTTTAACTTTATTTCTATGAAGTGGAGTACCGGATACAATTAACATTGGAGTAATTGACATGTATAAACTTTATAGGAAGCCCTTTCTTATGCAGAACATTTCTGGCATCATAAAAATGTATTTATAATTAATAGACACTTATTCAGATATAGTAGTTCACTAGAATGGTATAGTTAGCCATATTGCACATATCAATACTGTAAAAGTTAGATAAATGAATTAATTGCTTTATTGAAATCTTGTGCAAAAATTTGTACTGACGTCAAAATATAATTGATTATTACACTTGTTGAAGAGATTGGTGATAGAGTGAACAACAATATAAATGTTAATTTGACTTGGTTCAACTGGGCTGCTATTGATATATCAGGCTTAAATATAATTTGTTTAAGCAAGGTTTAAGACAAATTTGGGAGGTTCTTTTATATTATATATTTGAAGCAGATGGCTAAGTGGGAACCTTTTGAATGTTTAAAGCATGGATTTCCTGTACAGACTGAATCGAATGCGTGGGATATCATAAATATACTTATTTCCTATTCCGTATTTCCTGCAGCTCTCCAGGAAGGGCTTGCAGCACTAAGTTGAAGTTCGTTCTGTGTGTCGTGTACACAGAAGTGCTCAGTGTGGCATGTGTTATATATTCAATAAGCTAAAACTTTTTAATAGCGGAGGGGCTGTGTGTTGTCTGTAACCTGATTACGTGATAATTATAGTAATTTACTGTTGAGTATTTGGGCTGAAGTAGATTCCCAAACAAAAATACTATAAGTGAGGTAAAGATTGATTAGAGAGTGGGTAATGTTGCTTAAGTAACGTAACAGCGTATTTTTGATAGAATATCCACAGTTTTGACATATTTTGTACATATAAATTGGATGCAAGTACTGAATGTCAAGTTGCGGTAAAGGTGTGCCCTTAAGAATTTTCAAAGGTTTTGACTTTCTGTGGGTGAATTATTCAGTGTTATACTGAAATGGGTTTTTCTAGGTTATTCCCGAGAGTAAGATTGTTGGATGTCTTCCAGGTGTTGTTGAGTACGACAGGATCTGGGATTTGATACGACACATATTGTCTTATTTGCAACAGGACTGGTAGAAATTCCAGGAAGGCATTTGACAGGTCACTGATGTAGATGTGTAATAGTGGGAAAATGACGCTATCCTGAAGCAACCGTGAGTTAACACTTTCTGTTAAGAAGATTGTATCATGATTGTCACATATATACTTCTGTGGGTGAAGGATGAATTTATATACGCGAGAGCATTCCCTCTCATACCATTATACTCTTGTTTCAACAGCAACGTGTTGTGCTTTACAGTATCAAATGCTTTTCTTAGACAAGAAAAAATTGTAACCTATAAGAAAAGGCATTTTCCAGTAATTGGTGTAAATCCAACAATTATGCTCTTGTTTTAACAATTTTATTAAATTTTCATATACGTTGAGACTAAACAGTCCAAATGTATATGTTGTTTTGCGTTAATATTTTGAAGTCGATAAAACGAGGAATCCTTTAGCAACTGAAAGAAAATAAATTTCGTTATTTATTTAAAAAAACTGTGAAATTGTGACTAATGAAGCCCAATAATTACTTCATCCTTATTTACTGGAAAACACTCCGGGGTTGAAAATTTGAAGCCGATGAGTTATAGCAACGCTTACCACGATTCGATGTTGTATGAGAAAATTGGACATCAACAAATTTGTTCCATCAGTTATTCAGTTTTAAAACCATTCAGAAGGCGTGTCCTGTAGCTTGATTGGTAGCACATTCAGCTCAGATATTGAGTGTCCGTGGTTCGATCACCGGTACGGTAGGAAGCCTTGGGTGTGTTTCCTTGCACCCTCTGTCCATGTTCACCTAGTAGCAAGTAGGTGCTTGGGTTTTAGCTGACTGGAGTGGATCGTATCCTGGGGAGATAAGATAATCCTAAGTTGTTCAAAGTGCTCTGCATAACCAGGGGCTCGCTGTATAGTATGTCACTGACGTCAGGTAGGTCTGTGTAAGTTGTATCATGTACTTGTATTAATAAAGATTATTAATTTCATTATTAATATTAAGACTCAAGTATTTCTAATATGATTAAAAGGGAATGAAAATTTCACACTACTTTACTTATAAAACTGGCAGATATGCACCTTCTCATCTGAACTTCACTGTCTACCCTCTTCGAACTTGGTGTCACCATTTTTTATTCGTAGAGGATTTTCGGAGCTTACTGGAGCCATTCCAGTATGCTGTCAATGAGTGCTACTGGAATGTTTGTCTTCATACCGTACACTAGCGTTGCAAAGTTGAAGACGATCGTAAGAGACTTTCTCGTGCTATGAATAAATTGAAAATGGAAAGTTGGAGGAAGAAAAATAAAGAAAGGATTCTAGTTCTCGCTTAAATGTCCCGTTTTCCGGACCACCTAATAAAAATCAGTTTAAACTTTTTAGCTAATAACATAAAAATGAAAAATTGTATTAGAAAATAACAGTAATAAAGTTTGCAAAATGTTCTATTTTATATTGAGGTTCACAGTTTGAACCAATTGTTATATAATAATACAATATATAAAATATATATACCTTCAGTGTATATACATAAAATTAATTTTTAAAGGGGTGGACTGGTAAAGCAGAGGGACCTCGGTCAAGTGATGAGAAGCTTAAGTGGCTGGTCGTCATACACTAAGACTAAGAAACAATTGTCTTTTCTCCTGACGAACCTTTCCTAACCTAACTTTCAATGTACATTTCGTTTTTTTTAAGATTCGTAGTGTTATATGGAGCCCAGTTATGAGAATTAAACTTTGGCATGAACATGTTTAACTTTTCACTTATTGCTATTTTCATTATGTTCATTTGCATTTAAAATATAATATCTATCGTTTTTAGAGTAAATAACATATTCTGAACAATTTATCTAACGTTCTGTCAAAAAATATTTTGTCTGCTTTCACAAGGACAAGCAAATAACGTCAGTGTAACACGTAGACTTCAAAAGAGGAACTGCGGTGGATAGAATGATTATCTAATGAAAACGGAACAAGAGCAATTAATTATCCGTAAATATATATCAGATTAAATAAATGTAAGTAGTTGGGTGCCACATGGATCCAGGATGGTGTCTCGGCAATACTTATATATATAAGTCAAGCTTGGTGACTGATATCCAGAACTGTGTAAAAAAATGTATGTGTCAAGTAAAACGTATTTTGATGAGAGAATGAGCTCTAGCTTTGTGACAAGTATGCTCATAACTCATACTTACAAGAATTTTTCACATGTTGCTATATATGTACCATATGTTAGACAGATTCCGATGAAACCCTGTTCATAGGTGATGTCACATTAATGAGGAAAAAAGTTCATGGAGGACACGAAAATGTTACTACTGAACCTGGACAAACTGCAGGTTTGGAATTAATCCTCGGGAAAAGCAACTTTAGGGCTGCTTGAGGTACGGACAAGCAGACTCGAACAGAGTACAGACTCGGGAGAACAAAGTTTCGCATCTCATTTAAGGAGATGGAATAAGTGTAACCATGGTACCGAGCATTGCATCAGAGGCGCACATTACCCGAATTATCTCTGACTCTGATTTCTGAAAGGAATCTGATCATAACTTTTTCAGACCCTATTATACGACCTAAATCGGGACCATCTTGGAATATGTAGTATCAGCATGGAACCCCCACCTGATAAGCATGCTAAAAAAAACGGAGAAACGAAGCTATTGGTAATGAGACTTGTGCCAAATCAGGAGCGAGTAACTAACAGGAATTTAAAGAACCTAATCTGAGGATATTAGAAGATAGTAAGACCAAAATGAAATATAATCGAATACATAACACTGAGAGTACCTGGGACTGACTGCTACAAAGGAGGATAATATGAATATGAAAGCAAAAAATCTAAACACAAAGGCAAATCATATGGGTGTCGGGAGGCATTATGTTTTATCCTCAGGATGATGAAATGGAATAACCTGAAAAAGAAGTGGTGGAGGTAGGTTTTATGCACAGCTTCAAGAAAAGAAATGGCAGAGAACCCGAGATTTCAAGAAGAGCCCAAAATCTTACAGCAAAGAAGCAGGGGCGGGAGTTTGAGATTCAAACCCAGAATCCACAAAAAGGTGTATATAAATGCTAGAGTGCAGGCAATAATACCATATAGCGATATTGTAACAGACCACATCACAGACACCAGCGTGTGATAACATGAGAATATACAATAGAAATCAGACTAGACGCATGAACATTATCAGTCTCAAAATGTTATAGTCATAAACAAGAGACAGATTATATTGACACAAAATACTAGTTATTAATTATAACCAAACACAAATTTCAGTGTTTCTTGTAAAAAAAATCCATAAAAAAGTTAATTAAAAGAAAATTCAAATATCGTTTATACTAATTTAAGAGCGAAGGAGAAATTCTGTCCATCTCATTAAACAAACAAACAAAAAAAAGAAATAGCTGTAAAGATGTCAGGATTATTTTCTGTGTTCGAGATTGTCAGCAGAATGACTATTGAAACTTCGTCTTAAGACGTCTTCAAGGTCAACGATTTTTCTTCAACGAGCTACACAGTAAAACTTTTATGGCAATATTATGGTTTTTGTTTACTCCAATATTTCGCCCAAACTTCAGCCTGCTCAAACTATCCCAGTTCAGAAAAGCTCAGTCATTCCTAAATTACATTAAGTGAACTTAAATTATATGAGTTTTTTTTTAAACAATTAAATATATTCTTTTCGTGATGTTTAGAGTATTTTTTTTTAAGTTTCTCAAACAATGATTTTAGTATTGTTTACGCTTGTTTAGCAAAACAACCATTGCAATTAAGAGAGACGTAGTCTGGGCTTAAATAATTATTGAATGATATATCACTGAATAACTTAGGCAGAAGCAGTTTAACAGAGGTCTCTTTTTTCTTTACGGAAATATTCAGTATTGCAAACTCACAACAATTTTAAGAATATCAGTAAAAATAAAAAGGGCACAAATGCAGCTAATGTGACATTTTATTGTGGAAACATTTCGCTCTTCAGGAGCTTTATCAAGCCGTTACAAATCTCCTGGAGGCCGAAATGTTGCCACAATAAAATGTCACATTAGTTGCTTTTGTTTGCTTTTATACTTAACATATTGTCGGTAATTCTGTCAATATTAATACAGTAATAAAAAGTCGTATTTTTTTACTTTTTTTTGGACAATGAAAGTAATAATTTGCATAAGGGAAATTTTTATAGTCATTCTTTAAATGCTATTTATGCAGACCTATGTAAATAATAACATAAAAAATTACATAGTGTATTACTGTTCTATATCAAGGAAAATATTAATAGATTGAAATGATCTCCTTGACTGAGAATAAAATTATTATTGCACTCAGATATTAAACCACATGACTCACGAAATCGTAATAACACGATTGCAATCAAACCATAACATGGGTGGGGTTTGAACCCGCGGTCAGAGTTCGTCACGGCCACGCTAGCGGGAGATTCGTCTGTAAAAAACTTGCATTTGTGGTCACAGTGGTGCCTATGCTAACCTTCCTATGGTGTAGAAATATACTTAGTTGGATGAATCTTATTGTAGCTAGCTGGTGCAGTGGGTAACGCGACTGTCTTGAGTTTTGTGACTCTCTGATCGCGGGTTCAAACCCCACCTCTGGTATGGTTTATTAAACCACATGACCTTGGCTGTTGTATTTTTCATTATTTTTTTTATCTCCAAGACTAAACCAAAATTATATTAAACATTTAAAAAAAAAATCTCATATTCATTAAGAAATCTGGAAACAATTACTATGCATTAAAAATATATTAGCAGGTAATAAATTATAAAGCAAATTTTAAACAATTACATAACGATCATTGTGTCCAGTGATAGATCATGTTTGGGGTCAGTTCTATAAGGTACATCAACAGCTTATCAAGAGGAACGTTCGTCAAGAGGTAAGCGATTTAAACAAAAAAAAATTATAATCTGTCACCATGTGAATAATACTCTGAAGTGTAATAATCATAGAAAAAGTTAATTGTGAATATGACTTCTTCGTCAGATATCAAGAACACCTCGAGGCTGTTAATAGGTGTAGTAATCATGATGATGCCACCGATTTTTTTCACTTGATGTGTTTTTCCAATAATATGCACCCTCTTTCTCCACATTTTTACTCCACTTTTAGTATTGCCATATGCATTATATGGTCTTCATTTTTATCTGTTAATTCTCATAAGCTTCCACTTGCATAGGGAGTGAAGTCATCTTCTATAGAATGAAACTCATTTTGTGCTAATGGGAGATTTTAACTTTAAACAAACTGACGGGAGCAATTTGACAGGAAATCTTGAATCTGTGACAGACCTATAGAGGAAATAACCTGCTTGACTTGGTTCTTGCCAACAAGGAATTACTAATTAATAATCTTAATGATGAGCTTGAGGAAAGCGATCACAAATCACTCAGTTTCAATATATCATGGAATTACCCTAATAACTGCAATCAGGTCTGTCACTGACTTCCGCTTGGCCAATTTCATAGGACTGAGAAATTACGTAGGTGGGTAGATAGATAATGATGATTGCTGATATGACGTTTCTCAGAGCATAGCTCTAACTGCACAGACAGCTTATGTTCCAAAGAGGGAAATTAGATCAGACAAAAATGATACTAAATGGATGAACAATAGATTTGATACATCTCGCTGGTCAAAAGAAAGGCATGTATAGGCGAATCAAAAGAGGGGTGGAACAGGTTAAAGTTGCAAGGAATTCAAAAATTAACTCAAAAACTTTCGGATATATAGAAGTAAGATTAAGGACAAGATAGGCCCACTCAAAAGTTACTCTGGTCAGTTCACCGAGAATGATAAAGTAATGTGTAGAATTTTCAACACTTATTTACTCTCAGTTTTTACGCAGTAAGACACTACAGAAATTTCAGAAATAATATATTATGTAGAACAGGAGGAAATTAAGCTATGCACGATTAGGGTCACTAGTGACATGGTCCTCAGACAAATAGATAAATTAGAACCTACCTAATCTCTGTGCCCTGATGAACCTTTGACTAGTCTTTTCAACATATCACTACAAATTGTCATAGTGCCAGATAAGTGGAAAATAGCAAATATGACACCTATCTACAAACCAGAAAACAAGTCCTTAGCTTCGAACTATAGACCAATAAACCTAACCTCTAAAGTGAGAAAATTGATGAAATCTATAATTGTCAAGGCTTTTCAAAGACACCTTGAAAAAATAAATTGATTAATGAAGCTCAGCACGCCTTGCGAATTTTTCACTAAGGAATTTAAGGAGGTAGATCATGATAATGAACGTGATATTGTGTACATATATGGACTTCAGTAAGTCTTTTGATAGAATTCCCCATCGGAGACTATTCAGGAAAAGGCACTCAGGAGAATTTTTTTTCCTGGATATAGGAGTGGTTGACAGAGAGGCAATAGAGAGTTCGCATAAATGGAGAGAAATCAGAATAGGGTCGCATCACAAGTGGTGTTCCACAGTGGTCAGTGTTGGGCCCTTTGTTGTCCACAATTTACATAAACGACATACATGACAGAATAAATATCGACGTGAACAAGTTTGCCGATGACACCGAAACAGGCCATCAAATTTATCCTGAGAAGGATACTAGAGCGCTCCTGGAAGATCTGAATAGACCGATGCAGTGGTCGGAGAAGAGGCAGAAGCAATTTAATGTTGACAAATGCAAAGTTCTCAGCTTTGAAAAGGAAAATAAACATGCCACATATATACTAAATAATGTAGTTTCTGTCCTGGGACCATGATCACTTCTAAATATAAAGGTTAAAAGACTGTATATATTAGACGGAGAGTGAGGTGTGAGTGATGCATGGTGACCTGAAGAATTCCATACTGGGATGAGGACGGGTAGACGACGAGATCATGTGACCCCTGTGTTGTTGGGTAGGTGGTGCTTTGCCTGGTTGAGTATTATGTATGCTAATATTTTTAGAAATACATGAGTGGGTGTGACTTGGACCTGACTGGCTTTCGCTAGGGGGGTCTGATGCAGTGTTCCATCCTTCTTAAGTGGATATAACTTGGACCTGACTGGCTTCGGTCAATTTCTTAGGCCAGTAGGTGACTTGGCCTTACCTAGCATGGGCCAGTAGGCCTGCTGAAGTGGTTTTTAAGTCCTTATTCTGACCATTTATGCAGTTTTTCCAGGTTAATATGTAATTATCCTGTAATAGCATCATATTTTATCTCCACATTATTTATGTAAAAACAACATCAATCCAACATTGATCCTTGTGTCACTCCAAAAACTAAAATTTACCATTTTTGTTTTGCGCTAACACTGTCATCAGAATAAGGTAGCGGCACTGCATTAAAGGTAGCGGCACTGCAGTGCCACTACCTTTATTCTCGCCTGCTCTTCTAGCTTTTGGTTCAGTCAATTGTGCAGTACAAAATGCCTTGTGAATATCTAGAAATTTGCAACAAATCCACAATGTCTTTCAGTTTTATCACTTAATCTGTCACAGAAATTCTGCAGGTTTATAGATGACGATCCTCTTCAGGAAGGGGAGGGGGGCTGTATTCCTCAATCTATCTATTCCTTGACCATAATTCTCCTCCCTCCTTTCCCATTTCTCATCCTTTCACCATCCCTATCCTCTCCTCCCTTTCCTAATTTAGCCTTTTGGGTACTCCCCTCAGGAATTCTAACCCTTAGGTTGGGGGACGGGTATCATTATCCTTCCCATTCCACTGAGGTCCTTGGTGGTGGTGTAGTTTGCCGTGGAATCTGGATGTCAGGAGATGTCCCAATTCCTCTCCGGTCTCATGGTGGAAACGGGGGGGGGGTTGCTTGTGACGTCTTTCGGGTGACGAGTGTATCTCTGGAGGCTACCTTTCGGATTCTGGGAGGTAGTAGCCCAAGGTGTGCCTTGGGCTACTACCAACCTTCCTCTCTTTTGTCCACAAAGGTGGCTCGGTAGATGTGAGGTTGCTGTCCTGGACTGCCGATTTACTGGCATGAAGGGTAGGGTATGGCACGGGTTCTATGCCACATCTGCACTACTGGCAGCACTGAGGTCCTCTTGGGCACGGGGGGTATTTGCGGCCCTTTCATTCCTCCTAGGAGCTACCCTTCCGCGTCCCCCGCTCCCATTCTTTTAGTTTTCTTTTCTACTTTTTTTTTTTTTGAGAAACAAAAGAAAAGTGACCTAACCATTGAGTCCCAAGTCCATGATACTTCTCCTCACAGATCTCTTTCTGCTGGGGCGCCCTCTTCTGACCCTTCTTCGTTATCGGGTCATTCTTCAGACTTTTCTAACACCCCAGTACCTACTGCGGGTAACATTTCGATGCCCGCTCCTGGTACCGGGGTTCTGCCCAACACCTACATCCGACTTCCGTATATCTTTGACAGTGCTTCCAGTTTCTTCCTCTATGGATCGCTCGCACAACTCTGGATGGATCACCTTCGGTCTCACACCTAAACAACCACGACCATGACCGTTAACAGATGACACTGCTTCGACTACCCTTCGTTCTTCCCAGAAAAGACTAACACGACACTTACTCCCCTCACACACTACATTTCAAAGTACTCAATGGCCTAAGTTTTTCACTTTGCAACCCGGCGGCATCTCTCACTTACTGTCTTTCTGATCATAATATTAGCAAGGCACTCCTGTGCCATGTTGGTCAAAATATTTCATTTCACGCTTTTAAGAGTGATGCACGCATTGTCGCGGTGTGAAATGCTGGAGAGGTTCACAATCTTTCCCTTCTTACCTGTCACGATTCGAAAACATATTTCTATCTTTTTGTTTTCTCTATTTTATTTTGTCATGAGATTGAAGTTCTCATTTGCCTTCCTGAAGCTACCTGCCAAGAACTCTATCATCGCCGTCCATGATCTCAATATTAATGGCACCAGGATATTCTATAGGTACCTTTTTTGTAAACTGATTTTTTATCTTTTCCAATGTTGATTTGACTGCTTATGGGATCACATCGCACTTCAGTGCATTTCAACGCCTATCTCTATCTAGGGTATACTACTATCCTTATGACACAATCATTAAGGCGTGGTCATGGACCGCGCCACAGAGGCATTTACCCCCAGAGCATCTTCCAAGTATCAATAGTTGACCAATTCCTAGGCGCTTTTTGGCTGATAGTATATAGCTAGCGAATGCAAGAAGACTTGTGTATACGTTACACGTTTCCCCTGGGAACTGATCCTATTTTTTAAAATGATTTGAACACACTAGCTACTGAGCAGTAAGAATCTACGAGAACCACTAGGATTACTATTCAGTACAGATCCTTGCAATAAAGCAGAACATTGTCTGTCTCCCAACAATGCAGTATTTCATCCCATAGACTCTACTGATTTGTACCAACTCACTTACTGCTCCTCAACGTCTCATTCCCCCTCCTGTCACAACTGCATCATCCTTACTCTCTCCCATCTTTGGTCTGAATCTACCCACAGAATCCCCGTCACTTCGACTCCACTTTCCATTTCTATTACCCTCGTCTGTCTCTTCATGTATTTATTCCTATCAATTTTTTAATTAATTACTCGTACGAAAATTAATTGAAAGCAGCCTTTATGGCAGCGCTCAAACATTAAATATCACATTATAAAAGCAAATCACAACTTGCTACGCATCAAAGACATTCATTATCTCAAAGTGTTGTAGATTTAAAGATTAGGAGCTCACACAACTCATAGCCACTCTTTCCTGGCTTCGACAACCTTGTTGTGCTTCTTCTTACAGCAATGTATGGATCTTACGACTATCAATCCAAAGTTATGGTTGTTCATCTTCATGACAAGCGATGACGATTTTTTTCGCTTAACGTACACTTTTTGTTCCTTAAATAGGTACTGGACTCGCAAAGTCTTTTTGATGCAAGAAATTATAAAATCTTCCTTTTATCCAATCACTGAATAATTCTTACAAAGCAATTATTCCTCATCAATATAAATCTGATAACAGCAAATATAATAATAATAATTATATATATATATGTTATTGTGACCACGAATGAGTGGTATTGATCAATAACAACACTGCTCTAGCCAAGGACTCGAACCCATGATGCTTTGGCCTGCCTCATGGTGGGCGGAAACGCATGATACCCTAATCCACTGGACCATACGATCCTTACAAGCAAGGCATCCAGCGGAACTGCTCGTTGAACTAGTACACCAAACAGGGACTAGAATGAAATTAGCCTAGAGTCATCCACACCATCGTGTGTCCTTGGGTAGCGAGTACAACATCCAGTTCCGCTGGATGCCCTACTTGGAAGGATCGTATGGTCCAGTGGATAAGGGCGTCATGCGTTTTCGCCCACCATGAGGCAGGCCAAAGCAGCATGGGTTCGAGTCCTTGGCTAGAGCAGTGTTGTTATTGATCAATACCACTCGTTCGTGGATATATATATATATATATTATATATATATATATATATATATATATATATATATATATATATATATATTAAATAAATACGTATATGCCGTAGTCATATTGTAAACGGCACAGAATAGTGTGAAGTTGACGAATAAGTCACTTGTGCAACTTTTCGGTGCCATTACTGACGATAAAGATATAACAATAACTATTTCATTCATACTCTCGAAGAAGGTCACACAAACATGGACAAAAATTACAGTATGAATAAAAAAACATTATGAAGAGTAAGTAATAATTGGTACTATTATATGTATGTTATGAAATATCTTATTCACTAATAATCAGTACCCAGCAGACTTTAAAACATTATTGAAACTATTCTTTGAAGCAGCAAATGTGGTATCAGAAGAAACTTAGTCGAAGCAGCTCTAGGGAAGGCAGATGTCTTAGATCCATGACTCGGTCCGACTGAGCTGTTTCTGAGGCTGGCTCCATCGCTCTCTTAATTTCCGGCAATAGTTCCCTGCACGATCTCGCTTATGAATGTTCCCGTCTCCGAGGATATTGCAATTCCTATTGAAGCGTGTCTAATGTACACAGCTATACTGTGCGAAAGGCAACTTTAAAATTCGACATTGCTCCTGACACTAGATTACGATGTTTTCTAATGACAGGTACCTAACTGGAATGATAAATTTGGTGTATATACAAACACACACACGCACAAACACACACACACACACACACACACACACACACACATACACACACACACACACACACACACACACACACACACACACACACACACACACACACACAGTTCCACACAAGAGATTAGTGCAAAAACTGGAGGACCAGGCAGGGATAACAGGGAAGGCACTACAATGGGTCAGGGAGTACTTGTCAGGAAGACAGCAGCGAGTCATGGTACGCGGCGAGGTGTCAGAGTGGGCACCTGTGACTAGTGGGGTTCCACAGGGGTCAGTCCTAGGACCGGTGCCGTTTCTGGTATTTGTGAACGACGTGACGGAAGGAATAGACTCCGCAGTGTCCCTGTTTGTAGATGATGTGAAGTTGATGGGAAGAATTCAATCGAACGATGACCAGGAAGAACTACAAAGGAATCTGGACAGGCTGCAGACCTGGTCCAGTAATTAGCTCTCTGGTGGCCTGGTGGTTAACGCTCTCGCTTCACACGGTGAGGGCCTGGGTTCGATTCCCAGCCAGAGTAGAAACATTGGACGTGTTTCTTTCAACCTGTTGTCTATGTTCCCCATCAGTAAAATGGGTACCTGGGTGTTAGTCGACTGGTGTGGGTCGCATCCTGGGACACTGACCTAAGGAGGCCTGGTCACAGACCGGGCCGCGGGGGCGTTGACCCCCGGAACTCTCTCCAGGTAATCTCCAGGTAATCCACCATGTGCAAAGGCATGAAGATTGGGGTAGGGCAAAGAAGACCGCAGACGGAGTACAGTTTAGGGGGCCAGAGACTACAAACATCACTCAAGGAAAGAAGATCTTGGGGTGAGTATAACACCAGGCACATCTGAGGCGCACATCAATCAAATAACTGCTGCAGCATATGAGCGCCTAGCAAACCTAAAAACAGCATTCCGCCATCTTAATAAGGAATCGTTCAGGACCCTGTACACTGTGTACGTCAGACCCATATTGGAGTATACGGCACCAGTTTGGAACCCACACCTAGCCAAGCACGTAAAGAAACTACACAAAGTGCAAAGGTTTGCAACAAAACTAATCCCAGAGCTAAGAGGTATGACCTACGAGGAGAAGTTAAGGGAAATCGACCTGACTACACTGGAAGACAGGAGAGATAGGGGGACATGATAACGACATATAAAATGCTGAGAGGAATTGACAAGGCGGACAGAGACGGAATGTTCCAGAGATGGGACACAGCAACAAGGGGACACAGTTGGAAGTTGAAGACACAGATGAATCACAGGGTTGTTAGGAAGTATTTCTTCAGTCACAGAGTTATCATGAAGTCGTATAGTTTGGGAAGCGATGTAGTGGAGGCAGGATCCATTCATAGCTTTAAGCAAAGGTATGATAAAGCTCATGGTGCAGGGAGAGTGAACTAGTAGCGGCCAGTGAAGAGGCGGGGCCAGGAGCTGTGACTCTACCCTTGCAACCACAACTAGGTGAGTACACACACACACACACACACAGGTATTTTATACCTTTCTTACACAACTTGTCAGACACTGCAACATCATGGAATCTTGGTTCAGAGGACATCTACAAGACCTTCTTCACGGCTGCTGCAACTAACCCATCTCTTTGGGAAGGACCTACTTCCACTGGGGAATCCCGCCTACCAGTGACTTTGCCCTCGTCTGCTGCCCGTCCCTATCCACTGACGCCTATATAACCACCAGTCTTCTTGCCTTTGCTCCAGATTCTCCTCCACCACGATGCTGTGAACACTAACTCCAAGGCTGAGGGACTGATTACCTCATCTTTTGTATATAGTTCTACTGTCTTCTTATTATGTCCTAGAATCTGTATTGATAAAGCCACTGGATGACGAAACGTCTACAATAAAGATTTCCAGATGTTGCACATGTGTCTTAACTTTCATAGTGGTTTTACATAAATTTTGTCCAGTTCTTCAGCTGGGGACATTAGTAAATGTTCCAGTTACAAATCCAGGACAACACACACAATTATGGCCTCGATGACGCCTGATTACATAAACAAAATTTTCCACCAGTGTTTCTCTCCCAAATTGAATATGGCGTCTTCCCTATGTTTTCCACTTTTCAGCACTGTTATAGTTGTTTTCATGTAGATATGTACAATTACAGTTGCACATGACGTTCACACATATTTCACAGTCTTTCATTCACGTCGGTACACTCCTTACTGGACGTGATTAAACCAGTTTTTCTCTGTTACAAACCACTATTATTATACTACGCCATGTTTCTCCACGCCCACAGCTCCGCCGGTTTATTTTGCAATTCCCGTTTCTATTTTCAGTCATACCAACAATAGATTTTAAACAATATTACATTATTTAATTTTTTACACTCTAAATTTTCCACGTAAGCAGTGACTTTCAAAACTAGTACTGAGTGTACTTATGCGTGTTTTTAAAAGCTCTTATGTGCATCAGTAAATAATATTGTGAAAAATTATTATTATTTTTATTACTCTTAATATTATTTTTATTATTATTTTGTGAGCAAATCACCTGCAAGAGGCTTACAGGACATTACCTGAATTATTACCAGCTTATAATTTGGGTGAGGTAAGTGGGACTTAGTCACAGTACGTCGCTGAACTGCCACTTCTTTGACTGCCCACTTCTTCACCACTCTCACAGAAAGCTAGACCTGACATTAAATTAATAATTAAAATACTAAAACCAGCTACTCTGGTAAAATTAAAATTTAGTGGACTGTATGACAATTTCAGGACCCGATCTCCAGAAATGATTAATGGAAAAACTAGTACACACAGAGACAGAGTAAAATTTCTAATTAACAGTATCTGCAGTTATTAAAACACCATACCTGCAATTATTAAAAAGAAAATTTTTAATATTAACACTCACCACATATGTTGCAGGTGGAACACACCCTAACACCTATCTAACTGGCCAGTCAGTATCTGTTAAATAACATGGCGTACTTCCCTGGGCGAGGTGCGATGACACCATATTCTATTCTCACCACCCTATTATAGTAGTTTCTTAAATTTCCTATCCCAGTTCTTCAGCAGGGAACATTAACACGGGTTTCTATTATAAATTCAGGCCAAAACACTCCAATTTGGTCTCCGAGAACGCCTGATTACATTGCACAATCTAAGGACCAGTCTTTACGCATTAAATTCAATCTGGTGCTCCTCTTCTGGCTTCACTACTGGCTCTCCCACATTCCCCTTCCCTTAAAATTTCTCTAAGGGTCCAAATAGCATCACATTATATTAAGCAATTATTATATTATTCCTTTTGTTCTACATTTAGGAAATTATGTAAAACAAAAATCCACAGATATAGTAGTAACTGTTGGTACATAATTAATCAGGATTAGTGTCACAGAAAATTCTATAAACCCTAAAAAGTGGTGTAGCCTAGCAAATTATAAACAGTGATTTTCCAAATACATGAGAAATACTGAATGTACTATGGGTGTTTTTTTAAAAAATATATCATGTACACCAGTAAATATTATAATAGTAAATATTAGTATATTAATTAGGAATAAAGTAAGAAATAATTTTATAGCCTTCAGTAGTGTAGCGTAGACTAGCGTAATAAAGTGAGTTCCCTTGTCTCTAAGACAGACACGCGCGTAAACGCACAGCCCACACACGCGCGAGCGCACCTACTGGACTTCTGTGACAGTGACTGCAGTAAGGCGAGAGAGAGAGGGGTGAGTAGAGTAGATACAGAGGTACGTAATGGGTCCAGGGACTGGGCTCCGAAGTTTGATAGCTGAACTAGGTACAAAGGTAATGAACTCACAAGTTACAAAGGTAATGAATCCTGTAAGAATGGTTACTTACGTTTATACATGGGTACAATCATGAACAAATTCCAGAGTAATGAGCAATTCACACTTCCACACACGGTCACAACTATAATGAGTTATTGGTGCAAATGTTGATTGTTGAGTCACACACACACACACACACACACACACACACACACACACACACACACACACACACACACACACACACACACACACACACACACACACACATACACGCCCACACACACTCACACACTCATACACACACACACACACACACTCACACACGCGACGAGGTGTCAGAGTGGGCGCCTGTGACAAGCAGGGTTCCACAGGGGTCAGTCTAGGACCTGTGCTGTTCTTGGTATATGTGAACGACATAACGGAAGGGATAGACTCAGAAGTGTCCTTGTGCAGATGATGCGAAGTTAATGAGAAGAATCAAATCGGATGAGGATCAGGCAGGACTACAAAGAGACCTGGACAGGCTACAAGCCTGGTCCAGCAACTGGCTCCTTGAATTTAACCCTGCCAAATGCAAAGTCATGAACATTGGGGAAGGGCAAAGAAGACCGCAGACGCAATATAGTTTAGATGGCCAAAGACTGCAAACCTCACTCAAGGAAAAAGATCTGGGGGTGAGTATAACACCGAGCATATCTCCTGAGGCGCACATCAATCAGATAACTGCTGCAGCATACGGGCGCTTGGCAAACCTACGGATAGTGTTCCGATACCTCAGTAAGGATTCGTTCAAGACTCTGTATACCATTTACGTCAGGCCCATACTGGAGTATGCAGCACCAGTTTGGAATCCACATCTAGTCAAGCACGTCAAGAAATTAGAGAAAGTGCAAAGGTTTGCAACAAGACTAGTCCCAGAGCTACGGGGATTGTCCTACGAAGAAAGGTTGAGGGAAATCGGCCTGACGACACTGGAGGACAGGAGGGTCAGGGGAGACATGATAACGACATATAAAATACTGCACGGAATAGACAAGGTGGACAAAGACGGGATGTTCCAGAGAAGGGACACCAGACACAAGAGGTCACAATTGGAAGTTGAAGACTCAGATGAATCAAAGGGAAGTTAGGAAGTATTTCTTCAGTCATAGAGTAGTCAGGGGTGAGTAGACTGCATTTTCTTGGACAGAGAGAGAGAAAGAGAGAGAGAGAGAGAGAGAGAGAGAGAGAGAGAGAGAGAGAGAGGAGAGAGAGAGAGAGAGAGAGAGAGAGAGAGAGAGAGAGAGAGAGAGAGAGAGGGGGTGAAGACGTGTCACAGTGTGCTCCACAAACTTTCTTAATATATTACTTAACTAAGAGGGTTAGTGAGGACAAAAACTGTTCATTGACGAAGTACTACCTACAACACATTAGTACAAGTAAGCCAACTCCTCCACTGAAGTGAATATAAGCAATATATCAGTGATATTTAAGTGTGGTTTGGTGAATGATATGGTGTGAGTGAGGGGACAGCAGCAGGCCTAGGAGTGACGTCACTATTGCCTTCACAGTGAGCAACTAATATTAAATGTCTTGTGCTATGTACTAGCATCTGGTGCTTTATAACCACGTGACTGGTACAATGCAACATAGTGATTAGTGTAACATCTTCCTTTAGTGAAAAAGTGGATAGCATAAACAGTGTTTATTAAGTGATAGTGAGAAGGCAACACTTCCAGCTTGCCGGCCCACTGCCTGCCCTCACCCTCCCTCACTACCCACCCCGTTATAAACACCCCCACGACACCACCACCCACCTTCTCTCTCCTGTGAACTTCATTGCAAACCTACAACGCCTCACCTGGGTGACTTCACATCGCAAAATAGCAAGAATACCTACGCTATCTGGCTATTGTCCCAGTAGTTACTGCAGTGTTTGTGGGTATACCACAAGGGACAAAATTCTTCTTAGAAGTAAGGAGCCTACTTGTTCCAACTATTGCCACACAGATTGCATTCCAGAAGAATTTTGTTGCAGGCAGGTTGAAAATTTCAGAAAATTGAAGGATATCCATAATCCTGTGGTATATGTGGAGACAAGCCTGGAGCTACAGGAGGAAGGTTCAGAAGTGCTATCATAGGGGTTCTTAAATGGAGATATCGAGGGTTGAAGGTAGACACACTTGTTGGATGGTAACTTATATTGTCAGACTGTGATGATGGAAGTGGAGCCCAGCCTCTGCCTGTCTTAGCCTGGATGTCTATGCCGACTGAGACCGGGGCAGATATACGAACGTACACATGCGCATCCCGTGACGTCACACAACAGTCACAGGCCTAAAAGGGATCTCCTATCTATAGCACATGGATGATACTATATGCTATGCTATATAACACAGGGATCAGCAACTATGCTGACAGTGCTACCTCAGGGACTCTTGTCCGAAGATCAAGACTGCCCTTTGGGCTGTGTTGTAAAGTTGCAGCTAAGATAATCCATCACAGGGAAGCACTTCATGAGCTCCTCAAATCATTAGATAACCTTCAAGCTATTGTAAAAGGCCAGTGCAAGCCTACATCAAGTGACATAAGCTGCTCAGCTGATGGTGACACTGTTGACAAAGACTGGAAGTTCTACACTGAGCTTAACTCAGGGGTAAATAACTGGTGGAATTCTGTCATCGCTAAGGCCCCACAGGTTGACAGAGTTCAAAACACTACCTTTGGGAATTCAAACACAATTCCTCTGACCACCAAAGAAGGAACAAATCCTCTTCCCTGCAACGAAGGAAGCCTTGGATTTGTTAATTCTCCTACACCTAACATCTCTGCTTCAGCTACTGCCAGTCCACTAGACAGTGAACATACCATCTCTGATCCTACACCTGTCAGCACACCTGCCGACACTATTCCAGCATCTGGCAGCAGTGCTTCATCGGCAAGTTCTGAGTCAGGATTTTCTTCACCAGGGATTGGTGCAGTTAATAATCAGGGAACTATCACTGCACCTGATCACCTACTTTGACAAAGTACGAACAGCAGGGACATATCTGTCAGAACTGGTAGAGGACGGGGTAGAGAACGTGGAAGAGGACGGGGTAGAGGACGTGGAAGAGGACGTGGAGGAGGAAGATATCTACAGCCGTCTCACCCTCCAATAACACAGTCCCAGCGGCAGAACCTGAGGACAAATCAGCAAAACACAGGAGGTGCAACAAATCATAGTCCACCCTCCCAGGCACCTAGGCTGTGCTCTCGCTGTCACAGGAAGGGGCACACCGCCAACAACTGCCTGCGAGATACCAGGTGCAATATCTGCTACAAGAAAGGACATCAGGAGGATCAGTGTCGGAAGAAATAGGAACTTGACAGACAGGACCTCCTGTTTAGAGACCTGTTCTCGGTAAAAACCAGCAGGATCTCTGAATTGGTGAACACTCTCACACGTGTCACCCACTTAGCTACTCCTATCTCAGCCCAGCAGGTGGTATTGTGCCTTATACAAGACCACAGACCTACATCTCTGTAGCTGCCTCAGTACTCTACCTCTCTCAAGGGCAGGCACCTTACATGCCTTACACACTCACCACCTCAAGCTGACCACATCATGAGGAGCCAGTCTATCAGCATCCTGTCGGCCAACATTAGAGGTTTCATTACTAATGTTGGAGAGCTCACACATAGTTTTGTAAACACTCGACATCCCGACATGATAGCTGTTGTTGAAACATTTTTGGACGACAGGACTCCAGAAAATTTTGCAAGAATTGCTGGCTACACCTCATGGATGAGAAGAGACTGGCAAGGGCAAGGAGGAGGTGTTGCTGTGTGCTTCTCTAAAAGTGTTCATGCCCAGTACATTGAAGTTGCCACCCCTACTCATCTTGAAATTATCTTCTTCAAGCTCTGCATAAACACTAGTACCTCTGTACTAGCATGTGAAATGTACAGACCTCATTGCCAACATGCAGACCCAATCAACTTCCTAATGGAAAACATGGACTCCCTTCTGCTTCAACACAACTGTCAACATATCATAATTATTGGTGACCTCAACCAACACCTTATACAGAGGGACTTTGATGACCTTCTTGCAGTATTTGACATGAGAAACTTTGTTGATTTCCCTACTCACATCTCTGGCCCCTCCCTTGACCCAGTAGTGAGTAATCTGGCAGAAGGTATAGTCACTTGTCAACCCCTCGGCTACGTTGGATCATCTGACCACAAGGCTGTTTTTACGACACTTAAGATCCCAACAGAACGAGGTGACGAGTTCACACGCACAACCTGGCTGTGGGAAAGAGGTAATTGACCAGCCCTTTGCTCTGAGCTCGCCACCACCTATTGGAATGCTATTCTCCAAGGGGATGTTGACAACCAAGTGAAAGCCTTCACTGGACACATCCTTAATCAACAACAAGAACACATTCCTCACCGGCAATATGTGACGAAGCCTACAGATCAGCCTTGGTTTGGCTTTCGTTGTAGAGAGGCTGCTACTGCTAAGTACAAAGCATGGCGAAGGTATAAGTGACATCCTACCACCTATAACAGGAACTTGCACAGGCAAGCCTGTAGGCATATGGGTGACGTTCAAAAGTGGGCCATTGTTAAATGGGAGGTGGACACTAAAAGAAAGCTAGCATCAGGTAGGGTAGGCTCCAAAACCTGGTGGTCCCTGGTCAAGAACAGACAAGGTTATCTGCCTGATGAATTCATTCCACCTCTAAATCGACAGGATAGGACCACCTCTAATAGTAGTCAAGAGAAGGCGGACCTCTTTGCCGACCACTTTGCTACCAAAATGCAAGTTCCTGATCCAGCAAGGGACCCTCCTTGGCTAGCTGCAAGAACTGTGTCAAAACTGTCAGTGGTGACAATAAGGGAGGAGGAGGTGCATTTCCTTCTTAAATCGCTTGACCAAGAAAAGGCTGTGGGGCCAGACAAGTTGAGCCCAAGATTGCTGAGAAGTTGTGCAGACCAGCTAGCAGCACCTCTGACTCGCATCTTTCAGCACTGCCAAGTATAGTGTAAATGGTCCTCTCTGTGGAAAGAGGCAAATGTAGTAGTCCCTGTTCATAAAAAGAAGAGCAGAGCAGAAATCAGCAACTACAGACCAGTGTCACTCCTGTCAATCACTGGTAAGATCCTTGAGACAATAATCTCAAGACAAATGACAGAGTTTTTTGACTATCACTCACTACTTTGTGATTGTCAATATGGCTTCAGGAAAGGTTACTCTCCTGCTGATCTCCACTAAGTGGCACCAGTCACTGGATGAATCCAAAGTCAGCTGTGTGGTAGCACTGGACATTGCTGGTGCTTTCGACCGGGTGTGGCACCAGGGCCTCTTAGCAAAACTTCAAGCACTGGAATTGCAGGCTCTACGCTATGTCTCCTCAGTGATTACCTTCATGGTAGATCTCTAAGGGTAATTCTCAATGGAACGGAATCAGCAAGACATCCTATTGGGGCAAGTGTTCCACAAGGAAGCGTGCCGGGACCAATGCTATGGAATGTCTACTTAAACGATCTTCTTCATCTCATTCCAGAATCCCATGCATATGCAGACGAGTGTGCACTGACATTCACTTATCCAAGAGAAAAAATGCCAGCTGCTCTAAGCTACATCAATCACCAGCTAAGAGCTATATCAGCTTGGGGAAATAGATGGCAAGTAACATTTGCACCTGAGAAAACGCAAATGATGATGGTCTCTAGGCACCATGATGGTAATGCTGGTGCAGTAGTAAGGATGAATTGGAGGGTGTTGGCACCTGGAGAAGAAGTTGATATCCATGGGGTGAAATTTGACTCCAAACTGACGATGAAGAACCATGTTGTAAATCTTGCAAACAAGGCAGCCAGGAAGCTTACAGCACTTCGCCGTATCTCGCATCTGCTTAACAGTAGGGGTTGCAAGATTCTGTATGAGGCACAAGTACGCTCACACCTTCAGTATGCTCCACTTTCTTGGTTTGCCTGCCCCACCCCCTCTCATCTGCGACTGCTTGACAGAGTAGAGAACAGAGCAAGACGTCTCATCTCTCGCTTGGACCCATCCTGGATAGATCTGTCATTTCAACAGAGCCTTCAACACAGGAGGGATGTGTGTGGCCTTACCGTTATGTACAAGGCCAATATTGTCAAAGTACCACACTTGGATCCACTTCGAGGACAGCGTGAAACAAGCTTTTATGCCACAAGACGGGCAGAAAGCAGCAACTTCACTCTGGCTGTACCCTTCTCCAGAACATCACTCCATCTGAGATCATATATACCCAGGATGACTCGAGTATGGAACACATTCGTACAGCATAATGATGTCAACGAGATAAAGTCAGATGATCAGATGAAAATGCTGGCCCACAGATGGCTCCAACTTCATCCTGTTCCCTACTTGTATGTCTCATAACAATAAAAATGCTTTCAAATGAGATGATGTAGGTAACAGCTCTTAGCTTGTCAATAAAGCTAGGGATCCTTAACCTAACTTTGTCAAACCCTGTAAATAAATAAAAAAGGCGTTTGAGACAGTTTCACACAAAAGATTAGCGGTAAAGCTGGAGGACCAGGCAGGGATAACAGGGAAGGCACTATATGGAATCAGGGAATACCTACCAGGAAGACAACAGCGAGTCATGGGGCGTGGTGAGGTGTCAAAGTGGGCACCTATAACAAGCGGGGTTCAACAGGGGCCAGTCTTAGGACCGGTTCTGTTTCTGGTATTTGTGAACGACATGGCGGAAGGAACAGACTCCTGTTTGCAGATGATCTGAAGTTGATAAGAAGAATTCAATCAGATGAGGACCAGGCAGAATTACAGAGGGATATGGAGAGGCTACACGCTTGGTCCAGCAACTTGCTTCTGGAGTTCAACCCCACCAAATGCAAAGTCATGAAGATTGGGGATGGGCAGAGAAGAGAGCAGATGGAGTACACTCTAGGGGGCAAGACATTACAAACCCCACTCAAGGAAAAGGATCTTGGGGTGAGTATAACACCGAGCACATCTCCTGAGGTGTACATCAACCAAATAACTGCTGCAGCATGCGGGCGCCTAGGAAACCTAAGAACAATCCGACATCTTAATAAGCACTCGTTCAGGACCCTTTACACTGAGTACGTTAGGCCCATATTGGTGACTGCAGCACCAATTTGGAACCCATACCTAGCCAAACATATAAGGAAGCTATGAAAGTGCGAAGCTTCGCAACAAGACTTGTCCCGGAGCTAAGGGGCATATCCTATGAGGAAAGGTTATGGGAGATGGACCTAAAGTCACTGGAAAAACAGGAGAGATAGCGGGGATATGATAACGACTTTTAAAATGTTGAGAGGAATCGACAAGGTGGACAGAGATACGATATTCCAGAGATGGGACACAGCAACAAAGGGTTCCAGTTGGAAGCTGAAGACTCAGATGAATCACAGGGATTTTAGGAAGTGTTTGTTTCAGTCACAGAGTTGTCAGGAAGAGGAATAGTCTGGGAAGTGATGTAAAAGAAGCAGGATTCATACGCAGCTTTAAGAAAAGGCATGATAAAGTTCATGGAGCAGAAAGAGTGACCAAGTACCGGCCAGTGAAGAGGCGGGGCCAGGAGTTGTGACCCGACCACTGCAACCTCAACTATAACAGTAAACACACACACACACACATATGCGCAAAAGTATAACAAGAAAGGCACTGCAATCGATCAGCGAATTCCTGACAGGAAGGCAACAGCGAGTCATGGTATGTTACAAGGTGTCGGAGTGGGCGCCTGTGACTAGTGGGGTTCCACAAGGGTCACTTCCAGAACCGGTGCTGCTTCTGGTATATGTGAATGACATGGCGGAAGGAATAGACCCAGAAGTGTCTCTATTTGCAGAAGATGAATAGTTCGTGAGGAGAATTCAATCGGAGGGGGACCAGGCAGAACTACAAAGGGATCTTGACAAGCTACTGCCCTGGTCTATCATCTGGGGAAGGGCAAAGAAGACCGCAGACAGAATACAGCCAAGAGGGGCCAAAGACAACAAACCTCACTCAAGGAAAAGGATCTTGGGGTGAGTGTAATACCGAACATATCTTCCGAGGAGCACATCAACCAAATAACTGCTACAGCATATGGACTCTGTACACCGTGTACGTCAGGCCTATATAGGAGTATGCAGCACCAGTTTGGAACCCACACCTGGTCAGGCCCATCAGGAAATTAGAGAAAATGCAAAGGTTTGCCATGAGACTTGTCCCTGGGGAGAGGATAAGGAAAATTGACCTAACGGAACTGGAGGACAGTTGTGACACGTTTGCACATGATAACAACATACGTGTATAAAATACTGAGAGGAATCGACAAGGTGAACAAAGATAAGATGTTCCAGAAGTGATGTCACAAAGTGGAATGGTCTGGAAAGTGAGGTGGAGGCAGGATCCATACATAGCTTTAAGAAGAAGAATGAAAAAGCTCACAGAGCAGGGAATGAGTGAGTGACCTAGTAGTGACCAGTAAAGAGGTGAGGCCAGGAGCTGTAAATCTACCCCTGCAACCACAATTAGGTGAGTACATACATACACACACACATATTCACACACATACACACATATTTACACACATGTAAGCACAAATACTTATATTCACACACGCACACACATTCAAACCACACACACACACACACACACACACACACACACACACGCATGCACACACACACACACACACACCACACACACACACACACACACACACACACACACACACACACACACACACACACACACACACACACAAACAAACAAACAAACAAACAAACAAACAAAAAGGGAGAAAGACTGGGGAAGGAAGCTAGAAGAGCTTGGAACGAGGATGGAGGAGATGGTAGCTGCAGAGAGAAGAAGGTGAGAACAACATGCCATAGTAGCAGATACAGTGCCTAAAGAAAGAAATAACAGTACAGACATAACATCAGGAACTTCTACATCAGACATGGATAAGGGGACTGGAGGGAGAAAGGAAGCTAAACTTTATGCAAAGGGCCAAGGCAATGACAAGGAGCACACTAGGAACAAATGTGAGGTTGGGAGACAATGAAGGAACTAGGATATATGCAGGGACTCTACCAGACTCCTGCAGGGGCCAGGAACAGCTGAGCAGGAAAGACAGACCAATGAACAACGGAGCCTCAGCTAGGGAAGGGATTGAAGGAACACTCCAAAGGGGAAGGAACTCAAAACACCTCAGGGGGACGAAAATGGGAGACACGGGGGGAAGAAGATAGGGAGAGATCATTTTTTTGTCTATGGCTCCGGGAAAGCTAAAGGGGAAAAACCCCTACGAAGAAAAGTAAACAGGACAAGATAAAGCGATTGAAGGTACCCTGAAGGCAATAGCGAGGGCGACATGACGCAGGTGGCAAATTTTCGGAGAAATGGGTGGTTTGCAAGGACAAGGAAGTAGCCTCTCTAAGTAATTTTCAAGGCAGAATCAACTGGAACCACGATTCTGCAGGAGAAAGCAAGGCTGAGAGCAAACTGGAATTCCAAGTGTGTGCTTTGACCGAAACAACGCAAGAGGAAAGGAGGATACTGAAACAGTGAAAAAAACGAAAGGACGATTGAAAGGAAGAGAAAAAGGGGAAGTAGAATAACCCAGATACAGGTGGAAGGGCAAACAAACACCCCTAAGAAACACCCACAGAAGGACTGCAACCATAACAACCCCAAGACAACTGAACAATCTAAGCCAACAATCACAACACCAATCCCTCTCTCCCCACCACCCAACACCACAAACCCCAACCCTACAGAAAACCCCCTAGGGGGAACTCTACCCCCACAACCCCCCAGGGCTCCTGCCCCTCCCCCAATCCCAATATTCTCCCAGGACCACAGTTTTGGAACAGAAGTTTGAAGGTTTGGTACAAGAATCCAGATGGAAATAATGAACAAATATGAGGAGTGGTATGAAAGAATCAATGAGAAGTCCCCAGACATCATAGTAACAGAAACGAAACTCACTGAGACAATAACAGATGCAATCTTCTCACCAGGATATCAGATCTTGAGGAAAGACAGAAGGAGCAGAGGGGTTAGGGGGTTTTCACGCTCGTAAAAACCAATGGAAAAATTTTAGAAATGGAAGGCATGGATGAGATTGGAGAAAGAGAATACATAGTAGGTACACTTCAGCCTGGGGAGCACAAGGTAGTCATTGCAGTGATGTATAATCCACCAAAGAATTGCAGGAGGCCAAGAGAGGAATACAAAGAGAGTAACAGAGCAATGGTGGACACACTGGCTGAGGTGGCTAGAAGAGCTCACTCGAGCAAAAGCAAAGTTACTGGTTATCGGGGGTTTCAATCACAGGGAGATCGATTTGGGGGAAAACCCGGAACCCAAATGGGGGGCCCGAAACATGGAGAGCCAAGATGATGGATATGGTACTGGAGAACCTCATGCATCAACATTTTAAGGATACTACCAAAGAGAGAGAGAAGGATGAACCAGCAAGACTATACCTTGTGTTCACCCTGAGGAGTTTATATATTGAGGACATCATATATGAGAGACCCCTCGGAGCTAGTGACCACGTGGTTCTGTGCTTTGAATGCTTATTAGAGTTACAAGTGGAGAGGGTAACAGGAGATGAATGGAAAAAGTCAGACTATAGACGGGGGACTCCATAGGTTTGAGGAACTTCCTGCAAGAGGGAAAGTGGGACAGAGAACTGGTAGGAGAGACGGTAAATGAAATGATGGAATACGTAACACCAAAATGTAAGGAGGCAGAGGAAAGTTTTGTTCCCAAGGCAACAGAAATAATGGGAAGACCAAACGAGCCCCTGGTTTACCCGACGGTGAAAGGAGGCAAAAACCAAGAGCAATAGAGCATGGAAAATGTACAGAAGGTGAAGAACACAGGAAAATAAGGAGATTAGTCGAAGAGCCAGGAATGCGTATGCACAGGTAAGGAGGGAGGCCCAGCAACAGTGTTAAAATAACATAGCATCGAAAGTCAAGTCTGACCTGAAACTCTTGTACAGCTACATCAGGAGGAAGACAACAGTCAAAGACCAGGTGATCAGGCTGAGGAAAGAAGGTGGGGAACTCACAAGTAACGATCATGAGGTATGCGAGGAGCTCAACATGAGATTTAAGGAAGTATTTACAGTAGAGACAGAAATGGCTCCGAGAAGACAGCACGGAGGGGAACACCAACAGGGAACATACCAACATGTGCTGGATGACATACAAACAACGGAGGAGGAGGTGTAGAAGCTGCTAAGTGACCTCGATACCTTAAAGGCGAGGGGTCCGGACATCTCTCCGTGGGTCCTTAGAGAAGGAGCAGAGATGCTGTGCGTGCCACTAGCCACAATCTTCAATACATCCCTTGAAACTGGGCAACTACCTGAAGTATGAAAGATGGCAAATGCAGTCCCCATTTTTAAGAAAGGAGACAGAAATGAGGCACTAAACTACAGACCAGTGTCTCTGACGTGTATAGTATGTAAAGTCATGGAGATTATCAGGAGGAGAGTGGTGGAGCACCTGTAACAAAACACGATTATAAACAAAAATCAGCACGGATTCATGGAAGGCAAATTCTGTGTCACAAACCTTCTGGAGTTTTATGACAAGGTAACAGAAGTAAGAAACGAGAGAGAGGGGTGGGTTGATTGCATTTTCCTGGACTGCAGGAAGGCCTTCGACACAGTTCCTCACAGGAGATTAGTGCAGAAGCTGGAAGATCAGCATGTATTACAGGAACAGCACTGCAATGGATCAGAGAATACCTGACAGAGACGCAAAAATGGGTCATGGTACATGATGAGGTATCACAGTGGGCTCCTGTGACAAGCGGGTTACCACAGGGGTCAGTCCTAGGATCAGTGCTATTTTTGATATATGTGAATGACATAGTGGAAGGGATAGACTCTGAAGTGTCCCTGTTCGCAGATGATGTGAAGCTAATGAGAAGGATTAAATCGTATTAGGATCAGGCAGGATTACAAAGAGACCTAGATAGGTTGGACACCTGGCCCAGCAACTGGTTTCTCGACTTCAACCCCGCCAAATGCAAAGTCATGAAGATTGGTGGACAAAGGCTGCAAACCTCACTCAAGGAGAAAGATCTTGGGGTGATCATAACACCGAGCACGTCTCCGGAGGCACACATCAACCAGATAACTCCTGCAGCATATGAGCGCCTGGCAAACCTGAGAATAGCGTTCCGATTCTTTAGTAAGGAATCGTTCAATACACTGTACACTGTGTTCGTCTGGCCCATACTGGAGTATGCAGCACCAGTTTGGAAACCACACTTGGTCAAGCACGTCAAGAAATTAAAGAAAGTAGAAAGGTTTGCAACAAGGCTAGTTCCGAAGCTCAGGGGAATGTCCTTCGAAGAAAGGTTGAGGGAGATGGGACTGACGACACTGGAAGACAGGAGGGTCAGGGAAGACATGATAACATCATAGAAAATAATGCGTGGAATAGACAAGGTGGACAGAGACAGGATGTTCCAGAGAGGGAAGACAGAAACAAGGGGTCACAGTTGGAAGCTGAAGACTCACACGAGTCACAGGGATGTTAGGAAGTACTTCTTCAGTCACAGAGTCGTCAGGAAGTGGAATAGCCTAGCAAATAATGTAGTGGAGGCAGCAACCATATATAGTTTTAAGACGAGGTAAGACAAAGCTCAGGAAGCAGAGAGAGAGAGGACCTAGTAGCGATCAGTGAAGAGGCGGGGCCAGGAGCTGAGTCTTGACCCCTGCAACCACAATCAGGTGAGTACAATTAGGTGAGTACCCATACACGCATTTACAACAGGCCTAGTGCCTAACCGATATGTGCCTAGGACAAAATGGTAACTAACATATATGTAAATAAATAAGATATATATATATATATATATATATATTATATATATATATATATATATATATTATATATATATATAATATATATATATATATATATATATATATATATATATATATATATATATATATATATATATATATATATATATATATATGTATATATCAATAACAACACTGCGGTAACAAAGGATTCGAACCCATGTTGAACTGGCATTCCATTGTGGACGAGAACCACATGACGCCTTAACTCACAGGTCCACCCAATCCTACAAGAACCAAGCACCCAGCCAAGCTAGGTGTGTTACTCTTGGTTCGAGAACATACGGAGGTGTGGGAGCTTTCAAGCTAATTTCATTCTCATCCATTTTTGGTGTACTATCCTACGAGCAGCATATATATATTATTGTAACCACGAACGAGTTGTTTTGATCAATAACAGCACTGTGCTAGCCAAGGATTCGAATCCATGTTGTACTCACCTATTTGTACTCACCTATTTGTGGTTGCAGGGGTCGAGTCCTAGCTCCTGGCCCCGCCTCTTCACCGGTTGCTACTAGGCCCTCTCTCTCCCCGCTCCATGAGCTTTATCAAACCTCGTCTTAAAACTGTGTATGGTTCCTGCCTCCACTACGTCATTTTCTAGGCTATTCCACTGCCTTACAACTCTATGACTGAAGAAATACTTCCTACTATCTCTCTGACTCATTTGTGTCTTCAACTTCCAATTGTGGCATCTTGTTTCTGTGTCCCCTCCCTGGAACATCCTGTCTTTGTCCACCTTGTCTATTCCACGCAGTATTTTATATGTCGTTATCATGTCTCCCCTGACCCTCCTGTCCTCCAGTGTGGTCAGGCCGATTTCCCTTAATCTTTCCTCATAGGACATTCCCCTTAGCCCGCAAGTGTGAGCGAGAACCACATGACGTCTTAACCCACAGGACCACTCAATCCTACAAGAATTAAGCACCCAGCCAAGCTAGGTGTGTTACTCTTGGTCTGAGGACATACGGAGGTGTTCGGAGCTTTGAAGCTAATTTCATTCTCATCCTTGTTTGGTGTACTATCCTACGAGCACCATATATATATTATTGTAATCACGAACGAGTGGTATTGATCAATAACAACACTGCGCTAGCCAAAGATTCAAACCCATGTTGTTTTGGCCCGCCATTGTGAGCGAGAGCTACATGACGCCTTAACCCACAGGACCAACCAATCCCACAAGAAAAAAACACCCAGCCAAGCTAGGTGTGTTACTCTTGGTCTGAGGACATACGGAGGTGTTCGGAGCTTTCAAGCTAATATCATTCTCATCTCTAATATCATTCTGAGCAGCATATATAAATATATATATATATATATATATATATATATATATATATATATATATATATATATATATATATATATATATATATATATATATATATATATATATATATATTACTGTAGCCACGAATGAGTGGTATTGATCAATCTTAGTGAAACGGACTGACTCTCCCACTTCAAGCAGCTGAACTAAAAGTGACTTACGGAAGTGAATGGTGTTAACGAATTAGATTAAGTAAGTTTATTTAGGTATACACAAATACAGTTACACAGAATATCATACAAAGCAGCATATGTGTAAAGAGCCTAGGAAAACCCAAAAAAGTCAGAGTGACTTATTTCCAATGGGGTCCTTTTAATACCTCATTATTATACTATAAAGGAGATAATATCTTATTAATATAGTATACTATAGTTGATGGTGTAGGCGGATTTTAATGTTATACAAGGAAGATTTAAGAAGAGAAGGAAGTTTCTTAGGAAACTACAAGGACCTTAGAGGAGTGACAATGGCCCTCGCAAAACTGTTAGGCTTGATTTCCCTGCCAACACTAAGAATGAGGTCAAGTTTACATGGCTTTACGAAGCTATAATAGACAACCCGGAAAAAAGATTAAGCTTCGTCATGATGAGGACACCTATATCTTTGTCACTTATGATCAAGCATTCATAGAAAAACTTACCAATCACAAATACGTTAACGTCAAACTTTCAAGTTGCCTCACCAAGGGCACCTAAAGTGCTTATTGTTATCCACAATGCCAGCAAGGACTTGGATCCTAAATTCCTGGTGTCACATCAAGTTGCAAACCCTCATCGACTTCCTAATGATCTGATATTGGCTGAGTGGACTGGCCAAGTGGCTTCATCACCGTACATCTATTCTGGTGCTGCGTTACAACACAGCAGTCGATGCTACAAGTGTCAGTGCTGGGACCACATTGCCAGGAAATGCCCATCTAAGTCACACTAGTGTGCAATGTATACAAAGGCCCATCCTTCTCAATAGTGTTATGATATGCTAAAGCAGGACTTCCACCTCACCTTATTTTCTAACTCTCATGCTTCTTTCCAGGTTACATTTGGAATTTCCTTGAAGCTGTTTTGCAGTTAACCTTGTCTTGTTTTCTTTGCATTCAAGACTGGAACATGTGTTCTCTGCTTTTATTGTTTATTTTCTTCACGTTTAGCATTAATGTTTCCTCTGTTTCAAAGATTTTTGAGTGGATTATCTCCATACTAGCTAGTATAGCTCCCCTCTCTAGTTTCCGTTTCCATAGTTCATCTCTCACCGAATTTCTTTTCCCATCAGTATCCCTTTCTGGAGTTCCATATCCTGTCACTACTTTCCTCCATTTTTTTCAACATTCCCATTTCCACAAGCTTCTGAAAATCTGGTACCACATCTTTACTCGTAACTTTTGGCTTTTCCTAAGTAATTCCAGCACTGTCATATATATTTTGTGTGATAAGAAGATGCAGCGGCGCTGGCTTATCTCCTCCGCTCACTCACCATCCTTTCTTGCTGAACATGTTCATGTAAAAATAAGTTATTTTTTGTTTCCTTATAATTTCACTCTACATGTTTCTGATTCTCCTTGAGAATTCACTTTCCACAACCAATTTCCTTATTGTTAAAATGTCCTAGGAATAAGAATTCATTACTGCGTTTTCTTTTTCTAAATGCCACTATTTCCAAAATGTAAATCCTTGGCCAGGAATTATGATCATACTCTTCACTTGGTCTTCTGTTGTTTGGTGGTGAGCTATATATTACTGTCACTAAAACAGAACAAAAAGGCAAAATACCGTGGCTGGAGCAGTCTACAAATAACCCGCGTGAAGGAGATTGAAACTGAAATTAAGACACATGTGCAACATCTGGGTATCTTTATTGTAGACGTTTCGCCATCCAGTGACTTTATCAATACAAATTCCAGGATATAACTTGAAGATAGTAGCCACTGGATGGCGAAACGTCTACAATAAAGATACCCAGATGTTGCACGTGTGTCTTAATTTCATCTTGTCGGTATTTTATACCATTCTTGCACAACTTGTCAGACACTGCAACATCATGGAATCTTGATTCTGAGGACATGTACATAACCTTCACGACTACGACAACTACTACTACAACTAACCCATCTCTTTGGGAAGGACCTACTTCCACTGGGGAATCCCGCCTACCAATGACTATGCCCTCGTCTATTACCCGTCCCATTTCCACCTGACGTTAGTATATAAGCGTCAGGCGCCTTGCTTCTGCTTCAGAATCTCCACGACTACGGTGCTCTTCGCACCTACTCCAAGGTTGAGGGACTGATTACCTCATTTTCTGTACATAGTTCTCCTGTCTTTAAGTTATGTCCTGGAATTTGTATTGATAAAGCCACTGGATGGCGAAACGTCTACAATAAAGATACCCAGATGTTGCACATGTGTCTTAATTTTATCTTGTCGGTATTGTATACCATTCTTGTACAACGAGATTGAAACTTATGGCAACGTATAGGATCTACTTAGAACAGTAAGTAGCCACATATTGTGTGGAGAGTTGATGGTTCAAGTTAGACCGTAACGTCGTCATAAGTTATAGTCTCCCACATGCAGGATATTTGTGTACTGTCACTATTATTTTGTCCTCTCCTCGTATTGCAAAGTTTCCTTTATAATCCCTTAAATCTGTAATCAAGTTTCCTACTTCCTGAAACTCCAGTGGGTACTGAATATTACTCCAAGTCCTTTGTTTATCATTGTGTGTTTATTCGTTTGAATGTGAGAGGGCGTGTTTGCTCGCCTAGTTGCTTACCTAGATGTAGTTGCAGGGGTCGAGTCACAGCTCCTGGCCCCGCGCCTCTTCACTGATCGCTACTAGATCACTCTTCCTGCTCCATGAGCTTTATCATACCTCTTCTCAAAGCAATGTATGGATCCTAACTCCACATCACTTCCCAGATTATTCAACTTTCTAACACCTTAGTGACTGAAGAAGTACTTTCTAACATCTCTGTGATTCATCTGAGTCTTCAGTTTACAACTGTTACCCCTTGTTGCTGTATCCCATTCTGGAACATCCTGTCTCTGTCCACCTTGTCAATTCCTCTCAGTATTTTATATGTCGTTATCATATCCCTCTATTTTTCCTGTCGTCCAGTGTCGTCAGGTCGATTTCCCGTAACCTCTTCTCGTAGGACATGCCCCATAGCTCTGGGATTAGACTTGTTGAAAATTTTGCACTTTCTCTAGTTTCCTTACACGCTTGGCTAGGTGTGAGTTCCAATGATTCCATATTGAGATGTCGGAATGCTGTTCTTAGGTTTGCTAGGCGCCCGTATGCTGCAGCAGTTATTTGATTGATGTGCGCCTCAGGAGATGTGCCCGGTGTTATACTCACCCCAAGATCCTTTTCCTTGAGTGAGGTATGTAGTCTCTGGCCCCCTAGACTTACTCTGTCTGCAGTCTTCTTCTGCCTGGTTCTCGTCCGATTGAATTCTACTCATCAACTTCACATCATCTGCAAACAGGGACACTTCTGAGTCTATTCCTTCCGTCGTGTCGTTCACAAATACCTGAAAGAGCACCGGTCCTAGGACTGACTCCTGTGGAACCCCGCTCGTCACGGGCGCCCACACTGACACCTCGCCACGTACCATGACTCGCTGTTGTCTTCCTGACAGGTATTCCCTAATTCATTTCAGTGCCTTGCGTTAATCCTTCACCGCCCTTCAGCTTTTGCACTAACATCCTGTGTGGAACTGCGTCAAAAGCCTTCTTACAGTCCAAGAAAATGCAATCTCCCCACCCCTCTCTCTTGTCTTACTGCCCTCACCCTGTCATACAACTCCAGTCAGTTTGAAACACAGGATTTCCTGACCCTGAAACCATGCTGGCAGTCACTGATAAGCTCATTCCTTTCTAGGTGCTCCACCTATCTTCTCCTCATAATCTTCTTCATGACTTTGCATATTATTCATGTCAGTGAAACTGGTGTATAGATTAATGCCTGGAGTCTGTCTCGTTTTAAAAACTGGGACTACATTTTCTGTATTCCATCCCACAGGTAGTCGCATTGTTTCAATAGGTGTGTTGAAGATTCTTGTTAGTGTTACACATAGGGCCTCTTCTCCCTCTCTCAGAGCCCATGGAGAGATGATGTCCGGCTCATCGCCTTTGAGATATCTAGCTCGTTTAGCAGCCTCTTCACTTTTTCCTCAGTTGTATGTATTGTGTCTTTCTGGAGTCCCTTCTGTCTGCTCTGTGAACACTTCTTTGAATCTCATGTGTGTTTTTACGTGTGTGTGAGAGTGTGTGTGTGTATGTGTACTTACCTAGTTGAGGTCGTAGGGGTCGAGTCCCAGCTCCTGACCCCGCCTCTTCACTGGTCGCTACTAGGTCACTCTCCATGAACCGTGAGCTTTATCATACCTCTGCTTAAAGCTATGTATGGATCCTGCCTCCATTACATAGCTTCCCGAACTACTCCACTTCCTGGCTACTCTGTGGCTGAAGAAATACCTCCTAACATCCCTGTGATTCATCTGTGTCTTTGACTTCAAACTGTGTCCCCTTGGCTGTTACTGCTGGCCGCACGCAGTCCAACGTACGAGCCACAACCCGGCTGATCCGGCACTGACTTTAGGTATCTGTCCAGCTCTCTCTTGAAGGCAGCCAGGGGCTTATTGGCAATTCCCCCTAATGCTTGATGGGAGGCTGTTGAACAGTTTTGGGCCCCAAACACTTATGGTGTTTTTCCTTAGTGTACCAATGGCGCCCCTACTTTTTATTGGGGGCATTTTGCATCGCCTACCCAGACTTTTACTGTCGTAGGGAGTGATTTCTGTGTGCAGATTTGGGACCATTCCTTCCAGGATTTTCCAAGTGTAGATTATGATGTATCTCTCCCTCCTGCGTTCCAACGAGTACAAGTCAAGTGCTTCCAAGCGTTCCCAGTAGTTAAGGTGCTTGACAGAACTTATACGTGCAGTAAAGGATCTCTGTACACTCTCTAGATCTGCGATTTCACCTGCTTTGAATGGAGATGTTAATGTACAGCAGTATTCCAGCCTAGAGAGAACAAGTGATTTGAAAAGGATCATCATTGGTTTCGCATCTCTCGCTTTGAAAGTTCTCATTATCCATCCTATCATTTTATTTGCACATGCGATCGTGGAACTGTTGTGATCCTTGAAAGTGAGATCCTCAGACATTACTACTCCCAGGTCTCTTACATTATTTTTCCGCTCTATTGTATGGTCAGAGTCTGTAGTATACTCTGTTCTAGTTATTATCTCCACCAGGTTTCCATAACGGAGTAGTTGGAATTTGTCCTCATTGAACATCACATCGTTTACCGTTGCCCACTGGAAAACTTTGTTTATATCTTCTTGGAGGTTAACCGCGTCCTCAGCAGATGACAGCCTCATGCAGATCCTAGTATAATCCGCAAAGGATGATACGGTGCTGTGGAGTATATCTCTGTCTATGTCTGATATGAGGATAAGGAATAAGATGGGGGAGAGTACTGTGCCTTGTGGAACAGAGCTCTTCACTATGGCAGCCTCCGATTTAACTCTGTTGACCACTACTCTTTGTGTTCGATTTGTTAGGAAGTTGCAGATCCATCTCCCCACTTTCCCAGTTATTCCTTTAGCACGTATTTTATGGGCTATTACGCCATGATCGCATTTGTCAAATGCTTTTGCAAAGTCTGTGTATATTACATCTGCATTCTGATTTTCTTCCAGTGCATCCAAGGCCATGTCATAGTGATCCAGTAGTTGTGAGAGGCAGGAGCGACCTGCCCTGAACCCATGTTGCCCTGGATTGTGCAGATTTTGGGAATCCAGGTGATTTGCAATCCTGCTTCTTAGCACTCTCTCAAAGATTTTTATGATGTGGGGTGTCAGAGCTATTGGTCTATAGTTCTTAGCTAATGCTTTGCTGCCACCTTTATGGAATGGGGCTATATCCGTTGTTTTAAGTGACTGTGGAATTTCACCCATGTCCAAGCTCCTCCTCCATAGTGTACTTAGGGCACGCGAGAGGGGTTTCTTGCAGTTCTTAATGAAAACAGAGTTCCACAAGTCTGAGCCCGGGGCTGAATGCATAGGCATGTTGTCAATGGCTTTTTCGAAATTTATCGGAGTTAGAGTAATGTCGGAAATCTGGCATACATTTATGGAGTTTTGAGACTCATTCATGAAGAAATCATTTGGGTCGTCGATCCTCAGACCGATTAGTGGTTCACTAAACACAGAGTCGTACTGGGATTTCAATATTTCACTCATTTCCTTGTTGTCATCTGTGTAAGTCCCATCCTGTCTGAGTAAGGGCCCGATACTAGATGTGGTATTTGCCTTGTTTTTGGCATATGAAAAGAAATATTTTGAATTTCTTTCAATTTCACTAATAGCTTTAAGCTCCTCCTGCCTCTCCTGGTTCCTGTAAGAGTCATTTAACTTAACTTCGATAGTTTCCACTTCCCTGGTCAGCGCCTCCTTTCGTGTATCAGATATTCTAACACTGAGGAACTCAGTGACTCTTCGTCGTCTTCTGTAGAGGGAGCGTCTTTCTCTCTCCAGTTTAGTGGAGTGTGTGTACTCACCTACTTGTACTCACCTATTTGTGGTTGCAGGGGTCGAGTCTTAGCTCCTGGCCCCACCCTCTCTCTCCCCACTCCATGAGCTTTATCAAACCTCGTCTTAAAACTGTGTATGGTTCCTGCCTCCACTACGTCATTTTCTAGGCTATTCCACTGCCTTACAACTCTATGACTGAAGAAATACTTCCTAATATCTCTCTGACTCATTTGTGTCTTCAACTTCCAATTGTGGCCTCTTGTTTCTGTGTCCCCTCCCTGGAACATCCTGTCTTTGTCCACCTTGTCTATTCCACGCAGTATTTTATATGTCGTTATCATGTCTCCCCTGACCCTCCTGTCCTCCAGTGTCGTCAGGCCGATTTCCCTTAATCTTTCTTCATAGGACATTCCCCTTAGCTCTGGAACTAACCTTGTCGCAAACCTTTGTACTTTCTCTAGTTTCTTGACGTGCTTTATCAAGTGCGGGTTCCAATCAGGTGCTGCATACTCCAGTGTGTATGTGTGTGTGTGTGTGTGTGTGTGTGTGTGTGTGTGTGTGTACTCACCTAGTTGTACGCACCTAGTTGAGGTTGCGGGGGTCGAGTCCGAGCTCCTGGCCCCGCCTCTTCACTGATCGCTACTAGGTCACTCTCCCTGAGCCGTGAGCTTTATCATACCTCTGCTTAAAGCTATGTATGGATCCTGCCTCCACTACATCGCTTCCCAAACTATTCCACTTACTGACTACTCTGTGGCTGAAGAAATACTTCCTAACATCCCTGTGATTCATCTGTGTCTTCAGCTTCCAACTGTGTCCCCTTGTTACTGTGTCCAATCTCTGGAACATCCTGTCTTTGTCCACCTTGTCAATTCCTCTCAGTATTTTGTATGTCGTTATCATGTCCCCCCTATCTCTCCTGTCCTCCAGTGTCGTCAGGTTGATTTCCCTTAACCTCTCCTCGTAGGACATACCTCTTAGCACTGGGACTAGTCTTGTTGCAAACCTTTGCACTTTTCTCTAGTTTCTTCACGTGCTTGGCTAGGTGTGGTTCCAACTGGTGCCGCATACTCCAATATGGGCCTAACATACACGGTGTACAGGGTCCTGAATGATTCCTTATTAAGATGTCGGAATGCTGTTCTGAGGTTTGCTAGGCGCCCATATGCTGCAGCAGTTATTTGGTTGATGTGCGCTTCAGGAGATGTGCCTGGTGTTATACTCACCCCAAGATCTTTTTCCTTGAGTGAGTTTTGTAGACTCTGATCCCCTAGACTGTACTCCGTCTGCGGCCTTCTTTGCCCTTCCCCAATCTTCTGACTTTGATTGGTGGGATTGAACTCAGGAGCCAATTTCTGGACCGGGTCTGCAGCCTGTCCGATCCCTTTGTAGTTCTGCCTGGTCTTCGATCGAGTGAATTCTTCTCATCAACTTCACGTCATCTGCAAACAGGGACACCTCAGAGTCTATTCCTTCCGTCATGTCGTTCACAAATACCAGAAACAGCACTGGTCCTAGGACTGACCCCTGCGGGACCCCGCTGGTCACAGGTGCCCACTCTGACACCTCGCCACGTACCACTGACTCGCTGCTGTCTTCCTGACAAGTATTCCCTGATCCATTGTAGTGCCTTCCCTGTTATCCCTGCTTGGTCCTCCAGTTTTTGCACCAATCTCTTGTGTGGAACTGTGTCAAACGCCTTCTTGCAGTCCAAGAAAATGCAATCCACCCCACCCTCTCTCTCTTGTCTTACTGCTGTCACCATGTCATAGAACTCCAGTAGGTTTGTGACACAGGATTTCCCGTCCCTGAAACCATGTTGGCTGCTGTTGATGAGATCATTCCTTTCTAGGTGTTCCACCACTCTTCTCCTGATAATCTTCTCCATGATTTTGCATACTATACATGTCAGTGACACTGGTCTGTAGTTTAATGCTTCATGTCTGTCTCCTTTTTTAAAGATTGGGACTACATTTGCTGTCTTCCATGCCTCAGGCAATCTCCCTGTTTCGATAGATGTATTGAATATTGTTGTTAGGGGTACACATAGCGCCTCTGCTCCTCTCTCAATACCCATGGGAGATGTTATCTGGCCCCATTGCCTTTGAGGTATCTAGCTCACTCAGAAGCCTCTTCACTTCTTCCTCGGTTGTGTGCACTGTGTCCAGCACTTGGTGGTGTGCCCCACCTCTCCGTCTTTCTGGAGTCCCTTCTGTCTCCTCTGTGAACACTTCTTTGAATCTCTTGTTGAGTTCTTCACATACTTCACGGTCATTTCTTGTTGTCTCTCTCCTTCCTTCCTTAGCCTGATTACCTGGTCCTTGACTGTTGTTTTCCTCCTGATGTGGCTGTACAACAGTTTCGGGTCAGATTTGGCTTTCGCTGCTATGTCATTTTCATATTGTCTTTGGGCCTCCCTTCTTATCTGTGCATATTCGTTTCTGGTTCTACGACTGTTCTCCTTATTCTCCTGGTCCTTTGCCTTTCTATATTTCTTCCATTCCCTAGCACACTTGGTTTTTGCCTCCCTGCACCTTTGGGTAAACCATGGGCTCATCCTGGCTTTTTCATTAATCCTGTTACCCTTGGGTACAAACCTCTCCTCAGCCTCCTTGCATTTTGTTGCTACATATTCCATCATCTCATTAACTGGCTTCCCTGCCAGTTCTCTGTCCCACTGAACCCCGTTCAGGTAGTTCCTCATTCCTGTGTAGTCCCCTTTCTTGTAGTTTGGCTTCATTCGTCCTGGCCTTCCTGCTTCTCCCTCCACTTGTAGCTCTACTGTGTATTCGAAGCTTTAAAACCACATGATCACTGGCCCCAAGGGGTCTTTCATATGTGATGTCTCGATATCTGCACTACTCAAGGTGAATACTAAGTCCAGCCTGCTGGTTCATTCCTCTCCTCTCTCTCTTGTAGTGTCCCTTACGTGTTGGCACATGAATTTTTTCCAGTACCCCCTCCATCATCTTAGCCCTCCATGTATCTTGGCCCCCATGTGGGTCCAAGTTCTCCCAATCGATCTCCTTGTGGTTAAAGTCACCCATGATCAGGAGCTTTGCCCTGCATGCATGAGCTCTTCTGGCCACTCTAGCCAGTGTGTCAACCATCGCTCTATTGCTCTCGTCGTACTCTTGCCTTGGCCTCCTGCTGTTCTGTGGTGGGTTATACATCACTGCTATTACCACCTTGGGACCTCCAGAGTGAAGTGTTCCCACTATGTAATCACTTTCTTCTCCGCTGTCTCCTCTCTCCAGCTCATCAAAATTCCAGCGATTTTTGATCAGCAACGCCACTCCTCCCCCCCCTGTTCCCTCTGTCTTTCCTCAGGATTTGGTATCCCGTTGGAAAGATGGCATCTGTTATCATACCTGTAAGCTTGGTTTCTGTGAGAGCTATGATGTCCGATGATGCTTTTTACTCTTTCATGCCACTCCTCCCACTTATTTGTTATTCCATCAGCGTTTGTGTACCATACCTTCAGTTTCCTTTCCAACACTGTGGTTTGGGGGGCCTGTGAGGGTGGGAGACCTGGTGGCATACTGTGGGATTCTATAGCTCGGTGTTGGGTGGAGGCTGTGGGTATGGATTGTAGTGTGTGTTGGGGATGGGTGGGTTGTATGGTTCTGAGATTTAGTTGTGTGGTGTTCCCCCTTGCTGTTTGTTCTGCTCTGATGACCCTTGGGGTTTCCCCCCCCTTGTCTCTTTTTAGCCCTTTCGCTTTTTTGTCCTTCCCTCAGTGCTGTCGTTCTGATTTTTTTCTGTCTCTGTCTAGGAACCCCTCTTGTCTCTTCCGAGTATTTAAATCGTGGTTTCTCTTGGAGGTCCTTTTCCCGCACTGTTTCCGTCCTGAAAATCAGTTGATTGGTCTTTTCCCCTTCGGTACCCCCTATTTCTAAAATTTACAATCTGTCCATCTTTCCCTATTTCCGTGATGATTTTTCAACTCCTTTTTTTTCCCTGCTGCCTTTCAGTGTGTGTCCTTTTCTCTCCTAAAACCCCATGGATAAAATGTTTTTGCCCTTTCTTCCTCCCTTTGCCTCACCCTCCTGTGACTTGGATCCTCCCTGTATGTGGTCAGTTTCTCCTTGTTTTTCCAGTGGTCTTTGTCTTGTTGTGCCTCAGCATTGCCTATCACCCTCCCCCTCTGCAACAGCTGATTTTCCCCTTTCACCCCTTTGGGTTTCCCCCTTTGGGCAGTGATGGCCCTTAGCAAATCATAACCCCTTCTCCTGTTCTCCCTCGCAGCTTTATGCTGTGTCTTCTTGGTCACTCCCCCTGAAAAACCCGCTTCCCCCTTTTAACCCTCAACTTCTAGGACCTTATTTTTGGCTACTGCAGTTTGGGATTTTTCCCTTTCCCAATTCTTTGTCTCCTTCTCCAACCTTTTTTCCCAATTTCCGGGGGGCCTTTCCCCATTTTTTCAGAAAGCTCTCCTAATTTTCCCCTCCCACTCTTTTTCCCCACCCTTTTTCCCCCACTCCCCTTCCTCCCCCACCCCCCTCCTCCCTAACAGAACCATTCTCATCTGACCCTTTGGTTTCCTGCGATTTCCCCACCTTTTTTTTTTTTTTTTTTTTTTTTTTTTTTTGTGAGAGAAGGGAAAGGAAGGGTAGAGGTGGGGGGAGAGAGTAAAGGGGAAGAGTAGGAGGGGGGGGAGTTAGAAGGGGAAAAATGGGGCGAGAGGGGAGCAAGAGAGGGGAAAAGCAAGAGAAAAGAGAGAGAGAGAGAGATGGGGGGGAGGAGAGGGGGAGGGGGGGAGAGAGAGATTGAGAGAAAGGGGGAGGGGGGAGAGAAAAGAGAAAAGGAGAGAGAGGGGAGAGAGGAGGGGGGGGGGGGGTGAAAAAGGAGGGAGAGAGAGAGGGGAAAGAGAAGGGCAAAGAGGGGGGAAAAGGGGGAAAAGGGGGGGGAGATGGAAAGAGCAAAGAGGGGAGGAGGGGGGGGGCTAGGGGGAGGGGGAGGGGGGAGGATGGGGGGGAGTGGGGGGGGAAAAAGGGAGAGGGGGGGGAGAAAAAATGGGAGGGAAACAGTGTTTTTGAGGGGGAGAGATGTTAGAGGGGGGGAAAGGTGTTAGGGTAAGAGAGGGTTAGAGGGGTTTTTGCCTCCCTGCACCTTTGGGAAAAACCATGGGCTGTGTGTGTGTGTTGGTGTGTGTGTGTGTGTGTGTGTGTGTGGTGTTGTTTTGGTGTGTGTGTGTTGTGTGTGTTTGTTTGTGTTTTGTTTTGTGTGTGTGTGTGTGTGTGGGTGTGTGTGTGTGTGTGTGTGTTTTGTGTGTGGGGTTTTTTGTGTGTGTGTACTCACCTTTTTGAAATCCCCTATTTGGGGTTTTTTGCGGGGGGTCGAGCCCTTTAAGTCAGGGCCCCCCGCCTCTTCCCCGGTTGTTTCCCTAGGCCCTCTCTCCCCGCCCCATGAGCTTTATAAAAACCTCGTTTTAAAAAACTGTGTAGGGTTTTCCTGCCCCCCACTACGTTTTTTCTAGGTTTATTCCACTGCCTTAAACTCTTTGATGAGAAATATTTTCCTACTATCTCTCTGATCATTTGTGTTTTTCAACTTCCAATTGGGGGCCTCTTTTTTCTGTGTCCCCTCCCGGGAAAACTTTCCTTGTCTTTTTTCCACCTTGTCTTTTCCCACGCAGTTTTTTTATATGTCGTTATCATGTCTCCCTGACCCTCCTGTCCTCCAGTGTGGGTCAGGCCGTTTTCCCTTTAAATCTTTTTTTATGGGGAACTTTCCCCTTAGCTCTGGAACAAACCCTTGTTAAAAAACCCTTTGTACTTTCTCTAGTTTCTTGACGTGCTTTATCAAGTGGGGGTTTCCCAAAACGGGGTGTGCAACTCCAGTAGGGGGCCGGGACATCCCACGGGGGGACAGTGTTTTGGGTTTGTTTCCCTTACTAAGGTATGGGAAATGCTGTTCTCAGGTTTGCCCAGGGGGCCCATATGCTCCCAGCAGTTATCTGTTTGGTGTTTTGTTTCCCGGGAGACATGCTCGGTGTTATACTCCCCCCAAGATCTTTTTTCCTTAAATTAAAGGTTTGCAGTCTTTGGCCCCCTACCCTTTATCGGGGGTTTCCTGTGGTCTTCTGTCCCCTTTCCCCCCTATCTTCATGACGGGGGCTTTTTTGGCAGGGTTTAAAATTTCGAAAAAAGCCATTTGTGGCCCAAAGGTTTGTCCAGTCTGCCCAAGGTCTCTTTGAAGTCCTGCCTGGCCCTCATCAGTTTTAATTCCCCCTCTTTAACTTCACACCCATCTGCAAACAGGGACTTTTTTTGAGTCAAACCCCTTTTCCGTCAGGGTCTTTTCCCCTATTACCAAAAATAGCACTGTTCCTAGGCCCGGGACCCCTGGGGGCCCCCCGCTCGTCAAAAGGTCCCCACTGTGATAAATATTACGTACAATAAACTCTTTGGGTTCCCCTCCCTGTCGGTATTTTTGATCCTTTGCATTTGCCTTCCGTTATTTTGCGCCTAAAATCCCATTTTCCCTCCCATAATCCCTTGTGGGGAAAAACGGGTTTTAAAAGGGGCCTTTCTTGCAGTCCAAAAAAGTTTGCAAACCCCCCCCCCCCCCCCCAACCCACCCCCCCCTTTTTGGTTTACTTCTTTTAAAATTTTAAAAAAAAAATTTCCAGAAGGTTTGTGACATAGGATTTGCCTTCCGTGAATCCGTGCTGGTTGGAAATTTATACTCCTGTTCCTTTTCCAAAGGTTTGCTCCACCCCTCTCCCCCTGAAAATTTCTTCTCCATAATTTTCCCATACTATACACGTAAAACCCCCCCCGGGTTTTTATAGTTTAGTGCCTTTTTTTCTGTCTCTTTTTTTTTAAAAATGGGAACTACATTTCCCGGGTTTTTCCAAAACTCAGGTAGTTGCCCAGTTTCCAGGGATGGTTTTGAAGATTGGGGGTAAGGGGCACGCACAAATATCTGCCCCCTTTCTCAAAAGGACCAGGGAGAGATTTTGCCCGGGTTCATTGCCTTTGGGGTTTATGATGTCCTTAGCAGTTTCTTCCCCCTCCCCCTTTCATCTGTATGTAGGGTCGCCCCCAAACCCTTGTTGGTGAAATTCCTTGCTGGTGCCCCCATCTGGTCTGTCCCCCGAGCCCTTCCTGTCTTATTTGTAAACCCCCCCCCTTAAATCTCTTTTGTTGAGCTCCCACATACCTCTTGATGGGTTTTTTTTGTGAGTTCTCCCCCCTTCTTTCCTGCCTTTTCCCCGGTTTCCTTTGGGCTTTTGGGTCTTCCTCCTAATGTGGGTTACGCATTTTTGGGTGTTTTTGACTTTCGATGCTATGTCGTTTTCATACTGACGCTGGGCCCCCCTTCCTTATCTGCGCATACTCGTTTCTGGCTCTTTTTACTAATCTCCTTTTTTTCCTGGGTCCTATGCCTCCTGTCCCTTTTTCCATTCTCTGTTGCACTTATTTTTTGGCCTCCCTACCCCTTCGGGTCCCCCAAAGGGACTCGTTTTGGTCTTCCTTTTTATTTCTTTTTCCCTTTTGGGGAACAAAACTTTCCTCTGCCCCCTTTGGGCCTTTTGTTGCCCCCCCCCCCCCATTTTCCCCAAATCGTTTACTGTTTTTTCCTCCCTTTTCTCTGCCCCACTGAACCCCCTGCGGGGGAAGTTTCCCAAAACCTGTGTAGCCCCCCCTTTTTTATTTTTGGGCCCTGCCCCCTTTCATTTTCCGGGTTACCTTCTCCACTTGTAACTCTACTTATATCAAAACTCAGAACCAAAATGATCGCTAGCCCCAAAGGGGCCCCTTTTCTAAGTGAGGGTTCTCAATGTCTGAACTGCTCAGGGGGGGAAACCCCCAAGATCCATTTCTTGCGGGTTCCCCCCCCCCCCCCCCCTCTTTTCTCGGGTTTTTTTGTCCTTTGGCAGGGAGGTTTTCAAGTCCCCCCCCCCCCCCCCCCCCCCCATCCATCATCTTGGTCTCAATTTTTGGGGCCCCCCATGTGGCTCCAGGTTTTCCCAGTCGATCTCCCTGGGGTTTGGGAAATCGTCCTTTCCCATTTAAATTTTGCTCTGCTCGATTTTGGCCCTTTCTTGCCCCCTCACCCCAGTGTTCCACCTCACCCTTTTGGGTTTTCTTCTTTAACCCCTCTCTTGGCCTCCTCATTTCTGTGGTGGGTTATACATCACTCCAATGACTACTTTTGTTCCCCGGGGACTAAAAGGGTACCTACAATGTAGTCCCCTTTCCCCAAATTTCAGGGTCCATGCCTTTCCATTTCCTAAAAATCCCAAATTGGTGTTTTATGAGCATGCAACCCCCCCTTTCCCCCTTTCTACTCCTTCAAATTCTTTCCTCAGGATCTGATATCCGGGTTGGGAAAGATTGTTTTCTGTTTTTGTCTCAGCGAGTTTTTTTTCTGTGACTGTTTTTGTTTTCTGGGGATTTTTCACTGTTTCCCTTTCATTCCACCCCTTTCATGTTTTTCGTTTTTCCCCAACCCGCGTTTGTGAAACCCAAACCTTTTAGTTTCTTTTTATTTTGGGGGTCATGAAAAGAAAAATTTGGGGTTTGGGGGGGAGCGAAAAGGCCCTTTGGGGGGGGCCCTTTTTTTTTTGGGGCTTTTGGGGGGTTTAAAGGTGGGGTTTGTGTTGATGGGGGGGGGGTAAAGAATCCCCAAAAGGGGACAGCTGTTGGGGTAAAGGTTTGTGATATGGGGGTTGGGGGGCCAGGGGGGAACAGTGAGGGGGTTGTAGTTGGGTTCCCTCATTTGGGTTTGGGGAATGTTGCGGGGGGAGTTTTTGGTGGGAGATTCTGTGGGTGTTTTTTGGCCCTTCCTCCCGGTGTCTGGGTCCTGCTCTTTTTTCATTGCTTTTCGTTCCCCCTTTCGTTCTTTTACCCTCTTTTTTCAGTGTAGTCCTTTTTCTTGTTTTTCTGCGCGGGGGGAGGTAAAAACTCTCTGGTCCCCCTCTTTGTCCCTCAGTCTTGCTTTCTCTTGCAGAATCCTGGTTCGAACTGATTTTTCCCTTGAAAGTTACTCTGACAGGCCGTACCCCTTCCCTGCAAACCCCCCCAAATTTCCCCCCAAAAATTTGTAAACCTGGGTTTATATTGCCCCCCCCTATTGTTTCATGATGCCTTCAATCAAATTTTTTTTCCCCCCCTGGGTTTTTTTTCTTCAAAGTTGGCCCCCCTTGGGGTTCTTGGGGGCCCGTACACAAAAAAATGACCCCCGCCCTTTCCCCCCTTTCCCCTGAGTTTTCCATCTGCTTCCTCTGAGGCATTTTATTTTCCCTTTCCCTTGAAATGTTTTGCCTTCAGTCCTTGTCCCCAATTTTAAAATTTTATTTTTCAGTGGAAATGTCTTTTCCCGACCCGCTTTTCCCCCCTTTCTACTGGCCCGTTGGCTGTTAGAATCTCTTTCATATAGCAAACCTTTTATTGTCTTTTGGGGGCCTGTCGTTTGGGAAATTGTGTTTTCATCGTCTTTTCCCTTTCCCCACGTTGGGGTTTATGGGCCTTGTGTCCCGGGATGTTCCGTTTGTTACCCCTCCCCCTTTTCTGCGCCTGACTTTGAATTTCCTGATGTCACATCTGAATTGTCATTTTTTCTCTCTAAAACTGTTTCAGGCTTTGGGAGTTTTTTCCCTTTTTTTAAACACTGTTCCTAGGTTTGCTTGGCTAAAAACCTGTAACCTTTTTCCCCTTCCTGCATTCTTCAGCTTTTCCCCCTCCTCCATTTTCTTACCAAAACTCTACTAAACTTCCTTCCCCACTCTTCCTCCCTTTTTTGGAGCTCTAACCCAGTCTTTCCCCCCTGGTTGTCTACCAGATCTCTGGTTTTCCGTCCCCCTAAGGCCCCCATTTTTTTTTTTTTTTTTTTTTTTTTTTCTTTTTATTACCCCAGACAGAAAGGGTTTGAGGGGGGGAGAGGGGGTTGGGGGGGGGGAGAGAAAGGGTTTGAAAAAAGGTAGGAGGCGGAAAGGGGAAAGGGTAGAAAGGGGGAGAGAGGGAGGAAAGGGGAGAAAGAGGGGGGGAAAAGGAGGAAGGGGGGGGAGAGTATGGGGGTGAAGGGTAAGACCAAAAGGGGGGGAGAGGGGAAATGTGAGGGGGGGGGGAGAAAGGGGAGAGAGAGGGGGAAAAAGAGGGAGAGGGAGGGGGAGAGAAAGAGAGAGAGAGGGGGGGAAAGGGGGCGAGGGAAAAAAAGGGTTGGAGAGAGAGGGGAAATGGAAAAGATGGAGGGAAGCCTATAGAGGGGAGAGGAGGGTGAGAGATTGGGTTTTTGGGAGTGAGGGGGAGAGAGAGGGAAAAAGAGAGGGGGGGAGAGAGGAGGGAGGAGAGAGGGGGGAGAGGGGAGGGGGGAGAGGGAGAGAGAGAAAAGGGGGGGAGAGAGAGGGAGGAGAGAGAGAGAGAGGGAGAGAGAGAGGGAGATCCCCTAAGTGTTGTTCCCCAAAGGAACGGAATCAGCAAGGAAACCCATTGGGGCAAGCGTTCCACAAAGGGGGTGTGCTGTGTCCAGTTATGGAATTTTCTAATTCAACGACCTTCTTCATCTCATCCCCGAAAACACTGCATATGCAATGGGGGACTGGTACACTGACATTCACTTATCCAAGAAAAAGAAAAAGCCCGTGCTCTAAAACTACATCAATCACCAGCTGAGAGCTATATCAGCTTGGGGAAATAGATGGCAAGTAAATTTGACCCTGAGAAAAAGCAAATTTATGATCGTCCCAGGCCCCCATGATGGGTAATTTTTTTTTGGGTTTGGGGCATAGTTTAAAATGGGAAAGGGAGGATGTTGGCCCTGGAGGGAAAAAGTTGATATCCTTGGGTTTTTAAAAAAAACCCCCCCCCCCCCCAACCCTGAAGAACCATGTTTGTAAATTTTTGCAAACAAGGCAGCCCGGAACTTACAGCACTTCGCCCCTTTTTTCGCATTTTTGGGTTGGGCAGTAGGGGTTGCCCAAATCCTGTACGAGGCACCCAAATAGCTCACACCCTTGGGGTATGCTTCCCCCTTTCTTGGTTTGCCTGCCCCCCCCTCTGCGACTGCTTTACAGAGTAAAAAAGAACAGAGCAAAACGTTCATCTCTCGCCCGGACCCTCCTGGATAGATCTGTAAATTTCGCAGAGCCTTCAACATAGGAAGGGGTGTGGGGGGCCTTACTGTTATGTACAAGGGGCCCAAAAATTGTCAAAATTAACCCCCCTTGGGTCCCCCTTCGAGGGGCAGGGGTGAAACAAACTTTTTTGCCACAAGACGGGCAGAAAGCAGCAAATTCACTTTGGCTGGGACCCCCTCCAGAAACATCACTCCGTCTGAGATAAAACAAAACCCAGGAAAGATCGAGTATGGAACACATTCTTTCAGCATAATGATGTCAACGAGATAAACGTCAGTTGATTAAAAAAGAAAATGCTGGCCCAAAAGATGGCTCCAACTTCATCCTGTTCCCTACTTGTATGTCTCAAACAATAAAAAAGCTTTCAATGAGCTGATGTAGGGGAAAAAGTTTTAGCTTGCCAAAAAAGTTAGGAATCCTTAAAAAAGTAAATAGCTGTCAATAAAACTGGGGTCCTTTAAACCCTTTTCAAACCCCGTGTAAAAAAAAAAAAAAAAAAAAAAAAAAAAAAAAAAAAAAAAAAAGAGGGAGAGAGAGAGGGGGAGAGGAGGGGAAGGGGGGAGAGGGGAAGAGAGGGGGGGAGAGAGAGAGGGGGGAAAAAGGGGGAAAAGAGAGAGGGGAGAGAGAAAAGGGGGAAAAGAGAGGGAGAGAGAGAGGGGGGAGAGGGGGAGGAGAGAGGGAGAGGAAGAGGGATAGAGGGAGAGAGAGAGGGGGGAGAGAGAGGGAGAGAAGGGGGGAGGGGAGAGAGAGAGGGAGAGAGAGAGGGGGGGAGAGAGGGAGAGAGGAGGGAGAGAGGAGGGAGAGAGAGGGGGGGAGAGAGAGAGGGAGAGAGAGGGGGGAGGGGGAGGAGAGGGGAAAAGAGAGGGGGAAGAGAGGGGAGAGAGGAGGGAAAAGGGGGGAGGGAGGGGAGAGGGAGAGAGAGAGGGGAAAAAGGGGGGAGAGAGAGAGGGAGAGGGAGGGGGGAGAGAAGGGGGGAGAGGGGGGAGAGAGAGGGAGAGGGAGAGGGGACCCAGAGAGGGAGAGAGAAGGGAGAGAGGGGGAGGGAGAGAGGGGAGAAAAAGGGGGGTGAGAGGGGGGGAGGAGGGGAGGAGGGGGGAGAGGGGAGAGGGAGAGAAAAGGGGGGAGAGTGGGAGAGAGAGAGGGAGAGAGAGAGGGAGGGGAGGGAGAGAGAGAGGGAGAGGGGAGAGAGAGGGAGAGAAAAGAGGGAGAGAGAGAGGGGGAAGGGGAAAAGAGGGGGGGAGAGAGAGAAGGGGGGAGAAGAGAAGAGGGGAGAGGGAGGGGAAGAGGGGAGAGGTGAGAGAGGGGAAGGGGATGGGGAGGAGAGAGAGAGGAGAGAGAGAAAAAAAAGAGAGAGGAGGGGAGGGGGGAGGGGGACAGAGAGAAAGAAAGAGAGAAAAGAGAGAGAGGGGGAGAAAAGAGAGAGAGAGGAGAGAAAAGAGAGAGGAGAGATGAGGGGAGAGAAAAAGAGGGGAGAGAGAGAGGGGGGAAAAGGAGAGGGGAGGGGGGGGGGAAGGGGAGGGGAGGAGGGGAGAGAGAGAGAAGAGAGAGAGAGGGGGGAGAGGGATTGGAAGAGAGAAGAGGAGAGAGAGAGGAGAAAGAGAGAGAGAGAGGGGAGAGTGAGTGAGTAGGGGGGAATGGGGGGGGAAAAAAAAAGGGTATGAGAGAGGGGAAACGTGGTGAGGAAAGGGGAGCAGGGGGGTGAAGGTCTGGGGGGGAGGGGGGTTTAAAAATTTCCCAAGGGGTCAGCTGTGTGTTTACTCACCTAGTTGTGGGTTTTAGGGGTCGAGGGCCCCGTCTGGCCCCGAGTGTGTTTTGTGTTTTGTGGCCTGTGGGTGTGTGTGAGCCCCGTCAGTTGTTTTTATGTCCCCCGAAATACCCCCAACCCCCCTTTTGTGTATCCGTAATACTAATGAGATACCATTTAAACTGGGGAGTAGTTCTAATAATTATTTAAAACTAGCGTTTGTTAACAAGTCATTCTTTCACCCCGTTATGTACTACCTTTTTTGGGATGTGTACCCCAAAACTTTTCTTCTCAGATTGGACTGTTTTGGTCCCAAAAATTATTTTCTCGAAAATTTTTGTCAGGGGTGTGGGGCCCATTAGCCACGGGCTTTTTCCTTTCCCGCCTATTTCCCTTTCTCCTACAAAATTTTTTCTTCCTACTACTGCTAGGTTTTTTTGTTTTGTATGATAAAAACCCTTGGAGCAGGGTTTTTGATAGGGGGGACCCGTGACCGCAGGGCCCGGGTCTACCACTCAAACTTCCCGCCCCCCCACAAAAAGGGGGGGGTTTGTTTCGTTTATCCTCAGAGGGGACGGTTCCCTCCAGATGCCTTTATGTACGATGCTCGCTGTACGATGTGCCCCCCCCCCCCCCCCCCCGCCCCCTGACTTCTTCGGCATTCTTTTCTCGTTGCCCTTTTGAGTTTTTCATTTTTCAAAATTAAACACTTGTATACTGTACTTTTTAATTTGCACTTCACTTTTGGTAAGTTTTCACTACTTATTTGTGATGACACCCAAAACCCGTTTTTGGCGGTGCTACTCCCTCAGGCCTCTGCTGCCCCCCTACTTGTGTGTGTGTGTGAGTTTTGTGTGGGGTTGTGTTTTGTGTCTGGGGGTGTGTGTTTTGTAATCACCTAATTTTGGTTTTCAGGGGTCGAGTCAAACCCCGGGGGCCCCCCCTCTTCACTGATGCTACTAGGTCCTCTCTCTCTCTCTTTCTGAGCTTTTTTATACCCCCGTCTTACAAACTATGTATGGTTTCCCGCTCCATACATCACTTGCTAGACTTCAATTTTTCCCGGCAATTCTGCGGCTGAAGAAATTCTTTTTTTAACATCCCTGTGCCCCTTTGAGTCTTCAGCTTCCAAATTTTGACCCCTTTTTTTCTGTGTTTCCCCGGAAAAATCCTGTCCCCTGCCCCCCTTATCTATTCCCCGCAGTATTTTGTTTTGGTCGTTTTTTCAGTCTCCCCTGACCCTCCTGTCCTTCCCGCGACGGCAGGGGCCCTTTCTCTCAACCTTTCTTCGTAGGACATTCCCCCGAACTCCGGAACCACCCTTGTTGCAAACCTTTGAAATTTTATAGTTTTTATGGCGGGGTCTTGACCCCGGTTTGGGTTTGAAACTGGTGCTGCATATCCAGTATGGGCCCCGACGTACCAACAATTGTACAGTATCTTGAACGATTCCTTACTAAGGGTAACGGAACCTATTCTCAGGTTTGCCCGGCGCCCCTATGCTGAGCATTTATCTGGGGTTTTGTGTGTGTTGTTGTGTGTGTTGTGTGGTGTGTGTGTGTGTGTTGTGTGTGTGTATGTGTGTGGGGTGTGTTTTGGGGGTGAATGGTTGTGAATGTTTAGTGTGTTTGTGTAGGGTACAAATTTGTAATTACATATTTTTTTATGCTCACCTATTTGGTTTATTTTTCATGGGTTGAGGGTTTTAGCTCCCGGCCCCGCCTTTTCCGCTTTTTCAAAAGGTTTCCCCTGTTCCCTCCTCCCGGGAAAAATTTTGATTCCCCTACTTTAAGAAATTTAAAAGGGAGGGGCCCACCGAGACTCGAACTCGGATTGTTTGGATTCAGAAATCCCAAAGTGTAACTTTTAAATATATTTTTGCAAGCAAACTTGGTACCCAAGAACCATTTTTATTTTCATATTACTTTATAATTCAAATTTAAATAGCATCTGCTTGCTCAAACGGCTGATTACAAAAAAAAAATATAATTTTATTCTCCAAATTTTTTTTATTAGTTGATCTGTGAAATAAAGTTTCTAATTTTATGAAACTACCCAAGACAATAGTAACGACAAGGATGATTTTTATTTTTTGGGCAGTATTATATTTCTCTGGACTCTTACAGCACCATCGACCTCTTATCTACAGTCATACATAATCATAAGTTTTGAAGCTACAAAAGGATCGTTGAATTATTTAGATTTATGCATTTTTTGTTGATGCTTAGGTTAAGCTTTGACTTGATGATTTTGTTCGACACGTCTGCCTGACCTGGTATGTTAATACAATATTTTCTGAACAAATTTGTGTTTCTGTGTGTGTGTGTGTGTGTGTATGTGTGTGTATGTGTGTGTGTGTGTGTGTGTGTGCGTGTGTGTGTGTGTGTGTGTGTGTGTGTGTGTGTGTGTGTGTGTGCTTGTGTGTTCGTGTGTGTGTGCGTGCGTGCGTGTGTGTCTGTGTGTGTATGTGTGTGTGTGTAGTCACCTAATTGTACTGACCCAATTGTAGTTGCAGGAGTCGAAACATAACTCCTGGCCCAGCCTCTTCACTATCCGCTACTAGGTCGGCTCTCTACCTGCTCCATGAGATCATACCTCTTCTTAAAGCTGTGTATGGAGCTTGCTTCTTCTACTTCACTCTCTGGGCTGTTCCACTTCCTTACAACTCTATGACTGAAGAAATAATTCCTAACATCCCTGTGACTCATCCGAGTCTTCAGCATCAAATTGGGACCTCTTGTTGCTGTGTTCCATATCTGCAACATCCTGTCTCTGTCCCCCTTGTCAGTTCCTCTCAGTATTTTGTATGTCGTTATCATGTATATCTCTCTCCTTGTCGTCAGGTCGGTTTCCCCTAACCTCTCCTCGTAGAACATGCCCCTTAGATCTGGGACTAGTCTCTTTGCACAACTTTTCACTTTCTCTAATTTCTTGTCGTGCTTGACCAGGTGTGAGTTCGGAACTGGTGCTGCTTACTCAGTATGAGCCAGACGTATACTGTGTACAGGGTCCTGAACGATTCTTTACTGAGGTGTTGGAACACTGTTCTTATGTTTGCTAGTCGCCATATGCTTGATGTGCACCTCAAAAGATGTGCTCGGTAATATGCTCACCCCAAGATGCTTTTCCTTGAGTTAGGTTTGAAGTGGAAACAAACATATAAGCAGTTCAATGTGATCCTTTATTGACAACGTTTCGCCCACCCAGTGGGCTTTTTCAAGTCACAATCTGGGTGGGCGAAACGTGTTAATAAAGGATCACATTAAACTGCATATGTGTTTATGTTTCCATTGTGTCGGTATTTTATACCATTTATTTTCATAGGTTTGAAGTCTTTGGCCCCCTGGACTGTATTCTGTCTGCGGTCTTCTTTGCTTTTCCCCGATCATCAAGACTTTGCACTGGTGGGGTTAAACTCTAGGAGCTAGATGTTGGACCAGGCTTGCAACCTGTCCGCATCCTTTTGTATTCGCGCCTGATCCTCGTCTGATTGAATTCTCCTCATTAGCTTCACATCGTCTGCAAACAGGGGCACCTCTGAGTCTATCCCTTCTGTCATGTCATTCACATATACAAAAAATAGCACCAGTCTTAGGATCGAACGCTGTGGAACCCCGCTCATCACAGGCACCCAGTCTGACACCTCATTGCATACCATAACTCAATGTTGCCCTCCTGTCAGTTATTCTCTGATCTATTGTAGTGTCTTCCCTGTTATACCTGTATGGTCCTCCAGCTTTTGCACTAATCTCTTGTGTGTATTTGTGTCAAAACCCTTATTACATTCCAAGAAAATGCAGTCTACCCACCCCTCTCTATCTTGCCTTACCGCCGTCACCTTGTTATAGAACTCATGTATGTTTGTCATACAGGATTTCTTTTCCCTGAAACCGTGCTGTTTGTCGTGAATAAGCTCATTCCTTTCTAGGTACTCCACTACTCTTCTGATAATCTTCTCCATGACTTTTACATACTATACATGTCAGTGACACTGGTCTGTAGTTTAGTGCTGTGTGTCTGTCTCTTGTCGTAAAACCTTGGACTACATTTACTGTCTTCCACACCTCAGGCAGTCGCCCTGTTCTATAGATATGTTGAAGATTGTTGTTAGTGTTCCCACTCTCAGGACCCAGAAAGAGATGTTATCTGGCTCCATCAACTTTGAGGTATCTAGCTCACTCAGCAGCCTCTTTACCTCCTCCTTGGTTGTATGAAATGTGTCCAGCACTTGATGGTGTACCCCAGCACTCCGGCTCTCTGGAGTCCTTTCTGTTTCCACTGTAAATACTTCTTTAAATCTCTTCATGAGCTCTTCACATACTTCTCGGTCGTTTCATGCTACCTCCCCTCCTTCCTTCTTCAGCCTGATTACCTGGTCTTTGACTTTTGTTTTCCCCCGTGATGTGACTGTTCATCAGTTTCAGGTGAGACTTGACTTTTGCTGCTATGTTATTTTCATAATGTAACTTGGTCTCCCTCCTTATCTGTGCATATTTGTTTCTGGCTCTTCGACTAATCTCCTCATTTTCTTGGGTCCTTTGTCTTCTGTACTTCTTCCATTCTCTAGCGCACTTAATTTCGGTCTCTCTACACCTTGGGTGAACTAAGGGTTCGTTCTGGCCTTCTCATTATTTCTTTTGCCTTTGAGTATGAACGTCTCTGTTTCCTTGAATATTGTTGTCACATATTCCCTCATATTATTTATATTTTCAGGTCAATTCTCTTTCCCGCTGAACCTTGTGTAAGAAGTTCCTAATGCCTTTGTAGTCACTTCTTTTATAGTTTACCGTCATTCTTCCTGTTCTTCCTACCTCTCTCTCCAATTGTAACTCGACTATGTATTCAAAGCTCATGACCACGTGATCACTAGTTACGAGGGGCCTTTCATATGTGATATCCTCAGTAACTGAACTACTCATGGTGAATACAAGTTGCGGTCTTGCTTGATCGTCCTCTTCTCTCTTTCTCTCTCTGGTAGTGTTGATGCATGAGGTTTTCCAGTGCCACCTCCATCATTTTAACCATCCATGTTTCTGGACCCCCATGAGGCTCCAGGTTTTCCCGGTCAATTTCCTTGTGACTGAATTTACCCTTGTGATTGAATTTACCAGTAACTTTGACCTGCCTACCTGGGCCTTCTTACCACTTTAGCCAGTGTATCGACCATGTCTCTGTTACTCTCATCATGTCGTGGCCTCCTCCTAGTCTGCAATCATCTTGCCATCTCCTCAAAGTTCCATTGATTTTTAATGAGCAGTACAACGCCATCCACCCCTTCTACTCCCTCTATCTTTCCTCAGGATCTGATATTTTGATCGGAAAGATGGCATCTGTTATCATTCCTGTGAGCTTGGTTTCCGTGAGAGCTATAATGTCTGGTGATGCCTCTGTGATTTTTTTTGTGCCACTACTCCTAGTTATTCCTTATTTCTTAAGCAATGGTGTACCAAACCTTCATTGTCATTTCCAGCACTGTATTCTGGGAAGGTTTGTTGGGGTGAGGGAGTGGGAAACCTGGCTGTGTGCTGTGGGGCTCTACTGCATAGAGTGAGGTGGGGGCTGTGAGTGTTGACTGTGGTTTGTTTTGGGATAATGTGTTTGCTTGTGGGGATCTGAGGGTTATTCTGTGGTTATATGTCCTTGTTGCTCCACTTAACTCTGGTTGTACCCTACCGACTCCAGCTTTCTCCCACTGTCTTGCTCCTTTCGTTTTTCAGTCCTTCTCTCAGCTTTTGTCTTTTTGTTCTCGTTCTCTTGCAATCTATGAACCCCCTCCAGTATGTTGTTGATTCCTTTTGCCATGGTCTGGAGGATCCTTTTCCATATCGTTTCACTCTTGAAAATCACTTTGACTAATTGATTTTTTCCCCTTCGAGAATCCTCGTATTCTCTGAAAATTTATCAGCTCAGTCACGTCCCCCTCTTTTGTTAGTTTGATGATATTTTCAATCTCTTTTTTTCTCCCTCTGCAATCTTTCATCATATGTCTACTCTTTGCTCCCCTGAAATCCAAATGTGAAGACTTACCTCTTCCTCTCCTCCCATTGTTTTTTCCTCTGCATCTCTAGGTCCCATTTATGCATAGCCAGTGCCTCCCTTATTATTTCCTGTGTCTCCCAGTGGCCTGTTCACGCCTCTGCTGGGGACATCTTTTTCTTTACCTACACCACTCCCCCTCCTACCGCTGTTCCAATGGACAACAGCAAGCCCGTTTCATTCCTCAACATTTCCTGGTGGCCTGCTTCCTTTCCTATGTACTCCTTATTTAATATTGGTTTACCTGCTCCAGATGCTAAATACCTTCTGATTATTGACCCTGTATATTGCTTCAGCCCCTGTATATTGCTGCAGCTTCAGCTGTCACCTCCCTAGCTTGCTTTCCCACTCTTGTTCCATCCTTTTAGATACCTCTTCCATCCATTCATCCTTTTCAGGAACATCTTCCTCTGTTCCCCTGAGTCTCTGACTTCTCCTCTGGGGTCCCAGAGCTTTCTGTCTCTGAATCCATGCTGGTCATCACTTATAAGCTCATTCCTTTCTAGGTTTTACACCACTCTTCCCCTGATAATCTTCTCCAAGACTATGCATACAATACACATCAGTGAGAGTGGTCTGCAGTTTAATGTTGCGTCTCTCTCCTTTTTTAAAAATTGGGACTACATTTGCTGTCTTCCATACCTCAGGTAGTCGACCTGTTTCGATAGATGTGTTAAGGATTGTTGTTAGTGGTATGTGTGTGTGTGTGTGTGTGTGTGTGTGTGTGTGTGTGTGTGTGTGTGTGTGTGTGTGTGTGTGTATGTGTGTGTGTGTGTGTGTGTGTGTGTGTGTGTGTGTGTGTGTGTGTGTGTGCGTGTACTCACCTAATTGTACTCACCTAATTGTGGTTGCAGGGGTCGTGACTCAGCTCTGGCCCGCTCTTCACTGATCGCTACTGGATCCTCTCTCTCTCTGCTTCCTGTGCTTTGTCATACCTCTTCTTAAAACTATGTATGGTTCCTGCCTCCATACTTCACTTGCTAGGCTATTCACTTGTGACAACTCTATGACTGAAGAAATACTTCCTAACGTCCCTGTGACTCGTCTGAGTTTTCAGCTTCCAGTTGTGACCCCTTGTCCTGTGTCCCCTCTGGAACATCCTATCTCTGTCCACCTTGTCTATTCCCGCAGTATCTTGTATGTCGTTATCATGTCTCCCCTGACCCTTCTGTCCTCCAGTGTCGTCAGTCCGATTTCCCTTAACCTTTCCTCGTACGACATTCCCTTGAGCTCTGGACTAGCCTTGTTGCAAACCTCTGTACTTTCTCTAACTTCTTGACGTGCTTGACCAGGTGTGGGTTCCAGACTGGTGCTGCATACTCCAGTATGGCCTAGCATACACAGTGTACAGTGTCTTGAACGATTCCTTATTAAGTATCGGACGCTATTCTCAGGTTTGCCAGGCGCCCGTATGCTGCAGCGGTTATTTGGTTGATGTGTGCCTCCGGTGATGTGCTCGGTGTTATGGTCACCCCAGGTCTTTCTCCCTGAGTGAGGTCTGTAAGTCTTTGTCCACCTTGCCTATACTCTGTCTGCGGTCTTCTTTGCCCTCCCAATCTTCATGACTTTCATTTGGCTGGATTGAATTCGAGAAGCCAGTTATGGACCACATGTCCAGCCTTCCAGGTCTCTTTGCAGTCCTGCCTCATCCTCGGTCCGATTTAATTCTTCTCATCAACTTCACGTCATCTGCGAAAAGGGACACTTCAGAGTCTATTCCTTCCATCATGTCGTTCACATATATCAAAAATAGCACTGGTCCTAGAACTGACCCCTGTGGGACCCCGCTCGTAACAGGCGCCCACTGTGATACCTCTTCACGTACCATGACTCGTTGCTGCCTCTTTGTCAGGTATTCCCTTATCCATTGCAGTGCCCTTCCTTTTACGTGTGCCTGATCCTCCAGCTTCTGCACTAATCTCTTGTGGGGAACTGTGTCAAAGGCCTTCCTGCAGTCTAGGAAAACGCAATCTACCCAACCCTCTCTCTCGTGTCTTACTTCTGTTACCTTGTCATAAAACTCCAGGAGGTTTGTGATACAAGATTTGCCTTCCATGAACCCATGCTGGTTTTCATTTATAATCTTGTTCCTTTCCAGGTGTTCGACCACTCTCCTCCTGATAATCTTCTCCATGACTTTGCACACAATACATGTCAGAGACACAGGTCTGTAGTTTAGTGCCTCGTTTCTGTTTCCTTTCTTAAATATGGGGACTACATTAGCTGTCTTCCATTTCTCAGGTAGTTGCCCAGTTTCAAGGGATGTGTTGAACATTGTGGTTAGAGGCACACACAGCATCTCTGCTCCTTCTCTAAGGACCCATGGGGAGATGTTGTCCGGTCCCATCGCCTTTGAGGTGTCAAGGTCACTTAAGAGCTTCTTCACCTCCTCCTCAGTTGTTCGTATGTCATCCAACACTTGTTGGTATATTCCCACTTGATGTTCCCTTCTGTGCTGTCTTCCCACAGCCCTTCCTGTATCTACTGTAAAACTTCCTTAAATCTCCTGTTCAGCTCCTCACATACCTCCTGATCATTTCTTGTGAGTTCTCCACCTTCTGTCCTTAATCTGATCACCTGGTCTTTGACTGTTGTCTTCCTCCTGATGTGGCTATACAACAGTTTCGGGTCAGTCTTGATTCTCGATGCTGTGTCATTTTCATACTGTCGCTGGGCCTCCCTCCTTACCTGTGCGTACTCATTCCTGGCTCTGCGACTGATCTCCCTATTTTCGTGTGTTCTCTGCCTTCTGTACTTTTTCCATTCTCTATTGCACTTTGTTTTTGCCTCCTTTACACCGTCGGGTAAACCAGGGGCTCGTTCTGGTCTTCCCGTTGTTACTGTTGCCCTTGGGAATGAACCTTTCCACTGCCTCCTTGCATTTTGTTGCTACATATTCCATCATTTCATTTACTGGCTTTCCTTCCAGTTCTCTGTCCCACTGGACCTCCCGCAGGAAGTTCTTCAACCCTATGTAGTCCCCTCTTTTATAGTCAGGCTTTTCCCATTCTACTCCTGTTATTCTCTCCACTTGCAGCTCTACTATGTATTCAAAGCACAGAACCACGTGGTCGCTACCTCCTAGGGGACTCTCATACTTGATGTCCTAAATGTCTGAGCTGCCCAGGGTGAACACAATGTCCAATCTTGCTGGTTCATCCTCTCCTCTCACTCTGGTAGTGTCCTTAAGATGTTGGTGCATGAGGTTTTCCAGCACCACGTCCAACATCCTGGCTCTCCATGTTTCGGGACCCCCATGTGGCTCCAGGTTTTCCCAGTCAATCTCCCTGTGGTTGAAATCCCCCATAACCAGCAACTTTGCTCTGCTGGAGTGAGCTCTTCTTGCCACCTCAGCAAGTGTGTCCACCATTGCTCTGTTGCTTTCTTCATATTCCTCTCTTGGCCTCCTGCAGTTCTGTGGTGGATTATACATCACTGCAATGACCACTTTGTGTTCCCCAGACTGAAGTGTACCTGCTATGTAGTCTCTTTCTCCCGTCTCATCTATTCCTTCCATTTTCTCGAATTTCCATCTGTTTTTTACGAGCAGAGCAACCCCACCTCCCCCCCTGCCCCTTCTATCTTTCCTCATGATCTGGTATCCTGGTGGGAAGATTGCATCTGTTATTGTCTCCATGAGTTTTGTTTCTGTAACTGCTATGATGTCTGGGGACTTCTCATTGATTCTTTCTTGCCATTCCTCATGTTTATTCGTTAATCCATCTGCATTTGTGTACCAAACCTTCAACTTCTGTTCTAATACTGTAACTGTGGTGCGGGGGGTGGAAACAGAGGGATCGGTGTGTGATGGTTGGTTTGGATTGTTCAGTTGCCTTGGGGGTGTCGTGGCTGGAGTCCTTCTGCAGGTGTTTCTGGGGGGTGCGCTTGTCCTTCCATTTGATCCTGGGTTATTCTGCTCTCCTGTGTGTGTGTGTGTGTGTGTGTGTGTGTGTGTGTGTGTGTGTGTGTGTGTGTGTGTGTGTGTGTGTGTGTGTTGTGTGTGTGTGTGTGTGTGTTGTGTGTGCGTGTGTGTGTGTGTGTGGTGTGTGTGTGTGTACGTGCGTGGTGTGTGTGTGTGTGTGTGTGTGTGTGGTGTGTGTGTGTGTGTGTGTGTGTGTGTGTGTGTTCGCGCGTATGTATACTTACATGCATTTACTTTTCTATGGTTGCATGGGTTTAGTCACAGCTCCTCGCTCCGACTCATCGCTGGTCACTACTAGGCCACTCTCCCTGCTCCATGAGCTTTATCATACTTCTTTGTCAAGCTATGTATGGATCCTGCCTCCACTACATCACTTTCCAGACTATCCCACTTCTTGACAACTCTATGACTGAAGAACTTCCTAACATCCCTGTCGCTCATCTGAGTCTTCAACTTCCAATTGTGACCTCTTGTCGCTGTGTCCCATCTCTGGATCATCCGGTTTCTGTCTATCTTGTCGAATCCTCTCAGTATTATATACTGTCCTCCAATGTCGTCAGGTTGACTTCCCTTAACCTTTCATCGTAGGGCATGGCCCTAAGCTCCGGGACTAATCTCGTTGCAAACCTTTGCACTTTCCCTAATTTCTTGACGTGCTTGGCCAGGTGTGGGCTCGAAACTGGCGCTGCATGCTCCAATATGGGCCTGTTGTACACGGAGTACAGGGTCCTGAACGATTCCTTACTGAGATTTCCGAATGCTAGTCTTAGTTTTGCTAGGCGCCCACTTGCTACAGCAATTATTTGGTTGATGTGCGCCTCTGGAGATGTGCTCAGTATTATACTCATCCCTTTTCCTTGAGCGTGGTTCGTAGTCTTTGGCGTCATTAGACTGAACTCTCTCTGCAGTCTTCCTTGCCCTTCCCCAATCTCCATGACTTTGCACTAGGAGCTCCACAACTGTTCTCCTGATAATCTTCTTCCTGCCTTTGCCTACTAAAAATGTTAATGACACTGGTCAGTAATTTAATGCTGCGTGTCTTTCGCCTTTTATTTTTTTTTTAAATTTGGGACTATATTTGCTGTCTTCCATACCTCAGGAAGTCGCCCTGTTTCGATAATTGTGTTGAAGATTATTGTTAGTGGCACACAGAGCGCCTCTGCTCCTTCTCTGAAAACACATGGAGGGATGGAGGCTGTCCGGCCCCATTGCCTCTGAGGTATCCAGCTGTTTGTTTGTGTGTATGTGTGTGTGTGTGTGTGTGTGTGTGTGTGTACTCACCTAGTTTTACTTTCGCCTAGTTGTGGTTGCAGGGGTCGAGTCACAGCTCTTGGCCCCGCCTCTTCATTGGCCGCTTCTGGGTCACTCTTCCTGTTCTATGAGCTTTATCATACCTCTTCATAAAGCTATGCATGGATCCTGCCTCCACTACATCACATCCCAGACTATTCAACTTCCTGACAACTCAGTGACTGAAAAAACAATTCCTAACATCCCTGTGATTCATCTGAGTCTTCAACTTCCAACTCTGACCCTAAGTTGCTCTGTCCTCTCTCTGGAACATTCCGTCTCTGTCCACCTTGTCGATTCCTCTCAGTATTTTATATGTCGTTATCATATCCTCCCCTATCTCTCCTGTCTTCCAGTGTCGTCAGGATCATTTCCCTTAAACTCTCCTCGTAGGACATACCCTTTAACTCCGGGACTAGTCTTGTTGCAAACCTTTGCACTTTCTCTACTTTCCTTACGTGCTTAGCTAGGTGGGGGTTCCAAACTGTTGCGGCATACTCCAATATGGGCCTAACGTACACACTGCACAGGGTCCTAAAGGATTCCTTATTAAGATGACGGAATGCTGTTCTTAGGTTTGCTAGGCGCCCATATACTGCAGCAGTTATATGGCTTATTTGCGCCTCAGGAGATGTGCCTGGTGTTATACTCACCTCAAGATCTTTTTTCTTGAGTGATGTTTGTAGTCTCTGGCCCCCTAGACTGTACTCCGTCTGTAATCTTCTTTGCTCTTTCCCAATCTTCATGACTTTGCACTTAGTGGGGTTGAACTCCAGGAGCCAGTTGCTGGACCAGGCCTGCAGCACGTCCAGATCTCTTTCGATTGGATTCTTCCCATCAACTTCACATCATCTGCCAACAGGGACACTTCTAAGTGTCCTAGTGTCCTGAGTGTCCTAGGACTGACCCCTGTGGAGCCTCACTCGTCACAGACGCGCACTCGGACACCTCACCATGTACCATGACACGCTGTTGTCTTCCTGACAGTTATTCCCTGATCCTTTGTAGTGCCTTCCCTGCTAACCCTGCCTGGTCTTCCAGCTTTTGCACTAATCTCTTGTGTGGAACTGTGTCAAATGCCTGCTTACAGTCTAAGAAAATGCAATCTACCCACTCTCTCTCTTTTGTGTTACTGCAGTCATACTGTCATTGAACTCCAGGAGGTTTGTGACACAGGAGTTCCCGTCCCTGACACCATGCAGGCTGTCGTTAATAAGCTCACTTCTTTCTAGGTGTTCCACCACTCTTCTCCTGATAATATTCTCGATTTCTTTGCATACTATGCATGTCAGTGACACCGGTCTGTAATTTAATGCTTCGTGCCTGTCTCCTTTTTTAAAAATTGGGACTACATTTGCTGTCTTCCATACCTCAGGTAGTCGCCCTGTTTCGATAGGTGTGTTGAAGATTGTTGTTAGTGGAACACATAGGACCTCAGCTCCTTCTCTCAGAACCCATGGAGAGATGTTATCCGGCCCCATCGCCTTTGAGGTATTTAACTCACTTTCTGCCTCTTCACTTCTTCTTCGCTTGTATGTATTGTGTATGTATTCTGGAGTCCCTTCTGTCTCCTCCGTGAAAACTTCTTTGAGTTCATCACATACTTCGCAGTCATTTCTTGTGATCTCTCCTCCTTCCTTCCTCAGGCAGATTACCTGGTCCTTGACTGTTGTTTTCCTCCTAATGTGGTGCACAATAGTTTCGGGTCAGATATGGCGTTCGTTATGTTATTTTCACATTGTCGTTGGGCCTCGCTTCTTACCTGTGTATATTCATTTCTGGCTCTACGACTTCTCTCCTATACTTCTTCCACTCTCTAGCACACTTAGTTTTGGCCTCTTTACACCTTTAGGTGAACAAGGGTTCGTCCTGCCGTTCTCGTTATTTCTGTCACCCTTGTGTACAAACCTCTCCTCAGCTTCCTTGCATATTATCACATATCCCATCATCTCGTTTACTGCCTGTTCTCTGTCCCACTGAACCCAGTGTGTGTGTGTGTATGTGTGTGTGTGTATACTCACCTATTTATACTCACCTGTTTGTGGTTGCAGGGTTCGAGTCATAGCTCCTGGTCCCGCCTCTACACTGAACTCTACTAGATCCTCTCTCTCCCATCTCCATGAGTTTTAGCAAACCTTGCATTAAAACTATGTATGGTTCCTGTCTCAATTACATCACTTTTTTGGCTATTCCATTCCCTGACAACTCTATAACTGAAGAAATACTTAGTAACATTCCTTTGACTCATCTGAGTCCTGAGGTTCCAATTGTGACCCTTTGTTTCTGTGTCCCATCTCTGGAACATCCTGTCTTTGTCCACAGTGATTATTCTGCGCAGTATTTTATATGTCGTTGTCATATCTCCCCTGACCCTCCTGTCCTCCAGTGCTGTCAGGCCAGTTTCCCCTTAAAACCTTTCTTCGTAGGACAACCCCCAAAAGCTCGGGGGACAACCCCTTGTTGCAAACCTTTGCATTTTCTCAAATTTTTTGGCGTGCTTGAAAAGGTGTGGATTCCAAATGCCGCTGGATACCCCCGTAGGGCCGGGGACGTATTTTTGGTGTACAGTGTCTTTGAACGTTTCCCTTTTACGCGGTATGGGAAAACGCTAACCCCTTGGGTTTCCCCAGACCCCGTATGCTGCAGCAGTTTTATTGAGATGTGTACCTCAGAGAGGGCTCGGTATTATATTCCCCCCAAAAGATCTTTTTCCCTTTGATGGGGTTTTGCAGTCTTTGGCCACCTAAACAAAATTTGTTCGTTTCTTTTTCCCCCTTTCCCCCCCCGATCTTAGGGGACTTTGCATTTGGCAGGGTTAAATTAAAGGGACCCAGTTGCGGGCACCTCGACCGTTTTAGTTTATCATTAACTTATAAAATCTGCAAACAAGGACACTTCGGGTCTACCCCTTCTGTTAGGGCCTTTCACATTTATAAAAAAACAGCATAAGTTCTGGGACTGACCTTGGGGAAACCCTTTTTTTGGGCCCACCTACACTCGACCCTCGTCACCTCCCTGACTTAGTTTTGCCTCCCTGTTGGTATTCCCCTGACCCCTTTTGCAGGGGCCTTTCGTGTAATGCGTGCCTTATCCTCTAGCTTTTGCATTAACGTTTTGTGAAGAATTGTGTCGATGGCCTTCTTACAGTCCACGAAAATGCAGTCTATCCACCCCTCTCTCTATTGTCTTATTTCTATCACCTTCTCATAAAACTCCAGTAGATTTGTGAGACAGGATTTTCCTTCCCTGAAACAGTGCTGTTTATCCACATGCTTGTTTCTTTCCAGATGCTTCACCACTCTCCTCCTGATGATCTTCTCCATGACTTTGCATATTATACACGTTAGTAACACAGGTCTGTAGTTTAATGTCTCTGTTTAATGTGTCTGTCTCCTTTTTCTAAAAACTGGGACTACGTTTGCCATCTTCCATACCTCAGGCAGTTGCCCATTTTCAATGGATGTGTTGAAGATCTTTGTTAGTGGCACACACAGCATCTCTGCTCCCTCTCTAAAGACCCACGGAGAGATGTTGTCTGGTCCCACCGCCTTTGAGGTATCAAGTTCACATACCAGCTTCTTCGCCCCCTCCTCGGTTTTGTTTACCTCATCCAGCACTTGTTGGTGTACCCCCCTGATCTGAATTCCTAGAGTCCTACCTGTTTTCACTGTAAATACTTCTTTAAATCTCATGTTGAGCTCCTCACATACCTCTTGGTCGTTTCTTGTGAACTCCCCATCATCCTTCCTCAGCCTGATTACCTGGTCATTGATTGCTGTTTTCCTCCTGATGTGGCTGTACAACAGCTTTGGGTCAGACTTGACTTTCGATGCTATGTCATTTTCGTATTGTCGCTGAGCCTCCCTTCTTATCTGTGCATATTCGTTTCTGGCTCTTCGGCTGATGTTTTTATTTTCCTGGGTCCTTTATCTTGTGTACCTTTTCCATTCTCTAGTGCACTAGTTTTTGCATTTCTGCAAATATGGGTGATCCAAGGACTCATTCTGGTCTTCCCATTATTTCCGTTTCCCTTGAGAACAAACCTATCCTCTGTCTCCTTGTATTTTGTTGTCACATAGTCCATCATTTCTTTTACTCGTTTTCCTGCCAGTTTTCTCTCCCACTGAACGTCTTGCAGAAAGTTCCTCATGCCCGTGTAGTCCCCTCTTTTGTAGCTTGAGTTTTCCTGTCTTATTCCTGCTACTCTCTCCACTTGTAGCTCAACTATGTAATCAAAGCAGAGAGCCACATGATCACTAGCTCCAAGCGGCCTTTCATGTGTGATATCCTTGATGTCTGAACTACTCAAGGTGAATACGAAGTCCAGTCTTGCTGGATCATCCTCACCTCTCTCTCTCTGGTAGTGTCTAACATGTTGATGCATAAGGTTTTCCATTACGGCATCCTTCATCTTGGCTCTCCATGTTTTGGGACCCCCATGGGACTCCATAACTAGTAACTTTGCTCCCCCATGTGAGCTTTTCTGGCCGCCTTTGCATGTGTGTCAACCATTGCCCGGTTGCTCTCGTCGTATTCTTCTCTTGGCCTTCTGCAGTTCTGTGGTGGGTTGTACATTATGGCAATTTCCACCTTATGGCCTCAAATCCCCACCAGTTTTGAATTAGCAGTGCAACCCCTCCTCCCCCACCCCTTCCTTTATCTTTCCTGAGGATTTGATATTCGGGTGGAAAGACTGCATCTGCTATCATCCTGGTGAGTTTCGTTTCTGTGAGTGCTAGTATGTCTGGGGATGCCTCCTTGATTCCTTCAGGCCACTCCTCGCACCTATTTTTTATTCCGTCTGCATTTGTATACCAAACCAACTTTTTTTCTAAAACTGTGGTCTGGGGTGTATGTTGGGGTTCAGGAAGTGGGAGACCTGATAAGGAACTATGGGTAGTTGCTGTGAGGGTGGAGATTGTAATGAGGTGGGTGGGGGCATTGGATATGGCATGTGTGTTTTGGGCTAGAATGTTTGGTTGCACCAGGGTTGTCCTGGTTCGGGGGCTTCTGTAGGTGGTTGTGAGAGGGGCTGTATTTGATCTTCCTCCTGAGTCTGGGTTCTGCTGTCCATTTCCATCTTCGCCTCTCTTTCCTCCTTTCATCTTCGTACCATCTCTTTCAGTTTCTGCCTTTCTTCTTGTGTTCTGTCATGGTCGAGATACACCTACCAGTACGCCGGCATGTCCCTTAGTCTTGCTTTCTCCTGCAGAACCATGTTCCAAGTCGATTCTGCCTCGAAAGTCACTTTCACTGGCTGGGTTCTTCTTCTTGCAAACCCCCCTATTCTCCGAAAATTTGCCTGCCGGGTCGTGTCATCTTCTGTTGCTTTTATGATGCTTTCGATCGCATTTTTCTCCCCTTGTCTTCTTGCTTCGTAAGTTTCCCCTTCAACTTCCTGGAGCCTATAAATAAAGACTGACCTCTCCCTGTCATTCTCTCACTGCATATCCCTATGTATCCACTGATTCGATTTAGTTTCCTCCATTGCAGCTTTCTTTTCATCAGTTTCTTCACTCTCTATTGTCCTTGAGCCCAGTGGCCTTTCATTTTCCCTTCTCAGCTTTCCCTGGGCCCTGCTGTGGTGTGTTAGGGCCTCCACATTTAGCTTAGCTCTTTCATTTTCTTTAGTCCCCTCGATTGCTACTGATGTGATTCTCTCTTTTTCTCGGGCTCAACACCCAGCTAACCCAAACCAACCTTCCTAGCCTAATACACGTCTGTCTGCTTGACCTGTTCTACTATAAATTACTAGTTGCTATTTGTTATTGGGTACTTGTTATCCTATTCTTTATCATACTAGGAGAGTTGGACCGTTTACAAACAGCTTGGCGGTAAAATGGAATTCACACCTGACTCCCAACAAACCACGCATAGGTGAATACTTGCGATGCAGCCTGTAGCAGCCTGTAGACTGTCCAACTCGATGTGATGTCCTGGCGTATATCCACTGATGTCCTGGCGTATATCCACTTTCGTTTCCCGTTGATACACTGTATTTCTTTCACTGGTCACACATTTATTTCACTTTATCTTCCTTGAGTACACTTTTGGCAACATCGCCTGACACACTAAGCCTCCCACTCCGGTATGCGCCCACCAGGTATCACTTTCTAGTTCACTTATAGAACTGTGGCTCTCCTCTAACTTTTGTGGCTCAGGGCAACTTGTAAATGGCTTCAAGGGTTGTTCATTACCCTGACACACTTGATGACCCCTGCGGTACCCTTAGGCAGCCCTCAAAAACACTTATGTACATGGAGCACTAAATGTTGTACTCGCACACGCGATATCCCTACTGTATGTGTGTGTGTGTGTGTATGTGGTGTGTGGTGTGTTGTGGTGTGTGTGTTTGTGTGTGTGTGGTGTGTGTTGTGTGTGGTGTGTGTTGTGGTGTGTGTGTGTGTGTGTGTGTGTGAGGTTTGATGTACTGAGAGAATGTTAAACTCATTTTGTTTACAAAGAACTGGGCTTTTATGAAACTTATGTAACAAAATCATTAAAATATCGTCAAGGAAAATAACACATAACTGCACAATATTTACTAAGCGTGTTCCATTGATTCCTGAAACTGATAATGGTTTATCTCTGACGGCCAGCAAGCAAATAGAAGCAAGGGCTTCATTATACTCGGGAAAAACTCTCTGCATTTAAAATATATTTTTGCAAGCAAAATAGATACCCAAGAACCATTCATATTTTTATATTGCTTTATAATTAATATACAAAAAGCGTTTGCTTGCTCAAGCGGCTTAATATGAAAAAATAATTTCACTTTTCCAAATATTTTTATTAGTTCAGCTGTGAAATCAGAGTGAGAAATGAGCTTAGAAATTAGCAGAATGAGATGGGGCTATGTTAAAAAATACAAAAACGATAAACTTCGTTACAAAAGTTTGTTGTGATCTTGTCCACTTTTAGAAGACATTACTACCGTAACCCTTAGTTGTGGAACTTATTAGATGTGTATAATTAAACACCAGTAATGCAAATCAACTGATATTTACAAACACTACCGCTTAAGCAGTGCTAATAAACCTTCATTAAGTGCTTTAAAGGATCCCTTGAGAAGGGAGAAATTTTAATTATTGATGAATCTTGTTGTTTGCGAGAAGATGCTGCACACTAATATTTTCCCCAGAGCACCAGATGTCCTGTCAAGGAAAATGTAATTTATCTCCTACAAGGGGGAAGATCCTGACGTCAAATGAGGCTTCCGGCAACGGTTACTGATGGGGCAAGAAGTTTTATGTTCCGGAATTTTCTGCTTCTATAATTTATAAGAGCAAAAATAACATTTCTCTGTCTTAAAAATAACAAAAATCATCATATAAAATGTATTTTAGCATTCTTTTTAAATTAAAGTTGCGACTGAGTCGGAGATCATTGTGTACTTGACATGGTTCCTTGATTAAAATTCAGTTTAAATTAGCTTATATTTATCCTCTAGTATATAACAAATTTTTTAAAAAATATCTATAGAAACATTAGATGTTTTTTCGAATTCAAAAGTGTAAAATGTAGTATTAACTTATTTTTACCCGAGAAGGATGAATTATTACTAGTGGGTTAAACTTAATTTTTCTTATTTAGTTTTGAACTATAATTTTCATATTTGGGTTTTGCACATACTTTTAATATTTATTTATAATAATTATACGTCATCATTACTTCTAGTGTTAATATCAGGTGTTGATACGAAGGATGACAAGCTGAAGAACACACCGAGATAAAGAGAAGCGACTTATTAACTGACGGGAGGCAAAGAAAATATTGATTAAAAGGGGTTCGGTGAAACATAAAGAATACAACAGAGTTCATTAAGATTCAAAAATATCGATTATTACTAGTGAAAACACTTTATTTTAATTAACAGCACTCAAAATATCGCACTAGGCTTGACACAGTTTTTCCCCAAAAACTTTCCATCAATTTTTTTTCACCACTAAAAATGATCACATAACTGACACTCTCAGTGCAGTATAAATGTACATAATCATCTTATGACAAGACACTGTCTGTAAACTATATTGCCTCCTTAATCTTTTTTCATCACTGTTCACTGGGCACTGTTTCTGCATCACAGGTATTACTAGTCTGAAAATCCCAAAAGTACAAAAAAAAAAAAAACAAATACTTATAGTAAGGTTTAAATTTACTTCGAAAAACATATCCCCTCAAATGTGAACATTTCCCTAAAAAAAGAGCTCACTATTGAAAAAAAACATTGTGTATATAACTGCTTGCTTTGCTCTAATTACCTTCTGATTGAGTACTTCCTCCTGCTAGCTAACCCAGTGATTCACTTGGCTAACTGAAGTTCCACGGGAAAACGCGCAGTTTATATTGACTACCCTTGTCCTAATGCACTCGATTTAATGGTGAAATTAATTGTGTCACCATATTTTCTATACAAGATCACAGTAAAAGGTGATATCCCAAAATGCAAAGTAACAACAGTGAAAGAATAGCAAAAATTCCCAGAGTTTTTCGTGAATTCTCGCATTTCAAGGAATATCAAAAAAAAACAGGCAAAAAATGTGTTATATGTATTTTTATAAGAACTGACAATTATTTTTTTAGATTGTTTTAATCATAACCGATTTCATAAAAAAATCAATATTTCCTCATCTATGAAATACAAATGCGCAGAGATCTCAAAACCAGGGAGGAAAAACAGAACTTTTAAACTCTTATATAATGTGGAGAATAACAGTGTACATCAGAGTAGTTATTTGTTGGTTTTCTGTATATTTTTAATTTAAATTTTAGGTTCCATTGATAATTAAAACATCTGAAAAGGCAATGAGTTGTGTCGTTAAAAGTCGCCAGTAAAATTTATGAATGGGCTAGACAATGTAATTCAAGTGGGAATTGGTTTATATTACGTAGAACATCTCCACAAAATTAGCTGTAATATCGGAATGAAAGCAAACTCAGAAGAGTTTGTAATGAATTCGAAAGCAAGCTAAAGAGCAAGTTAGGACAATCTTAGTGAAAAAGTGATTGGACTAAAAAATGTCAATTTTCAACTCTACGTTTCGATCTAAGTTTTTCAACCTCTAAAAAAGCCAATTATGTGCAAGCTGCAAAACTTTTTGGAACTTAGTAAAAAGGGGCTGATTTATCCATTGATGACATCAGTATAAGTAAAGGAATGGTTTATACATTACTCTAAGGAAAGATTCGCCATTAAAAAAGAGAAGTGTTTCCTGAAGCGGGGTTTTTTCAAAGAATGATATCTATTGGAGATTTTGGCAATTTGAAACCCAAAGGGCCCTTCCCCTGGCTTACCAGTCCAACGTTTTAAAACTTTAAAGGATGTAAAGTGCTAAAAGTTTATAGCTCCTTGATAAAACATAATATTCCCAATTACCCTCAGATATTTTTACGTCATATGAAAATCATAAAAATAATGAAAATATACATATTAGTAAAGCTGACAAAATAATTGCAGTAGTAACTTTGGAAAAAAAAAACTGATTACCTAGGCAAGATGAATATTTTCTTGAATAATACACATACTTATTTCAAGCTCAAAAAGAATCTTTTAGATTCAGTTAACAGTAAATTTAACAGAACAATATGATGACAATTAAAAGGCAAAGATGAATTAGTTCCACCGGCTCAGTCACCTACAAATTATCCTCACAGCTTGTAAGTATTTTGAGCCAAACTGCAGGCAACGTTTCTTACTTTAATGTTATTAATGATATTGATTTAGTTATCAAACTAAGCACCATGGCTGACTTAAATGATTACAGTATAGTTATTTTTAATGTCACATTGTTGTTCACAAAAGTCTCAGCTGATGATTTATTCAGTTTCCTATCTGAAGTGTTCTGTAATTGTGATTTACCATTGTCTGTATCATCACTCAATGAACTTATTAAACTTTGCATTGATAACGCAAAGTTTGAGTTTAATTATGAGATTTACTTTCAGAAGCTTCGTCTGCAATGAAGTGTCTTCTCCTGCTGATTCTTTGCAATTTGTATATGGAATATTTTAAATCAAGACTGCTTACAGAATTCTTCATGATAAAGCTTAATGGTACAAATAAGGGTATGACGCTCTATGCTTAATGCTCATGAATATAGATCAATAATAACACTGCACAAACCAAGGACTCGAACCCATGCTGCTTTGGCCTGCCTCATGGTGGGCGAAAACACATGACACCCTTATCCATTGAACTATACGATCCTTAAGTGTAGGGCATCCAGCGAAACTGGATGTGGTACTCCCTACCCAAGGACACACGATGGTGTGGATGACTTTAGGCTAATTTCATTCTAGTCCCTGTTTTGTGTACTAGTTCAACGAGCAGTAGTTTATATATTGTGACCCCCGGGGCGATGGTATATGATCACTAACAACATTGCACTAACCAAGGACTCGAACATGCTGCTTTGGCCTGCCTCATGGTGGGAGAAAACACCGGGTGTACCACATCCAGTTCCGCTGGATGCCCGACTCTTAAGGATCGTATGGTTCAGTGGATAAGGGCGTCATGTGTTTTCGCCCACCATGAGGCAGGCCAAAGCAGCATGGGTTCGAGTCCTTGGCTAGTGCAATCTTGTTATTGATCAATACCACTCGTTCGTGGTCACAATAAGAATATAGATATAAATAAATTAGTACTTGAATTATATTGTCTAGCTCTATCCATAAGGCTAACTGATGAGTTTCAAAGAAATAACTCATTGCCTCTTTTAGACGGTTTAATTATTAAGGAAACGAATATTGTCAATTCAAAATATTAAGAAAACCAGCAAATAACTCCACACTTATGTACACTATTATTCTTCACATCATAACACTGTGTATTCTCCTTCACGTTTTTTAAGAGTTCTGCGGATTTTCAATCCAGAGTTTATAGATGAGGAACCACTGAAATTTATAAAATACCAAATAGTATAATATATCTCAAAAATTAATTGACAAATCTTCTGAAATTGTCAGAAGTACATTTTTTAATTCAAAAAATGATTGTTAAACATATTCTACCAAGAATATGAAGGTTCTACATTCAGTGAGAGCTTTCCTGATATACCCTCTCTACTTAAGAATTTTAAAATCATAGTTGCATTTAAAAATCTTGGTACAGCTAAAAACATATTTGATTAATAATGCTTATGCCTGTGTCTACAAGATTTAATGCAAAAAATACAAAAAGTATATTATGGTCAAACTGAGAAAAGTCAGGCATTGAGATGCCAGTACAAATATAACATTAGAACTGAACAAGAGCCTAACTCTCTGCTTATTCATGTGAGAGCTTTTAATCACCCAGTTGACTTTAAAAAGGCCGAGAAGTTGATATCAAGAAGGTCCTTGGTTGAACGAAATATAATCGAACCGCAGCCTGTAAACTGACAAGCCTTCGCTCTGCTGTCTTGGCTAACCTGAGCTAACTCCTTTGCTTGGCTACATTTCTGAGGCCCACTTAAAAAGCAATGTTGATCTCATCGACAAATTGCAAAATATCAACAAGTCTAATGATATTACACTTGTTAATTTTGATGGCACTGCGTTGTTCACGAGAGACCCTGTTCCCGACTTTCTATCTTATCTGGAAGAAGAATTAGATGAGTTCGCTTTGCCTTTTGATAAATATACCATCACTGAATTGATTAAGCTGTGTGTAGTTGATTGCAAGTTTGAGTTTGAGGGGAAATACTGTGCTCAAAAACAGGGAATAGCGACAGGTAATCCGTTATCCCCCTTATTGAGCAATCTGTATATGGAATTTTTCGAGGCTAGACTGTTGAAAGAAATCCTGCCATATAGAGCTAAATGGTTCAGATATGTGGATGACATCTTGTGTCTTTGGCCAAATGATATGGCCCTTGATACATTTTCACCTTGGAGAAAGAGCTGGACTGTGAACTTCCATTCTTAGACGTGATGATACACCGGGTTGATAGAAAGTTTAAGTTTACAGTACATAGGAAGGCCACTAATGTGTGCTCATACATTCACTACTATTCCAACCATGAGACTAGAGTTAAAAGGAGCATATTTCTTACTATGTTTTTGAGAGCCTATAGAGTGTACAGGTTACACAGAATACTAGCAATCCATATATATAATATCACCTGAGAAACGAATTTTCTCAAGTCACAAGACCTGTTCTAAATGGTTAGAAAAAGTCTAGGCGAACTATTATACCTTTTAATTTCATATTTCCTGAATTCTCAAACCCTCTTACTCCACATGGGGGAGATGGGGAATGGTAGCAGTGGTGGGTGTGACACCGACCTCTGGCCACATTCTAAGAGAGTCAGGAGGAGGCGAAAGGCCCATTCTGCGCTATTCTGAGAAAAAACTTCCCCTCACTTCTTCAGTTGGAACCTTCCAACACTGCATAGCTCTTAATGACTCACTGAAAGTGCGAAAGTACTTGAGCTAAAGATTTACCACCCCCGTGGCATGTCTTATACATATATACATATATATATATATATATATATATTTATATATATATATATATATATATATATATATATATATATATATACATATATGTCGTGCCGAATATGTAAAACTGGTCAATTAGCAAGAACTCATTTAAAATTAAGTCCTTTCTGAAATTTTCTCTTGTACGTTTAGAGATATATTTTCTTCATTAATGTTAATGTAAAAATTTTTAATTTTGCCAAAAGAATCTTAGAAAACTTACCTAACCTTATTATAACAAGAGCAATTTATTTTAGCCTAACCCAACTAAATATATTTTAAATACGTTTTCAGTAATTTAGTACTAAACAAACACAATCAAACATATTTTTTTCGTTACGTTCAGAATGATTTTGGCGAAATTATTGCATACACAAATTTTCACTTGTCCTATATGGCAAGATGAACGTTGCTATTTAAGCCAAGACCGCAAGTTCTGCCTATTCGGCACGACATATACGTATATATATATATATATATATTATATATATATATATATATTATATATATATATATATATATATATATATATATATTTTTTTTTTTTTTTTTTTTTATTATCACACTGGCCGATTCCCACCAAGGCAGGGTGGCCCGAAAAAGAAAAAACTTTCACCATCATTCACTCCATCACTGTCTTGCCAGAAGGGTGCTTTACACTACAGTTTTTTAAACTGCAACATTAACACCCCTCCTTCAGAGTGCAGGCACTGTACTTCCCATATATATATATATATATTATATATATATATATATTATATATATATATATATATATATTATATATATTATATATATATATATATATATATATATAATATATATCTTGGCTTAAATAGCAACGTTCATCTTGCCATATAGGACAAGCGAAAATTTGTTTATGCAATAATTTCGCCAAAAGCATTCGAAACTAACGAAAAAATATGTTTCACTGTGTTTGTTTAATATTAAATGTTGCAACAAATCTAAAATATATATGTGTGTTGTGTGTGTTTTACTGCGTGGTGTGTGTGTGTGTGTGTGTGTTGTGTGGTGTTTTGTTTGTGTGTGTGGGTGTGGGGTTTTGTGTGTTCGCGCGTATGAAAAATTTTACATGCATTTTTTTTTCAAAGTTTGCAGGGTTTTTTCACAGCTCCCCCCCGCCCCCGATTCATCGCTGGTCACTAACTAGGCCACTCTCCCTGCTCCATGAGCTTTATCATACTTCTTTGTCAACCCTATGTATGGACCCCTCCCTCCACACATCATTTTTTCCAAAAATCCCCCCCTTCTTGACAATCTATAAACGAAGAACTTCCTAACATCCCTGTCCCACTGAGTTTTTCAACTTCCAAATTGTGACCCCTTTTTCGCTGTGTCCCCATTCCGGGATCTACCCGGGTCTCTGTCTACCCTTGTCGAATCCTCTCAGTTTTAATATACTGTCCTTCAATGTGGGTTAGGTTAAATTTTTTTTTCCCCTTAATTTTTCATCGTGGGGCATGGCCCAAACTCCGGGACAAAATCTTTCCCAAACCCTTTTGGCATTTTCCCCTAATTTTGACGTGTTTGGGGCCGGGGGTGGGCCAAAAACCGGGGGCGCTCCCTGCCCCAATAGGGGGCCTGTTGTACACGGAGAAAAGGGTTTCCGAACGATTCCTTACGGAGATTTTCCCGAAGTTTAGCCCTTAGTTTTGTTTAGCGCCCACTTGCTAAAAGAAAATTTTTTGGGTTGATGTCGCCCTGGAGATTTTGGCCAGAAATTTATACCCCCCCTTTTTCCATGACGTTTTTCGTAGTCTTTGGCGTCTTTAGACTTTTACTTTTCTCTGCAGTCCCCTTTTCCCCTTTCCCCCCAATCCCATAAATTTTGCACAAGGAGCTCCTCAACTTTTCCCCCTTTTTAATCTTCTTCCTGCCTTTGCCTCCTAAAATTTTAAATGACACGGGCAAAATTTTAATGCTGCGTGTCTTTCCCCTTTTTAAATTTTTTTTTTAAATTTGGGACATATTTGCTGTCTTCCATCCCTTTCAGGAAGTCGCCCTGTTTCGAAAATTTGTTTTTGAAATTGGGGGTTAGTGGCACACAGAGCGCCTCGCCCTTTTTCTAAAAACACATGGGGGGATGGAGGCTGTCCGGTCCCATCGCCTCTGAGGTACCCCAGCTGTTTGTGGGGTGTGTGGGTGTGTGTGTGTGGGGGTTGTGTGTGTGTGTGTGTGTTGTGTGGTGGTGTGTGGGGGTTTTGTGTGTGTCCCCCATTTTTAACTTTGGGCCTATTTTGTGGTTGGGGGGGCCCCGAGTCAAAAGCTTTTTTGGGCCCCCCCTCTACTTTTGGCCGCTTCTGGGTCCCCTCTTCCTGCTCTATGACTTTATCATCCCTTTCTCATAAAGCTATGCAGGGGATCCTGCCCCCCACTACATCACATCCCAGCAAATTCAACTTCCTGATAATTTCAGTGACTGAAAAAAAAATTTCCTAACTTCCCTGGGGTTTTCATCTGATCTTCAACTTCCAAACCTGACCCGAGTTCCCCTGCCCTTCTCGGGAACATTCCGTCTCGTCCACCTTGTCGTTTTCCCTTCTCAGAAATTTTTTTTATGTCGTTATAAATTTCCTCCCCTTTTCTCTCCTGTTTTCTAGTGCCCCGTCGGGTTTCATTTCCCTTAAACCTCCTCGTGGGACTTTAACCCCCTTAAACCCCGGGGGACTAGTTTTTGGTTTGCAAACCTTTGCACTTTCCCTCTATTTTCCCTTTACGTGCTTACTGGGTGGGGGTTCCAAACTGTTGGGGCATACTCCAATATGGGCCTAACGTACACACGTCAGGGTCCTAAAGGTTTCCTTATTAAGTAGGGGAATGCTTTTTTCTTGGGTTTTTGCTAGGCGCCCATATACTGCAGCATTATAGGGTTTTAATTTGCGCCCCCAGGAAAAGTCCCTGGTGTTATACTCACCTAAAGATTTTTTTTTCCCTTGAGTGATTTTTTTGTAGCCCTCGGGCCCCCAGACTGTCCCTCCGTTTTGTAGCCCTTTTTTCTCTTTCCCAATTTTCCCATGCCCTTTGCATTTTTAGGGGGGTTTTGAACTCCAGGAGCCAGTTGCTGGACCAGGCCTGCAGCACTCCAGATCCTTTCTTTGGGGATTCTTCCCATCAATTTTCAATCATCGCCAAAAAGGGACACTTCTAAGTGTCCAATGCCCCTGGTTGCCCCTGGGACTGACCCCTGTGACCTCCTCGTCACAACCGCACTCGGACCCCTCCCCATGAAAACCATGAAAACGCGGTTGCCCTTCCTGACAGTTATTCCCTGACCATTGTGGGTGCCTTCCCCCTGCTAACCCTGCCGGGTTTTTCCATTTTTGGCCCCTAAATTCTTGTGTGGAACTGTGAAAATGCCTGTTTACAGTCTAAAAAATCAATTTTACCCACCCCTCTCTTTTGTTTACTGAAAGGAAACGGTCATTGAACTCCGGGTTTTTGGGTTGACAAAAGGATTTCCCCGTCCCTGACACCATGCAGGCGGTCGTTAAAAAGCTCATTTTTTAATTTTTTCCACCACTCCTCCCTGAAAATTCCCTTTTCCCTTTGCAAAACAATCATGTAAGGGGCCCCACCGGCCCGGGGAAATTTAATGTTTCGTCCCTTTTCCCCCCTTTTTTTTAAAAATTTGGGGACTACTTTTTGCTGTCTTCTATACCCGGGTATTTCGCCCTGTTTGGGATAGGGTTTTGGAAGATTGTTGTTATTGGAACACATAAGACCTCAGCCCTTCTCTCAGAACCCAGGGAGAAAAAGGTTATCCGGCCCCATCGCCTTTAAAAGAAATTTAACTCACTTACTGCCCCCTTTCACTTCTTTTTCCCCGCTGTATGAAATTGGGGTCCAACATTTAGGTTACCCCCCCTTTTTTCCTGATTTTCCCTGGAGTCCCTTCTGTCCCCCCCGTGAAAACTTCTTTGATTTCCCATCACATACTTCGCAGTCTTTCTTCTGATCCCCCTTTTTCCTTTCCCCAGGCAATTACCTGGCCTTGCCCTGTTGTTTTCCCCCCTGATGGGGTTTGAAAACAATAGTTTCGGGTCAGATAGGGCGCCGTTATGTTATTTTCATATTGCCCTTTGGGCCTCGCTTCTTACCTTTGTATATTCTTTTCTGGCTCAAAGCCCTTCTCTCCTATATTTTTTTTCCACCCCTCTAGCACACTTTTTTTTTTTGGCCTCTTTACACCCTTTAGTAAAAAAGGGGTTCGTCCTGCCGTTTTTTCGTTTTTTCTGCCCCCTTTTTTCAAACCTCTCCTAAAGTTTCCCTTTGCATATTATCAAAAATTTTCCCATCTTCCCCCTTTTACTGCCTTTTTTCTCTGCCCACTAACCCCAGGGGTGTTTTGTGTGTGTGTGTGTGTGTGTGTGGTTTGTGTGTACCTCACCTATTTATACTCCCCTGTTTGGGGTTGCGGGGTTCGAGCATAGCCCCTGGCCCCGCCTCTACACAAACCTACTAACCCCTTTTTCCCTCCCACCCCCTCCATGAGCTTTAGCAAACCTCGCTTTAAAACTATGTAGGGTTCCTGTCCCAATTAAATCACTTTTTTGGGCTCCTTGCCCTTTGGGGTTTCCAAAATTTGTGCCCCTTTTTTTTTCTTTTCCCCAAACCCCTGGAACATCCTTTTTTTGGGTCCCAGTGATTATTCTGCGCAGTTTTTTATATGCTTTTGTCATATCCCCCTGCCCCCTGTCCTCAGGGGCTGTCAGGCCATTTTCCCCCTTACCTTTCTTCGTAGGACAATCCCCTTAGCTCGGGGACAAGTCTTGTTCAAACTTTTGCATTTTCTCTAATTTTTTGGGCGTGTTTGCCCCAGCTGGGGATTCCAAACTGATGTTGGATACCCAAAAGGAAAGGGGCCCTTACGTATAGGTGAAACAGTGTTTTGAACGTTTTCCTTACTGCGGTATGGGAACGCTACCCCTTGGGTTTTTGCCAACCCCCCGTATGCGCAGCATTTTATCTGATTGATGTGTACCTCAGGAAAATTTCCGGGGATTAATTCCCCCCAAAAGGAATCTTTTTCCCCTGAGTGGGGGTTTTTTCCCATCTTTGGCCACCAAAGACTAATTTTTGTCTGCGTTTTTCCTTTCCCCTTTCCCCCCCGATCTTCATGACTTTGTTTGGCGGGGGTTTAAAAAAGGGAGCCAGTTGCTGAAACCCTCGACCGTTTTGATTCTCATTAATTTCTCATCATCTGAAAACCCAAGGACACTTTTTGGATTTCTATCCCTTCTGTTATCCCATTCAAAATTTACCAAAAACAGCATAATTTTTCTAGATTTTACCTCTGGGGAAACCCCCCCTTTTTCACGGGACTACACCGGGCCCAACCTGGGCACCTACCATACTATTTTTTTTTTTCCCTTTTCCCTGTTAGGTATTCTCTGACCTTTGCAGTGCCTTTCGTGTAATGTGTGCCTTATCCTCTAGCTTTTGCTTAACGTCTTGTGAAGAATTGTGTCGATGGCCTTCTTACAGTCCCCCGAAAATCAGTCTATCCCACCCCTCTCCTATTGTCTTACTTCACACCCCCTCATAAAACTCCGTAATTTGGGAGACGGGTTTTTTTCCCTTCACTGAAACGGGCCCGTTTTTTCCAAGGCTTTTTTTACCGGGAGTTTCCCTTTGGAGAGGGGTTCCCGGGGGTCAACCCCCCCCCGGGGCCCGGGCCCCTGAGCCCCAGGCCCCCTGGGGATCAAGCCTGATCAACCGGGCCCTTTGCGGGGGGGCTGCACGCAAACCAACATACAGCCACACCCCCGGCGACCCGGGAAAACTGACTTTAGGTGCGTCCAGTGCCAGCTTGAAGACTGCCAGGGTCTGTTGGTAACCCCCCTTTATGTGTCTGGGGGGCCATTTTAAACAGTCTCGGGCCCCTGACACTTATTGTTTTGGCCCTCTTAACATGGCAAAGGACCCCCCTGCTTTTCATTGGGGGGATGGTGCTTTCGTCTGCCAAGTTTTTTGGGTTTTCTAGGGGGTGATTTTTCGTGTGAAAGTTCGGAATTTTGGTCCCTCTGGGTTTTTCCAGGTGTATAAAAAATGTATCTCTCCCTCCGCGTTCCGGGGAATACAGTTTAGGAACCCCCAAGCCCCTCCCAATAATTGAGGTGTTTTATCCCCCTTTTATGCGCGCCGTGAAATTTCTCTGTACTTTTTCCCTAGGTCACAATTTCACCTCCTTTGGAAAGGGGCTGTTAGTGTGAAACAATTTTCCACCCTAGATAAAAAAACAAGTGACCTGAAATGCCCATCATGGGTTTGGGCCTCCCTATTTTGAAGGTTCCCCTTTATCCACCCTGTCTTTTTTTCTAGCAATGCGATTGATACAGTTTTAAAGGGGGCCTTTTGAATTGGATCCTCCGACATGATCATTTTCCCAGGTCTTTGACTTTGGTGTTTTCCTCTATTTTGGGGCCAGAATTTGTTTTTTTACTCTGAGGGAAGATTTAATTTCCTCATTTTTTACCATATCTGAGAAATTGAAATTTTCCATCTTTTGAACTTCATATTTTTTTCCCTGCAGCCCATAAAAAGGGATTTGGTTGATGCTGCCTGGAGGCTTTGCAGTGTCTCAATGGAAAAACACGTCATGCAGATTCGGGTGTCATCTGCAAAGGGAAGCCCCCGGTGCTGTGGGGGAGACATCCTTGTCTTTTGCCCGGATTTTGGGGTGAGGAAAAAGATGGGAGCAGTACTTTTGCCTTGTGAACAGGGGCTTTTAACCGTACCCGGGCCCTCGGACTTTACTCTGTTACGACTACTCTCTGTTTTCCCTTTTTAGGGGGGAAATTATAGACCCAAAGGGACCGATTTTTTCCCTGTTATTTTTTTTAAAGCACGCATTTTTTGCGCTATTACGCCAGGGTCAAAAACCTTGTCAAAGGGCCCTTTTGCAAAGTCGTAAAATTTTAACATCTGCATTTTTTTTTGTTTTCTAGTGCTTTTGGGACCTTGTCGTGGGTGGTCCAATATTTTGGAGACAGAAAAGGAGGACCTTTTCTAAACCCATTTTTCCCCGGGTTGGGGTAACTGATGGGTTTCAGGGGGGGCGTGGTGATCTTGCTTCTTAGGCCCCTTTCAAAGATTTTATGTTTTGGGGATTTTTTAGTGCTTTTGGTCTGTATTTTCTTTGCTGTTGTTTTAACTGCCCCCTTTGTGGATGGGGCTATGCCCGGGTTGGGTTTTTTATTTAACTGGGGAAACGACCCCCGTTCCCTTGCCCCCTTCCATGGTTGGAAAAAGGCTGGGAAAAAGGGGCTTCTTTGCAGTTCTTGATGAACACAAAAGTTCCAGGGTTTTGGCCCGGGGGCCCAAAGTGCAGGGCCCATGTCTTTTATCGCCTGCCCAAAGTCATTTGGCGTCGGGATAAAAATCGAAAAGGCTTGTTTTAACCCAAATTTTTGTGGCCCTCCCCAAAAAAAAATTCTTTTTGATCTTTCGACTCTCGGGGCCTGGTCAGGGGTTTGCAAAAACGAGCCCATAGGGGGAAACTTAATACTCACCCCTTTTCCTTTTTGTCTTTCTGTGTAGGACCCATCTTTTTTTAAGTAGGGGCCCAATACGGGACTTTTTGGGGTTCTCGTTTTTTGATTTGGCATAGGAGAAGAAATATTTTGGGGTTTCTTTCTTTTTTCATTTAGGGGCTTTTAGTTCTTTCCAGATGTTTAAACCACCCCTCCCCTGATGATCTTCCCAGGGATTTTTGCAAAATTATACACTTTAGTGCCCAAGGGGGGGGGGGGGTCTGTAGTTTAATGCCCTCTGTTTAAAATGTGTCTGTCCCCCTTTTTTAAAAACTGGGACTACGTTTCCCCCATTTTTTCCATACCCAGGCATTGCCCATTTTTCAATGGATGTTTTTGAAGATCTTTTTTTAGTGGCACCCCCACAGAAATCTCGCTCCCCTCAAAAAGACCCACGGAGAGTTTGGTTGCCCTGGCCCCACCCCTTTGAGGTTCAAGTTCACATACCACTTTTTTCGCCCCCTCCTGGGTTTTGTTTACCTCATCCAGCACTTGTTGGTGTCCCCCCCCGTTCTGAATTCCTGGAGTCCTACCGGTTTCCACTGTAAATACTTCTTTAAATCTCATGTTGAGCTCCTCACATACCTCTTGGTCTTTTTTTTGTAAAAATCCCCATCATCCGGCCTCACCTAAATTCCCTTTGGTCATTGTTGCTTTTTTCCCTCCTGATGTGGGGTACAACAGTTTTGGGGTCCGACTTGCCTTTCGATGCTATGTCATTTTCGAAATTGGGCCCGCGGACCTCCCTTCTTATCGGGTGAAATATTCGTTTTTTTGTCTTTTCCCCGGCTGATGTTTTTTTTTTCCCGGGGGTTCCTTTTTTTGTGTACCTTTTCCCATTCTTTTGGGCGAAACTATTTTTTGCATTTTTTGAAAAATTTTGGGTTTTGACCCAAAAGGACCATTCGGGTTTTCCCCATTATTTCCTTTTCCCCTTTGAGAAAAAACCCCTATCCTCTGTCTCCTTTTTTTTTTTGGTTTGTCACATATCCATCTTTTCTTTTACTCCTTTTTCCGGCCATTTCCCCTCCCACGAACGTCTTGAAAAAAAGTTCTTCATCCCCGTGTAGTCCCCTCTTTTTTTGCTTGAGTTTTTTTCCTTCTTTATTCCTGCTACTCTCTCCACTTGTACTCAACTATGTAATCAAACAGAGAGCCACAAAATCACTACTCCAAGGGGGGCCTTTCATGCGTGAAAACCTTGATGCCCTAACTACTCAAGGTAAATACGAATTCCAGCCATGCTGGATCTTCCTCACCTCTCTCTCCTGGTATGTCAACATGTTGAGGGCATAAGGGTTTTCCATTACGACACCCTTTCCCATTTTGGGCTCCCATGTTTTGGGCCCCCCGGGGACTCCATAACTAGAAAACTTTGCTCCCCCATGTGACCCTTTTCGGGCCGCCTTTGCTTGGGGTGGCCCCCCTTTTTCCCCATTTTCCCGGTTTGTTTTCGGGGGGGGGTTTCCTTTCCCTTTTTGCCCTCCCCCCAAGTTTTGGGGTTTACAAAGGGGCAATTCCCCCCCCCTTTCCCAACCCTAAAAAGGTTTTAAATTTTTAAAAAAAGTTCCCCCCCCTTTTCCGCCCCAATTTTCCCGTTATTTTTGAGTGTATATTCGGGGGAAAAGCCCATTTCCCTTCATGGGTATTTCGGGGGACCTAATTTTTATTCCCTTGTTTTTCCAAACCAAACTTTGAAAACCTATTTTTTTTTCGGAAGGGGGAAACCAAAAACTTTTTTTTTAAAAACTGGGTGGCGGGGGGGTTGGTAGGTTGGGTTTTTTAGGAAGTGGGGGGGGTTTTTGTTCCCCCTTTGGGGTTTGTTGTTGTAAAGGGGGGTTTTTTGTTAAATTGATTTTGGGGGGGGTTTTGGCTGTTTTTTTTAAAATTTGGTTCCTTTTCCTTTTCTCTTTTATTTTTTTTTAGGGGCTTTTTTTTTTTTTTTTTATTTTTTTTTTTTTTTTTTTTTTTTTTTTTTTTTTTTTAATTTTTTTTTTCGTACCATCTCTTTCATTTTCCCCTTCCCCTTTCTTTTTGTGTTCTGCCCAAGGCCCGAGATACCCCTACCATAGGCCGGGCTGCCCCTTAGTCTTGTTTTCTCCTGCAGAACCGGGGCCCCCAAATCGATTCGCCCCGAAAGTCACTTTCACTGGCGGGGGGTTTTTCTTTTTGGGAAAACCCCCCCTTTCTCCAAAAATTTTGGGCCAGAAGGGTTCCGTGTCATCTTCCCCTTTTTGTTTTTTATGATGTTTTCCCGAGGGGCATTTTTCCCCCCTTGCTTCTTGTTTCGTAAGTTTCCCCTTCAACCCCCCTGACCCTATAAATAAAGATTTCCCCGGGTCCCTGTAAATTCTCTCACGGCATATCCCTATGATCCACTGATTCGATTTTTTCCCTCCATTGAAACCCTTTTTTTTTCATCATTTTTTTCACTCTCTATTGTCCTTGACCCAGGGCCTTTCATTTTCCCCTTCTAAAGCTTTCCGGGGCCCTGTGGTGGGGTTTTTGGGGCCCCCCACATATAGCTTGGGCTCTTTTTTTTTCTTTACCCCCCCTCGATTGCTACTGAGGTGATTCTCTTTTTTTCTGGGGCTCCCCCCCAGCAAACCCCAAAAACCAACCTTCCTAGCCAAATACACGCCCCTGTCTGTTTGACCTTTTCTACTTTAAAATTTCCCAATTTTGCTTTTTGTTTTTGGTATTTTTTTTTATCCTATTCTTTATCATACTAGGGGGATTTGGGACCTTTCACAAACATTTTGGCGGTAAAAAGAATTCACACCTGACTCCCCACAAACCACGAAATGGGTGAATACTTGCGATCACCCCTGAACACCTGTAATTGCCCCAACTCGATGTGATGTCCTGGGGGGAAAATCCATTTGATGTCCTGGCGTATACCCCACTTTCTTTTCCCCCGTTGATACACTTTTTTTTTCTTTCACTGGTCCACATTTATTTCACTTTTTAAATTTTCCCCCTTGAGTAAAATTTTTTTTGGAAAACATCCCCCTGAACACAAGCCCCCCAAACCCCGGGTTGGGCGCCCACCGGGTATCATTTTCTATTCAACTTATAAACTGTGGCTCTCTCCCATTTTTGTGGCTCAGGGGCAATTTTGAAAAAGGGGTTTCCCAAGGGTTGTTCATTACCCAAACACACTTGATAAACCCCTGCGGAAACCCTTTGGGGCAGCCCTCAAAAACATTTATGTACATGGAGCACTAAATGTTGTACTCGCCCACGGATGCCCCAAAACTTATGTGTGTGGGGTGTGTGGGTGTGAGGTTTGATGTACTGAGAGAATGTTAAACTAAATTTTGTTTAAAAAAGAACTGGGCTTTTAAAAATTTTATGAAAAAAAACCCTTTTAAAAAAAACCGTCAAGGAAAATAACCAAAAACTGCACAATATTTATTTAAGCGTTTCCAAAAGTTTCCTGAAACTGATAATGGTTTTTTTCTCGACGGCCAGCAACCCCAAAAAAGAAAAAAGGGGTTTCATTAAACTGGGGAAAAACTCCCCTTGGCATTTAAAATATATTTTTGCAAGAAAAATAATACCCAAAAAAACCTTTTCCCTATTTTTATATTGTTTTTTAATTTAATTCCCCAAAAAGCGTTTTGCCTTGCCCCGCGGGTTTTAATAAAAAAAAAAAATTTCAACTTTTTCCAAATTTTTTATTAGTTCACCTTTGAAACGAGTGAAAAAATGAGCTTAAAAAATTAGCAAATAAGGGGCAAGTTAAAAAATAAAAAAACGAAAAACTTCTTTTACAAAATTTTATTTGGGCGATCTTTTCCCTTTTAAAAATTTTTCCCCCCGGGGGGTTTTTGGGAAAAAAAAACCCCCAAAAAAAAAAACCTTTTAAAACAAAACCCCCAAAATTTAAAAATTTTTTAAAAAATTTTTTTGGGGGGGAAATTTTAATTTTAAAAAAAAATTTTTTTTCCCCCCTTTTTTTTGGGGAAAAATTTTCCCCAAAAAAAACCCCCCGGGGAAGGGTTTTTTCCCCCCAAAAAAAGGGGTTTAAAAAAACCCCCCCCCAAAAAAAGGCCCAAAAAAAAATTTTTTTTTCCAAAAAAACCCCCCCAAAAAAAAAAAAAAAGGTTTTTTTTAAATTTTAAAAAAAAAATTTTTAAAAAATTTTTTGGAATTTTTTTTTTTTTCTTTTTTTTTTTCAGGTTTTTAAAAAAAAAAATTTCCCAAAAATTTTTTTTTCCCTTTTTAAAAAATTTTTAAAATTTTTTTTAAAAAAAAAATTTAAAAAAGGGGGGTTTTTTAAAAAATTTTTTTTTTTAAAAAAAATTTTTTTTTTTTTTAAAAAAAAATTTTTTTAAAAAAATTTTCCCCCCTTTTTTTTTTTTAAATTTTTTTAAAAAATTTTAAAGGGGGCCCCCCTTTTTTTAAAAAAAAAATTAAGGGGAAAAAATTTTTTTAAAATTTTTTAAAATTTTTAAAAAAAGGGGGGAAAAAAAAAAAAAATATTTTTTAAAAAAAAAATTTTTTTTAAAAAAAAAAATAGTTTTTTGGGGGGTTTTCCCCAAAAAATTTTTAAAATTTTTTAAAAAAAAATCCTTTTTTAATTTTTAAAAAAAAACACCCAAAAAAAAAAAAGGAAATTTTTTTTTTTTTTTCCCCCCACCTTTCCCCCTTTTTTTTAAAAAAAATTTCCCAAAAAAAAATTAAAAAAAAACCAAAAAAATTAAAATTTTAAAAAAATTTAAAAACCCCCCTTTTTTTTTTCCCCCCTTTAAATTTTTATTTGGCCCGTTTTTCCCCAAAAATTTTCCCAAAAAAAATTATTAAAGGGGAATTTAAATTTTAAAAAAATTATTTAAAAAAAATTTTTTTTCCTTTTTAAAAAAAAAATTTTTTTTTTTAAAAATTTTAAAAAAAGTTTTTTTTTAAAAAAAAAACCCCGGGAAAAAAACAAAAACCCCCCTTTTAAAAAAAAGGAAAAAAAAAACCCCCCAAAATTTTTTAAAAAAATTTTTTTAAAAATTTTTTTTAAAAATTTTTTTTTAAAAAAAATTTTTTAAAAAAAAATTAAAAAAAAAAAAAAGGAAACTTTAAAACCCAAAAAAAAATTCCCAAAGGGGTTTTTTTTTTTTTTAAAAAAAAAAAAAAAAAATTAAATTTTTTTTTTAAAAAAAAAAAAAATTTTTTTTTTGGGGAAAATTTTAAAAATTTTTAAAAAAAATTTTTAAAAATTTTTTTAAAAAAAAAAAAACCCCCAAAAAAGGGAAAAAAAAAAAAAACCCCAAAAAAGGGGGGGGAAAAAAAAAGGAAAAAAGGGAAAAATTTTTTGGGGGTTTTCCAAAATTTTTTTTTTAAATTTTGGGTTTTTTTTTTTTTAAAAAAAAAAAAAAATGGGGAAAAAAAAGGAAAATTTTTTTGGTTTAAAAAAAAATTAAAAGGTTTTTAAAAAACCCCAAAAAATTCCTTTAAAAAAAAATTTTTAAAGGGAAAAAAAAAAAAATTAATTGGGGGAAAAAAAAAAAAAACCCCCTTTAAAAAATTTTAAAAATTAAAAAATTTTTTCCAAAAAATTTTCCCAAAAAAAAATTTTAAAAAAATTTTTTTTTTTTTTTTTTTTAAAAGGGGGTTTTTTTTTTTTTTAAAAAAAAAAAATTTTTTTTTTTTTTTTTTTTTTCGTTTTTAAAAAGGGGTTTTTTGGGGGGTTTTAAAATTTTTTAAAAAGGTTTTTTTTTTTAAAAAATTTTTTTTCCCCTTTTTTTTTTTTATTTTTTTTTTTTTTTTTTAAAATTTTTTTTTTTTTTTTTTTTTAATTTTTAAAAAATTTTAAAAAAAAAAAAATTTTTTAAAAAAAAATTTTTTTTAAAAAAAATTTTTTTTCCCAAAAAAAAAAATTTTTTAAAAATTTTTTTAAAAAATTTTTTTTTTAAAAAATTTTTTTTAACCCCAAAAAAAATTTTTTTTTTTAACTTTTTTTTTTTTCCAATTTTTTTTTTTTTTAAAAATTTTAAAATTTTTTTTGGTTTTTTTTTATTAAATTTTTTTTTTTTTTTAAAAAAAAATTTTTGGGTTTTTTTTTTTTTTTTTTTTTTTTTTTTTTTTTTTTTTATTTGGGGGGGTTTTTTTTTTTTTTTTTTTTTTTTTTTTTTTTTTTTTTTTTTTTTTTTGGGTTTTTTTTTTTTTTTTTTTTTTTTTTTTTTTTTTTTTGGAATTTTTTTTTTTTTTTTGGGTTTTTTTTTTGGGGGTTTTTTTTAATTTTTTAAAAAAAAAAAAATTTTTTTTAAAAAAAAATTTTTTTTTTAAAAAAAAAAAAAATTTTTTTTTTTTTTTTTAAAATTTTTTTTTTAAAAAAAATTTTTTTCCCCTTTTTTTTTTAAAAAAAAAATTTTAAAAAATTTTTGGGGGAAAAAAAAAAAATTTTTTAAAAAAAAAAAAAATTTTTTTTTTCCCAAAAAAACAAATTTTTTAAAAAAAAAATTTTTTTTTTCCTTAAATTTTTGGGAAATTTTTTAAATTTTGGGGCCCCCCCCCCCTTTTTTTTTTTGGGGGGGGGGTTTTTAAAAAATTTTTCCCCTTTTCCCAAAATTTTCCCCCCCCGGGGGGTTTTTTAAAAAATTTTTGGGTTGGGGGGTTTTTTTTTAAACCCCGGGGGGAAAAAAAAAAAGGGGGCCCCCCCTTTTTTTTTAAAAAAAAAAAGGCCGGGGAAAAAAAGGGGTTTTGGGGGGTTTTTAAAAACCCTGGGGCCCCTTTTAAAAAAAAAATTTTTTTTTCCCCGGGGGGGGGGGGCCCCAAAAAAAAGAAGGGGTTTAAAAAAAAAAAAACAAAAATTTTTTTTCCTTTTTTAAAAAAAAAAAAGGCCCCCCTTTTTTTAAAAGAACCCGGGCAAAAAATTTTTAAAAAAGGAAACCCTTTTTTTCCCCCTTTTTTAAAAAGGGGAAAAAAAAAAACCCCAAATTTTGGGGGAAAAAAAGGGGGGGGAAAAGGGGGGTTTATTTTTTCCCCCCCCCCCAAAAAAAAGGGGCCCTTTGGGGCCCCTTTTTAAAAAAAAAATTTTTTTTTTTTTTAAAAAAAATTTTTTTGAAAATTTTTTTTTTTTCCCCCCCTTTTTTTCAAAAATAAATTTTTCCCCAAAAAAAAAATTTTTTTAAAAAAAAATTGGGAAAAAAAAAAAAAAACCCCCCCAAATTTTTAAAATTAAAAAAAAAATTTAACCCCCCTTTTTTTTTTGGGGAAAAAAAATTTTTTGGGGGGGTTTTTTTAAAAAAAAAAAAAATTTTAAAATTTTTAAAAAACCCTTTAAATTTAAAAAAAATTGGGGGTTTTTTAAAAAAAAGGTTTTTAAATTTGGGGGGAAAAAGGGGGGGTTTTTAAAAAACCCCAAAAAGGGGAAAAAAGGGCCCCCGGGGGGGGGGGAAAAAAAGGGGGGGAAAAAGGGGGGTTTGGGGGGTTTGGGGCGGGGTTAAAAAAAGGGGGAAGGGGGGGGGGGAAAAAAAAAAAAAAAAAAATTGGGGGGAGTTTTTGGGTTTTTTCAATTTTTTGGGGGAAAAATAATTTTAAAAAAATTTTAAAATTTTTTTTTTAAAAGGGGGAAAAAAAAAAGGAAAAATTTGGGGTTTTTTTTTTTTAAAAAAGATTGGTTTTAAAAAAAAAAAAAAAAAAAAAAAAGAAAAATTTTTTAAAAAAATTTTTGGAAAATTTTTTTTTTTAAATTTGGGGTTTTAAAATTTTTGGGGGTTTTTGGGAAAGGGGGAAAAAAAAAAAGGGGAAAATTTAAAAAAAAATTTTTTTTAAAAAATTTTTTTTTTAAAAAAAAAAAAAAGGGTTTTTTTGGAAAGTTTGGAAATTTAGGGAAAATTTTTAAAAAAAATTTTTTTTTTTTAAAAAAAAACCCCTTTTTGGGTTTTGGGGGGGGGGGGAAAAAAAAAAAATTTTTTTGGAAAAAAAAGGGGGGGGGGGGGGGGGGAAATTAAAAAAAAAAAAAAGGGGATTTAAAAAAATTTTTTTAAAAGGGGGGGAAAAATTTTTGGGGGGGGCCAAAATTTAAAAAATTTTTTTAAAAATTGGAAAAAGGGGGGGAAAAAAAAAAAGGGGTTTTTTGGGAAAAAAAAGGGTTTAAAAAAAAGGGGGGGGGGGGGGGGAAAAAAAAATTTTTTTTTTGGGGGGGAAAAGGGAAAGGGGGGGAAAAATTAAAAAAAGGGGGGGGAAAAAGGGGGGGGGTTTTTTGGGGGGAAAAAAAAAAAATTTTTTGGTTAAAAAAAGGGGGGAAAAATTTTTTTTTAAAATTTTGGGGGGGGCGGGGGGAATTTTGGGGGAAGGGGGGGGGGGAGGGTTTAAAAAAGGGGAAAAAAGGGAAATTTAAAAAATTTTTAAAAAAAAAGGGGGGGGGGGGGAAAAAAAAAAAAAAGGGGGGGGGGGTTTTTTTTTTTTTTGGGGGAAGGGGAAAAGGGGGGTTTGGGAACCGGGGGGGAAAAAAAGGGGGGGGGGGGGGGGGGGGTTTTTTTTTTTGGGGGGGTTTTAAAGGGGTTTTGGGGGTTTTTTTAAGGGGAAAAAAAAAATTTTTTTTTAAAAAAGGGGGAAGGGGGAAAAAAAAAAAAAATTTTTGGGGGGGAAAAAATTTTTTTGGGGGGGGGGGGGGGGGGGGGGCCCAAAAAGGGGGGGGGGTTTTTGGGGGGGGGGGGTTTAAAAACCCCTTTTTAAAAAAATTTTGGGAAAAAGGGGTTTTTCCCTTTTTGGCCCCCCCCCGGGGGGGGTTTCCCCGGGGAAAAAAAAAAAAAAAAAAAATTTTTTTTTTTTTTTTTTTTTTCCCCCAAAAAGGGTTTAAAAAAAGGGTTTTTTAAAAAAGGGGGGAAAAAAAAATTTAATTTAAAAGGGGGGGGGGGTTTTTAAAAAAAAAAAAAAATTTTTTTTTGGGGGGGGGGGGGGGGAAAAAAAAAAAAAACCCAAAAGGTTTTCCCCTTTTTTAAAAAAAAGGGGGTTTTTCCCCGGGGGTTTTAAAAAAGGGGGGGGAAAACCCTTTTTGGGGGGCAAAACCCAAAACCCCAAATGGAAAAAGGGGGGGTTTTTCCCCCCCTTTTTTTTGGGGGAAAAAAACCCCTTTTAAAAAAATTTTTTTTTCCCCCCGGGGGGGAAAAAAAAAAAAGGTAAAAAAATTTTTTTTTTGGGGGGGGGTTTTTCAAGGGAAAAATTTTTTTTCCCCTTTTTAAAAAAAAAAAAGGGGGGGGGGGTTTTTTTTTTTCCCCCCCAAAAAAGGGGGGGGTTTTAAAAAAAATTTTTTTTGGGGGGAAAAAAAGGGGCAAAACCCGGGAAAAATTTTTCCCCCCTTCCCCTTTTTTTAAAAAAAATTTTTTTTTTTGGGCCAAAAAAAAAAAATTTAAAAAGGTTTTTTTTTTAACCTTTTTAAAAAAAACCCCCAAAAAAAAATTTTTTTAAAAAAAAAAAAAAAAAAAAGCCCTTTTTCCCTTTTTGGGAAATTTTAAAAAAATTTAAAAAGGGGGGGTTTTTAAAAAAAAATTTTCCAAAATAAAAAAAAGGGAAAAAACCCCCCCCTTTTTTTCCCAAAGGGAATTCCGGGAAAAAAAAAAAAAACCCAAAAAATATTTCCAAAAAAAAACCCGTTTAAAAAAAAAATTTTTTTTTTTGGGGGCCTTTTTTTTAAAAATTTTTTTTTTTTAAAAAAGGGGAAAAGGGGGGGCATTTTTTAAAAAACCCCCTTTAAAAAGGGGTTTTTTAAAAAAAAAATTTTTTTTTAAAAAACCCCCCCCTTTTTTTTAAAAAACCCCCCCAAAAATTTTTTTTTTTGGAAAAAAAAAAAAAAAAACCCCAAAAAAATTTTTTAAAAAAAAAAATTTTTGGAAAAAAAAATTTTTTTTTCCCCCAAAAAAAAAAATTTTTTTTGAATTTTAAAAAAAAAAATTTAAATTTTTTAAAAAACCCTTTTTTTAAAAAAATTAAAAAATTTTTTTTAAAAAAAAAAAAAAAAAAATTTTTTTTTTGAAAAAAAAAATTTTTTTAAAAAAATTTAAAAAGGAAAAATTTTTTTAAAACCCAAAAAATTTTTTTAAAAAAAATAAAAATTCCCCCAAATTTTAATTTTTTCCCCCCCCCCCGGGGGGGGGAAAAAGGGGGGGGGGGGCACCCCCCCAAAAAAAAAGGGAAAAAAATTTTTTTTTCCAAAAAAAACCCTTTTTTTTTTAAAATTTAAAATTTATTTTTAAAAAAAAAAAAATTTTAAAAAATTTTTTTTTAAAAAAAATTAAAAATTTTTTTCCCCTTTTTTTTTTTTTTTAAAAAAAAATTTTTAAAAAAATTGGTTTTTTAAAAAATTTTTAAAAAAAATAAATTTTAATTTCATATTTCCTGAATTCTAAAAACCCCTCTTCCCCCACATGGGGAGATGGGGAATGGTAGCGTGGGGGGTTGACACCGACCTCTGGCCACATTCTAAGAGAGTCAGGAGGAGGCGAAAGGCCCACTCTGCGCTATTCTGAGAAAAAACTTCCCTCACTTCTTCAGTTGGAACCTTCCAACCCCTGCATAGCTCTTAATGCCCTCACTGAAAAGTGCGAAAGTACTTGAGCTAAAGATTTACCACCCCCCGTGGCATGTCTTATCCCATATATTATATATATATAAAATATATTATATATATATATATATATATATATATATATATATATAGATTATATATATATTAAATATATATATATATATATATATAAATATTTTATATAATATATATTTTATATATATATAATTTATATATATATGCAATAAATCACAGAAACAGGTGATTTCAGAATATGCAAAACAACCACTCTGAAAGAATAGAAAAAATTTCCCCAAAGCGCTTTCGTGACTACTCACATTATCAAGGGAAAACTATGAAAGTAAAGCATCCAAGGAAGCTATAAAAGGGGCCCCGGCCAGCACCTCACTATCAGATCCCACAACGGTTAAACCGTGACGCGCGCCGACCCAACTTGGATAGGTCCTTTGCACAACTCACCCACAAACTATTCTACCCAAGAAAATTTAAAAATTATTATTTGTCCAGTGTATTATTACATTTTTCCCCAAAATTCTATTATTATAAATGGATCTAATTTAAAATAAACCAAAGGAAATATTCATATTATTGTCAAAACTGCTTTTTATGAAACAAGATTCAATTATAATCCTGTCGACCATGGACTTGCTTTATACACTTTTCTCAACTTTTTGAAAATCAATTGGATGCTTAAAATCTCTTACATGAATAAATAGAGCATTGGAATCTTGTCCAGTTCTAATGCTATATTTAAAGTTGTTTTAATCCCAGTTCGAGATTTTTTACCAGTTTGACCGTAATAAACTTTTTTCGCAAATTTTACAAGGAATCTTATAGACACATCCATCAGCATTTGGGGGAATTCTTTATCAAAAGTTTTTTTTACTTTTATCAAGATTTTTGAATACAACTTTAATATTAAAAGTCTTAAGAAGAGAAGGCATATCAACCAAGTTTTCATGTAAGGGAGAACCAACATATTTTTTTGTTGAATTTAAAGGCTGGTTGTCCCTTTTGGATTGTAAAAAGTATTTCTAGCAACTTTAAAAGATTTATCAATTACATTTCTTGGGTATTTTAAATCATTACCTATTTCATAAATTTTGGATATTTCCTCATTTATGAACTCAGGACTACAAATTCGTAAAGCTCTCTAAACATTGATGAGAAAACAGACAGTTTGACTCTATCTTGAGCGAGGAATAATAGTGGACATAGGAACAGTTATTTGTAGGTTTTCTGTAAATTTTAAAATTTGAATTCATTTTTTACCCTTAATAATAAAACATCTAGAAAAGGCAATGAGTTATTTTCTTCAAACTCAACAGTAAAGTTTATAGAATGGGGTAAGCTATTTAATTTTTCAAGGAGATGGTGTATATCTACATTTTTGGGCATAAGACACAAAAATTTTATCAACATATCTGAACCATTTAGCTCTATAGGGAGGATTGGTGTTAAGCAACCTTGTTTCAAAAAATTCCATGTATAGGTTACTTAGAACAGGTGAAAGAGGATTCCCACTGCCATACCAAACTTCTGAGTGTAAAACTTATCATTAAATACAAATTTTGCATCAACAATGCAAAGTTTAATAAGTTTAATGATAGTAGGAACTGGCAATGGTTAATCAAGTTAACGAGTCTTTAGATAAGAAACTTAATAAATCATCAAAAGGGAACTTTTGTAAACAAGGAAGTAACATCAAAAATAACCATGTTAAAATCATTTTAAAG
>NC_069407.1:71739657-71752157 GCF_026875155.1 Cherax quadricarinatus
GTCCCTTGTTCCTTCATGCCTCCTGACCTATTTTTTATTCCCCTCTGCATTTGTATACCAAACCAACTTTTTTTCTAAAACTGTGGTCTGGGGTGTATGTTGGGGTTCAGGAAGTGGGAGACCTGATAAGGAACTATGGGTAGTTGCTGTGAGGGTGGAGATTGTAATGAGGTGGGTGGGGGCATTGGATATGGCATGTGTGTTTTGGGCTAGAATGTTTGGTTGCACCAGGGTTGTCCTGGTTCGGGGGCTTCTGTAGGTGGTTGTGAGGGGGGCTGTATTTGATCTTCCTCCTGAGTCTGGGTTCTGCTGTCCATTTCCATCTTCGCCTCTCTTTCCTCCTTTCATCTTCGTACCATCTCTTTCAGTTTCTGCCTTTCTTCTTGTGTTCTGTCATGGTCGAGATACACCTACCAGTACGCCGGCATGTCCCTTAGTCTTGCTTTCTCCTGCAGAACCATGTTCCAAGTCGATTCTGCCTCGAAAGTCACTTTCACTGGCTGGGTTCTTCTTCTTGCAAACCCCCCTGTTCTCCGAAAATTTGCCAGAACGGGTCGTGTCATCTTCTCCTTTTGCTTTTATGATGCTTTCGATCGCATTTTTCTCCCCTTGTCTTCTTGCTTCGTAAGTTTCCCCTTCAACTTCCTGGAGCCTATAAATAAAGACTGACCTCTCCCTGTCATTCTCTCACTGCATATCCCTATGTATCCACTGATTCGATTTAGTTTCCTCCATTGCAGCTTTTTTTTCATCAGTTTCTTCACTCTCTATTGTCCTTGAGCCCAGTGGCCTTTCATTTTCCCTTCTCAGCTTTCCCTGGGCCCTGCTGTGGTGTGTTAGGGCCTCCACATATAGCTTAGCTCTTTCATTTTCTTTAGTCCCCTCGATTGCTACTGATGTGATTCTCTCTTTTTCTCGGGCTCCACACCCAGCTAACCCAAACCAACCTTCCTAGCCTAATACACGTCTGTCTGCTTGACCTGTTCTACATTAAATTACTAGTTGCTATTTGTTATTGGGTACTTGTTATCCTATTCTTTATCATACTAGGAGAGTTGGACCGTTCACAAACAGTTTGGCGGTAAAATAGAATTCACACCTGACTCCCCACAAACCACGCATAGGTGAATACTTGCGATGCAGCCTGTAGCAGCCTGTAGATTGTCCAACTCGATGTGATGTCCTGGCGTATATCCACTGATGTCCTGGCGTATATCCACTTTCGTTTCCCGTTGATACACTGTATTTCTTTCACTGGTCACACATTTATTTCACTTTATTATCTTCCTTGAGTACACTTTTGGCAACATCGCCTGACACACTAAGCCTCCCACTCCGGTATGCGCCCACCAGGTATCACTTTCTAGTTCACTTATAGAACTGTGGCTCTCCTCTCACTTTTGTGGCTCAGGGCAACTTGTAAATGGCTTCAAGGGTTGTTCATTACCCTGACACACTTGATGACCCCTGCGGTACCCTTGGGCAGCCCTCAAAAACACTTATGTACATGGAGCACTAAATGTTGTACTCGCACACGCGATGTCCCTACTGTATGTGTGTGTGTGTGTGTGTGTGTGAGGTTTGATGTACTGAGAGAATGTTAAACTCATTTTGTTTACAAAGAACTGGGCTTTTATGAAACTTATGTAACAAAATCATTAAAATATCGTCAAGGAAAATAACACATAACTGCACAATATTTACTAAGCGTGTTCCATTGATTCCTGAAACTGATAATGGTTTATCTCTGACGGCCAGCAAGCAAATAGAAGCAAGGGCTTCATTATACTCGGGAAAAACTCTCTGCATTTAAAATATATTTTTGCAAGCAAAATAGATACCCAAGAACCATTCATATTTTTATATTGCTTTATAATTAATATACAAAAAGCGTTTGCTTGCTCAAGCGGCTTAATATGAAAAAATAATTTCACTTTTCCAAATATTTTTATTAGTTCATCTGTGAAATCAGAGTGAGAAATGAGCTTAGAAATTAGCAGAATGAGATGGGGCTATGTTAAAAAATACAAAAACGATAAACTTCGTTACAAAAGTTAGTTGCGATCTTGTCCACTTTTAGAAGACATTACTACCGTAACCCTTAGATGTGGAACTTATTAGATGTGTATAATTAAACACCAGTAATGCAAATCAACTGATATTTACAAACACTACCGCTTAAGCAGTGCTAATAAACCTTCATTAAGTGCTTTAAAGGATCCCTTGAGAAGGGAGAAATTTGTAATTATTGACTGAATCTTGTTGTTTGCGAGAAGATGCTGCACACTAATATTTTACCCAGAGCACCAGCATGTCCTGTCAAGGAAAATGTAATTTATCTCCTACAAGGAGGAAGATCCTGACGTCAAATGAGGCTTCCCGGCAACGGTACTGATAGGCAAGAAGTTTTATGTTCCGGAATTTTCTGCTTCTATAATTTATAAGAGCAAAATAACATTTCTCTGTCTTAAAAATAAGCAAAAATCATCATATAAACTCGTATTTTAGCATTCTTTTTCATTAAAGTTGCGACTGAGTCGGAGATCATTGTGTACTTGACATGGTTCCTTGATTCAATTCAGTTTAAATTAGCTTTATATTTATCCTCTAGTATATAACAAATATTTTAACAAATATCTATAGAACACATAGATGTGTTTTCGCATTCAAAGTGCATAATGTAGTATTAACTTATGTTACCCGAGAAGACTGAATTATTACTAGTGGGGTTAAACTTAATTTTCTTATTTAGTTTTGAACTATAATTTTCATATTTAGGTTTGCACCATACTTTTAATATTTATTTATAATAATTATACGTCATCATTACTTCTAGTGTTACATATCAGGTGTTGATACGAAGGATGACAAGCTGAAGAAACACACCGAGATAAAGAGAAGCGACTTATTAACTGAACGGGAGGCAAAGAAAATATTGATTAAAATGGGTTCGGTGAAACATAAAGAATACAACAGAGTTCATTAAGATTCAAAAATATCGATTATTACTAGTGAAAACACTTTATTTTAATTAACAGCACTCAAAATATCGCACTAGGCTTGACACAGTGTTTCCCAAAACACTTTCCATCAATATTTTTCACCACTAAAAATGATCACATAACTGACACTCTCAGTGCAGTATAAATCGTACATAATCATCTTATGACAAGACACTGTCTGTAACTATATTGCCTCCTTACATCTTTTTTCCATCACTGTTCACTGGGCACTGTTTCTGCATCACAGGTATTACTAGTCTGAAAATCCCAAAAGTACAAAAAAAAAATACTTATAGTAAGGCATTAATTTACTTCGAAAAACATATCACTCAAATGTGAACATTTTCCCTAAAAAAAGAGCTCACTATTGAGAAAAACATTGTGTATATAACTGCTTGCTTTGCTCTAATTACCTTCTGAGTGAGTACTTCCTCCTGCTAGCTAACCCAGTGATTCCACTTGGCTAACTAGAAGCTTCCACGGGAAACGCAGCAGATTATATTGACTACCCCTTGTCCTAATGCACTCGACTTATGGTGAAATTAATTGTGTCACCATATTTTCTATACAAGATCACAGTAAATAGGTGATATCACAAAATGCAAAGTAACCACAGTGAAAGAACAGTAAAATTCCCAGAGATTTCGTGAATTCTCGCATTATCAAGGAATATCAAAAATAACAGGACAAAAATGTGCTTAATGCAATTTTTTAAGAACTGACAATTATTTTTTTTAGATTGTTTCAATCATAAGCGATTTCATAAAAAAATCAATATTTCCTCATCTATGAAATACAAATGCGCAGAGATCTCAAAACCATGGAGGAAAATACAGAACGTTTAACTCCTATATAATGTGGAGAATATCAGTGTACATCAGAGTAGTTATTTGTTGGTTTTCTGTATATTTTTAATTTAAATTTTAGGTTCCATTGATAATTAAAACATCTGAAAAGGCAATGAGTTGTGTCGTTCAAAGTCGCCAGTAAAATTTATGAATGGAGCTAGACAATGTAATTCAAGTAGGAATTGGTTTATATCTACGTAGAACATCATCCACAAAATTAGCTGTAATATCGGAATGAAAGCAAACTCAGAAGAGTTTGTAATGAATTCGAAACCAAGCTAAAGAGCAAGTTAGGACAATCTTAGTGAAAACAGTGATTGGACTAAACATGTCAATATCAACTCTACGTTTCGGTCTAAGTTTTGCAACCTCTAAAAAAGCCAATTATGTGCAAGCTGCAAAAACTTTTTGGAACTTAGTAAAAGGTGCTGATTTATCCATTGATGACATCAGTATAAGTAAAGGAATGGTTTATAGATTACTCTAGGAAAGATTCGTCATTAAAAAAGAGAAGTGTTTCCTGAAGCGGGTTTATTCAAAGAATGACTATCTATTGGAGATTTTGGCAATTTGACCAAGGCCTTCCGCTGGCTTACCAGTCCATACGTTTAAAACTTAAGGATGTAAAGTGCTAAAAGTTTATAGCTCCTTGATAAAACATAATATTCCCAATTACCCTCAGATATTTTTACGTCATATGAAAATCATAAAAATAATGAAAATATACATATTAGTAAAGCTGACAAAATAATTGCAGTAGTAACTTTGGAAAAAAAAAACTGATTACCTAGGCAAGATGAATATTTTCTTGAATAATACACATACTTATTTCAATCTCAAAAAGAATCTTTTAGATTCAGTTAACAGTTTACCTGGAGATTACCTGGCGAGAGTTCCGGGGGTCAACGCCCCCGCGGCCCGGTCTGTGACCAGGCCTCCTGGTGGATCAGAGCCTGATCAACCAGGCTGTTGCTGCTGGCTGCACGCAAACCAACGTACGAGCCACAGCCCGGCTGATCCGGAACTGACTTTAGGTGCTTGTCCAGTGCCAGCTTGAAGACTGCCAGGGGTCTGTTGGTAATCCCCCTTATGTGTGCTGGGAGGCAGTTGAACAGTCTCGGGCCCCTGACACTTATTGTATGGTCTCTTAACGTGCTAGGTTGGAGAGAGGGGGTAAAGGAGGTTTTGTGTGTGAGGGGCTTGAACTTCCAGCAGGCATGTGTGAGCATGTTTGATAGGAGTGAATGGAGACAAATGGTTTTTAATACTTGACGTGCTGTTGGAGTGTGAGCAAAGAAACATTTATGAAGGGGTTCAGGGAAACAGTAAATTTAACAGAACAATATAATGACAATTAAAAGGCAAAGATGAATTAGCTCCACCGGCTCAGTCACCTACAAATTATCCTCACAGCTTGTAAGTATTTTGAGCCAAACTGCAGGCAACGTTTCTTACTTTAATGTTATTAATGATATTGATTTAGTTATCAAACTAAGCACCATGACTGACTTAAATGATTACAGTATAGTTATTTTTAATGTCACATCGTTGTTCACAAAAGTCTCAGCTGATGATTTATTCAGTTTCCTATCTGAAGTGTTCTGTAATTGTGATTTACCATTGTCTGTGTCATCATTCAATGAACTTATTAAACTTTGCATTGATAACGCAAAGTTTGAGTTTAATTATGAGATTTACTTTCAGAAGCTTCGTCTGCAATGAAGTGTCTTCTCCTGCTGATTCTTTGCAATTTGTATATGGAATATTTTAAATCAAGACTGCTTACAGAATTCTTCATGATAAAGCTTAATGGTACAAATAAGGGTATGACGCTCTATGCTTAATGCTCATGAATATAGATCAATAATAACACTGCACAAACCAAGGACTCGAACCCATGCTGCTTTGGCCTGCCTCATGGTGGGCGAAAACACATGACACCCTTATCCATTGAACTATACGATCCTTAAGTGTAGGGCATCCAGCGAAACTGGATGTGGTACTTCCTACCCAAGGACACACGATGGTGTGGATGACTTTAGGCTAATTTCATTCTAGTCCCTGTTTTGTGTACTAGTTCAACGAGCAGTACTTTATATTATTGTGACCACGAACGAGTGGTATTGATCACTAACAACACTGCACTAACCAAGGACTCGAACCCATGCCGCTTTGGCCTGCCTCATGGTGGGAGAAAACACCGGGTGTACCACATCCAGTTCCGCTGGATGCCCGACTCTTAAGGATCGTATGGTTCAGTGGATAAGGGCGTCATGTGTTTTCGCCCACCATGAGGCAGGCCAAAGCAGCATGGGTTCGAGTCCTTGGCTAGTGCAATCTTGTTATTGATCAATACCACTCGTTCGTGGTCACAATAAGAATATAGATATAAATAAATTAGTACTTGAATTATATTGTCTTGCTTATCCATAAGGCTAATGATGAGTTTCAAAGAAATAACTCATTGCCTCTTTTAGACGGTTTAATTATTAAGGAAACGAATATTGTCAATTCAAAATATTAAGAAAACCAGCAAATAACTCCACACTTATGTACACTATTATTCTTCACATCATAACACTGTGTATTCTCCTCCACGTTTTTAAGAGTTCTGCGGATTTTCAATCCAGAGTTTATAGATGAGGAACCACTGAAATTTATAAAATACCAAATAGTATAATATATCTCAAAAATTAATTGGCAAATCTTCTGAAATTGCCAGAAGTATATTTTTTAATTCAAAAAATGATGAGGAGAGTTATTAAATGGAGAGTTAGAGGTATTGGGAAGATGGAGGGAATATTTTGAGGAATTGTTAAATGTTGATGAAGATAGGGAAGCTGTGATTTCGTGTATAGGGCAAGGAGGAATAACATCTTGTAGGAGTGAGGAAGAGCCAGTTGTGAGTGTGGGGGAAGTTCGTGAGGCAGTAGGTAAAATGAAAGGGGGTAAGGCAGCCGGGTTGATGGGATAAAGATAGAAATGTTAAAAGCAGGTGGGGATATAGTTTTGGAGTGGTTGGTGCAATTATTTAAAAATGTATGGAAGAGGGTAAGGTACCTAGGGTTGGCAGAGAGCATGCATAGTTCCCTTTTTATAAAAGGGAAAGGGGATAAAAGAGAGTGCAAAAATTTAGGGGGATAAGTCTGTTGGGGTGTACCCGGTAAAGTGTATGGTAGAGTTATAAATTTAAAGAATTAAGAGTAAGACAGAGAATAGGATAGCAGATGAACAAGGAGGCTTTAGGAAAGGTAGGGGGTGTGTGGACCCGGTGTTTACGTGAAACATATAAGTGAACAGTATTTGATAAGGCTAAAGAGGTCTTTGTGGATTTATGGATTTGGAAAAGGCGTATGACAGGGTGGATAGGGGGCAATGTGGCAGAGTTGGGAAGTGTTTTGGTGTAGGAGGTAAGGTTACTGAAAGCAGTGAAGAGTTTTTACGAGGATAGTGAGGTCAAGTTAGGTATGTAGGAAAGAGGGAAATTTTTTCCAGTAAAAGTAGGCCTTAGACAAGGATGTGTGATGTCACCCTGGTTGTTTAATATATTTATAGATGGGGTTGTAAAGAGAAGTAAATGCGAGGGTCTTGGCAAGAGGCGTGGAGTTAAAAGATAAAGAATCACACACAAAGTGGGAGTTGTACAGCTGCTCTTTGCTGATGACACTGTGCTCTTGGGAGATTCTGAAGAGAAGTTGCAGAGATTGGTGGATGAATTTGGTAGGGTGTGCAAAAGAAGAAAATTAAAGGTGAATACAGGAAAGAGTAAGGTTATGAGGATAACAAAAAGATTAGGTGATGAAAGATTGAATATCAGATGGAGGGAGAGAGTATGGAGGAGGTGAACGTATTCAGATATTTGGGAGTGGACGTGTCAGCGGATGGGTCTATGAAGATGAGGTGAATCATAGAATTGATGAGGGAAAAAGAGTGAGTGGTGCACTTAGGAGTCTGTGGAGACAAAGAACTTTGTCCTTGGAGGCAAAGAGGGGAATGTATGAGGAGTATAGTTTTACCAACGCTCTTATATGGGTGTGAAGCGTGGGTGATGAATGTTGCAGCGAGGAGAAGGCTGGAGGCAGTGGAGATGTCATGTCTGAGGGCAATGTTGTGGTGTGAATATAATGCAGAGAATTCGTAGTTTGGAAGTTAGGAGGAGGTGCGGGATTACCAAAACTGTTGTCCAGAGGGCTGAGGAAGGGTTGTTGAGGTGGTTCGGACATGTAGAGAGAAGGAGCGAAACAGAATGACTTCAAGAGTGTATCAGTCTGTAGTGGAAGGAAGGCGGGGTAGGGGTCGGCCTAGGAAAGGTTGGAGGGAGGGGGTAAAGGAGGTTTTGTGTGCGAGGGGCTTGGACTTCCAGCAGGCATGCATGAGCGTGTTTGATAGGAGTGAATGGAGACAAATGGTTTTTAATACTTGACGTGCTGTTGGAGTGTGAGCAAAGTAACATTTATGAAGGGATTCAGGGAAACCGGCAGGCCGGACTTGAGTCCTGGAGATGGGAAGTACAGTGCCTGCACTCTGAAGGAGGGGTGTTAATGTTGCAGTTTAAAAACTGTAGTGTAAAGCACCCTTCTGGCAAGACAGTGATGGAGTGAATGATGGTGAAAGTTTTTCTTTTTCGGGCCACCCTGCCTTGGTGGGAATCGGCCAGTGTGATAATAAAAAAAAAATATTCTACCAAGAATATGAAGGTTCTACATTCAGTGAGAGCTTTCCTGATATACCCTCTCTACTTAAGAATTTTAAAATCATAGTTGCATTTAAAAATCTTGGTACAGTTAAAAACATATTTGATTAATAATGCTTATGCCTGTGTCTACAAGATTTAATGCAAAAAATACAAAAAGTATATTATGGTCAAACTGAGAAAAGTCAGGCATTGAGATGCCAGTACAAATATAACATTAGAACTGAACAAGAGCCTAACTCTCTGCTTATTCATGTGAGAGCATTTAATCACCCAGTTGACTTTAAAAAGGCCGAGAAGTTGATATCAAGCAGGTCCTTGGTTGAACGAAATATAATCGAACCGCAGCCTGTAAACTGACAAGCCTTCGCTCTGCTGTCTTGGCTAACCTGGGCTAACTCCTTTGCTTGGCAACATTTCTGAGGCCCACTTAAAAAGCAATGTTGATCTCATCGACAAATTGCAAAATATCAACAAGTCTAATGATATTACACTTGTTAATTTTGATGGCACTGCGTTGTTCACGAGAGACCCTGTTCCCGACTTTCTATCTTATCTGGAAGAAGAATTAGATGAGTTCGCTTTGCCTTTTGATAAATATACCATCACTGAATTGATTAAGCTGTGTGTAGTTGATTGCAAGTTTGAGTTTGAGGGGAAATACTGTGCTCAAAAACAGGGAATGGCGATAGGTAATCCGTTATCCCCCTTATTGAGCAATCTGTATATGGAATTTTTCGAGGCTAGACTGTTGAAAGAAATCCTGCCATATAGAGCTAAATGGTTCAGATATGTGGATGACATCTTGTGTCTTTGGCCAAATGACATGGCCCTTGATACATTTTCACCTTGGAGAAAGAGCTGGACTGTGAACTTCCATTCTTAGACGTGTTGATACACCGGGTTGATAGAAAGTTTAAGTTTACAGTATATAGGAAGGCCACTAATGTGTGCTCATACATTCACTACTATTCCAACCATGAGACTAGAGTTAAAAGGAGTATATTTCTTTCTATGTTTTTGAGAACCTATAGAGTGTACAGGTTACACAGAATACTAGCAATCCATATATATAATATCACCTGAGAAACGTATTTTCTAAAGTCACAAGACCTGTTCTAAACGGTTAGAAAAAGGCTAGGCGAACTATTATACCTTTTAATTTCATATTTCCTGAATTCTCAAAACCCTCTTACCCCACATGGGGGAGATGGGGAATGGTAGCAGTGGTGGGTGTGACACCGACCTCTGGCCACATTCTAAGAGAGTCAGGAGGAGGCGAAAGGCCCACTCTGCGCTATTCTGAGAAAAAACTTCCCTCACTTCTTCAGTTGGAACCTTCCAACACTGCATAGCTCTTAATGACTCACTGAAAAGTGCGAAAGTACTTGAGCTAAAGATTTACCCCCCCCCGTGGCATGTCTTATACATATATATTATATATATATATATATATATATATATATATATATATATATATATATATATATATATAGATATATATATATATATATATATATATATATATATATATATATATATATATATATATATATATATATATATATATATTATATATATATGCAATAAGATCACAGTAAACAGGTGATTTCAGAATATGCAAAACAACCACTCTGAAAGAATAGAGAAATTCCAAGCGCTTTCGTGACTACTCACATTATCAAGGAACTATGAAAGTAAAGCATCCAAGGAAGCTATAAAAGGGGGTCCGGCCAGCACCTCACTATCAGATCCCACAACGGTTTAAACACGTGACGCGCGCCGACCCAACTTGGATAGGTCCTTTGCACAACTCACCCACAAACTATTCTACCCAAGAAAATTTAAAAATTATTATTTGTCCAGTGTATTATTACATTCTTCCCAAATTCTATTAATTATAAATGGATCTAATTTATATAAACCAAAGGAAATATTCATATTATTGTCAAAACTGCTTTTTATGAAACAAGATTCAATTATAATCCTGTCGACCATGGACTTGCTTGATACTACTTTCTCAACTTTTTGAAAATCAATTGGATGCTTAAAATCTCTTACATGAATAAATAGAGCATTGGAATCTTGTCCAGTTCTAATGCTATATTTATGTTGTTTTAATCTTAGTTCGAGATTTTTACCAGTTTGACCGTAATAAACTTTATCGCAAATTTTACAAGGAATCTTATAGACACATCCATCAGCATTTTGAGGGGAATTCTTTATCAAAAGTTTTTTTTACTGTATCAAGATTTTTGAATACAACTTTAATTTTAAAAGTCTTAAGAAGAGAAGGCATATCAACCAAGTTTTCATGGTAAGGGAGAACCAACATATTTTTAGTTGAATAAGGCTGGTTGTCCCTTTTTGGATTGTAAAAAGTATTTCTAGCAACTTTAAAAGATTTATCAATTACATTTCTTGGGTATTTTAAATCATTACCTATTTCATAAATTTTGGATATTTCCTCATTTATGAACTCAGGACTACAAATTCGTAAAGCTCTCTAAAACATTGATGAGAAAACAGACAGTTTGACTCTATCTTGATGCGAGGAATAATAGTGGACATAGGAACAGTTATTTGTAGGTTTTCTGTAAATTTTAAATTTGAATTCATTATTACCCTTAATAATTAAAACATCTAGAAAAGGCAATGAGTTATTTTCTTCAAACTCAACAGTAAAGTTTATAGAATGGGGTAAGCTATTTAATTTTTCAAGGAGATGGTGTATATCTACATTTTTGGGCATAAGACACAAAATTTCATCAACATATCTGAACCATTTAGCTCTATTAGGGAGGATTGTGTTAAGCAACCTTGTTTCAAAAAATTCCATGTATAGGTTACTTAGAACAGGTGAAAGAGGATTTCCCACTGCCATACCAAACTTCTGAGTGTAAAACTTATCATTAAATACAAATTTTGCATCAACAATGCAAAGTTTAATAGTTTAATGATAGTAGGAACTGGCAATGGTTAATCAAGTTAACGAGTTCTTCAGTAAGAAACTTAAATAAATCATCAACAGGAACTTTCGTAAACAAGGAAGTAACATCAAAACTAACCATGTTAAAATCATTTAAGTCAGTCAAGGAGCTTAATTTATCAACCAAGTCTATGTTGTTTTTAACATTAAAGTTAGAAATTTTGCCAACAATAGGGCTCAAAATATCAACAAGCCATTTGGATAATTTATATGAAACTGACCCTATGGAGCTAATAATTGGTCTGACTGGATTCCCTGGTTTGTGTTTTTATTAGTCCATACATGTAAGGTAAAGATGAATTAGTGGAAGTAATATTTCCTTTGGTTTATATAAATTAGATCCATTTATAATTAATAGAATTTTGGAAGAATTTAATAATACACTGGACAAATAATAATTTTTTTAAAATTTTTTTGGGTAGATAGTTTGTGGGTGAGTTGTGCAAAGGACCTATCCAAGTTGGGTCGGCGCGCGTCACGTGTTTAACCGTTGTGGGATCTAATAGTGAGGTGCTGGCCAGACACCTTATATAGCTTCCTTGGATGCTTACTTTCATAGTTCCTTGATAATGTGAGTAGTCACGAAAGCGCTTGGAATTTCTCTATTCTTTCAGAGTAGTTTTTTTGCATATATATATATATAATATATTTTATATATATTAATATATATTTATATTTTTATTTTATATATATATATATAATATATATATATGATAATATATATAAATTTTATATATATTTTAATATATATATTTATATATATATATATACATATATATATAATATATATATTTAAAATATATATATATATATATATATATATATATATAATATATATATATATATATATAGAGTGAGGGGAGGCCTCATGGAGGAGGAACGGGGGTTGAGGGGTAAAAAAGGTGTCCCCCCCAACCCCTTCCCCAAACAGGCGCATGCACCGTGTGCTCGTGTTACAACAATGGAGT
>NC_069407.1:71757157-71775108 GCF_026875155.1 Cherax quadricarinatus
GGTGCATACCTCAAGAAGTAAGTGAGTCTTGGCACAGTAAGACACCTTGTGAGGAGATACAGAGCATCATGGGCATCAAGATCGCTTATTCTCTCCTCCATTCTCATCAGGTCATTCAATTTGTCCCTGAGGACAGTATCGATGGCCTGGTGACCCAGCGGTGCCCCCAAGAGGGTACTGTTGGACGGAGTTGTAGTTGAGACTTCCGGGAGGATTCTTCGCACAGCATTGATTATTTCCTGGTTCGCTGTGATGATTTCACACTTGGAGGGATTGGGGATGAGTCCCAAGTCTTCTCCCTGTGTTTTCACCAGATGTAGGTCCCCCACGAGGGACTCTTCAGTACCTGCCAGAGTGCCGTCATCCAGGTACCAGATATTGAGCTCACTGCGTAGGCTGGAAGTTAGTTTTCTTACTGCCAAGCAGAAGAGAAGTGGAGCGAGTGGGTCACCCTGCTGAACACCCTCTGATGATTGAATTTCATGTTCTCCAAACAAAAGAATTGATATATATATATATATATAATATATATATATATATATATATATATATATATATATATATATATATATATATATATATATATATATATATATTATATATATATATATATATATATATATATATATATATATATTATTATATATTATATATATATATATATATATATATGTGTGTGTGTGTGTGTGTGTGTGTGTGTGTGTGTGTGTGTGTATGCAAAACAATCGCAGGCCTTCATGTTAGAACGCTTACGTGCAACGTGAAAGAGAGAGAGAGAGAGAGAGAGAGAGAGAGAGAGAGAGAGAGAGAGAGAGAGAGAGAGAGAGAGAGAGAGAGAGCCGCTAGGAAACTCATCAGAAAACGAACGTAACATGGGAACAGGTTAGTGGCGGTTCAATGACAAATATACACGATAGAGCTGGACATGCAAATGGCATTCTCTGTCTAAGTGGACCGTGAGCAACACCAGCACTCTTCTAACTAACGATAATGAGATCTGTACACTGATTAAAGAAATTACCCTCATCTGGCCGTAAGACAGAGACTGACAATCGCCCCAGAAATCCCAGAGAAGGTATTTATTTGTTTATTTCAATCATGTCAGTCACTTCTACTTCAAATATTTATTAGCTTTTTATGTGAAATATTCGTTTTGCGTAAATCTGATTTTGTTAGTCATTGATAACATCTTTGTAATTTCTTGAACTAAAAATTACCCCAGTAATGTCGGTGTAAGATTCGTCTCTAAAATACTATCAGTTACAACTTGTCGGTATACCCATACAATCTACCTGGATTTTAAACGTGGAGGGGTTTTTCCGGGGGTTAAAACCGCCCCCACGGCCCGGCCCTAGGAACCAGCCACGGTAAAAAATACCCATTCTATTGTAAGTTGGAAGTATCGCTTGTTATAAACTTTTTAATTTTGAAAAACGGGAATAAAGAGGTAAAAACTAGCAGGCTGCATGATTTTTAAACTAGCAGGCTGCATGATATAAATAGCATCCCTGAAATGATAAAAAAACTGTTTCTTGCTTGATTTTTTTTAAAACTAGCAAGCTGCATGATAAAAACTACATGCTGCTTTGATAAAAAACTAGCATCGGCATGTTTTTAAAAATTGGCATGCCCCAATGATAAAAACACAGGCCCATGTTTTAAAAACTACATGCGCATGTTTATAAACTCACATGCTCATAATATAAATAGCAGGGCTGCAGGATATAAACTAGCAAGCTGCATGTTTTTAAACTAGCATGCTGCATGATAAAACTAGCATCGGCGGGATATAAAATCACATGCTGCATGTAAAAAATGGGCAGGCTGCATGATATAAACAAGCATGCTCCCTGATAAAAAATAGCATGCTGCAGGATAAAAACAGCTTGCTCCCAGATATAAACTACATCTGCATGATATAAACTCGCATGCTGCAGGAAAAAACCCCTTGCATGTGCATGATATAAACTCGCATGCTGAAATATAAAAAATTGCAGCTGCATGATAAAAAAATTTGCAGGCTGAAATGATTTAAACCCCAAGCTGCATGTTTTAAACTAACTTCCCGGCATGATATAAACAGCAGGCTCCCATGATAAAAAACTACATGCTGCATGATTTTAAAACTAGCGGGCTGCATGATAAAAAATCACATGCTGCATGATATAACTAGCATGCTGCTTTGAATCAAACAGCTTTTGCTCCCATGATTTTTAAACTACCCATGCTCAGATAAAAAAACAGCCCCCCTGCATGATATAAAACAGCTGAAATGATATAAACAAAATGCTGCATGATATAAACTCGCTTTGCTGAAATGTTATAAATTTCCCATGCTGCATGATATAAAACGCATGCTGCTTGATATAAACTCAATGCGGGCATGTTAAAACTACATGTGCTTTATAAACTCACTTTGCTGCTTTGATAAAAAACTAAAAATGCTGCATGATAAAAAATCACATGCTGCATGATATAAACTAGAAATCTGCTGATAAAACTGGGCCTGCATGTTTAAAAAATAGCATGCTGAAATGATAAAAAACCGCATGCTGCTTGTAAAAACTCGCAGCTGCATAAATAAAAAATTTTGCATGTTTCATGAGATAAACTCACATGCTGAAATGATATAACTAGATGCTGCAGGATATAAACTAAACATACTGCATGATAAAAAAAAAAGCATGCGCAGAAAAAACTTGCATGTTTTGCATGAAAAAAATCGCTCCCGCATTATATAAACCCCCTTTTGTGCGGGAATTTTAAACAGATGCTGCATGATAAAACCCAAACATGCGGGCAGGAAAAAAAACTGCAGCTGCATAAATAAAACTCGCAGGCTGCATAATAAACTCGCATGTTTCCCATGATAAAAACTTTTTTTGCTGCAGGGATATAAAGTGGCTTGTCCCTGATTTAAACTGGGCATGCTGCATGATATAAATTTTCGCATGCTGCATGATATAAATCGCATGCTCCCATGATAAAAACCCGCATGCTGCTTATTAAACTCGCATGCTGCATGATATAAAGCCCGCATCTAAATGAATAAACTCGCATACGCTGAAAAAAAACCCGCTGCTGCTGATAAAAACCCTCGTGCTGCATAAATAAACCCGCAGGCTGCATGATAAAAATTCCTTGCGCATAAATATAACCCGCATGCTGCATAAATTATAAACTCGCATGCTGCATGATAAAAACCGCATGCTGCAAAATAAAAACCCTCGAAAACTGCATAAATAAAAACCCCCCGCATGCTGCATGATAAAAACCTGTTTGCTGAAAGATAAAAAACTGCAGGGCGGGAAAAAATGATTTTAAATCGCATGCGCATGATAAAAAACCCCCCTTTGTGCATGATAAGATCGCATGCTGCATAAATAAAAACTCGAAATGCTGCTTAAATATAAACTCGCTGCGGCATTTTATAAAAACTCGCATGCTGCAGGGTTTATAAACGGCAAGCTGCAAATATAAACTCGCTTGCGGGATGATTTTAAACTCGCATGCTGCATGATATAAACCGCAGGGCTGCATGATATAAAACCGAAAGGCTGCTTGATATAAAACCGCATGCTGCATTATAAAAAACCCGCTTTGCTGCATGATAAAAACCTGGAAACGCTGCAAAATTAAACCGCATGCGCATGATAAAAAACCCCATGTGCATTATATTAACCCGCTGCGGGCTTATAAAACTGGCTTTGCGCATAATAAAACTCGCATGTGCATGATATAAACGCGAATGCATGATAAAAAACTCCATGCATGATATAAACTCGCATGCGCATGATATAAACCGCATGCTGCATTATATTAACTCGAATGCTGCATGTTTTAAACTGGCCCCGCTGCAAAATAAAACGGGGCATCTGAAATGAGAAAAACTCGAAATGTTTGCATGAATAAACCCCCAGCTGCATGATGAAAAATTTCCCCCATGCTGCATGATAAAAAACTCGCATGCTGAAATGTTTTTTAACCGCATTACATGATAAAAAACGGGCATGCTGCATAATAAAAACTCGCTTCTGATGATATAAACCGATGGTCCCATGATAAAACTCCATGCTGCTTGTATAAACTCGCATGCGGCTTGATATAAACTCGAGCTGCTTGATAAAAACTCGCATCTGCTTAAATTAACTGCATCTGCATGATAAAAACTGGAAACGCGGGCATAATTTAAAACGGGGATGCTGCATGATGTAAACTGCATGCGCTGATATAAATTTCCCATGTTTGCATGAATAAACTCTCTGCTGATATGTAAACTCGCATGCTGCAGGATTTTAAACCGCTGCTGAAATGTTTAAATAAATTTCGCTGTTGCATGAAAATAAACTCGAAATGTGAAATGATATAAACTCCCCATCCCTGAATAAATAAAAACCCCCGCATGCTGCATGATTTTGACTCGCATGCTGCATGATAAAAACTCGCTGCGGGCATGAAAAAAAACTTCATCCCATGAATAAACTCGCATGCTGCTTGATATAAACTCGCATGCTCCCATGAAAATGAACTCGCATGCTGATATAAAAAACGGGCAGGCGGCAAAAATTTAAAAAACTCCCAGTGCTGATAAAAAACTCGCATGCGGCAGGATATAAACCGCTGTTGCATGATATAAACTCGCATGCCCCATGTTTATAAACCCGCATGCTGCTTTAAATATTAACTCGCTTGGGCATGAAAAAAATGCACGTTTGCATAAAAATAAACTGGCAGGCTCCCTGATGAAAAACCGCATGCTGATATATAAACAGAAATGCTGCATGATATAAACTCCATGTGCATGATGTAACTGCATGCTGCAGATAAAACTCGCAATGCTGCGGGATAAAAACTGGCATGCTGCATGATATAAACTCCCCCATGCTGCATGATATAAACTCGCAGCGGGCATGATAAAAACTCGCATGCTGCATGATAAAACTCGAACTGCTTGATAAAAAACTCGCATGCTGCATGATATAAACTCCCCCCAGTGAATGTTTAAACCCTCGCTTCTGCTATATAAACCCCGCATGTTTGCATGATAAAAACTCGCATGCTGCATAATAACCGGGGCATGCTGAAAATATAAACTCGAAATGTGCGGGATAAAAACTGATGCTGCATGATGTAAACTCGTTTTGGCTGCAGAAAAAACTCGAAATGCTGCTTGAATAACCGGGCCATGCTGCAAAAATATAAACTCGAGCGGCTGTTTAAAAAACTCGCTTGCTGCCTGATATAAACTCGCTTTGCTGCGTAAACCGGGCCCATGCGCATAATAAAAACCCGGCATGCTGCATGATATAAACCCCACATGCTGCAGGATATAAACTCGCATGGGGCATGTTTAATAAACTCGCATGCTGTGTTTAAAATTTCGCATGCGCATGATATAAACCGAAACCCGGGATAATATAAACTCGCTGCGGGCTTGTTTAAAACCACATGCTGCTTATAATAAACTCGCTTGTTTGCATGTTTAAAAAACCGCATGCGGGCATGATAAAACTCGCATGCGGGCATGATAAAACTCGCATGCGGCCCAGGATATAAACCCGCATGCTGCATGATAAAAATTCGAAATGCTCCCTGATGAAAACTCGCATGCGGCATGATAAAAAACTCACATGCTGATGATAAAAACTCCCCATGCTGCATGATAAAAACTCGCAGGCTGCATGATATAAACCGCATGTTTGCTTGAAATAAAACCCTCGCATGCTGATAATATAAACCGCATGCGGCATGATATAAACTCACATGCTGAATGATAAAAACTCCATGGGCATGATATAAACCGCATGTGCATGATAAAAAACTCGCAGGCCCCATGTATAAACCGCTTTGCGGCATGAAAAAAACTCCATGCTGCAGGATAAAAAATTGCAGGCTGCATGATGTAACTCGCTTCCCGGGCATGATATAAACTCGCATGCGCTTGATATAACATGGGAGCTCCCTTAATATAAACTCGCATGCTGCATGTTTTAAACTAAAGCTTGCTGCATGATAAAAACTCGAATGTGCTTGATTTTAAACTGCATGTGCATGATAAAAAACTCCCCCTTCTCCCATGATAAAAACTCGATGCGATGATAAAAATTCCGCTTTGGCATGATAAAAAACCGCAGGGCTGCAGGGGGGGAAACCGCTTGCCCCTATATAAACTCGCATGCGCATGAAAAAACCTGGCAGCTGCAAAAATAAAAACTCGCATGCTGCTGAGAAAATTCGCTTGCGGCCTGATATAAACTCGCAGGCTGCTTGTTATAACCTGGCATGCGGGCAAAATTTATAAACCGCGGCGGCGGGATAAAACCCGGGCATGCGCATAAATAAACCGCATGCTGATGTATAAACTCACATGCGCATGATATAAACTCGCAGCTGCAGAAAAAAATCCATGCGGCTGTAAAACTAGCTTTCTGCTTGATAAAAAACTCGCATGTTTGCAGATATAAACTCGCTTTCGGCATGATATAAACCGCATGTGAAATGATATAACCTGGCTCTGCAATATAAACCGCTTGCTGCTGATATCACTCCCAGGGCGCATGATAAAAAACTCGCATGCTGCATGATATAAACTCGCTTGCTTTTGATATAAACTCGCATGCTGCATGATAAAACCGCATGCGGCATGATAAAAATTTCGCTTTGCATGATATAAACTCGCATGCTGCATGATATAAACTCGCATGCTGCATGAAAAAACCCAACTTTGCGCATTATATAACTCGCATGCTGCGGATTTTAAACTCACATGCTGCATGATTAAACTAGCATGCTGCATGAAAATTAAACTGGGCATGCTGCAGGATATAAACTCGCATGCGGTTGTTAAAAAACTCGCATGCTCCCATGATAAACCGGCAGTTTCCCAAATTTAAAACTCGTTTGGGCTGATGTTTAACCTCAAAATGGCAGGATTAAACTCGAAATGCTGCATTTTTTAACCGCAGGCGGAAATGATTTTAAACCGCATGCTGCTTGATATAAACTCGCAGGCTGCATGATAAAAAACTCGCAGCTGCAGAAAAACTTCGCATGCTGCTTGATATAAACTCGCTTGGGGCTTTTTTTAAAAACCCTCGCATGCTGCATGATATAAACTCGCATGCTGCCTGATATAAATTTCGCAGGGTTTTGCAGATAAAAACCCGCAGCTGCATGAAAATAAACCGCATGCTGCCTGATAAAAACTGCATGCCCCCTGTTTAAAAACTGCTGCTGCATGAATAAGGGCAGGGCTGCAAAATTTTTAAACCGAAAGTGCATGATATAAACTCACATGCTGCATGAAAAAACTCGCATGCGCAGAAAAAACTCGCATGCTGTTGGGTTAAAAACTCGCATGCTTTTAGATAAAACTGCATGATGCATGAATAAACAGGCATGATGCATGATATAAACTCCATGCGGCTTGAAAAAAATCGCATGCTGAATGTTTACAAACCAAAAGCTGCATGATAAAATTGCATGCTGCTTGATATAAACTCGCATGCTGCGATAAAAAATTCCTGCGGCTTGATATAAACTCGCATGCTGCAGAAAATAAACCCGCATCCCTGCATGAATAAATTTGCTCTGCTTTAAATATAAACTCGAAATGCTGCATGTTTAAAAACTGCATTCTGCATGATTAAACTCGCATCCCGGCATGATAAAAAAGGCCGGCATGCGCATGAAAAACTCGTTTCCCTGAATGATAAAACTGCATCCCTGCTATATAAACCGCAGCGCATGAAAAAATCGCATGCGGGCATGAAAAAAACCCTCGCATGCTGCATGATAAAAAATCGTTTGCGGCATGTTTTAAAAAATTTTAAACTTAAATCTATGAAAAAGGAGTCTTAGATTTTTCCAAAACCCTTTCCCCGTACTTTCTTTAAAAAATTTCTGCCTTTTTTAAAAGCACTGGGGGCGTCTACACAGGTTTTTGCCTTAACATTTTTGACTTTGTTAATGAACCAATTGATACGAAAGTCACGCGAGAGGCTACAAGAGGAACAGCAAAAGTAAATTCAGGGGGTTTCTGGGGACTTTTCAGCCCCCAAGGTTTGCCACCGCAGAAACCTAAAATTAAAAAATTACCTGGATTTTCCCCTGGAGAGATTTCCCGGGGGTTTAAACGCCCCCCGGCCCGGTCTGTGTAAAATTTACTCAAAATTTACAGACATTAGGCCCCTTAACACAAAAAATTTTAAAAGGGAAAAAAAATTTTTATATTTGGGCGTTGGCAATGTATTTTTAAAATTTAATCCTCACGAGTATAAAAAAGAAAAAAGGGATATTTTTAAAATTTTTAACATTTTCCTGCCAGGGGGGGAAAAGGAAAATATGTTGTCAAATTGAATTAAATTCTTTTTCAGGGAAAATTTAACTATATAAATAACTGTTTTTATTAAAACTTTCCCGATATTTAAACAGAAAAAAATTTGGTTCCCACTAATTTTTTTCCCACGGGAATTCTGGCTTTTTGATCCCTTTGAATAATTTTTTAATAGGCCAATATGTCAAATATCATGTTTTTTCCCAAATATTTTTTCCCCCCCGACGATCTGGCGAAATATTTTTTTTTGATCACTGGATTACTAAACATAGTACAAAAGATAAAATTGTATTGCAATTGGAAATTTTTTATGATCCATTTAGTAAATTGTGTGTAAAACTAGTTTATAAATTAATCTTTCGATTATCTATAAGCAAAACCGTAATTTTTACTTCTTGGGAACCTGATCTAGAAAACAATAGCATATTTAGGAGCGAGCGACAAGGGGTTTACCTCCCGGGATTTTTAGACTCCCCCTTTTTTTATCTTTCAGGGTTTTTGGGACCCCCCCTTTTGTTTACCCTTTTTAAAGTGTTAAAACTCCGATGTTCATCCATTTAATTTTTTTTCCCTTTCATTGTTTATCACCTGTTCCCCCTTATGCCACAGTCCCTATTAAAACACGGTGAAAGTACCCACTAGATCGAAAGGGTTTAAAATAATTCTTTCTTAGAGGTTTTTCTTTTTTTACGGGTTTTTCCCGGCCCGGGAAGAGCCGTTTTGGGAATTAGAAACCCAGGGGGAGCGGGGGAAATGAGGAAAAAGTTTTTGGCAGTTTGCGTGGACCCATTTACCGGTCCTCGACAGCCAAATATCACCTGCTGAGGCCTAGCCTTGGAATGATTTACTGGTGCCGGTGGGAAGGTTAAAATTTCTACACAGAATAGTGTCAGCATCGACTAATGTTTACCCTTCACTGATTTTTAACAATCACCAACTTTTGTTATTATCTGTTGTTTTTCTATACCATCGTTTAGTGGTCGGTAAAGTAGCCAACTTCACCACTGAAACTTTGTTAAGTGTTTATTATCATCTCATTGAGACTTAATGTAAGTAATTTAGAACTATTTTCCTACAGTAACTAGGAGGAACGAGAGAGAAAAACTTATAAAGTACAAATATTCGATCGCTGAAAACCAATTAGATACAAAATACTTCTTAAAATAAACATTATATATTATATATATATTTTATATATATATATATATATATATTATATTTATATTATATATATTTATTTATATATATATATATATGTGTATTTATTATATTTATATAGCACCAGCTGTTTTAGCCAATATTGTCGTGTCAAGCGCCCAGCAGTGCCATGTTGGTTGTAACAATATAGTGTATACGACAGGCATCGTTGGTTGTGTTTGCCTGGTGTGTAACGCCTCAATTACCACGAGTACGTGTGTGTTTGTGTGAATGTTTATTGATCAAACTGATATTCCAAACTCAAGTTTTAGAAGCTTCAGCTCCAGCACTTCACTGACTCTTTAAACTCTCGACTGACGAGAAATACTCATGTCAACTTTTATGGAATTTAAACGAGAATTTTCTTTACATTGAAATATATTTCTGGTCATTTCACTTTTCATCTCTCTTAAAAAAAATATCTATTGAGTATCTGGATAATCTGAATTTTAATTTCTAACTAAATCTACTTGTTCTTTTATCATCATCTAAAGAAGGCCTATCCCTGCATATTATTTACTTAGATTGTTTTATATTGTCATAAAAGCCTTCTCTATTTTTTTCGTTGCTCCGGTGATATACTGACCGATTTTCGCATTCCTCCTACATAGCTCGCTCCTGTTAACTCATGCAACAATACTGAAACACTTCCATGTGTTGTCTCAAGTTTCACTTTGTATTTTACTAGATAATGTCTCCAAACAAGTGTTTTATATGAAGAATGGATTTTGCGGGTGAGGTTGTGTTAAATGTTTTTACCTAGATTTCAGAAAGCCACTCTCTATGTTTGAGGGCGTACGCTATGCTACTGCTATGTTTATATATGGTTTTTGGGATTATGTGAGGGATGAAGAGTATTCTTAAAGCTTCTTTCTTTTACGTCTGTGTAGTCATCGAGTTGTACACAAAGCTTTGTATTTGCAGTCATGTTTTTTTTTTTTTTGATAAAACATTTCCAAATACTATATTTTCATTCTCCACTGATACTACAGAAATATCTCCTAAAATTCGTGTTTCTTTTCCGTCTTTTAAGGTCTGTCTTGCATTGTAAACAGTGTTGCTGTTTCATCTAAGATCACTGCAGTAAACCTTTCATTATAGCTAATTGTCCTGTTCTTTTATTCGACTTATTGCAAGCTAATCGACATTGAGCTTCTTCATCAGGTGTGGTCATCATAACTCGGTTGAAGTTGTAAACGTTAATCAATATTCAATGCTCAATCTAGGAAAACCTGAAGATAGAGTTATTAATTAATAAACAGAGTGTCCCCCAAAACATTCCATGATTTCAAGCATGTATAACATGTAACTTTATTGCAAAAATCTTTCACACTTAGTAGCTTCAGATGCAGGATTTCATTCGGTTTCATGTGGTATAAGGTAGCATTAATTAAAGCCACTCAATGTGCTGCCCTCTGGTTGCTCGGTAAACATCGATGTGATAGTCCAGTTCGGTCCAGACACTCTGCTTCAGTGAACGAAATTTTCAGCTCCTCCAGGTTTGCAGGTAGTGGTGGCACGTAAACTGTGCTCTTCACGTACCGCCAGAAAAAGAAGTCACAAACAATTAGGTCAAGTGACCTCTGCAAATGCCTCGTTGTTTTGCACACACACACACACACACACACACACACACACACCACACACACACACACACACACACACACACACACACACACACACAACACACACAACACATCATATATATATATATATATATATATTATATATATATATATATATATATATTTATATATATATATATATGGGCCATGAACACAAACACACTGCCTGTTCAGCCACGGTCATCGCAAATAAAGGAAGAAGTCTCCAAAGGCTTATCATTACTCCCCGCTACCAGGAAGGACCCATTAACCTTTTCGGAAACACAAGTGGAATAGTCTGGTGAGTGAAATAGTGGAGGTACGATCCATACATAACTTTAAGAAGAGGTATGACGCTCATAGAGCAAGGAGTGGACCTAGTAGCGACCAGTGAAGAAGCTGGGCCAGGAGATATGACTCGAACACACACCACACACACACACACACACACACACACACACACACACACACACACACCACACACACACATATATATATATATATATATATATATATATATATATATATATATATATATATATATATAATTTATATATATATATATGGGCCATGAGAACAAACACACAGCTCACACACACACACACACACACACACACACACACACACACACACACACACACACACACACACACACACACACACACACACACACACACACACACAATACAAACACACACACACACACACACACACACACACACGTGTCTTTGACGTGTATAGTATGCAAAATTATGGAGAAGATTATCAGGAGGAGAGTGGTGGAGCACCTGGAACGGAACAGGAGTATAAATGCCAACCAGCACGGATTCACAGAAGGCAAATCCTGTGTCACAAACCTTCTGGAGTTTTATGATAAAATAACAGAAGTAAGACAAGAGGAGAGTGGGTGGGTTGATTGCATCTTCTTGGACTGCAAGAAGGCCTTTGACACAGTTCCTCACAAGAGATTAGTGCAGAAGCTAGAGCATCAGGCGCATATAACAGGAAGGGCACTGCAATGGATCAGAGAATACCTGACAAGGAGGCAACAACGAGTCATGGTACGTAATGATGTATCACAGTGGGCACCTGTGACGAGCGGGGTCCCACAGGGGTCGGTCCTAGGACCAGTGCTATTTTTGGTATATGTGAACGACATGACGGAAGGGTTAGACTCAGAAGTGTCCTGTTTGCAGATGATGTGAAGTTAATGAGGAGAATTAAATCTGATGAGGACCAGGCAGGACTTCAAAGAGACCTGGACAGACTGGACACCTGGTCCAGCAAATGGCTTCTCGAATTTAATCCTGCCAAATGCAAAGTCATGAAGATAGGGGAAGGGCACAGAAGACCACAGACAGAGTATAGGCTAGGTGGCCAAAGACTGCAAACCTCACTCAAGGAGAAAGATCTTGGGGTGAGTATAACACCGAGCATGTCTCCGGAAGCACACATCAATCAGATAACTGCTGCAGCATATGGGCGCCTGGCAAACCTGAGAACAGCATTCCGACACCTTAGTAAGGAATCATTTAAGACACTGTACACCGTGTATGTCAGGCCCATACTGGAGTATGCAGCACCTGTTTGGAACCCGCACTTGATAAAGCACGTCAAGAAACTAGAGAAAGTACGAAGGTTTGCAACAAGGTTAGTTCCAGAGCTAAGGGGAATGTCCTATGAAGAAAGATTAAGGGAAATCGGCCTGACGACACTGAAGGACAGGAGGGTCAGGGGAGACATGATAACGACATATAAAATACTGCGTGGAATAGACAAGGTGGACAAGGACAGGATGTTCCAGGGAGGGGACACAGAAACAAGAGGCCACAATTGGAAGTTGAAGACACAAATGAGTCAGAGAGATAGTAGGAAGTATTTCTTCAGTCATAGAGTTGTAAGGCAGTGGAATAGCCTAGAAAATGACGTAGTGGAGGCAGGAACCATACACAGTTTTAAGACGAGGTTTGATAAAGCTCATGGAGCGGGGAGAGAGAGGGCCTAGTAGCAACCGGTGAAGAGGCGGGGCCAGGAGCTAGGACTCGACCAATGCAACCACAAATAGGTGAGTACAAATAGGTGAGTACACACACACACACACACACACACACACACACACACACACACACACACACACACACACACACACATACACACACTGAAGTGGCCAAAAGGGCTCATGCGAGCAGGGCATTGCTACAGATCATGGGGGACTTCAACCACAAGGAAATCGATTGGGAGAACTTGGATCCACATGGGAGCCAAGAAACGTGGAGGGCTATGATGATGGAGGTGGTACTGGAAAACCTCATGTACCAACATGTAAGAAATACTACCAGAGAGGAGAGGAAAGAATGAACCATTGAGACTGGACCTAGTATTCACCTGGAGTAGTGCAGATATTGAGAACATCTCGTATGAAAGACCATTGGGGGCCAGTGATCATGTGGTTTTAAGTTTCGAATACATAGTAGAGCTACAAGTGGAGGGGCAAGCAGGAAGGGCTAGATGAATGAAGACAAACTACAAGAAAGGGGATTACCCAAGCATGAAGAACTTCCTTAATGGGGGTTCAGTGGGACAGAGAACTGGCTGGGAAGTCAGTAGACGAGATGATTGAATATGTGACAACAGTATGCAAGGAAGCTGAGGAGAGGGTAACAGGAATAATGAAAAAGCCAGGAAGAGCCCATGGCTCACCCAAAGGTGCAGGTAGGCTAAAACCAAGTGTGCTGGAGAATGGAAGAAGTACAGAAAGTAAAGGACCCAGGAGAATAAAGAGACCAGTCATAGAGCCTGAAATGAATATGCACAGTTAAGACGGTAGGCCAAAAGGCAATATGAGAATGACATAGCAGCGACAGCCAAATCTGAATCAAAACTGTTGTACAGCCACATCAAGAGGAATACAACAGTCAAGGACCAGGTAATCAGGCTGAGGAAGGAGGGGAGGAGGTCACAAGAAAACGACTGTGAAGTATCTGAGGAGCTCAACAGGAGATTCAAAGAAGTATTCACAGAGGAGACAGAAGGGCCTCCAGAAAGGCAGAGAGGTGGGGTGCACCATCAAGTGTTGGGCACAATACATACAGCCGAGGAAGAAGTGAAAATGCTGTTAAGCGAGCTAGACACCTCAAAGGTGATGGGACCAGATAACATCTCTCCATGGGACCTGAGAGAGGGAGCAGAGGTGCTTTGTGTACCACTAACAACTATCATAAAAACATCTATCGAAACAGGACGACTACCGGAAGTATGGAAGACAGCAAATGTAGTTCCAATTTTTAAAAAAGGAGACACACACGAAGCATTGAACTACAGGCTAGTGTCAATGACGTGTAAAGTAGGCAAGGCCATGGAAAAAATTATCAGGAAAAGAGTGGTGGAGCACCTTGAAAGGAATGAGCTTATCAACGACAGCCAGCACGATTTCAGGGACAGGAAATCCTGCGTCACAAGCCTAGGGGTGGGTACACTGCATTTTCTTGGACTGTAAGAAGGCGTTTGACACAGTTCCACACAAGAGATTATTGCGGAAGCTGGAGGACCAGGCGGGGATAACAGGGAAGGCACTACAGTGGATCAGGGAATACCTGTCAGGAAGACAACAGCAAGTCATAGTACCTGGCGATGTGTCAGAGTGGGCACTGGTAATGAGCGGGGTGACACAGGGATCAGTCCTAGGACCGGTGCTGTTTCTGGTATTTGTGAACGACATGACGGAAGGAATAGACTCCGAAGTGTTCCTGTTTGCAGATGATGTGAAGTTGATGAGAAGAATTCAATCGGACGAAGACCAGGCAAAACTACAGAGGGATCTGGACAGGCTGCATTACTGGTCCAGAAACTGGCTCCTGGAGTTCATCCCCACCAAGTGCAAAGTCAAGATTGGGGAAGGGCAAAGAAGACAGAAGATGGAGTACAGTCTAGGGAGCCCAAACCTACAAACCTCACTCAAGGAAAAGGATCTTCGTGTGAGTATAACACCAGGAACATCTCCTGAGGCGCACATCAACCAAATAACTGCTGCAGCATATGGGCGACTGGAAAAGCTAAAAACAGCATTCTGATATCTAAATAAGGAGTCATTCAGGACCCTATACACCGTGTACGTTAGGCTCATATTGGAATATGAAGTGCCAATTTGAAGAGCCAAGCATGAAAAGAAACTAGAGAAAGTGCAAAGGTTTGCAACTAGACTAATCCCGGAGCTAAGGGGTATGTCCTACGAGGAGAGTTTAAGGAAAAGCAACCTGACGACTCTGGAAGACAGCAGAGTTAGGTGGGATATGATAACGACATATAAAATACTGAATGGTATAGACAAGGTGGACAGAGACAGGATGTTCCAGAGATGCGACACAACAACAAAGGGTGACAGTTGGAAGCTGAAGACTCAGATGAACCATAGGGATGTTAGGAAATATTTCTTCAGTCACAGAGTTGTCAGGAAGTGGAATAGCCTGGTAGTGATGAAGTGGAGGCAGGATCCATTCATAGCATTAAGATGAGGTATGATAAAGTTCACGGAGCGGGAAGAGTGACCGGGTTGCGGCCAGGTGAAGAGTCGGAGCCAGGAGCTGTGAATCGACCCCTGCAACCACAACTAGGTGAGTACACACACACACACACACACATAAGTATTTCTTCAGTCACAGAGTAGTCAGGAAGTGAAATAGTTTGGGAAGCCATGTAGTGGAGGCAGGATTCATTCATAGTTTAAGCAGATGTATGATAAAGCTCATGGAGCAGGGAGAGTGACCCAGTAGCAGGCAGTGAAGAGGCGTGGCCAGGAGCTATGATTAGACCCCTGGAACCACAACTAGGTGAGTACAACTAGGTGCGTATACACACGCACATACATACAAAATAATATATATATATATATTATATATATATATATATTATATATATATATATATATATATATATATAGTATACATATATATAATATTATATATATATTATATATATATATATATAAAATATATATATATATATATTATAAAATATATATTTATATATATAATATGAAATATATATATACATATTATATATATATATATATATATATATATATATATATATTTATATATATATATATATATATATATATATATATATATTTTATATTATATATATATATATATATATATATATTTATATATATATATATATATATATATATTATATGTCGGGCCGAATATGTAAAACTGGTCAATTAGCAAGAACTCATTTAAAATTAAGTCCTTTCTAAAATTTTCTAATACGTTAAAAGATATATTTTTTTCATTAATGTTGATGTAAAAAATTTTAATTTTGCACCAAGAGGAACTTAGAAAACTTACCTAACCTTATTATAACAAGAACAATTTAGTTTAGCCTAACCAACTAAATATATTTTAGATTTGTTTACATTAATTTAATATACTAAACAAACACAGTGAAATATAATTTTTTCGTTAGGTTCAGAATGATTTTGGCTAAATTATTGCATACACAAATTTTCACTTGTCCTGTATGGCAAGATGAGCGTTGCTATTTATGCCAAGATCGCAAGTTCTGCCTATTCCGCACGACATATATATATATATATATATATATATATATATATTTTATATACATAAATATATATATATATATATATATATATATATAATATATATATATATATATATTATATATATATATATATATATAAAATATTTATATTTTATATATATATATATAATATATATATGTTATATATATATATATATATATATATATATATATATATATATATATATATAATATATATATATATATATATATATATTATATATATATAAATATATATATGTATATACATATATATATATATATATATATATATATATATATATATATATATATATATATATATATATATATATTATATATATATATATATATATATATAATATATATATATATATATATATGTCGTGCCGAATAGCAGAACTTGTGATCTTGGCTTAAATAGCAACGCTCATCTTGCCAAATAGGACAAGTGAAAATTTGTGTATGCAAAAATTTCCCCAAAAATCGTTCTGAACTAACGAAAAAAAATTTTTGAGTTGTTTGTTTAGTATTAATTACGGAAAACGTTTAAAAATATTTAGTTGGGTTAGGCAAAAAATAAATTGCTCTTGTTATAATAAGGTTAGGTAATTTTCTAAGATTTTTTTTGGTGAAAATTTTAAAATTTTTTACTTAAAATTAATAAAAAAAAATTATTTTTTAAAGTAAAAGAGAAAATTTCAAAAAGGACTTAATTTTAAAATGGTTTTGCAAAATGCCCATTTTTAAATTGGGCACGAATATATATATATATATATATAAAATTTATAATATTATTTTTATATTTAAATATAAATATATTATATATTTTTATATATATATAATATATATTTTCGTGCCGAATGGGCAGAACTTGCGATCTTGGTTTAAATAGCAACGTCATCTTGCCATATAGGACAAGTGAAATTTGTGATGCAATAATTTCGAAAAAATCAATCTAAACCTAACGAAAAAATATATTTCACTTTTTGTTTTTTAATATTAAATTTATTGTAAAAAAATTTAAAAATATTTTTAGTTGGGTTAGGCTAAATAAAATTGTTCTTGTTTAAAAAGGGTTTAGGAAAGTTTTCAAAGTTTTTTTTGGGTGCAAAATTATTTTTTTTTTCTTTTAAATTAAATGAAAAAAATTTCCTTTAAATTACAAGAGAAAATTTTTTAAAAAGATTTAAATTTTTAAATGGTTTTTTGGCAAATTGCCCATTTTTTAATAT
>NC_069407.1:71775608-71805608 GCF_026875155.1 Cherax quadricarinatus
AAAAGAGGCTCCAATTTATCCTGCCCCCTACTTGTATGTCTATAACAAAAAAAAAGTTTTAAAATGATGATTAGGTACATTTGCTTGCAATAAAAAAAAAAAAAAAAAAAAAAAAAGAATAACAAAATTGCATTGACTTATTTTCAGTTTTTTTTGGAGAGCCCTAAAAAGGGTTTAAATTTTCCCTTTTAAAAATTGCTTTTACCTAAAAAATGTGAGACACCGCGTGCTTTTTTGTCTTTTAAATTAGAACTTGACACGAAATTATTCATTCCATTTACCCCTCTGCGTTTCTAATAAACCACAAAGACTAATTATCCTTGGGAGATGTTCCAGCCATTATGTCGTTGAGCCTGATTTATTTAATTTACCTCCCCCAATTTCTCCAACCTTGCATTTAACTGAATTGCTTTGCATACTTCATGTATCAGTTTATGGATTTGTGTTATGCCTTTTTCATCTCGCTTTAAACGTGACGAAAAGGGCCCTTAATTGGCTCCCTAATTTTTTGCCCCGCAAAAATTTTGGGTTTTTATTGAGAATCATCCAGTGGGCTATAAATTTATAGGACTGATCACCTGAAAATTTAAAAAGGGCCAAGAAGGTACGGGTTGGCAAGTTTTTTGATGAGTTTTGTATTGACCTTTCCTGATTTGTTTCATGTGCATTTGAGAAAGGTTTTTCTAATTGATATTTTTATTGAAATTTTTGTGCTGGTGTGCATTGGGGAAAGAGGATCGCGGAAAAGCTTCAGCGTAAAAAATTAAAAGGGGCATTTACAGCATAAAAACGTGGAAGTTGGATGACTGTTTGTTCTCTTGCTCCTCCGTCATGCTTTTCATCTGTTTTTCCCCTTAGGCTTACTGAGGCCCCAGTAAATCAACGACCCTCCCTTCCTCCCACTTTCTTTTCAACGATAGACGCCCGTGTTTTTTAAATTTGTTCCTTTGCTTTTCGCTTTTTGTGTCCCGCCCTCTTCCCCAAAGAGCACTTCTCCAAAAATTTCCTTGTTACCTCCCCCTCTTTTCTGTCCTCTCACTGATATTACAAATCCAATTGTCCCCACATTCCCCCTTCTCTTTGTTTCCTTGTTCCCCCCACAGCTTCGTCGAAGTTTTATATCTTCACCTCGGCGATGTTGTCCCGTCCCTTATTGTATACCATTGCCCCCTTTTCCCTTTCTTTTTTTAAAGATCACTAAAATTTTTTTTTTCAGTTCTTACGCACTTATATCAACCCTTCCGTATTAATTCCGCTTTGTCTATCTGTCTTGTTTTTTTCCCCTACCTTTTCCCTCTTCTCTTATTTGGGCATTTTGGGCTCCCATCTCTTTGCTCTTTGGGGTTTCACAATTTGAGTGCAAAAACCTTCCCAGATTTAGTGCCTATGATGTGTGGCTTAAGTTTTACCTTTGGTTTGGGTGTGTGGGTGTGTGTGTGTGTGTGTGTTGTGTGTGTGTGTGTGTGTGTGTGTGTGTGTGTGTGTGTGTGTGTGTGTGTGTGTGTGTGTTTTGGGTGTAAGATTGATGTGGCGCGAGTCGTCGTTGATACGGCTTTCGCGTGTGGTGTGATTCCCATCAGGGTGTTAGGGGCCAGGAAGCAACATGGCAGTGAAAAACGGGTCAGGAAGGTTTCTTTTCCCTCCAAAAATTTGATAAAAAACTTTTGTTTAAAATTTGGGGATAAAAATTAAAACAAAATTTCCTGAGTTAAACTTTATAATTAGAAACTTTATTGCAGAATTTATTTTGGGGAAATATTTGATTCACCTAAATGATGCACTTTTATCAAATGATGACACTTTTAAAAAGGATTCTAAAAAATAAAACGCGCAATCCATAATTACGGGCCCCTTAGTTTCAAAAATTTATGTTTTTAAACCACCCCTTGGGAAATTTTGTTCCTTTTTAAAAAATCATTTGTATTTTTGGGCGGGGTTAAAAAAAAAAATACCACCTTGGACATTTGCTGCGTTAAATTATAACCTGGGGGGTGTAGGAGGTATTATACCCACAGTGTAAACTGTGATGCCTGCTGACCAAAGGTTCCCGGCCCCTACAATACAAGACTGGTTTTGGGAAAAAATAAAGAGCGTATCCACTTGTGCCAAGGTGTGAGCGGTAGCGTTCCAGATTTTCTTTGGTTTTTTTTTCCCAAAATTATCATTTTATAAAATAAAAAAGAAAATAAAATCCAGGGGGAAATGGAGAATGCTTCTTCATAAGCTGCGTGCAATAAACGGGCAACTAAATTGCCAGGGAAAGGGGCCAGTAACCCCTTTTATAAAAAAAAAAATGAAAAAAAACAAAGAAAATCTTTCGTTTTTTTTTTTTGGGGGGTCACCTTGTCTCGGGGGGAGACTGCGAATGTACAAAATATTAATTAAAATTAAAAAAATAATAAATCATAAATTATTGTTTTTAATTTATTATTTTTTAATTACCAAAACGCTATAACCTATAGAGTTTTGAAAAGGTTGGTGAGAGTTTTTACCTTTGCCAAAACCTTGTTAATATAAAACTCCCCATTAACAAAATTTATTTGACAATTACCACTATGACTTATATGTTTTCAGGGGGTTTAAAATTTACTACATATGTCACAAAATCCTTTGATGATTATTAACGTGAAACCCTTTAATTACAATTTCCCTTTTCCCTTCCCAAAATCTTTTGGTTATTAAAACTTTCATCGTTGATGCAAAGCTTTGTTTCTTTCAAATTTACATCAGAATTTTAGGGCAATGGATATCCTCTCTTCCAAAAGTATATTAAATATTTTGAAAGAAGATGTTTACCAGTATTCTCCTTGATAAAGAAAAATAGTACAAGATGAGAAAATTTTCCATATTAATGCGAAAAATATAAATAAAATCGTTCAATTTTATTAAATGTCAGTCCCCTTTAAAATTATTAACGGAGTTTAAAAGGAAAAAAACTCTCGCATTTTTTTAGACCTAATTTTTAAAAGGGAAACCAAAGAATTTAAATTAAAAAATATACAGAAAACGCGAAAAATGAAAATTGTAAAAATTTTTCCCAACCCGCAGCGTCCCCCCAAATTTTTTAGACTCTGCTATTTACTGCCAGGGTTCAAAAATTTTAGAAATAATGAATCATGAAAGAGCAAGATTAAATATCAAAAAAAAAAAATTTAATAGGCAAATTTTTTAAAATTAAATAATATTTTACTTTTTAAAAAAGGACAAAGAAAAATTTAACCAAAAATCGCGGGGTCTACTTTTTCTTTAAAAGTTATAGAAATATTTTCTCTACAAAATTTTTTAAACTAAAAGGTTTTTAAAAAAACAAATTAAGAAAAAAAAAAAGAAAGATTAAAAATTTCCTTACCAAATGCGATGTTTGTCTAAAAAGTTCCTGAAAAATAAAATGCCAAAATGTAACATAAAAAAATTTTTTTGAACAAAGTTTACGGAGCTAAATTAGCATTAGAAGGGGGCAAGTGCTAATGCCATTTTATTCATGTGAGAGTTTTTAACCCCAAATTTGATTTTTTTAAACTAAGATGTTAAGAAAAAACATGATAAACCGAAATGTTTTAAAATCGGGTTTAAATTAAAAATAGTAGTTTTGCATATAAACTGGAGTCTAGAGTGTATAAATTAGACAAATTTATAATAAATATTTTTGTGAGTTTCCGCTTCCCCAAACATGTAACTCTTTTTGGTGACTTAAACTCACTGCATTCTCTGTTAAGCAAGAAGGGATTTTTGGGTCTATTTCAATTTAAATAAGTCTTTTTTTTTTTTTATTTAAAAGTTTTTCGATAAAAAAGCACGAATGATTTGGGAATCTCTTTCATCTTCTTCTTCTTTTCTTCTTCTTCTTCTTCTTCTTATTTTATTATTATTTTATTATTATTATTATTATTATTATTATTTTATTATTATTTTTATTTTTTTATCATTATTATTATATATTCGTGTTATGGGAAAAAATTGTAATTTCGACTTAAATAAAAATTTCTCTTCTTGCCGTTTAAGAAAGCGAAAATTTAATGTGCAATAATTTCGCAAAAAAACATTTGAGAAAACCCGAAAAAAATATATTTGGGGTTATCTTTTTAAATTTTAAATTTTGAAATTTACTAAAAATATTTAGTTAAATTAGGCTCCCAAAACTCTTTTCACTAAGATGAACCATGGCTGAGCCACCACTACACCCCTACTTTCAAAAAGTCCCCCCTTTTCCCAATCTGTAAAATTTTCCCTGTTTACATACTTTCCAAGGACTTTATCCCCCAACATTTTCAAGCCAAACCACACATTTTCCTCATCCCTTTCCCCGGGACCCGTCCAAGCCAATCCATCTTTTTGCTTCCGAATATGTACACCCCCTCAGGTCCCACGTCCCCTGGGCAACTGGCAGGTGGTAGACTAGTGCCGTCGACCTCATTTTAGCCAAACAGTTTCAAAAACGAAAAAACCACAGGGGAAATCCCATCCCACTACCCATGCAAAATGTTCCAGATGCTTCCCCCACGGTAATGAAAAGGGGGGGAATACCCTACCCCTTCCTTCGGGTACGGGGTAAAAAAAACGTGTATTTCATGAAGATGGTAAAGCCACTGGTTTTCCTTGACTCAAAAAAGCCTCTAAAAAACTTCATAAATTTTCATAAAAAGACTTCTGGGTGATTTGTGCAAACCCAAACTGACAAAAATTTTCCCCCGAAATCTCAAAATACACCCAAAATTATTCAAAAATGTATAATTTGGGAAACCCCGTTAGAAAAAAAATTTTATTAAATAAACACGGGTTTATTCAGCCCCCCCCTTCTTAACATTTAAAAGGGTTTCCTTGGAAAAAAAAAATACAATGACACTTGAAAAGTTCTGCTAGGGAAAACTTGTCCCGGCCCCTCTTAATTAAAAAAGCCCTTCCCTTTTGATAATCTACAAAGAAAAATTTGGTAAATTGGGAACCTGCCTCCCAACAGCTATAATTGAAGTTTTTGCCACAACCTCCTTCTTGGCCTCATCAGTGTTCAGAGTCAGAGGTTTTTTTTCCCACTCAGCCCAAAGACCATTCCCCAACCGATTCCGTTGACCCGGTTCATCACTGCCCGTCTCCCCGCGGTAAAAAATTCAAAAACAGGCTCCCCACCCCAAAAACCTATTACCCCCGTCTGAGAGGGCCACGGGGAGAACAGCCCCCTCCCTTTCCCCCCCCTGTTTTAGTCCTAGAAGCCATAAAATCTTTCGGAACCTTTTGCCCAAATTTGGTCATTCCACCGATAAGCAGGTTTTGCAAAACCAAACTTCCTCACTTTTGAGGAGTCCCACAATTTTGTTGCCTAGTAGGTAACTCCTGCAAAAGGTACATCTTTGAAATACCTACAGTAGGGCCCACCTACCCAAAAACCTTTGCATGAGCCTGACGGGGATACGGAACCCTTAAAAAAAATTTCCCAAAACCGGTGTAGGTGTCATCCGAAGGGCAAACCCCCCGCGAACAAGTGTATGTGCATTAGTGTTCCTAAAAAGATGAAACACCTGTTACCCTCCCTTTATTATGGTCAAAAGACCCAGTAAAATTAGTAAATAGCCCTTCACCGGGGTCTAGACAGCTAGTTTTTTTGGGTCCTTAGGGCAGATGAAAGAAAGAAACATTATGGTAACTAGTGTACACTGGAGAGCATTGCTGCAGCCTGGTCTTTTAAATTTTTCACAAAAGGCGGGCATTGGCCCCGTTTATTGCAATATTACGGGGAAAAGGTTTAAAACCCCCCTCCCCTTTTGACAAAGCGGGGGCCCGTGATTTGGGGGAACGGGACTCTTTCTACCCCCCCGGTGCCCGGGCCCCTGTGACAACCGTTTTTAAAACCTTCCTGGGTAGGTCCGGAAATTAGGTTTTTTAAAATTTTGGTGGTTAATGGCTGGAAAAAAGGGGTTTAAAACCTTTGAAATTTTTTTTCCCTCTCGCGGGTGGGAAAATTACCATTATTAGTATGTGGTGAAGGTAACTTAAAAAATTTTTTGGTTCCCAAAAAATCCCCCCAGCCTAAACATTATTAAAATCATTCAGATTTTTCTCCCAAAAGAATGCCTAAGTCAGGAGAAACTTTTCTCAAAAGATCCTCAACAAAATTAAGGTAATTACACCCTCATAATTGTCTACCACCCCTTTTGCAACACACCATTTAAAGTGACTCCCCTTTGGCAACATATCTCAGAGAAGTAAAAAATACCTCGGGAGCTATTTGAATATTTTCTTCCCCCCACCCCCTAAAATTTATATATGTACTTTTTAATAGATAAATACATTGAAGAAAAACACAAACTGAATAAAATGGTACATTATATAAAAGGTTATGAATCTCTCCCTCCTCCGAAGCCGGGCACGACCCCCGTATGCAGCATGTTTTTTCTCTTTTGGGGGCCAGTGATGCACTGAACATGAAAGGGGGCTCCCTTTGGGCCCCTGGAACCCAGTTTTTGGGGAAAATGTGTGACATTTTTTCCCCAGAACCAAGGCTCTGTTTCCCCATTTTTAAAAAGCTGTCAATTGATAGTTATTTGTAACCCAGTCAAAAGATAATGAAATTACACACACACGTATTATATATTTTTTATTTTATTAACCCATGGGCCTATAACACCAAGGCGGGGGGCCCAAAAAGAAAAATTTCTACCCACTCCATCACTGTCTTGACGGGGGGTTTGCTTACACTGGGGTTATAAAACTGAAACTTAACCCCCCCCCCCCTTCAGGTACAGTGCTGGCACCCCCATTCAGGATAAATTTTGGGCCCTCCGGTTTCCCTGAATCCTTTCATAAATGTTACTTTGCTTACATTTAAACAGCACGGAAAGTTTTTAAAAAACATTTTTCTCCATTACCCTATCAAATACCTCAAGCAGCGGGAAATCCGGGCCCCTCGCATAAAAAAGCTCCTTTCCCCCCTCTCTTCAACCTTTCCAGGCCTACCCACCCGTTTTCCATTTTAGATTTATAAATCTCAAAGATTCCCCTTGTGCCATTCCCTTACTGTCAAACCCACCAAAAACCCCCCTCAGCCCTCTGATAATAGTTTTGGAATCCCAACTCCCCCTTTTTTCCAAACTACAAATTTATCATTATTTTCACACCACACATGCCCTCAAACATGACTTTTCAACTGCCTCCAGATTCTCTTGTTCACTTTCACCGCCTATGCTTCCCAAAACCCATAAAAGAGTTTTGGTATAACTAGTTTGGTACATTCCCTTTTTTGTTCCAAGGACAAAGCTTTTTTTCCACAGATTCCTCAGTGTCCCACCCCCCTTTTCTTTTCTCAATTCTATGATTCACTTTCATTCTTAACTCATCTGGGCACGTCCACTCCCTAATATCGAATACACTTCTCCCCCCTGCTCTCTCACTCCAATCGATATGCAAACTTTCTTCCCCTTATCTTTTTATCCTATCCCTTACCTTTTCACTTTTGTTTGTTTCTTTTCTTTTAACCCCCCACACCCCTTCCCAAGCCCCCGCAGAACTTCTCTTACAACTTCATTTAAAAAAATAAATGAAAAACCATGGTACATCCCCAATCTATGTCTAAGACCAATTTTACGGAAATAATCTCCCTCTCTCCTACATACTCTAACCTGAGCGTCCTCTCCTCGAAAAAAACTTTTTGCATTTAGTAACTCCTCTTAACCCATACCCTAAACATCTCCATTTTCCCCCCCCTCTCACCCTGTATATCCCTTTTTCCCAAAACCCTTTAAATGCCCCCGAAAACCTTTGCCTTATCTAAATATGTTCCCTGCATGTTTCATTAGACATTTGGTCTAACCCCCCTGGTTTCCCAAAAGCCCCTTGTTTATGGGTTACCCATATCGCTTAGGCTTTTTTTTTTTTTCAGTATTAACTACCATACATTTCCCGGGTATACTCAAAGATTTTTCCCCCTTAATTTCTGCACTTTTTTACCCCCTTTGCCTTATAAAAAGGGAATTATGATTTCTTTCCCCAATCCCTGGGGATTTACCCTTCCATAATGAAAAAAAATAGTACCCCAACCCCCAAAACTTATCAGAACCTGCTTTTTATTTCCCTATATGCTAATTTTTTTTCTCCCTATCACTCTTTACTTACTTTCCCCCACCAACCACAAACCTCTAAAAATGTTTCCCCCTCTTTAGCTTTTAGGTCCCTGTCTCAATTACTCTATCACTTGGTGAAAAGGTTCCTATCTTTCTCTTAACATTCCAAATTTCTTCTCTCTCCTCTACATCCTCTTTTCCAGGTGAAACATGTTATTATGACCATTTTAGCCCAAACCCCTTATTTTAATCCACAAACCCTTGAATTTACACTTTTTATATCCCTCTTTTCCTTCCATAACCACCCTTCAACTTTATTTCTCCCCCTTCTTGGGTTAACCCCTTTCAATATCCTGATTAACCCCATTTTTTTTCTCCCTACTGAATCGCCTTTCCCTTCACTTTGTTTCACTAGGGGAGGACATCCAAATTTTTTTTTTATTCATAACACACAGTCATTTCTTTTTATCTCCACAAACATCCACCCCCAAATATGTATGTTTTAAATTTCAAATGGGCCGCTCCTACAAGCGGGGTTTCCCAAAAAAGAAAAATTTTTCTCATACATTATACACGTATTCCCAGAGGCGCTTTTCCCCTACAGTTATAAAACTAACTTAAACCCCCTCCTCAAGTACGGCATGTCTTCCCATATACAGGCCTCAAGCTCCCCTGCATGTTTCCCGAATCCCTTATAAATGTTACCTTCTCCCCTTCAACAAAGTTAAGTCTTAAAACCTTTGTTTTCATTAAAATCCTTTTTAAACTTTACGATGTTGCTGAAGTCCAAGCCCCTCGCATACAAAATTCCCCTTTTACCCCTCCCTCCAACCTTTCCTAGGGCCGCCCCCTACCCTCTTCCTTCCCTAAGATTTTTCATCTCGAAGCATTTTATTTGGGGTTTCCCCCTCTCAATGCCCAAACCACCTCAACAACCCCCTCCCACTCTTGGGAAAAAGTTTTGAAACCCCACACCACTTAACTTCCCAAAAACGAATTCTCTACATTGAAAACACCCCACCCGTTGCTCTCAAACATAACGTCTAGACTCCCCCATTTCTCCCCTTTTTAAAATTCACCACCCATGATTTTACACCCATTAAGAGCATAGTATAAAAATCTCTCTTAGATTCCCATCTTTTCTTCCGGCAACCCCTTTGTTCCACAGACTCCCAATTGACCCCTCACCTTTTTTCCCCAAACAGTTTATGTTTCACTTCATCTTTTTTAGACCATTGCTGAAATCCCTTTCCCAAAAATCAAACTTCAACTTTCCTATCTCTCCCCCCATCTATTTTCCAATCTTTTATCACCCTTTTTTTTTTTTGTTATCCTTTTTCCTATATTTTACTATTAACTTTGTTTTAATACCCCAACACATCTCAACCAAACCCCCAAAATTGTTCCAAATCTCCCCAAAGCACAGTTCATCAGCAAAGAGCAACTATGACAACCCCAATTGGGGTTAGATACTTTATGTTTAACCCCCACGTTTGCCAACATCATTTTCCTTTACTTTTCTTTTCAACTCATCTATAAAAATTTTTACTAATCATGGTGACTCACTCTCCTTGTCTAAAACCATTGGGAAATAATCCCCTATGGGAAAAAATCTCCCCCTCTCCTACATCTCTACCTGACCTCGCTTTTCCCCCATAAACCTTCACTACTTCCCGTAGCTTCCCATTCTATACATTTTAAAATCTATCACAAAGTTTCTCTATCCCCCCTGTAATCCTTTTCCAAATCCCCTAAATGCCCCAAAAACCCCTTTTTCCCTTTTCTAAATACTGTTATCTTAAAGTTTCCTGTAAACTTGGTCTACATACGCCCTACCTTTTTTAAACCCCCTTTTTATTTTCTATTACTCCCCGTCTTACCTGCGTTCTTCAATACTAACTCTTCCATAACTTTACCAGGGTATTAACTCATCTATTCTCCTATAATTTTTGCACTTCTTTTGTTCCCTTTTTCCCTTTTTACAAAAGGGAATTAGCTCTCTTACCAACCCTAGGTACCTTTCCCCCTTTTCCCTACATTTTTAAATAAAACAATCACCCAAAACTATATCCCACCTTCTTTAAACATTTCTTTTTTTAGCCAATCAATCCCGTGCTTACCCCCTTTCCTTTGACCCACCCCACGACTTTCCCCATGCAAGAGGTCTTCCCCACCCTACAAGATTATTCCTCCCTTTCCCATACACAAATCACAGCGTCCCCATCCTTTCTTTAACTGTCAATCCTTTTCCCCAGGCTTCCTCAATTATTAAACTCATCCTTATTTTTTTGATTTAACAAAATTTTTTTGAAACCCCTCACACCCTCAGTTCTCTTATTTACGTTCTTGCACTCCTTTAATTCTCTTTATCTTTCCAAAATTACTCCTCCCCCGCATCAATTCAAATTTGTGAAACCTCTCATATACAACATTTTCTCCCTTATACCAATTTTAATTTTTCCACCAATGGGTCTTCTTCCCTTTAAAGATCCCCCTTTCCCGTAACCATAAACCCCAATACTGCATTTTTTTTCCCCGATTTCCCCTAACTATACCCCTTGCGGGGTTTCAAATTGAGTTACCCAAATTTCTAATTATTCGGTCAGTCTATTGGAGCTCTCATTTGTCTTCTCCGTTTTAATTGCTTACTTTTAAAATTGGGTCTTTGATTTTCGCTTAATTTGAAATGCGAACACTTTTTAAACATTCGGTTACCTTCAATGTTAAATTTAATCTCCTCACCCTTATAATTTAACAGCCTTTGAAACTTTCAAAAAAAAACTTTTGAAGTTTTTTCCTGGGGGTTAAATTAAAACATCTACGTAATTCTAAAATAATTAGTTTTATACTGAAAAAGAGACTTAACAAGGTTTTAAAATTTGATATTCTCGGGGCCTCAGAGTTAAAGGAAAAAAAGTTAAAGAAGAGAATTGACGATAAATTGTCCGTTTTTTTTGTTTGTTCTTTTTAGTCCAGGGGAGTGTACGTTGGGAGGTCCCTTTGTGAGGTACCGGGTGATGTACCGTTGATGAGTGTACCGTTGTGGTGTACCGTTGGTGAGGTACCCTTGGGGAGTGTACCCATGGTGGGGGTACCCTTGGGGAGTGTACCCTTGGTGAGTGTACCGTTGGTGAGTGTACATTGGTATGACCCCTTGGTGAGTGTCCCCTTTGGTGATGTACCGTTGGTGAGTGTAGCGTTTGGGGAGGTACCCTTGGTGAGTGTTCCCTTTGGGGAGTGTACCCTTGGGGGTGTCCGTTGGGGAGTGAACCTTGGGGATTGCGTTGGTGGTTACCGTTGGGGAGTGTAGGGTTGGTGAGGTAGCGTTGGTGAGTTGTAAGGTTGGTGATGACCCTTGGGGGTGTACCCTTGGTGAGTGTACCGTTGGTGAGTGTACTGTTGGTGAGTGTACCTTGGTGAGTGTTTCCCCTTGGGGAGGTTGTAGCGTTGGTGAGTGTACCTTGGTGAGTGTACCGTGGGGAGTGTACCCTTGGGAGTGTACCGTTTGGTGGGTGTCCCTTGGTGAGTGCAGCGTTGGAGGTACGTTGGTGAGGTACCCTTGGGGAGGGGACCGTTTGGGGAGTGTGCGTTTGGGGAGTGTACCGTTGGTGAGTGTACCGTTGGTGAGTGTATGTTGGTGATGTGTTTTTGAGTGTACGTTGGTGGTTTCCTTGGGATGTACCTTGGTGAGTTAGCGTTGGTGATGTACGTTTGGGGAGTGTGCGTTGGTGAGTTAGCGTTTTTGGTGTACCCTTGGTGAGTGAGCGTTTTTGGGGCGTTGTAAGTGTGCGTTTGGGGATGAGGTTGGTGGGGGTGTAGCGTTGGTGAGTGGAGCGTTGGGAGTGTTTGCGTTTGGGGAGTTACCTTGGAGTGTACCCTTGGTGAGTGTACCCTTCGAGGTACCCTTGGTGATGTAGCTTGGTGGGGTACCTTGGTGAGTGGGGCGTTGGGGAGTTACCCTTTGGGGAGTGTACTTGGTGAGTGTACCCCTTGGTGAGGGACTTGGTGAGTGTACGTTTGGTGGTGTACCGTTGGGGAGTGTCCCTTGGGGAGTGTACCGTTTTTGAGGTTAGGTTGGGAGGGACCCTTGGGGGTGTACCGTTTGGGGAGTGTACCGTTGGGAGGACCCTTGGGGAGTGTAGCGTTGGTGATGTACCGGGGAGGTACGTTGGGAGTGTAGGGTTGGTGAGTGTACCCTTTTTGATGTACCGTTGGGGGTTCGTTTGGGAGTGTACCCTTGGGAGTGTACCGTTGGTGAGTGTACCGTTGGTGAGTGACCCTTGGTGAGTGTAGGTTGTGAGTGTAGCTTGGTGGTGTACCCTTGGGGATGTCCGTTGGGAGTGTACCGTTGGTGATGTCCTTGGTGAGGAACCCTTGGTGATGTACGTTGGGGAGTGTACCGTTGGGGGAGTGTAGGGTTGGTGAGTGTGCGTTGGTGGTGTAGCTTGGTGAGGGGACCGTTGGGGATGACGTTGGGGATGTCCCTTGGTGGTGTACTGTTGGGGTGTCGTTGGGGGGTGTACGTTTTTGATGTGCGTTGGTTTAGTGTCCGTTGGGAGTGACCTTTGGTAGTGTACCGTTGGGGAGGTACCGTTGGGGAGTGCGCGTTGGGGGTGTACCGTTGGTGGTGTACCCTTGGGGGATTTACCCTGGTGAGTTTACGTTTTGGGGGTGTACCGTTGGGAGTGTACCGTTTGGGGATGTACCGTTGGGGAGTGTACTGTTTTGGGAGTTTACCCTTGGTGAGTGTAACCCTTTGGGGAGTTACGTTGGGGAGTTACCGTTGGGGTGTAGCGTTGGGGAGTTTAAGGGTTGGTGAGGTAGCTTGGTGAGTGTACCGTTGGTTAGTGTAGCGTTGGGAAATTAGCGTTTATGGTGTAGCGGGTGGGGTGTACGTTGGGGAGTGTAGCGTTGGGGTGTAGCGTTGGTGAGTGTACGTTGGTGAGTGTACCCTTGTGATGTACCCTTTGGGGAGTGTACGTTGCTGAGTTTACCCTTTGGGAGTTAGCGTTGGTGGGTTTTTTCCTTGGGGATGTAGCGTTTGGGGGTGTACGGTGGGGGTGTACCGTTGGGGAGTGTACCCTTGGGGGTGTAGCGTGGTGAGGTTTCCCTTGTGATGTACGTTGGTGAGTTTACCCTTGGATTTCCGTTGGTGGTGGCTTGGGGGTTAGTTGGTGAGGTCCGTTGGTAGTGACCGTTGGTGAGTGTACCGTTGGGTGTGCTTGGGATGTACCGTTTGGGGAGTGAGCTTGGTGAGTGTAGGGTTTGGGGAGGTCCGTTTCGGAGTGTACCTTGGTGGTGTCCGTTTGGTGATGTCCGTTTTTGAGTGTCCGTTTGGGGAGGTAGCGTTGGTGAGTGACCGTTGGGGGGTACCCTTGGTGACGTCCCCGGGGGGTGTACCGTTGGTAAGTGTAGTTTTTGGGTGTAGGGGTTTTGGTGAGTGACCCTTGGTGAGTGTACGTGGGGAGTGAACCCTTGGGGGAGTGACCGTTGGTGGTGTACCGTAGGTGATTTTTAGCGGGTTTGGGGAGTGTCCCCTTTGGGGAGGTAGCGTTGGTGAGTATGGGTTGGTGAGGTCCCCTTTGAGGACCGTTGGTGAGTGACCGTTGGGGGAGGTACGTTTGGGAGGTACCCTTTGGTGAGTGTACCCTTGGTGAGTGAGTTGGGGGTGCCTTGTGAGTGTCCGTTGGTGGTGACGTTGGTGGGGGTTACCGTTTGGGGAGTGTACCCTTGTTGAGGGGACGTTCTTGATGTAGCGTTGGGGAGTGTACCCTTGGGGAGGTACCCTTGGGGGTGTACCGTTGGTGAGTGACGTTGGGGAGTGTACCGTTGGTGAGTGTACCGTTGGGAGTGTACTGTTGGGGGTGTAGCGTTGGTGAGGTAGTGGTGGGTACCCTTGGGAGGTACCCTTGGTAGTGTACCCTTGGGATGTACCCTCTGGTGAAAAGTTGGGATTACCCTTTTGAGTTAGCGTTGGGGGTGTACCGTTTTGAGTGTAGCGTTGGTGGTGACCGTTGTGAGTGTGCGTTGGGGATGTACCGTGGTGATTTTTCCGTTTGGGGAGTTGTCCGTTTTTTTGAGTGTACCCTTGGTGAGGTCCGTTGGTGAGTGTACCCTTGGTTTTGTAGTTGGGAGTGTACCCTTGGGGAGTGTACCCTTGGGGTTACGTTGGTGATGCAACGTTGGTGGGTACCGTTGGTGAGTGTACCCCTTGGGGAGTTAACCCTTTGAGTGTACCGTTGGGGAGTGTACCCTTGGGGAGGTACGTTGGGGATGTCCGTTGGGAGTGTAGGGTTGGGGAGTGTAGGGTTTGGTGGTGCACCGTTTGGGGAGGTAGCGTTTGGGGATGTACCTGGTGGTGTACCCTTTTTGAGTGTACCGTTTGAGGTAGGCTTGGTGAGTGTAGGGGTTTGGGGATGTACCCTTTGGGGGTTTTCCGTTTTGAGTGTTCGTTGGTAGGTACCCTTGGTGAGTGTACCGTTTGGGGTGTAGCGTTGGTGAGGTACCTTGTGAGTGTACCCTGGTGATTTGCGTTGGTGGTGTACCCTTTGGGGAGTGTACCCTTGGTGATGTAGCTTGGGGATTTTGCTTTTTGATTTACCCTTGGTGAGTGTTGCGTTGGTGAGGTACCGTTGGGGAGTGTAGCGTTGGTGAGTTTCCGTTGGTGGGTTTTAGCGTTGGTGAGTGTAGCGTTGGAGGACCGTTGGTGATGTAGCGTTTTGGGGATGTACCGTTGGTGAGTGTAGCGTTTGGGGAGTGTACCGTTTTGGGGGGTTTACCGTTTGGGAGTGTACGTTGGTGAGTGTACCCTTGGTGAGTGTAGCGTTGGTGAGTGTTTCCGTTGGTGAGTGTTTCCATTGGTGAGTGTAGCTTGGTGGTGTAGGCTTGGTAGGGACCGTTGGTAAATGTAACCGTTGGTGAGGTACCCTTGGTGGGTTTACGTTGGGGGAGTGTGGGTGGTGTCCGTTGGTGAGTGAGGCTTGGTGAGTGTAGAGTTGGGGAGGTACCGTGGTGAGGTAGGCTTGGTGAGTGTAGCGTTGGTGAGGTACCGTTGGGGAGTGAGGCTTGGGGAGTTAGGCTTGGTGAGTTAGGCTTGGTGGTTTTTAGGGGGTTGGGGAGTGTAGGCTTGTGAGGTAGGCTTGGGGATGTACCGTTGGGGAGTGTTGGCTTGGTGGGTAGGTTGGGGTGTAGGGTTGGTGAGTGTGCGTTGGTGAGTGTAGGGTTGGTGAGTGACCCTTTTGGGGAGTGTGGCTTGGGGAGTGAGGGTTTGGGGATGTAGGTTTTGGGGAGGACGTTGGTGAGTTAGGGTTAGTGATGTAGGGTTGGTGATGTTGGGTTGGTGACTATAGGGTTGGTGAGTGTAGGGGGGTGAGTGGGTTGGGTGGTGTAGGGTTGGGGATGTAGGGTTGGTGAGGTAGGGGTTGGGGAGTGTAGCATGGTGGTGTGCGTTGGGGGGGTAGCGTTTGGGATGTAGGTTGGAGAGGTAGCGTTTGGGGATTGCGTTTGGGGATTTTCGTTTGGGAGTGTAGCCCTTTTGGGAGTGTAGCGTTGGTGGTGTGCGTTGGTGGTGTAGCTTGGTGATGTGGTTGGGGAGTGTCGTTGGGGATGTAGGGTTTGAGTGTAGCGTTGTGAGTGTAGCGTTAGTGAGTGTACCTTGGTGAGGTAGGTTCGGGAGTGTAGCGTTTGGTGAGTGTCGTTGGTTATGTAGCGTTCGTGGTGAGGTTGGGGGTGAGGGTTGGTGATGTAGGTTGGTGGTGTAGGTTGGTGAGTGTGGGTTGGTTTAGTGTAGCGTTGGGGAGGTAGCGTTGGGGAGTGTAGGTTGGTGGTGTGGGTTGGGATGTAGGGTTGGTGAGTGTAGGATTGGGGTGAGGGTGGGGATGTAGCTTGGTGAGTGTAGCGTTGGTGATGTAGGGGTTGGTGAGTGTCGTTTGTGGTGTGGTTAGTGAGTGTAGCCTTTGGGGAGTGTGCGTTCGGGTGTTGCGTTGGTTGGGGTTTTTGCGTTTGGGGGTGTACGTTCGTAGGTGCGTTGTGATTAGGGTTTGGGGAGTGAGGGGTTGGTGATGTGGGTTGGTGGTGAGGGGTTGGTGAGTTTAGCGTTGGTGAGTGTAGCGTGGTGAGTGTGGGGGTGAGTGTAGGGTTGGTGAATGTAGGGTTTGAGGTGTGGATTTGGGGAGTGTAGGGTTTGGGGAGGAGGTTTGGGGGTGTACGTTGGGAGGTAGGCTTTGGGGAGGTTTGGGGTTGGGGGGTGTAGGGTTGTGAGTGTTTGGGGTTTGGTGAGTGTTTTGGTTTTTGAGTTTAGGGGTTTGGGGAGTGTAGGTTGGTGAGGTGGGTTGGTGATGAGGGTTGGTGAGTGTAGGGTTGGTGAGGAGGGGGGGTGAGTGTAGATTGGTGAGGTAGCGTTGTGGTGTAGCGTTGGTGAGTGTAGCGTTGGGGAGAGTAGCTTGGGGATGAAACTTGGGAGTGTAGGTTGGGGGAGGGGTACGTTGGGAGTGTAGCGTTGGTGAGTGTAGCGTTGGTGGGTGTAGCGGGAGTGTAGCGTTTTGAGGTGCGTTGGTGATGTGCGTTGTGAGTGTAGCGGGTGAGTGAGGGTTTTTGAGTGTACGTCGTGAGTGAGCGTTGGGTGAGTTGTAGCGTCGTGAGTGTGGGTTTGTGGGTAGCGTTGGTGAGTGTAGCGTTCGGAGTGTAGCGTTCGTGATGTAGCGTTGGTGAGTGTAGGGTTTGGGGATGTAGCGTTTTCGTGGTGTAGCGTTGGTGGGGCGTTGGTGAGGGTACGTTCGTGATGTAGCGTTGGTGAGTGGCGTTGGTGGTTTGGGGTTTGGGGGTGTGGGTTGGTGATGTAGGGTTTGGTGAGTGTGCGTTGGTGGGTAGGTTGGGGAGTGTAGGGTTTTTGGTGTAGGGTTGGTGGTGTGGGTTGTTTAGTGTAGGGATGGTGGTGTATTGTTGGTGGTGTAGGGTTGGTGAGTGTAGCGTTGGGGGTGTACGTTTGGTGGGTAGCGGGGTGAGTTTGCGTTGGGGGAGTGAGCGTTGGGGAGTGAAGCGTTGGTGAGTGTAGGTTGGTGAGTGAGGGTTGGTGAGTGTAGGTCGGTGAGGTGTAGCGTTTGGTGGGTAGCGTTTGAGTGTAGCGTTTTTGGTGTAGCGTTTGGTGAGTGTGCGTTGGTGATGTGCGTGGTGGTTTAGGGTTTGGGAGTGTAGGGTTTGGAGGTGGGGTTTTTGAGGTAGGGTTGGTGAGTTTTGGGGTTTGGGGAGTGTAGGGTTTGGGGGTGTTGGGGGGGGAGTGTGGGTGGGAGGTAGGGTTGGTGAGTGTAGGGTTGGGGAGTTAGGGTTGGTGAGTGTGGGTTTGGGGAGTGTTGGGTTGGTGAGGGAGGGTTGGGTGGTGTAGGGTTGGTGATTAGGGGTTTGGGGGTGTTGGGTTGGTGATGTTTTGGTTTGGGGGTGTTGGGTTGGGGAGTGTTGGGTTGGTGAGTGTAGGGTTGGTGAGTGTAGGGTTGGTATTACAAAAAAAGTAATTTTTAAAATGAAGATGTTATTAAGATTTACTCCTTTTGTAATAAAGAGTTCGGGATACATAAATACACACATTAATATAAATTAATCTTTAATATATAAAAATAAAACTATCTTTGGTCTAGAGGTATTTGAACTATGATATATAATAATATGTACATGTTACTATAATAAATTATAATCAGCATTTTACTAAAATATAATTAATAACCTACACAGGGTACAACTCTGACACTACTGTCACTATATATATATATCTCTATGCTAAAACAATAAATTATAAATAACATTTTTATAATAATAAATTACAATCAACTGCCTCTCACGACACGAAGTCAGTCACACGACACTGTTCAGTGTACACTACAACCAGGCCATCTTCAGTGTCCACGACACCCTTTTCATCTCAGTGTTCCACTACGGTCCTGTGCATAAACTCAGTGTTCCACTCCATCGTACGTCCCTCAGTGTCACACTACGGTCCTGGCCCAGTTCAGTGTAACACTCCAACCTTTTCTTCATGTAATGTCCCACTAAACAGCATCTGACGACTCGGCCCACAGTTGATCAACGTAGACGGTGAGTCCACAGACATCACCCGGTAGTCCAGTAAATCCTCTCCAAAGGCGGTTGACACACCGCTAGCCGAACACCATGCTGCAAGCTCACTGAATGCGGCCGTCAAGTAACTGAGGCCAACAGATCAGTGAGCTGCGGTGGCGGTTTTCAACGCGTGATAGGGACGATTCGGTGGTCAGGTACCTACTGCATAGACGTGTACCTGAGGATTAGGTACTTAATGTTGAACCGTAGAGTGTACCTTCGGTGGTCGGGTACTAATGCTTTTGGTGTGTACAGGAGGCGTCAGGTACTAATTTTTTAAAGCCCGTAGCTGTACCTTCGGTGGTCGGGACTACTGCTTTGGTGTGTCGCGAGGCGCTCTGGTAATACTGTTACTAAAAGCAATAGACGTGTACCCCTTCGGGGTCAGGGACCTATGCTTAGGTGTGACGGAGGCATCAGGGTTTGCTCTAAGGCCCCCAGCAGCCCCCACATTGGGTTTGATGCGCCCCCATGGGCTGCCGGCGGCAGGTTAACTATTTAACCCTAGTTTGGCAGGGGCCGCAAAACCCCCCCAAAAAGGACCGAACACAAAAATTTTAAAGTAATATGAAACCCAACCGTCATCCCGGATATGATCGTCCCCCGAAATCTTCTAGTAATCTTATCATCCCCGGCAGGCCCTCTATATTACAAAAAAAGTAATTTTTAAAATGAAGATGGTAAGATTTACTCCCTTTTTTAATAAAGAGTTCGGGATACATAAAACCCCATTAATATTAAATTTAAACTTTTAAAATATAAAATCAATTCTTTTTGGGTTTGAGTATTTGAAATATGTTAATAATAAAATTACATGTTTTATAATAAATTTAATCAGATTTTACTAAAAATAAATTAAAAAACCCTAACAGGGTAAAATCTTGAAATACGTCCTTTATTTATAATTTTCTTGCTAAAAAAATAAATTATAAATAACATTTTTTTATAAAAAATTACAATAAATGCCCCTTTAGACACGAAGTCAGTCAACGACATGTTCAGTGTCATAAACCCGGCCTCTTCAGTGTCCCCCGACCCCTTTTATCTCAGTGTTCCATACGGGCCTGTGATACTCGGTTCCCCTCCATCGTACGTCCTCGTGTCAATACGGTCCCGGGGTTCGTGTAACACTCCAAAATTTTCTTCGTAAAGTCCCATAAACGATTGCGACCCGGCCCCCAGTTGATCAAGTAGACGGTTTTGGGCCAAGACATCACCGGTTTGTCGTAAAACCTCTCCAAAGGCGGTTGGGGCACACCCCAGCCGAACACATGCTGCAAGTCATGAATGGGCCGTCAAGTAACTGAGGCCAAAGTCATGGCTGCGGTGAGCGGGTTTTCTAACGCCAGAGATAGGGTACGATTGGTGGTCAGGTCCTATGCATAGCGTGTACCTGAGGAGTTCAGGTACTTAATTTTTAAGCCCGTGACGTGTACCCCTTGGTGGTCAGGTACTACTGTTAGGTGTGTACAGCGAGGCGCTAGGTACTAAATTTCTAAGCCCGTAGCGGTACCTTTCGGGGGTCAGGTACCTACTGCTTAGGGGGTCAGCGAGGCGCTCTGGTACTCCTGTTTCTAAAGCCAAAAGGTGTACCCCTTTGGTGGTAGGTACCTACTGCTTAGGTGTGTACCCTGAGGCCCCCAGGTTTACTGCTTAAAGGCGGCCCGCAGCCCCCACATGGGTTTGTGACGCACCAGTGGTACTGCGGCCGGCGGTTTAAAATTTAACCCCTAGTTTGGCAGGGGCCCCAACGTTGGTGAGTTGGGTTGGTGAGTGTTGGGTTGGTGAGTGTAGGGTTGGTGGTGTGGGTTTGGGGGGTAGCGTTGGTGAGTGTTTTCGTTGGGGTGTAGCGTTGGGAGTTTAGGGGTTTGGGGAGTGTAGGGTTGGTGAGTGTTGGGTTGGTGGGGTAGGGTTGGTGGTGTGGGTTTGGGAGTGTAGGGTTTGGGGAGTGTAGGGTTGGTGGTGTTTTGGGTTGGTGAGTTTAGGGTTGGTGAGGAGGGTTGGGGGTGTTGGGTTGGTGGTTTTTAGGTTGGGGTGTAGGGTTGGTGAGTGTAGGGTTTGGTGAGTGTTGGGTTTGGGGAGTATAGGGTTGGAAGAGGTTGGGTTGGGGTGTAGGGTTTGGTTTAGTGTAGGGGGTTGGGGAGGTAGGGTTTGGGGGTGTTGGGGTTTGGGGAGGGTGGGTTGGTGGGTGGGTTGGTGAGGTGCGTTGGTGGTTAGCGTTGGTGGTGTTAGGGTTGGTGGTTTTGGGGTTTGGGGGTTTTGGGGTTTGGGGGTGTAGGGTTGGTGGGAGGGTTGGTGAGTTTTGGGTTGGGAGTTAAACGTTGGTGAGTGTAGGTTGGTGGTGTCGTGGTGAGTGTAGCGTTGGTGAGTGTAGCGTTGGGGGTTGAAGCGTTGGTGAGTGTAGCGTTGGTGAGTTAGGGTTGGTGGGGGTAGCGATGGTAAATTTGTAGCGTCGGGGAGTGTGGCGTTGGGGAGGGGGTAGGTTGGTGAGTGTAGGTTGGTGAGGTAGGTTGGTGAGGTAGCGTTGGTGATGTAGGTTGGGGAGTGTAGGGGTTTGGGGAGTGTGGGGTGAGTGTAGGGTTGTGAGTGTAGGGTTTGGGGATGGAGGGGTTTGGGGAGTGTTGGGTTGGTGAGTGAGGGTTTGGGAGGTGGGTTTGGGGGTGTGGGTTGGTGAGTGTGGGGTTTGGGGAGTTAGGGTTGGGGAGTTTTTGGGTTGGTGAGTGTTGGGTTGGTGAGTGTGGGTTGGTGAGTGTGGGTTGGTGAGGTTTTTGGGGGTTGGGGAGTGTTGGGTTGGGGAGTTGGGGTGGTGGGGTGTGGGTTGGTGAGTGTAGGGTTGGTGGGTAGGGTTGGTGGTGTAGGGTTGGTGGTGTGGGTTGGTGGTGTGGGTTTGGTTTGGGGTTGGGGTTGGGAGTGTTGGGTTGGTGAGTGTTTGGGTTTTGGGGGGGTTGGGGTTGGGGTGGTGGGTTTTGGGGAGTGAGGGTTGGTGGGTGAGGGTTGGTGGTGTGGGTTGGGGTGGGAGGGGGTGAGTGTTTGGGTTTGGGGAGTGTAGGTTGGGGTGTAGGGTGGGGTGTAGGGTTGGTGGTGTTTGGGGGGGTTGGGGGTTTTGGGGTGGGGTTGGGTGTAGGGTTGGTGGGGGTTGGGTGGAGTGTAGGGGTTGGGGGTGTATGGGGGTTTGGGGGTGTAGGGTTGGGGAGTGTTGGGTTGGGAGTTAGGTTGGTGGTGGTGTTGGGGGTAGGGTTGGTGAGGTTTTGGGGGGGGGGAGTGTAGGGTTGGGAGTGAGGGTTTGGGGGTGTTGGGTTGGTTTAGGTGGGTTTGGGGGGTGGGTTTGGGGGTGTAGGTTGGTGAGGTAGGGTTGGGGAGTGTAGGGTTTGGGGGTTTGGGTTGGTGGTGTAGGGTTGTTTTGGGGTAGGGTTTGGGAGTGTAGGGTTTGGGAGTGTTGGGTTGGTGAGTGTAGGGGGTTTTGGGGAGGTAGGGTTGGTGAGTGTAGGGATTGGTGGTTGGGTTTGGGGGTGTAGGGTTGGGAGTGTAGGGTTTGGTGAGATTGGGTTGGTGGGTAGGGTTGGGGGAGGTAGGGGTTGGGGAGTGTAGGGTTGGTGAGTTAGGGTTGGCGGGTAGGGTTGGTGAGTGTTGGGTTGGGGTTAGGGTTGGGAGTGTGGTTGGTGATGTAGGGTTGGTGAGTGTAGGGGGGTGAGTGTAGGTTGGTGGGTAGGTTGGTGGTTAAGTTGATGAGGTTTGGGGTTGGTGAGTGAGGGTTTGGTGATGTGGGGTGGTGAGTGTAGGGTTGGTGAGTGTTGGTTGGTGAGGAGGGGTTTGGGGAGTGTGGGTTGGGGAGTGTAGGGGTTTTGGGGAGGTTGGTTGGTGGGTAGGTTGGTTAGTGAGGGTTGGTGGTGTAGGGTTGGTTTGAGTGTGGGGTTTGGGAGTTTGGGTGGTGAGTGTAGGTTGGTGGGTGTTGGGTTGGTGGGTAGGGGTTTGGTGGTGTAGGTTGGGAGTGTTAGGGTTGGTGGGTAGGTTGGTGAGTGTGGGTTTGGGGAGTGTAGGGTTTGGGAGTGTTGGTTGGTGGTGAGGGGTTTGGGGAGTGTAGGGTTGGTGAGTGTAGGGTGGTGGTGTTGGGTTGGTGGTGTGGGTTGGTGGTGTAGGGGTTTGGGGAGTTGGGTTTGGGGAGTGTGGGGTTTGGGGAGTTAGGGTTGGTGGTGTTGGGTTGGTGGTGTGGGTTGGTGAGTGTGGGGGTTGGTTAGGGGGGTGAGGTTGGTTGGGAGGTTGGGTTTGGTGGGTGGGTGGGGTGTAGGGTTGTGAGTGTGGGTGGTGAGTGAGGGTTTGGGGTGTTGGTTGGTGATGTGGGTTGGTGAGTGTAAGGTGGTGAGTTAGGGTTTGGGGAAGTGGGTTTGGGGGTGTAGGTTGGTGAGTGTGGGGGTGGGGTGGGTTGGGGGGGTGTGGGGTTGGGGAGTGTTGGGTTGGGGTGTTGGGTTGGTGAGTTTTTTGGGGTTTGGGGAGGAGGGGTTTGGGGATGTGGTTTGGTATGTAGGGTGGTGATTAGGGTTGGTGAGTGTAGGGTGGGAGTTTGGGTTGGGAGGGAGGGGGGTGGGGGTGTTGGGTTGGTAAATGGGTTTGGTGGGGTGGGTTGGTGAGTGTGGTTTGGGGAGTGAGGGGGTGGTGTTGGGTTTTGGTTAATTTTAGGTTTGGGGGTGAGGTGGTTTTGGGGGTGGGTTGTGAGTTAATTTTGGTGTAGGGTTGGTGAGATAGGGTTATGTTTTTATTATTGGATTTTGGGTTTGGAGGAGGGTTGGATTGTAGGGGGGGGAATTGGGAAGGTTTGAGTGTAGGTTTGGGGTTTAAAGGGAATGAAAAAAGGGGGGAAAAGGTTTATGGGTTTGGGGAGGTAGGTTTAGGTAATGGGAGGGGTTTTGTTTGGTGTAGGGTTTGGGAAATGAGGGTTGGTGAGGTTATTTATGTTTTTGATGTAGGGTTGGGATTGGGTGGGAGGGGTTGGGGAGTTTAGGTTTTTTGGGTTTTAATATTTTGTAGTTTGGTTTAGTTTGGTGGTTTGGGGGTTTATTATTTTAAAATGGGGATTAATTTTGGTTAAATTTTTATTAATTGGTGGGTGTTAGGGGGTGATTTTTTGGGTTTTATTTTTGGGTTTTTATTTTTATAGGTATAGTGAGTGTAGGGAGGTTGTGAGGTGTAGTGTTAGTGAAAGTAGTGTTGGGAAAAGGATGGTGGTGGTGATGTGGGTTGGTAATTGTAGGGATTAGTGTGATACGTGGTGCAGGGTGTAGTGTTAGTGAAGTAATGTGGTAAGTAGGATGGTGGTGGTGAGTGGAAGTGATGGTGAATGTACAATGAAAAAAAAAATTCTTTCCAATTTCTAATCATTTGTATCATTTAGTGATTTGTGAAAAGGCAATATGAGAGGGTGGATAGGGGGGGAGGCAATGTGGCAGATGTTGCCAGCTGATGATATAGGATAAGGTTACTGAAAGCAGTGAAAAGCTTTTTATGAGGATATTAGGCTCAGTTAGAGTATGTCAGGAGAGAGGTAGATTATAAGAACATAAGGAACATCAAGAACGATGGAAACCACTGCAGAAATTTTCCACTGGCACATGCGAAGGCAGTCAAGTCTCCTACCGGCATTAAGGCCAAAGCACCCAACCTAGTCAGGTCCAGGTCACATTGACTTAAGGGAGGAACACGGCAACCGACCTGGTAGCACAAGCTATCCGGTCTAACTCACACCCACGCCACAATCTACTCATGTATTAATCCAACTATTTTTAAAGCTACACAACGTTCTGGCCTCTATAACGGTAAACTTGGAGTTTGATCCACTCATCCCACAACTCTAATACCAAACCAGTACTTTCCTTAATCCTTCCTTGAATCTGAATTTTTTTCCAACTTTAAAACCATTGCTGCGAGTCCTTCTAGGCTTAGATATTTTCAGCACACTATTAACATCCCCATTATTTTATCCTGTCTTCCATTTAATACACCTCGAATCCAATATCCCCCCTAATTCCTACGTCTTTCTAGAGAGTGCAGTTTTCAGGCCCTTAGTATGCATACGCAAGATGTGTGATGTCACCCATGGTTGTTCAATATATTTTATAGATGGGGTTGTAAGAGAAGTGAATGCGAGGGTCCTTTGCATGAAGGAGTGGAGTTAAAAGATAAAGACATCAAACACAAAGTAGGAGTTGTCACAGTTGCTCTTCGCTGAATGACACTGGTGATTTTGGATTTTTGAAGAGAAGTTGCAGAGGTTGGTGTAATGACATTGGCAAGGTATGTAAAAGAAGAAAATTAAAAGTGAATAGAGGAAAGAGTAAGGTGATGAGGATAACAAAAAGATTAGGTGACGAAAGATTGGATATCAGATTGAAGGGAGAGAGTATGGAGGAGGTGAATGTATTCAAATATTTAGAAGTGGAGGTGTCAGCAGATGGATCTATGAAGGATGAGGTGAATCACAGAACTGATGAGGGGAAAAGGGTCAGTGGTACACTTAGGAGTCTCTGGAGGCAAAGACCTTTGTCCGTGGAAGGAAAGAGGGAAATGTATGAGAGAATAGATGTACCAACACTCTTATTTAGGTGTGAAGCATGGGTGATGAATGTTGCAACGAGAAGAAGGCTGGAGGCAGTAGAGATGTCATGTCTGAGGGCAATATGTGGCGTGAATGTACTGCAGAGAATTCGTAGTTTTGATATTAGGAGGTGTGGGATTACGAAAACTATTATCCAGAGGGCTGAGGAGGGGCTGTTGAGGTTGTTCGGACATGTAGAGAGAATGGAACAAAACAGAATTACTTCGAGAGTGTATAACTCAGTAATGGTGGGAAGGCGGAGTAGAGGTCGGCCTAGGAAAGGTTGGACGAATGGGGTAAAGGAGGTTTTGTGTGCAAGGGGCTTGGACTTCCAGTGAGCATGCATAAGCGTATTTGATAGGAGTGAATGGAGGAAAATGGTTTTTAATACTTGATATGCTATTAGAGTGTGAGCAAATTAACATTTATGAAGGGATTCAGGGAAACCGGCAAGCCGGACTTGAGTCCTGGAGATTGGAAGTACAGTGTCTGCACTCTGAAGGAGGGGTGACAATGTTTCAGTTTTATAATCCTAGTGTAAAGCACCCCTCTGGCAAGACAGTGATGGAGTGAATGATGATGAAAGTTTTTCTTTTTCTGGCCACCCTGCCTTGGTGATAATCGCCAGATGTGTTAATAAAGTAAAAAATAAATATATATGTGTGTGTGCATATACACTTATCATCTGTTGACTGGGGTAAAGAGAAGAGCTATCAATATGACAGCTTTCTAAACGCTATACATGCTGCCCAAAGAACATTTATCCCGTATAAAAAAATTGGAATAGAAATGACTCAAAATGGATGAATAATTGGCTGAAATATCTCTCAGGGCAGAAGAAAGGAATTTAGAGGTGCATTAAAAGAGTTGAGGGTCATCTTAAGAATTAATATATTGACATTAAGAGAGACGTTAAAAATGGAATAAGAACAGCTAAACGGGACTAATAAATTAATGTTGCTAGTGATTCGAAAACCGACCCAAAAGATTATTTTTCCAGATATATAAGAACATAAGAAAGAAGGAAATAAATGGTATAAAATACCGACACAATGGCAATATAAACACAAATGCAGTATAATGTGATCCTTTATTGACTACGTTTCGCCCACACAGTGGGCTTTTTCAAGTCACAAACAGAACTACCTGGGGTGGAAGGAACGCGAGTATTTATAGTCCGGCTGAGGTCAGGTTAAGAATGCTGCATCTGATGATGTACCGAGTTGGGTTGTAGAGTCTAAAAACTTGGGTAGCTTGGAAAGGAGACTGGACAAGTTTGTGAGCAGACCTTCTACAGTGTTCTTATGTGGGATAGCGATGAAGAAGTTTCTTGGCAAGTGGTTCAGCTATGTTATAGTGGCTTCTATAACATAGCTGAACCACTTGCCAAGAAACTTCTTCATCGCTATCCCACATAAGAACACTGTAGAAGGTCTGCTCACAAACTTGTCCAGTCTCCTTTCCAAGCTACCCAAGTTTTTAGACTCTACAACCCAACTCGGTACATCATCAGATGCAGCATTCTTCACCTGACCTCAGCCGGACTATAAATACTCGCGTTCCTTCCACCCCAGGTAGTTCTGTTTGTGACTTGAAAAAGCCCACTGTGTGGGCGAAACGTAGTCAATAAAGGATCACATTATACTGCATTTGTGTTTATATTGCCATAAGAAAGAAGGAACACCGCAACAGGCCTACTGACCCATGCGGAGCAGGTGCATGTGTCCCCCCCGGATTAGCCCAATGACCCACCCACCCCGGATTAGCCCAATGACCCACCCAGTCTGGTCACCTCCACTCAAGGAAGGAGCACGGCACCAGACCCAGCAGCACAAGCTAGTCAGGTCCAACTCACTCCCACCCACACCCACTCATGTATTTATCTAACCCATTTTTAAAACTACACAACGTTTTAGTCTCAATAACTGTACTCGGGAGTTTGTTCCACTCATTCACAATTCTATTACCAAACCAGTGCTTTCCTATATCCTTCCTGAATCTGAATTTTTCCAAGTTGAAGCCATTGCTGCGAGTCCTGTCTTGGCTGGAAATTTTCAGCACACTATTTACATCCCCTTTATTTATTCCTGTTTTCCATTTATACACCTCGATCATATCCCCCCCTAATTCTACGCCTTTCGAGAGAGTGCAGATTCAGGGCCCTCAGTCTATCCTAATAGGGAAGATTTCTGATACATGGGATCATCTTTGTCATCCTACTCTGTACTTTTTCCAGAGCATTTATATCCATTCTATACTACGGTGACCAGAACTGAACAGGATAGTCTAAATGAGGCCCAACCAAGGATATATAGAGTTGAAGAACAACCTGAGGACTTCTATTATTTATACTTCTAGATATGAAGCCAAGAATTCTGTTAGCATTATTGCGAACACTAATGAACTGTTGTCTTGGTTTTAGATTACTGCTATCCAGAACTCCTAAATCCTTTTCGCAATCAGTAGTATTAAGATCTACATTATTTAGTTTATATGTGGCATGGTTATTTACCTGTACAACATTTAGAACTTTGAATTTGTCGATATTAAACTGCATCTGACACTTCTCCGACCATTTCATCAGTCTATTCAAATCATCCTAAAGTGCTCTATGGTTCTCATTAGAACGAATTGGACGGTCTATTTTGGTGTCATCAGCAAATTTGCTTATGTCGCTATTTATTCCCTCATCTCTGTCGTTTATGCAAATTGTGAACAACAACGGGCCCAACACTGACCCCTGAGGAACACCGCTTGTGACGTGCCCCCATTCTGATTTTTCCCCATTTATGAAAAATCTCTGCTGCCTATTTGTCAGCCATGCCTCTTCCCAGGAAAAAATTTCTCCTCCTATCCCGTGTGCCTGAAGTTTCCTCAATAGCCTCTTATGTAGAACTCCATCGAAAGCCTTACTGAAGTCAATATACACAATATCATATTCATTACCATGATCTACCTCCTCAAACACCTTAGTGAAAAAAGTTAGTAAATTCGTAAGACAGGAACGCCCCTTTGTAAAACCGTGTTCAGATTCATCAATCAATCTGTGCCTATCAAGATGGCTACGAATTGCTTCGGCAGTTATTGATTCCATAAATTTTCCACTATGGAGGTAAGGCTTATTGGTCTATAGTTCGAAGCCAAAGACCTGTCACCTGCCTTGTAAATAGGTATTACATTTGCCATTTTCCACTTATCAGGCACTATGCCAGTTTGTAGTGATATGTTAAAAAGATTAGCTAAAGGTATGCTAAGTTCCTCTTTACATTCCTTTAACACCCTTGCAAACAGTTCATCAGGACCTGGGGATTTATTAGGTTTTAATTTCTCTATTTGTCTGAGGACCATGTCACTAGTTAACACAATCGTGCATAGTTTATAATCCTGTTCTATATAATCTATTATTTCAGGAATATCGCTAGTATTTTCCTAAGTGAAAACTGAGAGGAAGTAGGTATTGATAATTTCACACATCCTTATCACTGTCAGTGATCTGACCAGAGTTACTCTAAACTGGGCCAATCGTGTCCCTAATCTTACTTCTGTATACCTGAAAGAACCCTTTTGGGTTAGTCTTTGAATCCCTTGCGACCTTAGCCTCATAATCCCTTTTTGCTTTTATTCCTTTCTTTATTTCTCTCTTTAATTGAATATATTGATTTCTTAACTGCCCATCCCCTCTTTTGATACGCCTATATATGCCTCTCTTTTGACCAATGAGATGTTTTAATTTATTGTTCATGCATTTGGGATCATTTTTTGTTAGATCTAATTTCCTTACTCAGAACAAAAGTTGTCTGGGCAGCTGGAACTATGCTCTGAAAAACGTCATATTGGCAACCAAGATCACCTGCCTGACCCATAGTCAGGACATTCCAATTTAGCCCACCCAGGTAATTTTTCATTCCCATGAAGTCGGCCAAGCGAAAATCTGGGACAGAGATTTGATTGCAGTTATCTGGGTAATTCCATGATATATTGAAACTAAGTGATTTGTGATCACTTTCCCCATTCTCATCATTAACCTCAAGATTAATTAGTGAATCTTTGTTGGCAAGAACCAAGTCAAGCAGATTGTTTCCTCTAGCTGGTTCTGTCACAACCTGTTTTAAAAAGCAATCCTGAACCGAATCAAGAAAGTCACTAGATTCAAGATTTCCTGTCATATTATTCCAATCAATTTGTCTAAAGTTAAAATCTCCCATTATCACAACATATTCATATCTAGATGACTTATGAATTTCGTCCCATAACAGCTTACTGCACTCCATATCAAGGTTTGGGGGGCCTATAAATCACACCCAAAATTAATTTGTCACGTCCCTCGAGAAACTGTTGCCAAACAGATTCTGTGTTCGATGTTTCTAATCTTATGTCATGTCTAAGAAAAGTTAGAGAAAAATCCCCTTAAAAATATTTCTGGGCGTCTTATTGACAAGGAGAATGAAATACCCTCGATTTAATAATTATTTTCTCTCGGTTTTCACACAGGGAGACACTAACAATATCCCAATAATTAATTTTTATAGTGGGCCTGAAGAAGATAAATTATGTAATATCTCAGTCACTAGCGAAATGGTTATGAAACAAGTAGACCGACTGAAACAAAATAAATCGTCGTGTCCTGATGAGCTTTATTCAAGTGTTCTTAAGGAATGCAAAACGGAACTATGTGAACCATTAACTAATGTTTTTAATTTATCTCTTCAAACAGGTGTTGTGTCTGATATGTGGAAGATGACTAATATAATTCTTATTTTTAAAGCAGGGGACAAATCGTTACCGTTATATTAGCACCCAATAAGCCTGACCTCAATTGTAGGCAAATTACTAGAGTCAATTATAGCTGTTATTGTAAGAAGAGATCTTGATAAGCCTAATTTGATTAATGATACTCAGCATGGCTTCACGAGAGGCTGTTCTTGTCTAAATAATTTATTAACCTTCTTCAGTAAAGCTTCTGAGGCTGTTGATCGCAATAAAGAATTTGATATTGTTTGTTTAGATTTTAGTAAGGCTTTTGATAGAGTACCGCACCAAAGACTGCTAAAGAAAGTGGCAGTTCGTGGCATTGGGGTAAAAGTGCTGTCATGGATCGAGTCATGGCTCACGGACAGGAAGCAGAGAGTGTCCATAAATGGGGTTGGTTTAGAAAGACACGTAAGCAAACCAACTAGTCGGTATTTATTACCAAGGTTTATACCATAAATGGGGTTAAATCCCAGTGGGGATCTGTAATAAGTGGCGTTCCAGAGT
>NC_069407.1:71810608-71866701 GCF_026875155.1 Cherax quadricarinatus
TGAGTGTAGTGATGATATGAGTGTATCTGTGGAGACTTTGATAAAGGCCAAAGACAGTTTTTTCGGAATTTGGTTGAATGACAGCCATAATGACGTGTTTCATATCTTACGAGTCGACAGTATGAAGGCTGGAGCTGCTGCACTCTGGACTCTTTCTCTCTCCTCCGTCAGCCACCATCGAATATTGCCCCATAGCTGCATGAAACATGAAACATGTTAGTGTTAGGAACATTTCCTAATTCATATGTACAAGTATATCTCACATAGGAGAGGTCACGTGATTCTACTCGGGTTAGGCGGGAACGCCCACGGATCACGACATTCCAAAAGTGTTCGTCCAAAATTCTGTATCATGTCATCATAGAAGATGGTACTAGGATGTCTGACGTACCTTAGGACGTGTAACTGAGTTGTCACACTGTCGTGTAGTCTGGACACAGTTATGCGATGATTTGATTGGAGTATTGGTAGTGAGTGTGTGTACTGGTGATGAGAGTGTGTACTGAAGGTGTGTGTGTGTGTGTGTACTGGTGGGGAGTGTGTGTACTGGTGGTGAGTGTGTACTGCAGGTGAGTGTGTGAGTGAGTACTGGTGTGGAGTGTGAGTGTGAACTGGTGGTGAGTGTGTACTGGTGGTGTGTGTACTGGTGGTGAGTGTGAGTGTGTACTGGCGGTGAGTGTGAGTATTGCTGGTGAGTGTGAGTGTGCACTGGTGGGGAGTGTGAGTATGTATTGCTGGAGAGTGTGAGTACTGATGGTGAGTGTGGATGTGTATTGGTGGCGAGAGTGTGTACTGCAGGTGAGTGTGTGAGTGGGTACTGGTGGGGAGTGTGAATGTGTACTAGTGGTGAGAGTGTGTACTGCAGGTGAGTGTGTACTGGTGGTGAGTGTGTGTACTGCAGGTGAGTGTGTGAGTGGGTACTGGCGGGGAGTGTGAGTGTGTACTGGTGGTGTGTGTCTGGTGGTGAGTGTGAGTGTGTACAGGTGAATGTGAGTGTGCACTGGTGGTTAGTGTGTGTACTGGTGATGAGTGTGAGTGTGAACTACTGGTGAGTGTGAGTGTGTACTGGTGGGGAGTGTGAGTATGTACTGTTGGAGAGTGTAAGTGAGTACTGCTGGGGAGTGTGAGTGTGTACTGCTGGTGAGTGTGAGTGTGTACTGCTGGTGAGTGTGAGAGTGTACTGCTGATGAGTGTGAGTGTGTACTGCTAGTGAGTGTGAGTGTGTACTGCTGGTGAGTGTATGTACTGTTGGTGAGTGTGAGTGTGTACTGCTGGTGAGTGTGGCTATGTACTAATGGTGATTATGAATGTGTACTGGTGGTGAGTGTGAGTGTGTACTGGTGGTGAGAGTGAGTGTGAACTGGTGGTGAGAGTGTGTACTGTTGGTGAGTGTGAGTGTGTACTGTTGGTGAGTGTGAGTGTGTACTGGTGGTGAATGTGAGTGTGTACTGCTGGTGACTGTGAGTGTGTACTAGTGGTGAGTGTGAGTGTGCACTGATTGTGAGTGTGAGCATGTACTGCTGGTGAGTGTGAATGTGTACTGCTGGTGAGTGTGAGTGTGTACTGCTAGTGAGTCTGGCTGTGTATTACTCGTAATTGTGAATGTGTACTGGTGGTGAGTGTGTGTACTGGTGGTGAGAGTGTGTACTGCTGGTGAGTATGAGAGTGTACTGCCGGTGAGTGTGAGTGTGTACTGCTTATGAGTGTGATTGTGTACTGCTGGTGAGTGTAAGTGTGTTCTGGTGGTGAGTGTGAGTGTGTGTACTGCTAATGAGTGTTGTGTACAACTGGTGATTGTAAATGTGTAGAATGGTGAGTGTGTGTACTGGTGGTGAGTGTGAGTGTGTACTGGTGGTGAGTGTGAGTGTGTACTGGTGGTGTAGTGTGAGTGTGTGTACTGGTGGTGAGTGTATGATGTGTTACTGGTGGTGAGTGTGAGTGTGTACTGTGTGGTGAGTGTGAGGTGTGTACTGGTGGTGAGTGTGAGTGTGTACTGGTGGTGAGTGTGAGTGCGTACTGGTGGTGATGTGTGATGTGTGTACTGGTGGTGAGTGTGAGTGTGTACTGTGTGGTGAGTGTGGGAGTGTGTGTTACTGGTGGTGAGTGTGAGTGTGTACTGGTGGTGAGTAGTGTGTACTGGTGGTTGAGAGTGAGTGGTACTGGTGGTAGAGTGTGAGTGGTGTACTGGTGGTGGATGTGGTGAGTGTGTACTGGTGGTGAGTGTGAGTGTGTACTGGTGGTGGTGAGTGTGTGTAGTTACTGTGGTGAGTGTGAGTGTGTACTGGTGGTGAGTGTGAGTGTGTACTGGTGGTGAGTGTGAGTGTGTACTGGTGGTGAGTGTGAGTGTGTACTGGTGGTGAGTGTGAGTGTGTACTGGTGGTGAGAGTGGTGTACTGGTGGTGAGTGTGAGTGTGTACTGGTGGTGAGTGTGTGAGTGTGTGTACTGGTGGTGAGTGTGAGTGTGATGTGGGGAGTGTGAGTGTGTACTGGTGGTGAGTGAGTGATGTGGAGTGTGTACTGTGTGGTGTAGTGTGAGTGTGTACTGGTGGTGAGTGGAGTGTACTGTGGTGATGTGAGTGTTACTGGTGGTGAGTGTGAGTGTGTATGGTGTGAGTGTAGGGGTGTTGTACTGGTGAGTGTGAGTGTGTACTGGTGGTGAGTGTGAGTGTGTACTGTGGTGAGTGTGAGTGTGTACTGGTGGTGAGTGTGAGTGTGTACTGGTGGTGAGTGTGTGAGTATGTGTACTGGTGGGTGAGTGTGAGTGTGTACTGGTGGTGAGTGTGAGTGTGTACTGTGGTGAGTGTGAGTGTGTACTGTGGTGAGTGTGTGTGTGTACTGGTGGTGAGTGTGAGTGTGTACTGGGTGAGTGGATGTGATGTGTGTACTGTGGTGAGTGTGAGTGTGTACTGTGGTGAGTGTGAGTGTGTACTGGTGGTGAGTGTGAGTGTGTACTGGTGTGAGTGGAGTGTATGTTACTGGTGGTGAGTGTGAGTGTGTACTGGTGGTGAGTGTGAGTGTGTACTGCTGGTGATGGATGTGACTGTGGTGAGTGTGATGTGTTGTACTGGTGGTGAGTGTGAGTGTGTACTGGTGGTGAGTGTGAGTGTGTACTGCTGGTGAGTTGTGATGTGTGTATGTGGTGGGTGTGAGTGTGTACTGGTGGTGAGTGTGAGTGTGTACTGGGTGGTGTGAGGTGATGGTGAGTGTGATGTACTGCTGGTGAGTGTGAGTGTGTACTGGTGGTTGAATGTGATGTGTGTGAATGGTGAGTTGAGTGTGAGTGTGTACTGCTGGTGATGTGATGTGTACTGTGGTAGTGTGGTGTGACTGTGGTGATGTGTACTGGTGGTGAGTGTGAGTGTGTACTGGTGGTGATGGATGTGTACTGGCTGGTGAGTGTGAGTGTGTACATGCTGGTGAGTGTGTAGTGGTGTGTACTGCTGGTGAGTGTGAGTGTGTACTGGTGGTGAGTGTGAGTGATGTATGGTGGTGGTGGTGTGTGTACTGCTGGTGAGTGTGAGTGTGTACTGGTGGTGAGTGTGAGTGTGTACTGGTGGTGTGAGTGTGTACTGTGGTGAGTGTGAGTGTGTACTGCTGGTTGAGTTTGGGTGAGTAAGTGTGTACTGGTGGTGAGTGTAGTGTGTACTGGTGGTGTGACTGTGTGATGTACTGTGTGTGAGATGGTGAGTGTTGTACTGGTGTGTGTGTGAGTGTGTACTGGTGGTGAGTGTAGTGTGTTACTGGTGTTGAGTACTGTGAGTGTGTACTGTGGTAAGTGATGTGTGGTGTGTAACGGTGGGTGATGTGAGTGTGTACTGCTGAGTGAGGTGTAAGTGTGCACTGGTTGGTGAGTTGAGTGTGTACTGGTGGGTGTGATGTGTGTACTGGTCGAAGTGTAGGTGTACTGTGTGGTGAGTGTGAGTGTATGCTAGTGATGGTGAATGTGTACTGGTGGTCAGTGTGAGTGTGTACGGTGGAGTGTGAATGTGGTGGTGAGTGTGATGTGTACTGGTGGGAAGTAGTCGGTGTTACTGCTGTGAGTAGATTGTGTCACTGCTGGTACTGAGGTTAGTGTGGTGTCAGAGTGTGATGGACTGCTGGGCAGCATCAGTGATGTAAGTACCCATGTAGTTATGTGAGTGTGTACTGGTGCAGTGAGTGTGTAGTGACGCTAGACTTGAATGTGTACTGTGGTATGTGAGTGTGTATGTGTGTCTGCTAGTGACGAGCACGTACTGTGAATGTGTACTGGGTGTGAGGAGTGTTACTGTTGTGTGAATTACTGCATGGTAGTAAGTGTGTATGGGTGTCGTGTGTACTGGTGGTGAGTTGAGTGTGTGTATGAGGTGAGGTGCTGAGGTATGTGGTCAGTGTGAGTGTGTATAGTTGTGTTTACTGGTGGTGAGGGGTTGTACTGGGGTGTGGTACTGTGGTGAGTGTGAGTGTGTTGGGAGTGAGTTGTTCTGTAAGAGTGTGAAGTAACAGGCTTAACCAGTAGCTGAGTGTACTTGGTCGATTCAGGAGGTCGTGCAGCAACTTGTGGACTGGAGGGGGGATAGGAGGGGGGCGACAAAGCGTGAATCGCAGGTACAAGGGCGATATTAAAGGTCCATACCTGTGAGTTACAGGTTAGTGATTCAAGATTTTAGCAAGGTTATTTTTATATAGGAATTGGGTCAGGAGCTAGTAGAGAGTAGAAGAGGTTGTGTGTGTTTGCTGGTCTGCATAGTTCGTCATCTAAGTATGAGGTCCAGTAGTCATGTCTGGTCTCTAGTCTGTCTATTTGTTTGTCGCTAAACAATTTCCAGTACACGTTTAGTGCAGGGATGTTTGCACGGGCGTGGATGGACTCACTTGTGATGAATTCATCCCAGCAGGTGTTAAACACCCAGCGTAAGGCTTTGTTCTGGATGCGTTGTAATTTACGTTGGTTTGTCACAGCTGCTAGGGAGAGGACTAGTGGGCAGTAAGTTATTAGTGGACGAATGAGGGTTTTGTATAGGTGTAGTTTCGTTTGTATGGAGGCTTGCCTTAGCTTGAATAGCCCCGATAGGGCCTTGGATGCAATGACTTGCTTCTGGTTGATGTGTAAGTGTATTCGCATGTTTTGGTCTAGAAGTGCTCCTAGGACGTTGGTTGTCCGCGAGACAGGGATGTTTGTGTGGGTATCAGCTATCCTGAGTATTACTGGAGGGGGTGGTTCGCGTTTCCTGTAGTGGAAGTAGGTGATTTTGGATTTTGCAGGGTTGGTTTTAATTCTCCATTTTTGTTCCCAATGTGTGATCTGGTCTACTTCGGCTTGTGTTCTGCGGGCTAGAGTGGTTATTTGATTGTGTGTGGTGAGTTGGGTGATGTCGTCTGCATATGCAAGTGTGATGGTGGAGTCAAAGGCAGGTGTTGGGATGTCGTTGGTGTAAAGGATGTAGAGGGTGGGTGAGAGGACTGAACCCTGAGGAACTCCAGCACGTAGTGGGAAGTACTGTGAGAAGCATCTCTGGAACTTAATCCTCATGGTCCTATCATCTAGGAAGTTACAGAGTAGTTTGCTGATAGTCCGAGGGAGGTCGAAGTTGGTACATAGCTTAAACTTTAGACCATTGTGCCACACTGTGTCAAAGGCTTTTTCTACATCTTAAGCTACTAGAGCTGTCTTTTCCCCTTGGTGTTGGTTTGTGTGGATGTAGTTTAGCATTAAATTGAGTGCGTCTTGGGTGGAGCGGTTTGATCTAAAGCCAAATTGGCCATTATATAAGAGGGAGTTTGTTTAGAGATGTCTACGTAGTCGTGAGTTTATGATTGTTTCATAAATCTTTCCCAGTACTTCGAGCAGGCTGATGGGGCGGTAGTTTTTTGGGTCAGAGTGGTTTTTATTGGGTTTTGGGATGAGGATAGCAGTGGCTGCTTTGAAGAGAGTGGGGAAGTAGCCGGATGCTAGTGATGCATTGAGTAGGTTGGTGAAGGCTGAGATGATAGAGTCAGGGAGGTGTTTTAGGATGATGTGGTTGATGCCAGAGGCTCCTGGGGCTTTTGGAGTGAGGCGCTGAATGAGAGTTTTTATGTCATAGGCTGTGATGGGGGTGTCCAGTTCCTGAGTGGCAGTGAGTGAGTCAAGTTGTATATACCTATCAGGTGTCGTTAGGTGTACGTGGTCAGTGTTCCATTGGTCTATTTGTTGTGTATGTGGCAGAGTGTCTGGTAATGGAGGGTGTGGGTGGAAAATGTTCTCCCATATTTCTTTGAAGATGTTTGTTGCTGTTTGTGGGTCGGTGATGTTTCTGTTGTCGTGGGTGATGTGTTCCAATTTTTTGTTGTTGTTGTTTCCTAGGATTTTGTTGATGAAGTTCCAGAAAGTTTTGGGGTCTTTTATGCGTTGCACGTACTGGAGGTAACAGTGTACTGGGCTGAAAGAGTACTGGAGGTAAGAGTTTACTGGGGTGAGAGTGTACAGAGCGTAAGAATGTACTGGCGGTAAGAGTGCACTGGAGTGAGAGTGTACTGTGGTGAGAGTGTACTGGAGGTAAGAGTGTACTGGGGTGAGAGTGTACTGGAGGTACGAATATACTGGCGGTAAGAGTGTACTGGGGTGAGAGTGTACTGGAGGTAATGCACTGGCGGTAAGAGTGTCCAAGGGTGAGAGTGTGTTTGGGTGAGTGTGCACTGGAGGTAAGAATGTACTGGCGGTAAGAGTGTACTGGGGTGAGAGTGTACTGGAGTGAGGGTGTACTTGAGGTAAGAAAGTACTGGGGTGAGAGTGTGCTGGGGTGATAGTGGACTGGGATGATAGTGTAACGTACGTAAGAGTGTCCTGGGGTGAAAGTGTACTTGCGTGAGTGTGCACTGGAGGTAGGAATGTACTGGCGGTAAGAGTGTACTGGGATGAGAGTGCACAAGGGTGAGTGTACTTGAGGTAAGAATGTACTGGGGTGAGAGTGTACTGGGGTGAGAGTGTACTGGAGGAAAGAGTGCACTGGGGTGAGAGTGTACTGGAGGTAAAAGTGTACTAGGGTGAGAGTATACTGGAGGTAAGAATGTACTGGTGGTAAGAGTGTGCTGGAGGTAAGAATGTACTGGTGGTAAGAGTTTACTGGGGTGAGAGTGCCCTGGGGTAAGGTGTAGGTGGTAATAGTGTACTGGGGGGGATGTGTGAAGGCTAGAGTGTTCTGGTGGTAAGATGTACGGGGTGAGCGACGAAGGTAAGTGTGTATGGTAAGAGTGTACGGGGGTGGAAGTGTACTGGGGTAAGAGATATGGGTGGTCGTGTTGGGAGGTTAGGGTTCGGTGGTAAGATTGTTTGGTGGTGGTGTATGGGTGAGGTGTACTGGAGGTAAAGAAAACGGGGGGTCGTGTCTGGGGGTAAGAGTGTTCTGGAGGTAAGTTGTATGGTGGAAGAGTGTATGGGGGAGAGTGTACTGGGGGAAGAGTGCACGTGGTAGAGTGTACTGGGGGCGGGAATGTGCTGGGAGTAAGGTGTACTGGTGGTAAGATTGTGCTGGAGGTAAGGTGAAGGTGGTTAAGTGTATGGGGGGGGAGTATGTGGGGTAAGGTGTACGGGGGTAAAGTTGCTGGAAAAAGGTGACGGGGTAAGAGTGTAGGGGGTAAGAGTGTACTAAAGGTAAAGTGTGGGGGGGAAAGAGTGCACTGGGGGTGAGGTGTAATGGAGGGAAGGGTATGGGGGTAAGAGGTACTGGGGGTGAGTATACGGGGGAAAGGTGTACGGTGGTAAGATGTACGGGGGTGAGAGTATATGAGGTAGAATGTACGGGGCGGTAAGATGTATGAGTTTAGGGGGGGTGTACTGGGGTGAGAGTGTACTGGGGGTAGAATGAGGGGCGGAAAGAGGTACGGGGGGGAGAATGTACGGGGTATGAATGTACTGGCGTAAGAGGTACTTGGGTGAGGGTAGTGGGGGTAGAATGTACTGGCGGTAAGAGTGTCAGGGTGGAGTATACTTGGGTGAGTGTGAAACTGGGGAAATGACGGGCGGAAAGAGTGTATAGAGTGGAGTGTATTTGGGGAAAGAATGTATGGGGTGGATTGTAGGGGGTGATGGGGACGGGGGTGATAGTGTACTGGAGTAAGAGTGTACTGGGTGAAAGTGTATGGGGTGAGAGTGTACGGGGGGTGATGGTGGACGGGGGTGTAGTGTACGGACGAAAGAGGTCCCCCTGGTGAGTTTGTTTTGGGGTAAGTGTGCATTGGGTGAGGTGCACTGAAGGCAAAGTGTACGGAGGAAAGTGTTGTGGTGGTAAGGTGTCCCTGAAAAAGAGGTATGGTGGAAGAGTGTGCTGGGGTAAGAGTGTACCGGTGGTAAGAGTTTGGGGGGTGAGTGGGGGTTTACGGGGGTGGAGAAAGAGACGTAACCTTTATTCGGCGCATGTAACCCCTCATGACGGTATCTCCCCCAAAACCCAGCAAACCAAGGACTAAGGGGACGGGGGCCCCCGTCGTTCAATCAGTACCGGTTCCAGCCCGAGAAGATATTTTGGAAACCGCAGGGGTGATGGGGTCCCAATCACCTCTGCCTTGTCATTCCCTTTTCTAGGGGGTTTAAAGCACGTTGCTCTCTAGGGGTTCTATTCTGCCTTTACCGTGGCGTGCACTAAAATTTTGCTGTACTTTGTGTTATAGTGTACATATTATTTTAAATTGGGAAAGGAAATATAAGTCAAAAGCTTTGTTGCTGTGTTAAATTTTTTCCCCTTTTCACCAGGGGAACGGCCTTTGGGATTCCGTGTTGAAAAGGAGGTAAGGTGTCTGGTGGGGAAGAGTGTACTGGTGGTAAGGTGTACTGGGGTGAGAGTTTTGGAGGTAAGAGGGTTTTCGGGGGTAAGAGTGACTGGGGTGGGTTTGCTGGAGAGAAGAGTGCTGGTGGAGAGTGTACTGGTGGTAAAAGTGTACTGGGGTAAGAGTGTGCTACAGGGAAAAGTGGTGGTGGTAAGAGTGTAGGGGGGGTAAGGTGTACTGGTGGTAAGGTGTGCTGGAGGTAAAGTGTGTGGGGTAAAGGGTGTGGAGGTAAGGTGTACTGGGGTAGAGTGTGCTGGAAGGTAAAGGGGCTGTGGTAAGAGTGTACTGGTGGTAAGGGTTCTGGGGTAAGGTGTGGCTGGAGGTAGAGTGTACGGGGTAAGAGTGTGTGGAGGTAAAAGTGTCCTGGGGGGGAAAGGGCGGAGGAAGAGGTATGGTGGTAGGTGTGCTGGAGGTAAAGTGTCCTTTTGGGGGTAAAAGTGTGCTGGAGGTAAAGAGTGTACTGGGGGTAAAGTGTGTGGGGGTAAAGTGTCCGGTGGTAAGAGTTGGGAGGTAAAGTGTCCTGGTGGTAAAGAGTCGGAGGGAAAAGGGCCCGGGGTGCAGTGTAAAATGGTCTTTGTTTGGTTGTTTTCCCCCTGTCTAAATCTTGATGGAAAAAACTTTTTAAATTTTCAGCAGTTTTTTTTCTGTTTTTTTTATATTTTTCCACCAGCCTCAATGTAACTTCTACGTGATGTGGAAAATTTCAATGACACAAATTATTCCCGCTGTCACCGTTCACCTGAACCCAGTAATTATTCGTGAAAAAAATTAAAAAAAAATTTTGTATTTTACTGTTGTATCAGAGCTTCACGTTTCTGGGTAATTCATTTACAAGACTAATTTTAGTACGAAGCAGCGACACCGAGGCTTTATGTGTGCGAACTGTGATAAAAAGGCCAGTATGACTTAGAGGAAGGGAAAAAAAGAAAAATATTGTTATAAAAAGTAGAAAGGGAAGTAAATAAAGTGAATAAACTAAATCAGTGCTTTTGGAAAGAATGATGTGAAAGGCAGTGCGTTTGGTCGTGCAGTGTTATCAAGCAGTGAAGTGTTTGGGCGTGCAGTGTTTTCAAGGGATGACAGTGTTTTGGGCAGTGCGTGTTATCAAGCGGGACAGTGTTGGGCGTGCAGTGTTTTAAACGTGACGTGTTGGTCAGTGCATGTTACAAGCAGTGAAAAGTGTTGGTCAGTGCAGTGTTTCAAGAGTGGGAGTGTTGGTCGTGCAATGTTATCAAGCAGTGAAGTGTTGGGCATGCCAGTGTTTTTTAAGCAGTGACAGGTTGGTCAGTGATGTTATCAAGCAGTGGACAGTGTGGTCGTGCGTGTTATCAAACAGTGACAGTGTTGGCAGTGCGTTTATAAGAGTGGCGTGTTGGCAGTGCGTGTTTATCAAATGGCAGGTTTGGGCGTGCGTGTTTTCAAGCAGTGGGAGTGTTGGTCAGTGGGTTTATAAGCGGGCAGTGGGTCATGCAGTGTTTTCAAGCAGTGGGGTGTTGGGCGTGCAGTGTTATAAAACAGTGACGTGTTTGGCGGCAGTGTTTTCAAGAGTGACAGTGTTGGTCAGTGCAGTGTTTCAAGCAGTGACGTGTTTGGTCAGGCAGTGTTTCAAGTAAAAAACTTTTTTCCTAAATCGTATTTAGTTTTCTTCATGGAATCAATATATATTGCTGTGAATTGTCATGGCTCATATATTTAAAGTCTGAACGGATAATCTTTATATGAACATACGGTCTGTATACTATAAGCATTTCCGTCTATGTAACCAGCGGACATAGTATATCTTTTGTACCAGCTTTATAGGTGAGTAATTTATGATTAGTGTTTTTTTTCGGTGACAACGATAACGGCTATTAATCAACAGCTAACAATATACAAAGTTTCTCCTTTCATAGATCAATGCTGTCGCCAGACTCTTTGAAAATAGACCAACTTAATGTATATCATTCCTATATATTTGTGTAACAGATTGAATTATTTAATTTACTAATTTATGCAAAAATCATGACTATCTATATTAATGGTTTTGTATTATTATCATTGTTATTTTCATGGGGTTGGGGAAGGGAGAAAGGTATTCAGGCTTAATTCAGGAAACTGGATCACTGATTTAATGGTTATATGATGGCCATCAAAAGGTTTATGTCTTGTCTTGTTTTTAGTTTAAAATACATGTAATTTCTTTTCTGTCAAGGCGTATTTTAAGAGGTCTGTGAATGTCACGACCTTATAATAGGGAATAAGTTAAATGCATATATCTCATATTTCAGATGTTTTGCACTCCCTCACTAAGGAAAAAAAATGAATCTTAGGATTGTCATGTTTGAGTTTAATAATGACAGTTGTAGGAAAGTATTCCAATGGAATTATGCATAATTTAAATGAGCCTCATAGCACAATACCACAGCTAAAAAACTACACAAAAATAACTCACGTTGTCATGAGAAAACTTTAAACATTTGAGTTGTCTGACTTGGCTTGATTATGGCATTAGAAGGTCTTAAACACCATGGTGATGATCCAGAACGGATAGAAACATCGTATAGACTTTCCTTTACGGAGTTGAACGTTATTTATGAAATGTGCACCTGCGTTTTCATAATAAGATAGATTCCATAATGCTTAAGACTATTTTAAAATATATGAGAGGATAAAAAGTACATTGGTATTATTTGAAAACTGTGGACAACCCTGTAGAGAAGAGAGAAAGTGTAACTTCTGAGTTTCATTTTACCAAGACTCAAAATAAATGGACGGCTCTGACAGAGTTATATATATTGCTAGGTATGATTTATTTATGGTTTTGTTGTGTCTCTCTGTCATGGTTATTTTTTCTGTGTGGAAAAGGACACTAGTAGACAGTTCTGGATTTTTATTTAAGGAAACATTTCGCCACGAGTGGTGAATTCACTCTTAACGAGGGATACACGTGACGACACCACTCCCGGTGTCGTCACGTGTATCCCTCCCAGTACTGTAAGGAGTGTCCATTTCAACAGTGTTTCCTTATCATCATATCATTTATAATTTTTTGTAACTTTATATTGAAGACTTTTCGTCAATCTGTTGCTTTTTAATGCAGTACAGAGATTATATACAGAAGACAGTAGAAGGTGTGATAATCAGTCCCTCAACCTTTATAAGGTAATTATTATCTTATGCGTACCGAACGCCTTCTGAACACCTTCGTTGACTCAACACTGTTGAACTGTTTACCTCATCTTGCTCGTTCCCTGCTTATATCTTTATCTAACTGAGAGAAACAAAACAGTTGGCGAAGCAGCTTCAAAATAAGGACACCCAAGAGTTACAGATGCACTAAATTCTTCAACTTCCCAGTACTGGAAAAACCTTTAATATAATGTATTTTAGGTAGTCAAAAGAGTTTATGATCTGATGCTGAAATCTCCATCCATTACAAAAAATTCTTTAAGTGGGGGGGAAACTGTTAAGCATAGATTGTAGTTATCTGTTAAAGTCGCTAAAATAAACTTCAGTTTTTTTTCTTTTGGCAGGATATGATTTGATAAGAAGAGATATATTTTTTTTTACAACGAGTCGGCCGTCTCCCACCGAGGCAGGGTTACCCAAAATAGAAAGAAAATCCCCAAAAAGAAAATGCTTTCATCATCATTTAACACTTTCACCACATTCACACATTATCACTGTTTTTGCAGAGGTGCTCAGAATACAACAGTTTAGAAGCATATACGTATAAGATACACAACATATCCCTCCAAACTCCCAATATCTCGAACCCCTCCTTTAAAGCGCAGGCATTGTACTTCCCATTTCCAGGATATATTTTTATCTAATATTTACTTCTTAGTATGTGTTTTTAGCACAATTTTTTTTCTTTTCACTTCCAAATTTGTTTGTTCATTTATCCATATTATTATGCCGTTTAATATAAATGAATATTTTACTGTGCTTCCTACATTTCCAATGCTATATTGTCTTCATTTCCATGTTAAATGTTTTTAGTATTTATTCCATTATTCTTGTTTTACAATGTTCCAATTATTTTTTATTGTAACATGTATTTTTATTCCTCTACGATTATGTGTTTTTGTACGTTTTCATTCTTTTTCACCCAGCTCTTCATTCTTTTTTCACCCAGCTTAAGCCTGATGGCCTAAGCTGGTCATTTCCTTCCTCCACACTGATCATTCTTGTTCCAACTTTTATTTACTTACCTTTAGAGATCATGGCTCTTGTGCACTTGTCAGGACAATAATTTCTAACCCATTATTAATCATCAATTTTCCCTTTATTTCACCATTATTTCTGACACTAACTGTGTCTTTTATTTTTTAGCTAGTCTTCACTTTGTGTGCCTATCGTTTTTTCATCTTTTCAAGTTTATTTGGAAGCGCGTCTGTCTGGCGCTCACCAGACGGAGGATCGAGCCTCCAACACGTCTTTCGCTGAATGACTCACTTGGGTTTAGCGCTTAACAAAAATAAATAAAATAAATAAATGTAACTCGCTAGCTTTCTATAGGTTTTTTACTAGACTTACTTAGAGGGCTTATGTTTCTTTTATTGTATATTGTTTATTAAGTTGTGCATTATGCTAGTGCTGTGTGGGTTGCATTATTTATTGCGAAGTCTCATTTGTTATCTAAAATTAGCCTATTTGCTAAACTAGGTTAGTAGGAGGGTGAGCATGGTAGTGACATTTACAGCGACCTCAGGAACCATTTTATGGACAACAGTGGTGAGAGAAAGGAAACCACATAATTTGCCAATGAACATATCACCCACGAGATATGAGCTACATATGGCACTGAAACAGTGATAGACTATGAAACAATAAAATAATGAGAGACGTAGCAGTCTTCATGGTGAGGAGACCAGTATGTTTTCAGGTGAAGGAGCGCTCAATGTGTATTCAAACAAAGAAACCTTAATGATGAAGTGCCCAGTAAATTGTGAGGTTTAGTTTCTGTGGTCTGTCACTTTGTTCAAGCCAGCCTCTTATTTAATGTTTGTTGCTACACTATGAGTACTCAATATGACATTTTGTCTGCTATGATCTTACATTATCTTTACTTAATTTGTTTAATTTTATGTTTTATTATTTGCTTACTCTTTTGCCCCATTTCGCTTACTTGTAGGCCTATTGTTATTCATAGTATAGGTTGGGAAAATATTTATATTAGTGGGTTTGGGTTTGAAAAGGCGTGACTAGTATGGGCCAGTAGGCCTGCTGCAGTGTTTCATATTTCTCATGTTCTTATGTCTTACTCTGGATCCCAAACCTTACATTCAGTTGAATAGTTCTAAACAACTGTGTAATTCCTTGTATTCTTCCTTCTCCTTTTTTCCTTCATTTTTTCCATTTCCATAATATCTACAGATTTGGTTTCACAGGATCCGCGAAACGCTGGATTTTTTCCCCTTCCACTTTCGTTGTAAACTGAGTTGTAAAAAAAGAAATAAGTTGTATGTCAGTTTATGTTATTTAGGAATTGTTTCGTTCCAAACAAGTATAGAGTGGTAGGGCGTGATTCTGTAGTGAAAAGTCCTCAATCTATACTGATCGTTTTAGGTGTCTCTTGGCTCGGGAAAACGGAAGCCATACTTTTTGGCACGAAACATAAACTGAGAAGGACAAATAATTTTAATGTCTGGTGTAATGGGGAACCCATCACTTCAGTTTCCTCAGTAAAGTATCTGGGAATCTTCTTTGACCCACGCATGTCAGGAGAATTGATAGCGAACAGTGTAGTAAAGAAAGTGAACGCCAGATTGAAGTTCCTCTACAGACAAGCACAGTACCTGCCTACTGAGGCTCGCAGGACCATATGTCTAGCCCTCATACAATGTCATATGGAGTACGCTTACTCTTCATGGTACTCTGCCTAGACAAAATAAAAAAATGAAAGACTGTAAATCACCCAGAACAAAATGGTAAAATTCATCCTGTACCTGGATGCAAGAGAACATGTAGGCCAGGATGAATTACTACAAATGGATATGGTGAATGCTGAAGACAAAGTAAAACAACTGAAGTTAAATCAAGTTTATAAAAATGCTCACAGTGTCCAGAATATCTTGCTGCCAATTTTGTGTAGGCTGGGAGCCAAAGCGATAATAGTGCTAGGTCGAGAGAGCACAACTTTGTAGTACCCACAATCAGTACCCAGGCATGAGACACCTTATATTGTATAGTAATAAAGGAATGGAACAGACTGCCTGTACTTGTCGAAGCCAGTCATAGCAGCAACTAGTTCAAGAAGAGATCCAAAAGATGCCTAATGAATGCAGCGACAGAAACGGAGAAGTATAATTTTTAATTTTTTTCTAGCTAACACCCATGTAAATTAAATAACTTATTTGACCTTATTCCAAGTGTATCTCCTTTATAGTATAATAATAAGATATTATCTCCTTTATAGTATAATAATAAGATATTATCTCCTTTATAGTATAATAATAAGATATTATCTCCTTTATAGTATAATAATAAGATATTATCTCCTTTATAGTATAATAATAAGGGATTAAAAGGACCCCACTGGAAATAAGTCACTTTGACTTTTTTGTGTTATTTTAGGTTCTCTACACATATGCTGCTGTGTATGATTTATGTAAGTGAATTTGGGTATACCTGAACAAACTTACTAGATCGCAGACATTTGATCCTTGGTACGAGTAGTAATGATGCGCCTGTGTCATTACACCTTCTGTTCCTGTTCACCTGCAGTAAGTAGGTACCAGGGTAAGTTAGTTAACTACAGGCTGTCAAAAGCACTTGTTCATAAACGCTAAGCCTGTCTATGTGTCTGCCTAACTAGAAGCGCATATGTCTGCATGTGTGTGGTGCGAGTTTGAGTGTGTGTGTGTGTGTGTGTGTGTGTGTGTGTACTCACCTATTTGTGGTTGCAGGGGTCGAGTCCTAGCTCCTGGCCCCCCCCGTTGTGTGTGTGTGTGTGTGTGTGTGGGGCGTTGTGTGTGTGTGTTTTGTGTGTGTGTGTGTGTTGTGTGTGTGTTGTGTGTTTTGTGTGTGGTGTATGTGTGTGTGTGTGCGTGTGTGTGTGTGTGTGTGTGTGTGTGTGTGTGTGTACTCACCTAATTGTATTCACCTAATTGTGGTTGCAGGGGTCGAGACTCAGCTCCTGGCCCCCCCTCTTCACCGACCGCTACTAGGTCCCCTCACCCCCTGCTCCATGAGCTTTATCATACCTCGTCTTTAAACTATGTATAGCTCCTGCCTCCACTACATCGCTTGCCAGACTATTCCACTTCCTAACTACTCTATGACTGAAAAAATATTTCCTAACTCCCTTTGACTCATCTGAGTCTTCAGCTTCCAATTGGGACCCCTTCTTTCTGTGTCCATCTCTGGAACATCCTGTCTCTGTCACCCTGTCTATTCCACGCAGTATTTTGTATGTCGTTATCATGTCTCCCCAGACCCTCCTGTCCTTCAGTGTTGTCAGACCGATTTCCCTTAACCTTTCTTCATAGGACATTCCCCTTAGTGTTTTGTACTCACCTAGTTGTACTCACCTAGTTGAGGTTGCGGGGGTCGAGTCCGAGCTCCTGGCCCCGCCTCTTCACTGATCGCTACTAGGTCACTCTCCCTGAGCCGTGAGCTTTATCATACCTCTGCTTAAAGCTATGTATGGATCCTGCCTCCACTACATCGCTTCCCAAAAAATATTTCCACTTACTGACTACTCTGTGGCTGAAAAAAAATACTTCCTAAATCCCCGTGATTCATCTGTGTCTTCGCTTCCAAAATGGGTCCCCTTGTTACTGTGTCCAATCTCTGGACATCCCGGGCTTTGTCCACCTTGTCAATTCCTCTCAGTATTTTGTATGTCGTTATCATGTCCCCCCTATCTCTCCTGTCCCCCCAGTGTCGTCAGGTTTTATTTCCCTTAACCACTCCTCGTAGGACTACCTCTTAGCTTGGGACTAGTCTTGTTGCAAACCTTTGCACTTTCTCTAGTTTCTTCACGTGCTTGGCTAGGTGTGTGTGTGTGTGTGTGTGTGTGTGTGTGTGTGTGTGTGTGTGTGTGTTTTTGTGTGTGTGTGTGTGTGTGTGTGTGGTGTATGTGTGTGCGTCTGTGTATACTCGCCTAATTGTACTCACCTAGTTGCTGTTGCAGGGGTCGAGACTCAGCTCCTGGCCCCGCCTCTTCACTGACCGCTACCGGGACCTCCCTCTTCCTGCTCAATGAACTTTATCATACCTCGTCTTAAAACTATGTATGGTTCCCCCCTCCACTATATCGCTTGCCAGACTATTCCACTTCCGAACAACTCTGTGGCTGAAGAAATATTTCCTAACATCCCTTTGACTCATCGGAGTCTTCAGCTTCCAATTGTGACCCCTTGTTTCTGTGTCCCCTTTCTGGAACATCCTGTCTCTGTCCACTTTATCTATTCCACGCAGTATTTTTGTATGTCGTTATGTTTCTCCTCACCCTCCTGTCCTCCAGTGTCGTCCGACCGATTTCTCTGAGCTCTGGAACTAGCCTTGTTGTAAACCTCTGCACTTTCTCTAATTTCTTGACGTGCTTGACCAGGTGTGGGTTTCAAAGTGGTGCTGCGTACTCCAGTATGGGCCTAACGTGCACAGTGTATAGAGTCTTGAACAATTCCTTACTGAGGTATCGGAACGCTATTCTCAGGTTTGCCAGGCGCCCATATGCCGCAGCAGTTATCTGGATAATGTGTGCTTCTGGCCACGTGCTCGGTATTATACTCACTCCTAGATCTTTCTCCTTGAGTGAGGTTTGCAGTCTTTGATCGCCTAGACTATACTCCGCGGTCTTCTTTGCCCATCGCCAATCCTCATGATTTTGCATTTGGCGGGGTTAAATTCTAGGAGCCAGTTGCTGGACCACGCGTCCAGCCTGTCCAGGTCTCTTTGTAGACCTGTCTGATCCGCATCTGATTTAATTCTCCTCATTAACTTCACAACCTCTGCAAACAGGGACACTTTCGAGTCTATCCCTTCCGTCATGTCATTCACATATACCAAGAATAGCACTGGTCTTAGGACTGACCCCTGTGGGACCCTGCTCGTCACAGGCGCCCACTGTGATACCTCATAAATTACCATAAATCGTTGTTGCCTCCCTGTTAAGTAGTCTCTGATCCACTGCAGTGCCCTTCCTGTTATACGTGCATGATCCTCCAGCTTCTGTACTAATCTCTTGTGAGGAACTGTGTCGAGGGCCTTCTTGCAGTCGAAGAAAATGCAATCAACCCACCCCTCCCTCTCCTATCTTATTTCAGTTTCCTTGCCATAAAACTCCAGTAGGTTTGTGACATAAGATTTGCCTTCCACGAATCCGTGCTGGTTGTCATTTATAACCTAGTTCTACTCCAGGTGCTCCACCACTCTCCTCCTGATAATCTTCACCAAGATTTTGCATACTATACACATTAGTGACACTGGTTTATAACTTAGTACTTCGTTTCTGTCTCCTTTCTTAAAGATGGGGACTACATTTGCCGTCTTCCATACCTCAGGAAATTGCCCAATTTCAAGGGATGTGTTGAAAATTGTGATTAATGGCACATGTAGTGTCTCTGCTCCCTCTCTCAGGACCCACGGAGGTATCAAGGTCACTTAGGAGCTTCTTCACCTCCTCGGTTGTGTGTATTTCATCCAACCCTTGTTGGTATATCTCTTGTTGGTGTACCCCACTGCTTTGTCTTTCCAGTGTCCCTTCTGCGTCCACTATAACTGCTTCCTGAAATCTCATGTTGAGCTTTTCACATACTTCTTGGTCATTTCTTGTGAGTTCCCCACCTTCCTTCCTCAGCCTGATCACCTGGTCGTTGATTGTTGTCTTCCTCTTGATGTGGCTATAAAGCAGTCTTGGTCAGACTTGACTTTCGATGCTTTTTTGTTTTAGCACTGCCGCTGGGCCTCCCTCCTTATCTGTGCATACTCGTTTCTGGCTCGTTGACTAATCTCTCTATTTTCCTGGGTCTTTTGCCTTCTGTACTTTTTCCATTCTCTACCACACTTAGTTTTCGCCTCCCTACTCATTTGGGTAAACCAAGGGCTCATTCTGGTCTTTCCATTATTTCTGTTACCCTTGGGAACAAACCTTTCTTCTGCCTCCTTGCATTTTGTTAGTTATGTAATCCAGCATTTCGTTTACTGACTTTCCTACCAATTCTCTTTCCCACTGAACCTCCTGCAGGAAGGTCCTCATACCTGTGTAGTCTCCTCTTTTATAGTTTGGCTTTTCCCTTTCTACTCTTGTTACTCTCTCCACTTGTAGCTCTATGATGTATTCAAAGCTCAGAACCACATGGTCACTAGTTCCAAGGGGCCTTTCATATGTGATGTCCTCAATGTGTGAGCTACTCAGGGTGAACACAAGGTCCAGTCTTGCTGGTTTATCCTCCCCTCTCTCTCTGGTAGTGTCCCTAACATTTTGGTGTATGGGATTTTCCAGTACCACATCCATCATCTTGGCTCTCCATGTTTTGGGACCTCCATGTGGCTTCAGGTTTTCCCAGTCAATCTCCCTGTGGTTGATGTCGCCCATAACCTGTAACTGTGCTCTACTCGAGTGAACTCTTCTTGCCACCTCGGCTAGTGTGTCCACCATTGCTCTGTTGTACTCATCATATTCTCTCTTGGCCTCCTGCAGTTCTGTGGTGGGTTATACATCACTGCAATGACTACCTGATGTTCCCTTGACTGAACTCTACCTACTATGTAATCCCTTTCTCCAATCTCGTCCATTCCTTCCATTTCATGATATCCCCACCAGTTTTTAATGAGCAGTACAATCACACCTCCTGCTCTGCTCCTTCTATCCTTCCTCAAGATCCGATATCCGGGTGGGAAGATTACATCTGTTTTGTCCCAGTAAGTTTCGTTGCTGTGACTGCTATGATGTCTGGGGACATCTCCTTCATTCTTTCATGCCACTCTTCACATTTATTCGCTATTCCATCTACATTCGTGTACCAAACCTTCAACTTTTTTTCAATGACTGCCGTCCATTGAGAATGGTGGGTATGGGGAGCAGGTGCCCTGGTGGGGGCATGTAAGGGGATGCTGTAAGGGTTGGGTCTCTGGTGTGGTGGGTGAGGGCAGAGGGCCTATGGGAGGTTTCAGTGGGGGTGGGGATTGTGGTGAAGGGGATGGGATAGAGAGGGCCTATGGGGGTTACAGTGGGGGTGGGGGTTGTGGTGAGGGGGATGGAGAAAGAGGTACAGTGTGTAGGTTGCTGTGGGTTACTGTAGGGGTGGGGTTTGTGGTGAGGGGGATGGGAGGAGAGGGTACAGTGTGCCAGTTACTGTGGGTTTCTGTGGAGGTGGGGTTTGTGCTGAAGGGGATGAGGGCAGAGGGTACAGTGAGTGGGTTTTGGGTTAGGTTGTTTAATTGCTTTGGGATTGCCATGGTTGGGTTCCTTCTGTGGGTGATACTGGAGGGGGTTGTGTTTGTTCATCCACCTGGGTCTAGTTTCCCTTGTTCCCTTCCTTCCTTGCATCCCATTCCTCCTTGCAATATTACACCGTCTCCTTCAGTATCATCCTTTCTTGTGTTCTGTCTCGGTTGAGATACACACTCCGGTACTCCAGTTTGTCCCTTAGGTGTGCTTTCTCCTGCAGGATCCGGTTTAGGGCTGACTCTGCCTTGAAAATCACTTTGAATGTTTTTTTCCTCTCGCAAACCACCCAGTTCTCCGAAAATTTATCAGCTGGGTCATGTTGTCGTCTCCTATTGCTTTCATGATGCTTTCATTAATTTTTTTTCCTTCTGTTTCCTAGCTTTGTAAGTTTCCCCATGTACTTCTTGGAGCCCATAGGCAAAAACTGCCCTCTCCCTTTCGTCCTCCCACTGTACTTCCCTGGGCATCCTCCGATATGAATTAGTCCTTGCCACTGACATGGTTCCTCCTACTGTCTCTTCGCTATCTGGTGTCCCTGTGCTTATCTGTTCCTGGATACGGCAGTTGTTTGTTAGAGCCTCTGTGTATAACTTAGCTCTCTCATCTTTGGTCCCCTCTTCCTGTCTTTTCCAGGGCCCTACTTGGGTCTGATAGTCATCACATAGAGTATAGCACCTTTGTTTCCTACAATCCCCTCACCTGTGGCTGATGTAGCAGTTCTTGGTGTCGTGGTTGTACTGTCCTTTGGTTCTTTAGGCTGTTTCAGACTTTTTAGTTCTTCTACTAAGCTCTGTATCTTAGTTTCTGCTGCTGTGATTTGTAACTCCTATATCCTGCTCTCCTCGGTTATTTTCTCTTCCATTTTCTTGCTGAGCTCTTCCAGCCTCCTCCCCCACCCCTCCTCCCCCACTCCTCCTCCCCCACTCCTCCTCCCCCAAGCCTCCTCCCTTCTCGTGAGCTCTGCCTCCGAGTCTTCTCTTCCAGGTTCACCCCTCACAGCTTCATCCACCAGTTCTCTGGTTCTCCCTCCTGATTTTTGGTGTCCTATTCTTCTTCCACAGAAGGAAGAGCTTATGCCAAGAGTGTGTGGAGGGGCATGTTGTAGGGAGGGAGAGGGGGTGGAGGCAGCGAGGGAGAGAGGGGGAGGAGGCAGGGAGGGGGAAAGGATAATGAGCGGGAGGGGGGACAGTGGCAGAGGGAAGAGAGATGGGGAAGGCTAGAGAGGACACGGGGGGATATAGCAATGGGGGTATGGGAGTAGGAGGAGTAGGGAGGAGGAAAAGGAAGATGAAGAGGGAGAGAAAATGGAATAGGAGAGAGAGAGTGTGTTGTGTGTGTGAGAGTGTCTCAGTGAGAGTGTGACTGACAAAGTGTGTATTGAGAAAGTGTGTGAGTAAGAAAGTGGGAGTGAGAGAGTGAGTGAGAGAATGTGGGTATGAGTGAGAGAGTGTGAGTGCTAGTGAGTGGGAGAGTGTGTGAGAGTTTGAGGGAGTGCGAGGGAGCATGAGAGTGTGTGCAAGAGTGTGGGCGTGTGGGGGAATGCAAGAGGCTGAGAGAGTATGAGTGTGAGAGTGTGAGGGAGTGAGGAAGTGTGAGTGTGAGAGTCTCTGAGTGAGAGAGTGTGAGATTGTGAGAGAGAGCGAGAGAGTGTGAGAGTGGGAGCAAGGGAGAGAGTGTGAGGAAGAGTGTGGGAGAGATAGTGTGAGAGCATGTGAGGGAGTTTGAGAGAGAGTGGGAGAGCGAGAGCATGAGAGAGGGAATGTGAGAGTGTGAATTGAGAGTGTGTGAGTTGGGTAGGATCAGCCTTTACAGTGTTTGTAGGCCCAGTAGGCTCTGCAACAAAGAAGGAGAGGGAGGAGGAGAAGGAAGAGGAGAAGCAAGAGGGAGAGAAAGTGGAATATGGGAGAGGGAGAGAGAGAGATGGAATAAGAGTGTGTGAGAGAGTGTGAGTGAGAGAGTGTGGGTGAGAGTATGTGTGAAAGTTTGGGTGAGAGGGTGTGGGAGAGGGTGTGGGAGGGGAAAGGGAGGAAGGAATAGAGGTATCCGACAGGGTAGGGACTACAAGTTTGTGTGTTTGAATTTATGGCCCTCTTATATTCATGTGTGCACATATACATGTGTGTGCGTTACTATCCTGTCACCCGAGCCTTCTTTCCTGGATTCTACCTTAATTTAGCAGTAAAATAAATCACTGTCTGGCTTTTTGGGCTCTCCCCAGTTTCTTTACACTAGGTTCTCAACAACTATGCTACTATTTATGACAATCTATGCATAGTATTTGTGTATGCCTGAATAAACTTGCTTACAATATGGGTGTGTTTTTCCTGACCTATGTGCCTGTGTGCACCACTGAAGCACCGCTAAAGTCCAGTTACTTTCCCTTGCTAAGTGTTGAGTGTTCTATTATGCTATTCAGGTCTCCAGAGCAGGGTTTAAGACCCTCAGCTATCATTGTTGCAGGACCAGACCCAAACTCCCCCATACAACCACAGAAAGGCTCAGTACTATACGTCCGGCACCTGGATCCCACGTATTTGCAGCTGTGCGATGGTTCTCCACAATCATGGTATTTGCTTCCCCTACCTTCCTGTCGGCACTGTAGTTACTAGTGTGTGTGTGTGTACTCACCTATTTGTACTCACCTATTTGTGGTTGCAGGGGTCGAGTCATAGCTCCTGGCCCCGCCTCTTCGCTGATTGCTACTAGGTTCTCTCTCTCCCTGCCTCCACTACGTCACTTTCTAGGCTATTTCACGGCCTGACTACTCTATGACTGAAGAAATACTTCCTAACATTCCTTTGATTCATCTGAGTCTTCAACTTCCAATTGTGACCTCTTGTGTCTGTGTCCCTTCTCTGGAACATACCGTCTTTGTCCACCTTGTATATTCCGTGCAGTATTTTATATGTCGTTATCATGTCTTCCCTGACCTTCCTGTCCTCAAGTGTCGTCAGGCCGATTTCCCTCAACCTTTCTTCGTAGGTCAATCCCCGTAGCTCTGGGACTAGTCTTGTTGCAAACCTTTGCACTTTCTCTAGTTTCTTGACGTGCTTGACTAGGTGTGGATTCCAAACTGGTGCTACATACTCCAGTATGGGCCTGACGTAAATGGTATACAGAGTCTTGAACGAATCCTTACTGAGGTATCGGAACGCTATCCGTAGGTTTGCCAGGCGCCCGTATGCTGCAGCAGTTATCTGATTGATGTGCGCCTCAGGAGATATGCTCGGTGTTATACTCACCCCCAGATCTTTTTCCTTGAGTGAGGTTTGCAGTCTTTGGCCATCTAAACTATATTGTGTCTGCGGTTTTCTTTGCCATTCCCCAATCTTCATGACTTTGCATTTGGCAGGGTTAAACTCAAGGAGCCAGTTGCTGGACCAGGCTTGTAGCCTGTCCAGGTCTCTTTGTAGTCCTGCCTGATCCTCATCCGATTTGATTCTTCTCATTAACTTCACATCATCTGCAAACAAGGACACTTCTGAGTCTATCCCTTCCGTTAAGTCGTTCACATATACCAAAAACAGCACAGGTCCTAGGACTGACCCCTGTGGAACCCCGCTTGTCACAGGCGCCCACTCTGACACCTCGTCACGTACCATGACTCATTGGTGCCTCCCTGTCAGGTATTCCCTGATCCATTGCAGTGCCTTTCCTGTTATTTGTGCCTGATCCTCTAGCTTTTGCAGTAACCTCTTGTGAGGAACTTTGTCGAAGGCCTTCTTGCAGTCCAAAAAAATGCAGTCGATCCACCCCTCTCTCTCTTGTCTTACTTCTGTCACCTTGTCATAAAACTGTGTGTGTGTGTGTGTGTGTGTGTGTGTGTGTGTGTGTGTGTGTGTGTGTGTACTCACCTAGTTGTACTCACCTAGTTGAGGTTGCGGGGGTCGAGTCCGAGCTCCTGGCCCCGCCTCTTCACTGATCGCTACTAGGTCACTCTCCCTGAGCCGTGAGCTTTATCGTACCTCTGCTTAAAGCTATGTATGGATCCTGCCTCCACTACATCGCTTCCCAAACTATTCCACTTACTGACTACTCTGTGGCTGAAGAAATACTTCCTAACATCCCTGTGATTCATCTGTGTCTTTAGCTTCCAACTGTGTCCCCTTGTTACTGTGTCCAATCTCTGGAACATCCTGTTTTTGTCCACCTTGTCAATTCCTCTCAGTATTTTGTATGTCGTTATCATGTCCCCCCTATCTTCCTGTCCTCCAGTGTCGTCAGGTTGATTTCCCTTAACCTCTCCTCGTAGGACATACCTCTTAGCTCTGGGACTAGTCTTGTTGCAAACCTTTGCACTTTCTCTAGTTTCTTTACGTGCTTGGCTAGGTGTGGGTTCCAAACTGGTGCCGCATTACTCCAATTATGGGCCTAACGTATACGGTGTACAGGGTCCTGAACGATTCCTTATTAAGATGTCGGAATGCTGTTCTGAGGTTTGCTAGGCGCCCATATGCTGCAGCAGTTATTTGGTTGATGTGCGCTTCAGGAGATGTGCCTGGTGTTATACTCACCCCAAGATCTTTTTCCTTGAGTGAGGTTTGTAGTCTCTGACCCCTAGACTGTACTCCGTCTGCGGCCTTCTTTGCCCTTCCCCAATCTTCATGACTTTGCACTTGGTGGGATTGAACTCCAGGAGCCAATTGCTGGACCAGTTCTGCAGCCTGTCCAGATCCCTTTGTAGTTCTGCCTGGTCTTCGATCGAGTGTATTCTTCTCATCAAACTTCACGTCATCTGCAAACAGGGACACCTCAGAGTCTATTCCTTCCGTCATGTCGTTCACAAATACCAGAAACAGCACTGGTCCTAGGACTGACCCTGCGGGACCCCGCTGGTCACAGGTGCCCACTTGACACCTCGCCACGTACCATGACTCGCTGCTGTCTTCCTGACAAGTATTCCCTGATCCATTGTAGTGCCTTCCCTGTTATCCTGCTTGGTCCTCCAGTTTTTGCACCAATCTCTTGTGTGGAACTGTGTCAAACGCCTTCTTGCAGTCCAAGAAAATGCAATCCACCCACCCCTCTCTCTTGTCTTACTGCTGTCACCATGTCATAGAACTCCAGTAGGTTTGTGACACAGGATTTCCCGTCCCTGAAACCATGCTGGCTGCTGTTGATGAGATCATTCCTTTCTAGGTGTTCCACCACTCTTCTCCTGATAATCTTCTCCATGATTTTGCATACTATACATGTCAGTGACACTGGTCTGTAGTTTAATGCTTCATGTCTGTCTCCTTTTTTAAAGATTGGGACTACATTGCTGTCTTCCATGCCTCAGGCAATCTCCCTGTTTCGATAGATGTATTGAATATTGTTGTTAGGGGTACACATAGCGCCTCTGCTCCCTCTCTCAATACCCATGGGGAGATGTTATCTGGCCCCATTGCCTTTGAGGTATCTAGCTCACTCAGAAGCCTCTTCACTTCTTCCTCGGTTGTGTGCACTGTGTCCAGCACTTGGTGGTGTGCCCCACCTCTCCGTCTTTCTGGAGTCCCTTCTGTCTCCTCTGTGAACACTTCTTTGAATCTCTTGTTGAGTTCTTCACATACTTCCCGGTCATTTCCTGTTGTCTCTCCTCCTTCCTTCCTTAGCCTGATTACCTGGTCCTTGACTGTTGTTTTCCTCCTGATGTGGCTGTACAACAGTTTCGGGTCAGATTTGGCTTTCGCTGCTATGTCATTTTCATATTGTCTTTGGGCCTCCCTTCTTATCTGTGCATATTCATTTCTGGCTCTACGACTGTTCTCCTTATTCTCCTGGGTCCTTTGCCTTCTATATTTCTTCCATTCCCTAGCACACTTGGTTTTTGCCTCCCTGCACCTTTGGGTAAACCATGGGCTCATCCTGGCTTTTTCATTACTCCTGTTACCCTTGGGTACAAACCTCTCCTCAGCCTCCTTGTGTGTGTGTGTGTGTGTGTGTGTGTGTGTGTGTGTATATATGTATGCGTGTGTGTGTGTACTCACCTATTTGTACTTACCTCTTTGTGATTGCAGGGGTTGAGACTCAGCTCCTGGCCCTCCCTCTTCACTGACCACTACTGGGTCTTCTCTCTCCCTGCTCCATGAGCTTTATCATACCTCTTCTTAAACCTATGTATGGTTCCTGCCGCCACTACATCACTTGCCAGACTCTTCCACTTCCTGACAACTCCATGGCTGAAGAAATACTTCCTAACATCCCTTTGACTCATCTGAGTATTCAATTTCCAATTGTGACCCCTTGTGTCTGTGTCTCATCTTCGGAACATCCTGTCTCTGTCCACTTCATCTATTCCTGAATTTCAGCACCAATGTCTAACACATGACCAAAAAAAGTATCCAAAACAGTTGGGATCCTCTCCAAGATACGATACTACATGCCGTAAACTGCTCTTCTCACACTACACCATTCACTCATTTATCCATACCTCACCTATGCTATTTGTGCTTGGGGATCAACTGCAGCAACACACCTAAAGCCAATAATAACCCAACAAAAAGCTGCAGTAAGAATAATCACTAAATCTCATCCCTGGCAACACCCCCTCCCCCCACTATTCGTAGATCTAAACTTATTCCCTGTTCAGAACATCCGCACTTACTATTGTGCAATCTACATCTACAGAACCTTAAATTCCAATATTAACCTTGACCTAAAATGTTTTCTTGATAGTTGTGACAGGACCCACAGGCATAACACCAGACAAAAGCATCTCTATGACATTCCCCATGTCTGACTAAACCTTTACAAAAATTCGATGTATGTCAAAGGGCCTAAAATCTGAAACACCCTACCTGGAAGCTCTAGAACTGCAGACACATTCATCACTTTCAAAACTACCATTAGACAACATCTTATCTCCTGATACACCCTGACAATTAACTACACGAAAACCACCTGTTCACACTTTCACTCACCCATTTGACTATAAACACAGAAATACTAATCTTAATCATAAAATAATGAATCCCAACTAGTCATAAGTTTGCCTGTGATACTCCAATATAGAACCTGTGTATTGTGCCAAAACAAAAGCATTCACATTGCTAAACTCACAAATTATGATGTAGTCACTTAGCCTAAATACCAACTTACTCCATAATCTGTAACAATTTAGAGTTCAGAATTAATCTAAGTCTGCCCGAAATGCCTAACCATGCTAGGTGTCCTAGTGGCCCCCTATGTAATTAGTATTTTATAACCTGTAAACCACACAATATCCAAAACTTGTAAACCCCGCATTGTAATCTTTATGGAGAATAAACTGGATTGATTGATTCTTCGCAGTATTTTGTATGTCGTTATCATGTCTACCCTAACACTCCTGTCCTCCAGTGTCGTCAGGCCGATTTCATTTAACCTTTCTTAGTAAGACACTCCCGTTAACTCTGGAACTTGTCTTGTGGCAAACCTTTGCACTTTCTCTAATTTCTTGATGTGCTTAACCAGGTATGGGTTCAAAACTGGTGTTGCATACTCCAGTATGGGCCTGAGGTACACGGTGTACAGAGTATTGAATGATTTCTTACTGAGGTATCGGTACGCTATTCTCAGGTTTGCCAGGCTTCCATATGTTGCAGCAGTTATCTGGTTAATGTGTGCTTCCAGAGATGTGCTCGGTATTATACTCACCCCAAGATCTTTCTCCTTGAGTGAGGTTTGCAGGCTTTAGCTACCTAGCCTATACTCTGTTTGCAGTCTTCTTGGCCCTACCCCGATCTTCCTGACTTTAGATTTAGCTAGGTTAAATTCTGGGACACAGTTGCTGGACCACGTGTCCAGCCTGTCTAGGTCTCTTTGTAGTCCTATCTGATCCTCATCTGATTTAATTCTCCTCATTAATTTCACATCATCTGCAAACAGGGACTCCCACTTCTGAGCCAATTTGTTCTGTCATGTTATTCACATATACCAAAAATACCACTGGTCCTAGGACTGACCCCTGTGGGATCCTGCTCATTACAGGTGCCCACTGTGATACCTCATCATGTATCATGACTCACGTTGCCTCCCTGTCAGGTATTCTCTGATCCATTGCAGTGCCCTTCCTGTTATACGTGCCTGATCCTCTAGCTTCAGCACTAATCTCTTCTTGCAGTCAATGAAAATTCAATCAGCCCACCCCTTTCTTTCGTGCTGCTATGTAATCCCTTTCTCCAATCTCGCCCATTACTTCCATTTCCTGAAGTCCCCATCGGTTTTTAATGAGCAGTGCAACCCCACCTCCCCCTCTGTTCCTTCTATCTTTCCTCAGTATCTGATATCCAGATGGGAAGATTGCGTCTGTTATTGTCCCAGTGAGTTATGTTTCTGTAACTCCTATGATGTCTGGAGACGTCTTTTAGATTCTTTCAGTAAGAATAATCACTAAATCCCATCCCTGGCAACACACTCCCCCACTCTTCATAGATCTAAACTTACTCCCTGTTCAGAACATCCACACTTACTACTGTGCAATCTATATCTACAGGACCTTAAATTCCAATATTAACATTGACCTAAAACGCTTTCTTGATAGTTGTGACAGGATCCACAGGCATAACACCAGACACAAACATCTCTATAACATTCCCCATGTCCGACTAAACCTTTACAAAAATTCAATGTATTTTAAAGGACCTAAAATCTGGAACACCCTACTTGAAAACTCTAGAACTGCAGACACACTCATCACTTTCAAAACTACAGTTAGAAAACATCTTATCTCCCTGATACACCCCGACAACTAACCACATGATAACCACCTGGTGGTTCACAATTACACTCACCCACTCACTATAGCGCAGAAATACCATTCATAATCTTAAAATAATGAATCCTAACTAGTCATATTTGCCTATGATACTCCAATATAGATACCTTGTATTGTGCCAAAACAAAAGCATTCACATTGCTAGATTCACAAATTATAATGTAGTCACCTAGACTTAATACCATAATCTGTAAGGATTTAATGTTAAGAATTAATCTAAGTCTGCCCAAAATGCCTAGCCATGCTAGGTGTCCTAGTGGCCCCCTCTGTAATTAGTATTTTATAACATGTAAACTACACAATATCCAAATCCTGTAAGCCCCACATTGTAACCCTTATATAGAATAAACTTGATTTGATTTGATTCATGCCGCTCCTCATATTTATTTGTTATTCCATCCGAGATCATGTACCAAACCTTCAACTTATTTTCTAAAACTCTGGTTTGGGGAGAATGGTGGGTTTGGGGGAGCATGAGCCCTGGGTCTGGGTTCTCCTGCTTTCCTCCATCCTTGCCTCCCATTTCTCCTTGCGTCGTTGCACCCTATCTTGCAGTATCTTCCTTTCTTTTTCCCTTAGTTGTGCTTTCTCCAGCAGGATCCGGTTTCAAGTTGACTCTGCCTTGAAAATCACTTTGATCGTTTTTTTCCTCTAGCAAACCACCCAGTTCTCCAAAAAATTGTCAGCTGGGTCATGTTATCCTGTCCTATTGGTTTTTCATGATACTTTCAATCATTTTTTTCTCCTCCTGTATTCTTGCTTCATAAGTTTCCCTTTCAACTTCCTGGAGGCCATTGACAAAAACAGACCTCTCCCTTTCGTCCTCCCACTGTACTTTCCTGAGCATCCCCTGAGATGATTTAGTTCCTGCCATTGAAGCATTCCTTCCATCAGTCTCTTCCCTAGCTGATGTCCCTGTGCTCAGCCATTCCTGGGCACGGCAGTTGTCTGTTAGAGCCTTTGTGTATAGTTTAGCTCCTTCACTGTTTTTCATCCCCTCATTTGTTCTTGCGGTTCTCCCCATCTTTTCCTGGGCCCAACGAGGTTCTGATAGGGCCTTCGCATACAGTATAGCTCCTTTGCTTCCTACAGTCCCCTCCTTTGTGACTGACGCAACAGTTCCTGATGTCGTGGCTGTACTGTCTTATGGCTCTGAGGCTGTTTCAGATTTTTAGTTCTTCTTCTAAGCTCTGTATCTTAGCTTCTGCTGCTATGACTTGTAACTCCCACATCCTGCTTTCTGCAGCTTTCCTCTCCTCCATTTTCTTGCCAAACTCTTCCTCCCTTCCTGTGAACTCTGGCTCCCAATCTTTTCTCCCAGGTTCTCCCCTCGCATATTCACCCACCAGTCCCCTGATTCTCCATCCTGCTTTTTGGTAGCCTATTTTTCTTCCACTGAAAGAAGAGCTAATGTATTTTTAAGAGGGAGTGCATGTGTGGGGGGGGGGGTTGTTGTAGGGAGGGGGAGGGGAAGAGAGGCAGGGAGGGGGACAGGGATAGAAAGTGGGAGGGGGATAGTGGTAGGGGGGAGAGAGATGGGAAGGTTAGGGGGTACAAAGGGAGAGAGGGAAGGGAAGTGCTGGGAAAAGCAATGGGGAAGATGAGGGGGGAGGAGGAGGAGAAGGAAGATGAAGAGGAAGAGGAAGTTTAATAGGAGAGAGAGAGAGAGAGGAAGAAGTTGATATCCTTGGAGTGAAATTTGACTCCAAATTGACTATGAAGGACCACGTTGTCAATCTTGCAAGCAAGGCGGCCAGGAAGCTTACTTTTTTGCAGTATCTAGCATCTGGTTGACAGTAGGGGTTGCAAGATTCTCTATGATGCACACGTGCACTCACACCTCGAGTATGCTCCACTTTCTTGGTTTGCGTCCCCCGCCTCTCATCTGCGACTGCTTGACAGAGTAAAGAACGAAGCAAGACGCCTCATCTCTCGTCTGAACCCATCCTGAATAGGTCTGTCATTCAGCAGGCCTTCAACACAACAGGGATGTGGGAAGCCATACTGTTATGTACAAGGCCAATATTGTCAAAGTACCACACTTTGATCCACTTCGAGGACAGAGAGAAGCAAGCTTCTATGCCGGTGGTAATATAAACACAAATGCAGTATAATGTGATCCTTTATTGACTACGTTTCGCCCACACAGTGGGCTTTTTCAAGTCACAAACAGAACTACCTGGGGTGGAAGGAACGCGAGTATTTATAGTCCGGCTGAGGTCAGGTGAAGAATGCTGCATCTGATGATGTACCGAGTGGGGCTATAGAGTCTAAAAACTTGGGTAGCTTGGAAAGGAGATTGGATAAGTTTGTGAGCAGACCTTCTACAGTGTTCTTATGTGGGATACCCGATGAAGAAGTTTCTTGGCAAGTGGTTCAGCTATGTTATAGAAGCCACTATTCTGGTTGAAGTTGTCGGATATAAAAAAGTGATGTTTCCCAGGATTCTTCGGTATTGAGTGTTGTCTTCTGTGGCGATAAGTCTTGAGTTTCTGTAGTTTATCAAGTGGTTGTGTGAATTACGGTGTTTTACGCAGGCATTCCTTGTGTCGTCAAGACCTGCTTGCGTATTGGTGTTCTGAAATACGTGTTTGGAGGTCCCCTTTATGTTTCGCCCACGTATAACTTGTTGCAGTCATTACAAGGGATTATGTATACCCCTGCAGAGGATGGAGGCTTGTCCTGCCTACTACTGGTGATGTCCTTGATGGTCGTGGTTGTGGAGGTAGATACTTGGAATGATGTTTGGCAAAGATGTTGGAAACATGTTTGGCAATGGAGTTGGTGGGGAAAGGGCTATGTATCTCTTCTCGGCAGTGTCTTCTCTGGGTGTGTTGAAGATGTTTATGCTCGGGCCCTCTGCAGTCTCTGATGAAGTGACGAGGATAGGTGGAGTTTGGAAAATACTTGTTCAATTATAGTGCATTCTTCCTCAAGGAATCGTTGCTGCAGATTCTGAGTGCACGCAGGAAGAAGCCTATAATTACACCACGTTTGGTTTTGGTGTCGTGGTGAGAGTAGAAGTGGAGAAGATCGTTTTGGTTGGTGGGTTTTCGATAGACTTTAAAACCCAAGTTCGTGGTCAGCTTTGCAGAGTAGAACTCAAGGAAAGGGGAAAAGTGTTGTCCGACTTCTTCATCAGAGACTGCAGACGGCGAGCATTAAACATCTTCAACACACCCAGAGAAGACACTGCCGAGAAGAGAACAAGTCCTTCCCCAAATCCATTGCCAAACATTTTCCCAAACATCTTTGCCAAAAAACATTCAAGTATTACCTCCAAACCACGACCATAAAGGACACCCCCAGTAGTAGGCAGGAAACCTCCTCCTCTGCGGGGTTTTAACATAATCCCTTTAATGACTGCAAAAAAGTTATACGTGGGCGAAAATCAAGGGACCCCCAAAACACGTATTTCGAACACCAATACGCAAAGCAGGTCGACGACACAAGGAATCCCGCGTACAACACCGTAATTCACACAACCACTTGAAAAACTACAAAAACTAAAGACTTATCGCCACAGAAGACAACCCCAATCCGAAAAACCCTGGAATCACCCTTTTTCTATATCCGAAAAACTTCAACCAAATAGTGGCTTCAAAACAAGCTGAACCACTTCCCCAAGAAATTCTTCATCGCTACCCACTAAGAACACTGTAGAAGGTCTGTCACAAACTTACCAATCCCCTTTCCAAGCTCCCCAATTTTTTTAGACTCTATACCCCCACTCGGAAACATCATCGAGCAGTTTCTTCACCTGACCCTCACCCGGCTAAAATATCGCGTTCCTTCCACCCCCGGTATTCTGTTTTTTGACTTGAAAAAGCCACTGTGTGGGCGAAACGTAGTCAATAAAGGATCCATTATACGAATTTTTGTTTTATTACCCTTGTGTCGGTATTTTATACCATTTATTTCCAAACTTTTATGCCACAAAACATTCAGAAAGCAGCAACTTTAAACTTCTCCAAAGATTAATTCATCGAGATCATTTATCACCAGGATGACGGGGTTTAACACATTCGTAGAGCTTATATTCAATGAGATAAAGTCAGTTATCAATAAAAAAGCTACCCACAGGTGGCCTTACTGTTATGTCAAGGCCAAAAAAGTCGAAATACCCCACTTGGTCCCCTTTTGAGGGCAGCGTGAAACAATACCACAAGCGGGAGAAAGCAGCAACTTCACTCGGCTTTTCCCCTTTTCCAGGGCATCACTTTATCTGAGATCATTATCCCCAGGAGACTGACTCTGGAACCATTGTACAGCATTCGTCAACGAGATAAAGTCAGTTGATCCCAAAAAAAATGCTGGCCCCGTATAGCTCCCTTCATCTTTTTCACTACTTGTAGGTTTAAAATAAAAAAATTTCAAATGAGCTGATGTAGGTAATACCCTTATCTTCCAATAAGTTAAATCCTTAACCCGTAAAAGCTTCAAAAAACTAGGGGGTTTTAACCTAAACCCTTTCCAAACCCTTTTATAAAGAGAAGAGAGAAGGGAGAGAGAGAGAGAGTGTGTGTGTGTGAGTGTGTGTGTGTAGTGGTGTGTGTGGTGAGAGGAAAAGAAGAGAGAGAAGAGAGAGAGAGAGGGGAAGAAGAAAAGGAGAGGAGAGTAGTGTGGGTAGGGATTGGGGCTGGGTTAGGATGAGTATCCTGTGTTCGTTTAAACCGCGCTAGGGTAGGGAACGTACAAGTAAGTAAGTTTATTCAGGTATACACAAATACAGTTACACAGATTATCATACATAGCAGCATATGTGTAGAGAACCTGGGATAACCCAAAAAAGTCAGACAGAGTGACTTATTTGTGTGTGTATTCATGGCCCCCTTGTATGTACACACGTGTGTGCGTGTACCGGCTGCGTATGTGTGTGTGTGTGTGTGTGTGTGTGTGTGTGTACTCACCTAATTGTACTCAGCTAATTGTGGTTGCAGGGGTCGAGACTCAGCTCCTGGCCCCGCCTCTTCACTGATCGCTACTACGTTCTCTCTCTCTCTCTCTCTCTCTCTCTCTCTCTCTCTCTCTCTCTCTCTCTCTCAGCTCCCTGAGGTTTATCATACCTCGTCTCAATTCTATTTATAGTTCCTGCCTCCACTACATCACTTGCTAGGCTATTCCACTTCCTGATGACTCTATGACTGAAGAAATACTTCCTAACATCCCTCTGACTCGTCTGAGTCTTCAGCTTCCAATTGTGACCCCTTGTTTCTGTGTCCCCTCTCTGGAACAACCAGTCTCTGTCCGCTTTATCTATTCCACACAGTATTTTGTATGTCGTTATCATGTCTCCCCTGACCCTCCTGTCCTCCATTGTCATCAGTCCGATTTCCCTCAAGCTTTCTTCGTAGGACATACCCCTGAGCTCCGGAAATAGCCTTGCTGCAAGCCTTTGCACTTTCTCTAATTTCTTGACGTGCTTGACCAGGTATGGGTTCCAAACTGGTGCTGCATACTCCAGTATGAGCCTGATGTACACAGCGTACAGTGTCTTGAACGATTCCTTACTAAGGTATCGGAACGCTATTCTCAGGTTTGCCAGGCGCCCATATGCTGCAGCATTTATCTGGTTGATGTGTGCCTCTGGAGACATGCTCGGTGTTATGGTTACCCCAAGATCTTTCTCCTTGAGCGAGGTTTGCAGTCTTTGGCCACCTAGCCTATACTCTGTCTGCGGTCTTCTTTGCCCTTCTCCGATCTTCATAACTTTGCATTTGGCAGGGTTGAATTCAAGAACCCAGTTGCTGGACCAGGTGTCCAGCCTGTCCAGGTCTCTTCTGAAGTCATGCCTGATCCTCATCTGATTTAATTCTCCTCATTAACTTCACATCATCTGCGAAGAGGGACACTTCTGAGTCTATCCCTTCCGTCATGTCATTCACATATACCAAAAATAGCACTGGCCCTAGGACCGACCCCTGTGGAACCCCGCTCGTCACAGGTGCCCACTCTGATACCTCATCCCGTACCATGACTCGTTGTTGCCTCCCTATCAGGTATTCTCTGATCCATTGCAGTGTCCTTTCTGTTATACGCGCCTTATCCTCTAGTTTCTGCAGTAGTCTCTTGTGAGGAACTGTGTCGAAGGCCTTCTTGAAGTCCAAGAAAATGCAATCAACCCACCTCTCTCTCTCGTGTCTTCTGTAACTTTGTCATAAAACTCCAGAAGGTTTTTGACACAGTATTTGCCTTCCATGAATTTGTGCTGGTTGTCGTTTATAATCTTATTCCATTCCAGGTGCTCCACCACTCTCCTCCTGATAACTTTCTCCATAACTTTGCATACTATACACGTCAGTGACACTGTTCTGTAATTTAGTGCCTCTTTTCTGTCTCCTTTTTTAAAAATGGGAACTACATTTGTTGTCTTCCATACCTCAGGTAGTTGCCCAGTTTCAAAGGATGTGTTCAAGATTGTGGTTAATGGCACACACAGTATATCTGCTCCCTCCCTGAGGACCCACGGGGAGATGTTGTCCTGTCCCATTGCTTTTGAGGTATCAAGGTCACTTAGCAGATCTTCACCTCCTCCTCAGTTGTGTGCATATCATCCAGCACTTGTTGGTCTATTCCCTGTTGGTGTCCCCCTCTGTCCTGTTTTCCCAGAGTCCTTCCTGTCTCCACTGTGAATACTTCCTTAAATCTCGTGTTGAGCTCCTCACACATCTCTTGATCGTTTCTGGTGAGTTCCCCACCTTCTTTCCTCAGCCTGATCACCTGATCTTTGACTATTGTCTTTCTCCTAATGTGGCTAAACAGCAGTTTCGGGTCAGACTTGACTTTCGATGCTATATCATTTTCCTACTGTCGCTGGGCCTCCCTCCTTATCTGTGCATATTCGTCTCTGGCTCTTCGACTGATCTCCTTGTTTCCCTGGGTCCTTTGCATTCTATACCTCTTCCATTCTCTAATGCACTTAGGTTTTGCCTCCCTGCACCTTCGGGTAAACCAAGGACTCGCTTTGGTCTTCCCATTGTTTCTGTTGCCCTTGAGAACAAACCTTTCCTCTGCATCCTTGCATTTTGTTGTTACATATGCCATCATTTCATTTACTGACTTTCCTACTATTTCTCTGTCCCACTGCACCTCCCGCAGGAAGTTCCTCATACCTGTGTAGTCCCCCCTTTTAAAGTTTGGCTTTTCCCCTTCAACTCCTGTTACTCTTTCCACTTGTAACTCTACTATATAATAAAAAATCAGGACTACGTGGTCACTAGCTCCGAGGGGCCTTTTTTATGTGATATCATCAATGTCTAAGCTACTCAGGGTGAACATAAGGTCCAGTCTTCCTGGTTCATCCTCCCCTCTCTCTCTGGTAGTGTCCCTGATGTGTTGATGCATGAGGTTTTCCAGTACCACATCCACCATCTTGGCTCTCCATGTTTCAGGGCTCCCATGAGGCTCCAGGTTTTCCCAATTGATCTCCCTGTGGTTGAAATCACCCATAACTAGTAACTTTGCTCTTCACGATTGAGCTCTTTGTGCCACCTCAGCCAGTGTGTCCACCATTTCTCTGTTCTCATCATATTCCTCTCTTGGCCTCCTGCAGTTCTGTGGTGGGTTATACATCACTGTAATGACTACCTTTTGGTCCCCAGATTGAATTGTACTTACTATGTAGACAAACACTGACCTCTCCCTCTCCTCCTCCCACTGTATCTCTCTTTGCATCCTCTGAGGTGTTTCAGCTCTTTCCATCGAAACGTTCCTGCCTTCAACTCCTGCCCTTGCTGCAGCCCCTATGCTCAGTGGACTGTCTTCCCTGCCCAGCTGTTCCCTGCCACTATAGTTGACCGTTAGAGTCTCTGCATATGTCATGTCTCCTTCGTTGTCTTCAGGCTTCTCATTTGGTCTACCTGCACTCATCTTTACCTGAATCCCTACAGCCCTCTTGTCTGTGACTGGTATAGAAGTTCCTGATGTTATGTCTGTACTGTCATTTGTCTCTCTAGTCTGTTTCAGGTTTTTTAGCTCCTCTTCTAAGCACTTATCGCCCTCCTGGGATACCCTTTTTTTTTACCACAGAAGGGAGCTTGTCTGTGAGAGAGAGAGGGAGAAAGAATGATAGGGAGAAGGTTAGGGATGATGATTGGGAAGGGAGGGACGTGAGGGGAAGCCAGGGGGGAGGGGTAGGAGGAAAGGGAAGATGAATGGAAGGTATGTGTGAGGAGAAGAGAGCTAGAGAGAATGAGAGGTGGAGAGAGAAAGATTGAAAGAAAGAGAGATAGAGGAGAGGGAGGGGAAAAATGGATTGAGAGGGAGAGAGAGAAAGGTAGAGAGAGAAAGGTAGAGAGAGAGACAAATGTAGAGAAAGGTAGAGAGAGAGAGAGAGAGAGAGAGAGAGAGAGAGAGAGAGAGAGAGAGAGAGAGAGAGAGAGAGAGAGAGAGAGAGGAGAGTGAGAGGAGAGAGAGAGAGAGAGAGACAGAGAGAGAGACAGAAGAGAGAGAGAGAGGAGACAGAGAGGAGAGAGAGAGAGAGAGAGAGAGAGAGAGAGAGAGAGAGAGAAGAGAGAGAGAGAAGGAAGGGAGGGAGGGAGGGAGAGTGAAGGTTAAAGAAATCTAGGGAGGGACAGAAGGGGTTAGAGGGTATGCGAGGTGTATATGTGTATGTGTGCATGTATGTGTGTGTGTGTTTGTGTGTGCTCAGGAATAATGCTCCTCACTTCTAAGTATTCATACTGTTAATAGATACCAGTAGTAATACAAGTAATTCTAAAACTTACCAGTAGCAATATAACGAGTTTGTTTGGTGATGCTGCAAGCGGGGTTCAATGACAGGCGTCTTCGGAGGCTTCTTTACTTTATTTGCAAAGTCGTGGTGGGTACACAGGCTTGTGTGTTGTGCCCATGGCCGGGAAGGGCCATCCCATGAGGAAGAGAGCTAGTAGGACTTGTTGACTGCTGTTAGGCCACTGAGTGAGTGAGGGCGAGTGATTGAGTGGGACCAGCGTCCCACTGACCTTGGCAGGCCTGGAGAGAGAAGCACATGAGTGCTGTAAAATATGAACAAAGCTGGCAGACAGCATAGACTCTCTGTGCAGACAGTACAGGCTGTCTACATTTGCTCCGCCACATACCTCGCGTCGTCCCGATGCGACAATACTGGTGGTAAAAAAAACTCGGTCTCTCTCTCGTAGGAATAGGGCACAGAACACAAAATAAAGACATGTATAAATAGGTTTGTGACACAGGACTTTCCCTCCCTGAAACCATGCTGGTTGTCAATTATACACTTGTTTCTTTCCAGGTGCTCCACCACTCTCCTGCTGATGATCTTCTCCATAACCGTGCATACTATACACGTTAGTGATACAGGTCTGTAGTTAAGTGCCTCATGTCTGTCTCCCTTTTTAAAAACTGGGACTACATTTGCCATCTTCCATACCTCGGGGAGTTGCCCAGTTTCAAATGATGTGTTGAAGATCTTCGTTAATGGTACACACAATGTCTCTGCTCCCTCTTTAAGGACCCACGGAGAGATGTTGTCTGGTCCCACCACCTTTGAGGTGTCAAGTTCGCATAGCAGCTTCTTCACCTCCTCCTTGGTTATATGTACCTCATCCAGCACTTGCTGGTGCACCCCCCTGCTCTGATTTCCTGGAGTCCTACTGGTTTCCACTGTAAATACTTCTTTAAATCTTGTGTTGAGCTCTTGACATACCTCCCGGACATTTCTTGTGAATTCCCCATCACCCTTCCTCAGTCTGATTACCTGGTCCTTGACTGTTGTTTTCCTCCTGATGTGGCTGTACAACAGCTTCGGGTCAGTCTTGACTTTCGATGCTATGTCATTTTCGTATTGCCGCTGAGCCTCCCTTCTTATCTGTGCATATTCGTTTCTGGCTCTTCGGCTAATCTCTTTATTTTCTTGAGTTCTCTGTCTTCTGTACCTTTTCCATTCTCTAGTACACCTAGTTTTTGCCTCTCTACACCTTTGGGTGAACCAAGGACTCATTCTGTTCTTCCCATTATTTCTGTTTCCCTTGGGAACAAACCTCTCCTCTGCCTCGTTGCATTTTGTTGCTACATTGTCCATCATTTCTTGTACTGGTTTTCCTGTCAGTTCCCTCTCCCACTGAATGTCTTGAAGGAAGTTCCTCATGCCTGAGTAGTTCCCCCTTTTGTAGTTTGTTTTTTCCCACCCTATTCTTGCTACTCTCTCCACTTGGAGCTCAACTATATAGTCGAAGCACAGAACCACATGATCACTAGCTCCCAGGGGCCTTTCATACATGATATCCTCGATGTCAGAACTACTCAAGGTGAATACAAGGTCCAGTCTTGCTGGTTCATCCTCTCCTCTCTCTCTGGTAGTGTCTCTAACATGTTGATGCATGAGGTTTTCCAGTACCACATCAATCATCTTGGCTCTCCATGTTTCGGAACCCCCATGGGGCTCCAGGTTTTCCCAGTCAATCTCCTTGTGATTGAAATCACCCATAATTAGAAACTTTGCTTCCCCCATGTGTGCTCTCCTGGCCACCTCGGCTAGTGTGTCGACCATTGCTCTGTTGCTCTCATCGTATTCTTCTCTTGGCCTCCTGCAGTTCTGTGGTGGGTTGTACATCACTGCAATTATCACCTTATGTCCCTCAGACTGGATTGTTCCTACTAAGTAGTCCCTTTCGCCCTTGCCACCCATTCCTTCGATTTTCTCAAACCCCCACTGGTTTTTAATGAGCAGTGCAACTCCTCCTCCCCCTCTCCTCCCTCTGTCTTTCCTGAGGATTTGATATCCAGATGGAAAGATTGAATCTGTTATTATTCTGGTGAGTTTTGTTTCTGTGAGTGCTATTATGTCTGGGGATGTCTCCTTGATTCTTCTGTGCCACTCATACTTATTTGTTATTCCATCTGCATTTGTATACCACACCTTCAACTTCTTTTCTAAGATTGTGGTCTGGGAGGTGTAATGGGGTTGGGGAAGTGGGAGACCTGATAAGGAACTATGGGTGGTTGCTGTGGGGGTGGAGTTTGTAATGCAGTGGGTGGGGGCATTGGATGTGGCATGGGTTTTTTTTGGTTTAGAGTGTTTGGTTGCACTGGGGTTGACCTGGTTGAGAGGCTTCTATAGGAAGTTGTGAGGGAGGCTGTATTTGATTTTCCTGTGTCTGTGATCTCCTGTCTGTCTTCTCCATACCCTCCCTTTCCTCCTTTCGTCTTTGTACCATCTCCCTCTGTTTCTTCCTTTCTGCTTGTGTTCTGTCGCGGTCGAGATACACCTTCCTGTATGCTGGCATGTCCCTTAATCGTGCTTTCTCCTGCAGGATCCTTTTTCGAGTCGATTCTGCCTTGAAGGTCACTTTCACTGGCCGGGTTCTTTTTTTACAAACCCCCCTATTCTCCGAAAATTTTCCAGCTGGGTCATGTCGTCTTCTCCTATTGCTTTCATGATGCTTTCAATTGGTTTTTTTCCCCTTGTTTTCTTGCTTCATATGTTTCCCCTTCAACTTCCTGGAGCCCATACACGAAGACTGACCTCACCCTTTCATTCTCCCACTGCATATCCCTGTGTATCCCCTCATTCAATTTGATTTCCTCCATTGCAGCTTTCCTTTCTTCAGTTTCACTAGCTAATGTACTTGGGCTCAGTGGCCTGTCATTTTCCCTTCTCGGCTTTCCCTGGGCTCTGCTGTGGTCTGTTAGGGCCTCCACATATAGCTTAGCTCTTTCATTTACTACAGTCTCCACTGATTGAGCTTCTACATGCAGTTTTGCTCCTTCTTTCCCTACAGTCCCCTTATTTGTGACTGAGGTAGCAGTCTCTGTTGTCAATCCCAAAATGTTCTTTAGTTCTTTAGGCTGTTTCAGATTTTTTCAGTTCCTCTTCTAAACTCTGTATCCTGGCCTCTGCTGCTTTGACTTGCACCTCCCACTACCTGCTTTCCATGTCTATCCTCTCTTCCATTCTCATTTCTAAGTTCTTCTAGTTTCTTTTCACATTCATGTTCCCTTTTTGTGAGCTCTGCTGCCCAATCTTCCTTTGCAGTTTCCTCCTCCTGTCCCTTGGTTTCTCTTGTTGCTCTCTGGTAACCCATTTTTGTTTTATCCTGATTGCCTCAGAGTGGGAAAAACCCATGTAATTCTGTATGTTTTGTTAGTATTGTGTATGTCAGAGTGTGGGGGGGGGGGAGGTAGAGGAGGAACTGTGGCTATGGGGGGAGAGTAGTGGGGAGGGGGAGTGGGAAGGAGAGTGAAGCAAGTGGGTGAGTGGGAGAGGAGAGGGGGAAGGAGGGAGAAGGTGGGGAGGGGGAGGGTGAAAGATGGAGTGGAGGGAACAGGTTGGGAAAGGAGTGAGATGTCGGTGGGGGAGGGGGGGAGTGTATGTGTGAGTCTGGCAATGTGTGTGTGGTGTGTGTGTGTTGCATGTGTGTGTGTGTGTTATGTGTGTGTGTGTTTGTGTGTGTGTGTGTGTGTGTGTGTGTGTGTGTGTGTGTGTGTGTGTTGTGTGTGTGTGTGTGTAAGTGATGTGTGTGTGTGTGTGTGTGTGTGTGTTGTGTGTGTGTGTGTGTGTGTGTTGTGTGTGTGTGTTTTGTGTGTAAGTGATGTGTGTGTGTGTGTGTGTGTATACTCACCTAGTTGTACTCACCTAGTTGAGGTTGCGGGGGTCGAGTCCGAGCTCCTGGCCCCGCCTCTTCACTGATCGCTACTAGGTCACTCTCCCTGAGCCGTGAGCTTTATCATACCTCTGCTTAAAGCTATGTATGGATCCTGCCTCCACTACATCGCTTCCCAAATATTCCACTTATTTACTACTCTGTGCTGAAGAAATACTTCCTAACATCCCTGTGATTCATCTGTGTCTTCAGCTTCCAACTGTGTCCCCTTGTTACTGTGTCCAATCTCTGGAACATCCTGTCTTTGTGCACCTTGTCAATTCCTCTCAGTATTTTGCATGTCGTTATCATGTCCCCCCTATCTCTCCTGTCCTCCAGTGTCGTCAGGTTGATTTCCCTTAACCTCTCCTCGTAGGACATACCTCTTAGCTCTGGGACTAGTCTTGTTGCAAACCTTTACACTTTCTCTAGTTTCTTCATGTGCTTGGCTAGGTGTGGGTTCCAAACTGGTGCCGCATACTCCGATATGGGCCTAACCTACACGGTGTACAGGGTCCTGAATGATTCCTTATTAAGATGTCGGAATGCTGTTCTGAGGTTTGCTAGGCGCCCATATGCTGCAGCAGTTATTTGGTTGATGTGCACTTCAGGAGATGTGCCTGGTGTTATACTCACCCCAAGATCTTTTTCCTTTGCCTTGGTGAGGTTTTGATCTCAGGACCAATTGCTGACCGTCTGCGGCCTGTCTCACTCCCCATCTTTATTCTGCCTTGGTGGGATTGAACTCCAGGAGCCAATTGCTGGACCAGGTCTGCAGCCTGTCCAGATCCCTTTGTAGTTCTGCTGGTCTTCGAGCGAGTGAATTCTTCTCATCAACTTCACGTCATCTGCAAACAGGGACACCTCAGAGTCTATTCCTTCCGTCATGTCGTTCACAAATACCAGAAACATCACTGGTCCTAGGACTGACCCCTGCGGGACCCGCTGGTCACAGGTGCCCACTCTGACACCTCGCCACGTACCATGACTCGCTGCTGTCTCCCTGACAAGTATTCCCTGATCCATTGTAGTGCCTTCCCTGTTATCCCTGCTTGGTCTCCAGTTTTTGCACCAATCTCTTGTGTGGAACTGTGTCAAACGCCTTCTTGCAGTCCAAGAAAAATGCAACCCACCCACCCTCTCTCTCTTGTCTTACTGCTGTCACCATGTCATAGAACTCCAGTAGGTTTGTGACACAGGATTTCCCGTCCCTGAAACCATGTTGGCTGCTGTTGATGAGATCGTTCCTTTCTAGGTGTTCCACCACTCTTCTCCTGATAATCTTCTCCATGATTTTGCATACTATACATGTCAGTGACACTGGTCTGTAGTTTAATGCTTCATGTCTGTCTCCTTTTTTAAAGATTGGGACTACATTTGCTGTCTTCCATGCCTCAGGCAATCTCCCTGTTTCGATAGATGTATTGAATATTGTTGTTAGGGGTACACATAGCGCCCTCTGCTCCCTCTCTCAATACCCATGGGGAGATGTTATCTGGCCCCATTGCCTTTGAGGTATCTAGCTCACTCAGAAGCCTCTTCACTTCTTCCTCGGTGTGTGTGTGTGTGTGTGTGTGTGTGTGTGTGTGTGTGTGTGTGTGTGTGTGTGTGTGTGTGTGTGTGTGTGTGTGTGTGTGTGTGTGTGTGTGTGGGGTGGGTGGGTGTGTGTGGGTGGTGTAGTGTGTGTGTGTTGGTGTGTGTGTGTGTGTGTGTGAGTGTGTGTGTGTACACATGTGTGTGTGTTGCCATGTATCAGTGCATGTATCAGTATGTGTGTGTATGTTGGGGAAAGGGGTTAGTAGACAGATGTGGATCACATCCTGAAAGTGTATAAATGGTCACAGTGGGAATTAAAGAGAGTCCGCAATAGAAATCTAATTTTATCCTGGGTTATTAATGCTCTAGATTAATCATCCGAACTATATAATCATCATCTTTTACTCTTATTACTACTATTGCTACTACTACTACTACTACTTACTACTTCTACTACTTATTACTACTACTACTTCTACTACTGTTGCTGCTGCTAGTATTACTGTGGAAAATACTGTATATATTTTCCAGAAATACTGGAAGTTATATATAAATAGATGGCCATACTGTATTTAATAAAAATTATGTTACAAAAAATGGGAAACTGCACTTGCGCAAGGGGACTCGCCATTGTTGTTTGAACTGGTCAACACAAACGTTAGTGAATAAGGGGAAAAGTTTTCGTGCTCTAGAGGTAAAATTGGGCTGACACCTCTCAAATAAGAGCCGAAATTGTTGGATGTGCATTCCTGCATAACTTGAGATATCAGGCGACTGGACAAGACAACTCCAGGAACCTCAGATAAGTCTGTTATGTTGTAACTCTGGCCAGTGTTATTTTCATGTATAGACAGTGAGGTTTTCTGAGTATGATACATATTAATCTCCAGTCAAATTGGTGAGTGAAATTAAGATATATTCTTCTTCTGTTATGTAAATGTGTATATATATAATTCTTTATTAATTTAATATACAGTCCACCAATTTTTATATTTACCAGAATTCCAGGTATGTATGTGCATTTCATTTGTAATTATTGGTCTAGAGCAACTTGAGGACATGACAGTTGTAGGTATCGAAGGGGGACATTTTTGTGACCTAGGTGTCCCAAATTCCTACTTGTCTATGTAACTGATAAATAATAATTATCTTTGTTATCATTTACTGTTATGTACATAATGAGTTACATTCAGATAAATGCAATTTTCCACATTTAATTTGCCCGTTGGTCCTTCTCGAACTGGAGGTAATTAGTGAAGCCATTAATTAGTTAATTATTTAATAATTATATGTGAAATGACAGTAGGTGAATGTTAAGTTGACAAATTTACTTAATGTGTAGTGGATTATAATTATTACAATATTAATTTGGATAAGCCAAGTCAAGTATGACTAAAGATTATATTAATGTGTATAATATTAATTTTGCTATGCAAAATTCTGGCAAGGATTTATATTAACTTGTATAACATTAATTTTGATAAGCCAAGTCTGGCTAAAGGTTTATGTACATTTAAAATTTATATTATAATTTTCTTACATGTGTAATTACTAAGCTCAAGTGTAACTAACATTATTAAGGCGTATTTAAAATTTATATTATAATTTTATTACATGTGTAATTATTAAGCACAAGTGTAGCTAACATTATTAATGTGTATTTAAAATTTATATTACAATTTTCTTACATGTAATTGCAAAGCTCAAGTGTAGCTAGGATTTATTCAAAGGTAAGTTGTATCAGTGTTGAGTTTATCAGTGTATTAATTAAGTTGAATTTAATACATTGCATCATGGCTGAAAATGAGGAAATTAATATAGAAGACAAACATATGGAATATAGAGCAAATAAAGCATCACTACAGGCTAGAAAATGTCATGTAACCAAGGCATATATTAAGTGCTTGGAATTAATGAATCAAGAAACTGTGAATGCTGATGATTTAAAATTGTATTTAGATGCTTTAGGAAATAGATATGATTCATACAAATTATATTACAACAAATATGAAGGAGATTTGTTAGTAAACTGTGCAGATGAGACTGAAGTAGATCTCATGATTAATCAGTATTATGAATTAGAAGAAAGACTCTTTCTTGTAAAAGTCAGGCTTTGAATAAATTAAAATGTGTAAACCAGGCAGTTAATCAGTCGGCTCCAACAAATAATATGTCTTTGCCAAACTCCCAGAATTGTGTTTACCTGTATTTAATCCTGGAGAAAATTGGGAGGAATTTTGGTCAATTTTTAAAGCAGCTGTACATGACAGGAGTGACCTAGCTTGTGTAACTAAATTATTTTACCTCAAAGGACAGGTAAGAGGAGATGCTCACATACTCATACAAGCCTTTCCCAATGTAGATGACTCTTACAAGGAAGCAGTTGACTTGTTGAAGGTCACTTATGGTAATATAGAACAAATTAGGTTGGACCTAGTGAATATCATTGTTAATTTCAAATCTCCAGATCACACTTACGAAGGTTTACAACAGTTTAGAGTTAAACTGGAGAGCACTCTCAAAACTTTAAGTAATAAATACAATTTGAAGGAATCAGACTGGTTATTGAGTGCCATGGTACAAAATAAATTAAGCTATAAAACACTTGAATGGTTCTCTAACAAATATCACAATGGTTATTTTGGACTGGAGGAAATAAGACTAATTCTTCAAGAATTAATTGTGCAGTTGCAGACCAGCCAACTAACTCATTTTAAAGAAGCAACACATAATAACTCTGAGGTATCTGACAAGTTTCACAATGGGAAAAATTATCGCAATGGTAATAATAAAAATTTATTTCCTAAAAATAGCTGCATAGGTGCACATCAAGTAGCAGGAATCAGAAATAATGATTCTCCACAAGGTAAGAAGAATAAGTACCCTCCTAAGAGTAGCCCAGTTAATAAGAAACCAGTCAAAGAAAAGAGAGATTGTCTTTTCTGCAAGGGTACTCATTTTTCTAAGAATTGCAATGCATACAATTCATGGAATGATAAAGTTGAAAGATTGGAGGAACTTGACAGATGTATCAGGTGTTTAGGTAATCACAATGTAAAGGGTTGTCATGCCAAATTAAACAACTGTTATCAATGTCACAAAGGAAGACACCATATAGTCATGTGTAAAGGTCTATATGACAATGTTGATAATAATGATAATGTTGACAATCCTGACGCAACAGTGGCTAATGTAAAAATTGCTGCTAATGTTAATAATGATGGTTTTGCTGAAGTAGCCTTACCTGTGTTACAGGTAAAAATTGATGATAAAAGGCATAAATCAAAAAATGTAACTGCATTATTGGACCAGGGATCCCAGCGTACTATCATAAAACACAAATGTCTTGATGGTATGAAAGTACAGATGGGAGATCCCACAACTTTAAAATTATCTGGTTTTCTCTCAGATAAAAGGGCTCAATTGTATGACACTGTTTATGTAACTGTCAGGTTGGGCAATGAGAAAAAACGTGTTAATGCAGTAATTGTAGATAGACTTCCAGAGAAAATATCTACAGTAGAGCTTAGTAAAGCTACAGAAAGACTCTCACATAATGTAAATATAGCACCTTCTGGTGTAAGTGATGATTCTGTAGGCCAAATAAATATTTTGATAGTTAGTGACTATTATGCCTCCTTTGTAAAGGGTATGGTAAAGAAATGTGGTGTCACCCTTTTTAAGACTGCAGGAGGCCATGTAATGTATGGTAGGATTCCTCGTAATAATAATTCATGACTAGAGGAAACTACAAATACGATAACTGTGTCTTACCCATGAAATCGTGCCCCAGTATAATTCTTCCATAGAGGATGGTGTTGAGCCAGTGCATAAATTGTGGGAATTAGACAGAATTGGAATAAATGTAAATGAAGAAAGTCCAGACGATTCCTTTACTCTGGAACAATACCTGAGAGATGTAAAATTTGAATCTGGACAATACTGGGTGCGACTTCCGTGGAGACTGAACCATCCAGAATTGCCCACTAATTACAGAATGGCATATGGACAGTTAAAGGTTCAGCTCCGCGAACTGAGTAAGACACCAGAATTGTTAACTGCCTATAATGATATAATTGCTGAGCAGATAATTAATAAATTTATAGAAGAGGTACCTCCTGAGCAAGCCAAAATTTATGGTCACTATTTGCCACATCACAGAGTGAAGAAGGATTCTAAGACCACTCCTACGAGGATTGTGTTTAACTGTAGTGCCAGGAGTAACAAAAATGTACCTAGTTTAAATGACTGTTTGATGACAGGTCCAGCGTTGACGGAGAAATTAGGAGATATCTTATTAAATTTCAGGGTGAAGAATTATGCCTTTACGGCTGACATAATTAAAACTTTCCTAAGAGTGGGTTTACAAAAGGCTGACCGGGATTGTACCCGCTTCTTATAGCCTGAGAATCCTAGTGACCCACTTAGCCCTCTGAAAACGTTTTGCTTTAGGAGCGTATTATTTGGTGCTACATCCAGTCCATTCCTACTTCAAGCGACGATAAATGCACACTTTAAACGTATGGGAAGTCCATTGAGTAAAGTAATGAGCAAACAATTTTATGTGGACAATTTCCTGGGTGTGACGTCAACTGTAGAGGAACTGTTAATGACTTATGGAGAGGCTAATAAAATAATGCAAAGTGCAAATATGCCTCTGAGGGAATGGAATAGTAATTCATCCAAATTAAAGGACAAAATAAGTAAAGATTTCCCTGGAGATGAAGTGCCAAAATGTAGTAATGTATTGGGATTAACTTGGGATACTGAGAGAGATTTGTTAATGTTAAAACCTAATAATTACAGTATGCCCAATAAATTAACTAAGAGAGTTTTGCTTGCTGAAGTTTCCAAATGGTTTGATCCACTAGGTTTAGTGTCACCCCTTACTATAAGAGGAAATTATTAATACAGGAAGCATGGAAACTTAAATGTGCTTCGGATGAAACTCTACCTGAGGAATTCATTAATAGGTGGGATGAATTAATTGGTGATTATGAGAAAATTCCATTGTTGGAGTTCCCACTCCAGGTGGCCAATCCAAATGGGAAAAATGTACTCCACATTTTTTGTGAAGCTTCAAAGTTGGCATATGGAGCAGTTGCTTATCTTCAATGTAATAGTGTTATGTCTAAGGCTAAAGTGTCTCCAATTAAATCACGTACCTTGCCTCAGTTGGAATTAACAGCCATTTATGTAGGTGTCAAATTAGCTAATTATATAGGAAATAAGTTGCAGGAGATAAATATTAACGATACTAATTTGATCTGATACTGAGGTATCCTTACAATGGATTCATAATGGAAACAGTAAAATTGTGTACATACAAAACAGAGTCGCTGAAATTAATCAGATGCAAGAGAAGTATAATAGTTTGGGTCAGCATATGTTAACATTTAATCATATACCTGGTGAGGAGAATCCAACTGATTTCTTGTCTCGAGGTTTATCTTATGCTAAATTTGTAAATTCTGTATCATGGTTTAAAGGGCCGAGCTGGTTGGTAAATAAAGCTAATTGGCCTGTACAAAAGGTGTATATTGCTCTTGCTGAAATTACTCTGACCACCGCTCCAATAGTTTGTCCTTCCTTAGCCATTGATATAAATAGGTATTCTTCTTTACCCAAACTAATCAATGTAACTAAGTTGATGTTTAAATTTCTAAACAAGATGAATATCTCATATAAGTTTTCACATCCTGTTGAATATTGGATAAAGAGGGTACAAGAAGAAATCTATGGAAATGAGATTAAATTGATGATGGAAAGAAAAATTGTGAAAGGTTCCATAATAGAGAAATTGGGACTGTATTTAGAGAACAATGTAATTAGGTGCAGAGGTAGGTTACAAAATGCTGAATTGGGTGATTATGCTAAACACCCTATCTTACTGCCCGAAACTCATCATCTAACAAATTTAATTGTTCTAAATGCCAATAAAAATGTAATGAATGGTGGGATACAAGATAACCTTAAATTGTATTAGGGAAACTTTCTGGATTCCACAAGGACGGCAAAGTGTAAAAAGGGTGATTAAATCTTGTGTAATATGTCGCCGGTGAATGCCAGATGCTATATGTACCCAGGTCCTCCACCATTGCCAAATGCGCAATTTCAGTTGTTTAGCAACGAACTCTGCCCGGCCGCAGTGTGGAAAATACTGTATATATTTTCCAGAAATACAGTAGTTATATGTAAATAGATGGCCATACTGTATTTAATAAAAATTATGTTATAAAAAATGGGAAACTGCACCTGCGCAGAGGGGACTCGCCATTGTTGTTTGAACTGGTCAACACAAACGTTAGTGAATAAGGGGAAGAATTTTCGTGTTCTAGTGGTAAAATTGGGCTGACACCTCTCAAATAGGAGCCGAAATTGTTGGATGTGCATTCCTGCATAACTTGAGATATCAGGCGACTGGACAAGACAACTCCAGGAACGTCAGATAAGTCTGTTATGTTTGTAACTCTGGCCAGTGTTATTTTCATGTATAGACAGTGAGGTTTTCTGAGTATGATACACATTAATCTCCAGTCAAATTGTTGAGTGATATTAAGATTTATTCTTCTTCTGTTATGCTAAATGTGTATATATATATAATTCTTTATTAATTTAATATACAGTCCACCAATTTTTATATTTACCAGAATTCTGGTGTGTGTGTACATTTCATTTGTAATTATAGGTCTAGAGCAACTTGAGGACATGACAGTTGTAGGTATCGAAGGGGGACATTTTTGTGACCTAGGTGTCCCAAATTCCTACTTGTCTATGTAACTGATAAATAATAATTATCTTTGTTATCATTTACTGTTATGTACATAATGAGTTACATTCAGATAAATGCAATTTTCCACAACTACTACTACTACTACTGCTGTTGCTGCTAGTACTACTACTACTACTACTTTTGCTGCTAGTAAACTACTATGCTGTTGCTGTAGTCCTACTAGCTTTTGCTGCAGTACTACTACTACTGCTGCTGTTGTGTAGTACTATATATACTACTATGTTGTGCTAGTACTACTACTACTACTGCTGTTGTGAATTACTACATAACTTTTTCTCCTCTACTACTACTTCAACTCCCTCCTACCACCCCACTACTACTACTACTATATTACACATACTTACTACTACTACCACCCCCACCACCCCACCACTACTTCTGTACTTTACTCACTACATAAACCCCCAAAACAACTGTCCATTAATATAACTACAAATTTTTCCCTGTGTGAAAAAAAGAAAATACTCTGCTGCAGGATTTGTTTACATGGGGTAGGGGGGAATTTAAAAAGACTAAGATTTATTTTTAAAAGTTTGTCTCTTTCTTTTCCCCTTTTTCCATAAAAATTTCTTTAATATTGTTTACTACTTCAAAAGTTTATGTTAGTAAATAAAGGAAATTTTCCTAAATAAAACTAGAAATTTAAAAAAGTGTTGTGTGGAAAAATTCGCTATTTTTTTCCTTTTTTAGAATGTTATGTGAAGTGGGTTTAATATAAAAGGTAGTCGCAAACTATCAAACTACTTGTGAGGAAGTAAGTAGGTACTTCAAAATGATTGTAGGGGTAGGGGGAAAGGTTGTACATGGGGAGTCAGTACTGCCCGGGTGGCCGTCTTGGCCCTCTCAAGGAATTTGGATTATTATTATTATTATAATCAAGGGGGAAGCGCTAAACCCGGAGGATTATACAGCGCCTGGGGGGGGATGTGGAAGGCATTCAGGCTTATTTCGGGGAACTGGAGCACAGATCCAATTCCCTAAATCAAGAGCCCCTCACCAACATCAAGGAACCTTCCTTGAGGGGAAGGAATTTGGAAATCGGTCGAATCTTCAAATGAAATTAAGGTGTAATAGAAGCACTATCGTCAGTTACTGATGAACTTGACACCACAAGTAATGTACACCTCCCAGTGTATTAATTCTCACTACAGGTATCTTAATTTATATTGGCCAATATGAATGGCCTACCGAAAGGGAGGTGTTAGGATATAGCACCAAAATCTTAATTGGTGAGTAATCCTGAACGTCGTTTATACTTTTCCTAATTATGTAATTGATCTGTATTTATATAAAATTACCCAAGCAAATAACCAGTGTCAAGTAAATGATATTAAAATATATAGTCCACTTGTAATTTATCTGTGCTACTGTTGTGGGGGTTCGTAGGTGATATGATGGTTAGAGTTAAACACACTTGTTGGATGGTAACACATATATTGCAGGGTGTGAAAGAGCGAGGCCCAGCCTGCCTGTCCTATCACCTGCTTGGATTACCGGGAACTGAGAGGTATCCCAGGCGCGAAGGGCTCACAACAGCGTCACGTGACGTGTCACAAACTAGTCCCTAGGCCTATCAAGGGATCGTGTATGTAAAATAAATGGATGGTACTATGATACTCAGATAAGCTATACAACACATGTATTGGATCAGCAACTATGCTGACACTACTGCCATAAATTTTCAAATAATTTTAAGAACTATATGTTCCAATAATCATATAAGGTTCAGACATGTGAGACATGACTCTGAGGTGCATCCATATCAGTAAGTGTAAACTGTTTGATGTACCAAGGTTTCTTCATAATTGTGGGGGTGAAATGTTAATTCAGGAAAATGCCTGTAAAATTTACCCACATAATTTCTCACATACAGTTTAATTTGGATCGCTAGTGTTAGTGTACTGGAAATGCCATAGTAAGATATATGGTATAAGCTAGTGTTAAGTTGTCCTAGGCTGAATCTAATTTACTCATAATACAGGCAGTGTACGTCCAAGACGAAAGCAAGGAAGAGGTGCCTACAGCAGAAGGTAAGGCAGAAATACAACTTTACATGTTGTGTGGTAGCTGAAAGGAACCACTAGTCATTAATAGGAACAGATGTTGACTTCATTCATACTAATATATAGGGTCACGAGTTACGCATAGTACATCACCTCGATCAAGTTCGTCGCTCTGATGAAGATAGAGTCGACGATGATTGTGTATTCGTCATGAATTAGTGCCTGCTGTAAATGGAAGATGTTTGCGATTACGAAGACGAAAGAGAGCACGATGACGAAGATCGTAGATGCGACAGGATGTACGGATATTGGGTATGGTTAGGATACCATTGTAAAGACACTGTTCTGAACACTGCTTGCTGGTCAGTGTAGGGTGTCTTGAACAGGCTAAGCTGAGACGGAGGCGACACAGCGCAACATTCTCACAGCGATGGGCATGATAGGAGGATGGCAAATACTTGATGGTTAGCTTTAAACTTTTTGTTAATAGCCTTGTTGGTCCACTGACTTTGCCACAGGTGTAGTGATTCCTTCCCCCAAAGAGAGCAGTGGTGAATAAAGAGGCACAATACCGTGACTGGAGCAATACACAAATGACGCACATATCTTATGACGGTGTGTTGGTCTGACTTGGACCATTGATTAGTTGATTAGTTGCTCTGCATCACTGGTTAATTAACAGTTCCCAGGAGAACAACATGTGCCGGTTTCCTAACATACTCTAAAGAGCCTGTGTAATCATCAATAACTTTCTTAATGAAGAAGAAATTGAGTAAGAAGAGCTTCACAAAATCACTTGTTTAAATTAGAACAAACTGGGCACAATAAGGCAATTCTACGGAGGGAGTGGAAGGCCGAGAATAAGTTTCCTTGGCCATAGACCTTCCTACCTATGAGAGGTGCCCCCTGGAACCCTAAAAAAAATTAAAAGGTTAAAGATGTTAGTTTCGTCGAAGTGGAGACCTACCAAATTATAAAAGGTTTGTGATACTGAGTTCTCCCAAACGGATTTCTTGCTGTGCATCTCTCTACCGGCATATGTGAGATCAAGTACAAAAGCTACTGTCACGGCAACTCCAGCAACACATTTACCCTTCGACTGACACGAAGAGTTTCCTGTAGAGTTGTAGCTTATAGACACTGAATATTACTAGCCTAATGCTCGTATGATGTCTGCATCTGATCTCTGATGTAATTTAAAGAAAAAAAAATATTCTATGATAGGTATCTGATCCACAGATTTAATTAAAAACATGCTTAATATGCTTTTTCGTACAATAACATTGCAGAGTGTGGAATTTAACTTCATTTTACTCTTTTTATAGGCTTACGTCAACTGTTAGAATACAGGAAGTATGACGATGCTTACGTATCCATAGATTTTGCTTTGACTGCAGAATATGATGATACACAAAACTTCCTGTGCTGCCTGTATTGAATATTCTTTCCAGTTAAGTTATACTAAGTAAGATTTGTCAGGAAACTCAGCAAGTGCTTCCTGACGTGGATCTTAATAATACTAATGAAGGAATAAAGCAAACAATGTTGTAGATACACCTTAGGTATTTCCTTCCTAAAAAAACATCGGCAATATTGATGTTTTTACTTGATAAGTAGACTTAGTATAACTGAGATGAATCTTTACTTAAATTTGTACAAAAAAAGACTCTTACGTAAATCCTAACATGCTGCAATAAATGTCTGAATTGTACATAAGTGTCTGCTTCCACATCTTGTCAGCATTATTTCACCGAACTTTGATTTTCTGCCAACATGCAAGCTTCGTCTTGACCATCATACAATGGTGCTTACTATTAAGCAGTGTGCTGCAGTAAAAATATTGTAAAAAAATGCTCCATAGTTCCGGAATTATACTGAAACCGGAAGCGTATTATTTCTGGTCAGCAGTTGCCAGGAAACAGGAGCAGATGAGGTGTTTGTGGGGTTCAGTACGTGTAGGACGGCAGCTTGGTAAAGTCGTCATAAGTTGGCGTTAGTGTGAGTAGGTGGTTTGGTGAGTTTTTTTTAGTGTATGCTATAGGTAGTTTTGTTTGTGTATAAGTTCTCTCGCGTTTACCTGTAAGGCCCTAGTGTACAGAGGCCTGCTTAAGTTTTGGGAGAGTTCTGTATGATGTTTTTACCTGCTGGTAGACAGACCGGCAGAAGGGGAAGGGGTGTCATGGAGCCTTCCTGCTTACTGATATGTACATATTTTGTATAACTAGTAGCAGAGTGCTAGTGAGCTAAATGTGAACTGGAGTAAAGGTGATGTTAGTAATGTTACATATTTTTGTATAAGTGAGTTTTTGTGTCCTTTCTTTTAATTAAGATTCCACATTTAATGTGAAGGTACAAGCTGACCCTGGAGTGCCTAATTTTTTTTTCAACGTTAAATACTGTTACCCCTAGACAGCAGGTTGAGCAGTCTTTTAGGAGCCAGGACATTTTATTTAAATTACGAGCACAAAGTCGTAACACTTTCGTATTACCATATAAAAGAAACCACACACGAGTGGAGAAACCCTGGTGAAGGATTTTGCTACGAAAATGGTTGAGCTGGATTGTGGCTGGAAGAAGAGAAAAATTGTAAGAGCCCCGGCAGCAAAATACTGTAATCAGCTTTTGACATTAACTTTTGGCATTAACTTTTGGCGTTAAATTTGGCATTAACTTCTGGCATAAATTTTTGACATCATCTTTTGATATTAACTTCTGATGCCACTCAACGCAACCAGTTCTTGATTTTCGCCCGTTATATGCAGACTCTTACTCGAAAGACAAATTCCTATACTGGGAGCTGCTTCTGAAAACAAGAGATGACCTTAATTTAACGTTCTCGAAATGGTGAAAAGAGTTTCTGCCAAGCAAAATTCACCTGGAAGAAATCTTCGAATTCAGTACACTGATGGAGTCCCTGTGATACTTGATCACACATCTGGTGTTGCTGCTTTTATGAAGAAAGAAGCTGCGCACATCGTTATTTTATTGCTTCTTAGTCGGCATGCGTTGGCTTCGTAGAGTCTGCGAAGAACCCTGAAAGTTGTCTTGCTGCACCGGCGTGAAAGTTTTCAGCTTCATCAGAGCCAGAGTTTTCAGTCGCTCGAGTTATAAGAAGCGTTGCCAGTAAGGGGAAAAAAAGTTGAAGTTCTTCCAGTTCTTCCGGTTTTCCAGAGGATTAGTATTCAGTCGCATGTTTTAGACAAAAAAAGAAGAGCCCAGTCTAACAACAGTTGACAGAAGCAACACTAATTGTCTTTCTTAGCAGACATTTTTGGTCATTTAAATGAAGTATATCCGTCGCTTCAAAGAAGTACAGTCAGAATCACGAACGCTGTTGAAATTCTACTAGTTTTTTAGCCAAGCTGTCATAACAGGAAAAATAAGACTGGAAATTGTATTTTGAATAAGGATGCTCAAAGAAGACTTTATATCTGCTTTCAAATAATTGCTTTTCTAATATCCTAACCTTTTTAACTGAAACAAGTAGCGAAGTATCTAATCAGCTAAACCGATGGGCATTCGTGTGTGTGCGCCTGTGTTTACATGCATTTTCTGGGAATATTGACGATAGTCCTAAGGAAATTTTCGAAGAGGCTCCTGACACTTATAAGGTTAAGAATCCTTCATCAAGAGAATCACGGCTCTGCTTTGTAATGTGGCGAGTGCCACATTACAAGGCAGTGTCATTGTCAGTCAGTGTCACTGCAGGTCATTGTCAGTATAAGTAAATATTTTAATAAGTTAATGCCAGTGTAAGTCAGTGCCAGTAAAAGTCACTGCATGCATAATTTACTGCTAGAATTAGTCAACGCCAGAACTAAGTTTTGCAAAATTAATATAACATACTTATGTAAAGTAAATATTATGAATATACAGCGCTAGAAAAAGCCAAACCGTGAATAGTTAGTATCAGGAAATGTCATGCACATCAAGAAGCAATGCCAGAATATTTTTCTAAGCAAGCCAATGTTAAAGAAACCTTTAGAGAAAATTTTATATATATATATATATATATATATATATATATATATATATATATATATATAATATAAGTAGTGAAGTTTTCTACAGGGGGGTGTATCCGGTTTTAGGGGCCTTCTACAGGGCGGTGTATCCGGTTTAAGGGCCTTCTACAGGGCGGTGTATCCGGTTTTAGGCCTTCTACAGGGCGGTGTATCCGGTCTAGGACCAGCAGCTGGAGGTCACCTTTCACACTAGGTGTTACTTCCGGTTTTGACCATGACCTTCCCCCCTCGAGACT
>NC_069407.1:71867201-71895925 GCF_026875155.1 Cherax quadricarinatus
GGGGGAAATTATTTCCCAGTAAAAGTGGCCCTTAACAAGATGTGTGATGTCACCGGGTTGTTTAATATATTTAAGATGGGGTTGAAAGAAGTAAATGCGGGGGCCCTTAGCAAGAGGGGGGATTTTAAAGAAAAAGAATCCACATAAAGGGATTTGCACAGTTGCCTTTGCTGATGACACGTGTCTTGGAGATTCGAAGAGAATTTGCAGGTTTGGGTGGATAAAATTTGGTGGGGTTTGGGCAAAAGAAGAAAATTGAAAGTGAATACAAAAGAGAAAGGTTTAGGATAACAAAAAGATTGGGTGAGAAAGATTGATATCAGATTGGAGGGAGGATTTGGGAGGGGGTGAATGAAAAATTCAGATTTTTGGGATGGACGTGTCAGGGAGGGGTCATGAAAGAAGGTGAATCATAAATTGAGGGGGGAAAAGGGGGTGAGTGCTGCACTTAGGAGTCTGTGGGACAAAGAATTTTGTCCTTGGGGAGGCAAAAGGGGAATGTATAGAGTATATTTTTACCAACACTCTTATATGGGTGAAGCTGGGTGATGAATTTTGCAGCGAGGAAAGGGCTGGGGGCAGTGGAGATGCAGTCGAGAGCAATGTTGGTGTAAATAAAATGCAGAAATTTCGTATTTGGAATTAGGAGGAGGGGGGGATTCCCAAAACTGTTGTCCAGAGGCTGGGAAAGGGGGTTGTTGGGGTGGTTGGACATGTAGAAGAATGGAGCGAAACAAATGACTTCAAAGTGTATCATCGTAGTGGAAGGAAAGGGGGGTGGGGGTCGGCCAAAGGGTTGAGGGGGGGGTAAAGGGGTTTTGTGTGCGAGGGGCTTGGACTTCCACAGGCTGCGTGAGCGTGTTTGATAGGAGTGAATGGAGACAAATGTTTTTAATACTTGACGTGGTTGGTGTGACAAAGTAACATTTATGAAGGGGTTCAGGGAAACCGCAGGCCGGACTTTTCCTGGAGAGGGGAATACAGTCCCCTGCACTCTGAAGGGGGGGTTTAATGTTGCGTTTAAAAACTGTGTTAAAGCACCCTTCCCGGCAAAACAGTGATGGAGTGAATGATGGTGAAAGTTTTTTCTTTTTCGGCCACCCTGCCTTGGGGGGAAAGGGCCAGTGTGATAATAAAAAACATATATTATATATAAATTTTATATAATATATATATTATAATATATTTTATATATATATTATATATAAACTTACATATAGGGAAAACTACTCTATTAAAAACATCGCATGTACGAGTCCCCCATTTACCCAGTATCACTTAGCTCACTAGCCCCACTGCTGCTGTGAGTAAAACAAAAAAATAATCAAGGGGTTTTCCCTGACCCCCCCCTCTATCTGCAGGGTATCAAACCCCGGTTGTACCCCATTCTCCAAAACAGGGGAATTAAACCAATAAAATAAACCCATGGTAAAAAAATTTCATAAAAGGGAAACACCCCCACCTATCATCCATCGATAAACCATACGAAATTCTCCGAGCCACCTCTTCTCGTACTAACACGTCTCCTGCTCCTGTCTGCCCTGGGACTCAGGATTAATACGCGCCCCGGTTTCAGAACAAAAAACAAAACTGAAACTGGGACATAATCCTAACGTACATATTAAAGCGAAAAGATTTCTGGGGTTTTTTATAAGGGAAAAACAAGCAACAGGAGTCCAGAGGTTATAAAATGATCTCTACAGTCATTTAAAAGGGCCCCACTTAAATTAACCCTTTGTTCCCGTCTCTTACTACAGAATGGTATAAATTCATTAGAAAACTTCGAAAAAAGAAAAAGGAAAACTCATTGCAGAAAGATTTGATTTTCCCTTTGCCTTTTTTCTCTTGTAAGACGTGGAATGAGGGGGGGGGACATAGTTTATAAATGGGGACGAGTAAAACGGGAAAAATAATAAGGCCTGATAGTATACTTCGGAAATAAGATATTCAGATTGTTTAACTTAATTTAGAAAGGGATAGGGAAAAAACGGTACAAATAGAGTAGTTTTTTTGCCACGTGGGCAAACGTTTTCCCCAAAAAAGATACCCAAGGTTTTCTATGTTCTAATTTATCAACATTCGGTTCTCGAAACATTCATCTACAAATCGTCAGACACTGCAACTTCTTGGGGGTCTTAATACTTTGGAATTCTTCCTTTCCTAGTCTTTTGGGACGACCTACTTTCCCCATTTAACAAATGGACACCACCTATATGCTGCACCTCTCCTGCCATAAAAGGTTTTAAGCGCTTCTCCGCTGATATGCCGTATTCTATTCAAGATTGATGGACTGAACACATCGACTCAAGGTTGAGGGACTGATTACCTCATTCTCCTCCTGTGTTTCTCCTACGTATGGACTGATGAAGCCACTGTGTGGCGAAACGTTTCCTCAATAAAGATACCCAAGAGTTGCATATGTGTCTAATTTATCAACATGTCGGTTCTCTGAACCATTCATCTACAAAAAAGTATATTTATGTACCTACAAATGGGTACCTTGACTTGTATGACCAGAGCTTTGGTGAGATGGAGAAGGAAGAAGGATGGGAAAGCATGGAAATATGGGAGAAGAGTGGGTGGGGGGAGTGGCGGTGGAGTAATAAAGGTAAGTGGCCTAACCACTTCGGTGCATTTTAATTTACGTGTGTATGGGAAAAGTTCTTTAGATAGGAGTGGTGGAAATATGAATAAATGGTGGTGGTAGTTTGTTGGGCAATATGCTTGTGCTGTTAGGTGGGTGCATCGTCCACACTGCCCCTCCCTTATCTGCACCTGGTGGGAGGTGACGACTGTCACTCCGAGCAGTAGAAATATAAACACATATGCAGTATAATGTGATCCTTTATTGACAACGTTTCACCCGCACAGTGGGCTTTTTCAAGTCACAGACAGGTCTACCTGGGTGGAAGGTACGCGAGTATTTATAGTCAGGTTCAGAATGCTGGGTCAGGTGGAGACTGCTGCATCTGATGATCTGCCCCAGCATTCTGAACCTGACTATAAATACTCGTGTACCTTCCACCCAGGTAGATCTGTCTGTGACTTATCCATGTGGAAGAATCGTCGCACACTCTGTTGGAGGGTCATTCCTTGGGTTCTTTGGGGAGGTGTGTAAATATAATTGTGGTATTTGCTGGTTGGGGAGGGTTTTCTGTCTGATATATAGAGTTCTTGCATATCATATAGTTGTCTCTTTTTTAGTTTATGGATCCTTACATTTATTGTATCTATCTCCTGTTGAACGTGTAGATCTTCCATCCTGATTCTGTCTCTCCTCCTGGTGCCTGTGATGAAGTGGAGTGTTCAATTCTGGACTCTTTGTAGCTGTAGCATGTTGGTTTTAGTTGTTAATAACGTAGGTACACAAGGAAATTCTAGTATAGGTCTTAGCATCATCTTGTACAGGTGTTTCTTGATGTGGGAAGGGGCTTGATTAAACCTGTACAATTTGCTGAGGTGGGCTTTGGCTAAGTTCACCTTTTAAGAGATGTGTGATGTGGCATGGAGTAATCTGTTTATCTCGTATCCCATGATCTTGTTCGGGTTTCTGATGGCAATAGGTGTACCTCTGATGGAGATACCCTCCTTTTCTTCTATAGTTGTTGCAAAACATCCGATGGTGCTGATGAGTGCTGTCCGAGTTCGTCGTGATTCTCCATTTCTTCTCTCATTTTGCTGTTCTTCGTAGTTCCGTATTCATTTTTTCTATTACCCTCACATACTTATATTTTTCCCTTATAGGGGAGGATGGCACTACGTGGATAACATCATCAGCAAATTAGGTGATGATGATATCACTGAACTCGGGTTGAAGGGGGATCGTTTATATGTATGCTGAATAGTATCGGGCTAAGGCACGAGCCTTGTGGCACTCCAGTTGTCGGTGTGAAAGGCTCTGCCGATTTACCGTTAAAGGTAGGGATGATTTTCCTTTCTGATAAGAAGTTGTATATGAATCTGAGAAAAATCCAGTTGTGGTCAGGAAGGTCGGCAAGTTTAAATATGAATCCGTCGAGCCACAGGCTGTCGAAAGCTTTGTGTACATACCTGGTTGCAATTAGAGCAAGGTTGCCCTGTTTCTTCAGGCTGTCCACAGCATCGAAGATGATGTTGATAGCCTGTTGGGTTCCTCTGTGGGTCATGAATCCAAACTGTTCTTCAGTGAAGAGGTGATTGTACTCCATGTAGTAGTTTAATCTGTTGGAAATGATTTTCTCAAGGACTTTACCAGTGACTTCAAGTAATGAGATAGGTCAATAGTTTTCCGGTTTATGTTTGCCTGTTGGGTTTTGCAATGAATATCATCCTTGCTGTCTTAAGAGCTACTAAAAAGTGTAACATTTGCAATTTTGCAATTTTGCAGTTTCTGGGTGAGAACTTGACTAGTTTCACTGTTATACATGACAGGCCAGGGGCTTTATTACTCATTCTGCCCATGACTTGACACATCTCTCTGAGTGTGACTGGTCTTGTTAGGGGGTGTTCCTCTTCAAGGGTAGAAGTATCAATTAATGGTAATCGTTAGAGGTCAGTTCGGATGTCGTCTCTCCATTTGTTGACCCATTGGTAATGGTTGTTAATTTAAGCTTCTACTACTCCTCACACTGACCATACTCTTCAAACTGATCATGCTTCTTACATTCACCATGCTCCTCACACTGACCACTCCCCTCAAACAGATCACTCTTCTCACACTGATCACGGTCCTCACACTGACCACGGTCCTAACACTGACCACGCTCCTCACACTGACAATGCTCCTCTCACTGACCATACTCTTCACATTGACCATGCTCCTTACTATGACCATACTTCTCACACTAACCATGCTCTTCACACTCACTATGAGCCACACCCTGGCCATGCTCCTGACACTGGCCATACCCCTCAAACTGGCCATTCTCCTGAAACTGACCATGTTAATCACACTATGATTCACATACTGATCATGCTCCTCACACTGACCATGACTCCTCAAACCGACCATGCTCTTCAAACCGACCATGATCCTCACACTGACCATGCTCTTCACAGCTCATACCACTCACACTGCATGCTTCTCACAATGACCACGCTCCTCACTAACCATGCGCTTCTCACTGACCATGCCCCTCACACTGACCACGCTTCTCACACTGACCATGTTCCTCACAGTGATCATACCTCTCACACTGACCATGCTCCTAACACTGATTATGATCCACACACTGAGTATACTTCTCACACTGACCATGATCCTCACACTGACATTGCCCAAGAAACTTAACATATCCCTCACACTAACCACGCTCCTCACACTGACCATTATCCAAACACCGGTCATTCTCCTTACACTGACCATAATTCTCACATTGACCTTGGTCCTTACGGTGACTATGCTCCTCACACCGACCATGCTCCTATAACTGACCATGATCCTCACACTGGCTATGCTCCTCATATTGACCATACTCCTCATACTGACCCTACTTCTCACACTGACCATGCTCTTCACACTGACCATGGTCTTCACACTGACCATGGTCCTCACACTGACCATGGTCCTCACACTGACCATGGTCCTCACAATGACTATGCTTCTTACACTGACCATGTTCCTCACACTAACCATGGTCCTCACACTGACCATGCTCCTCACACAGACCATGTTTCTCACAATGACCATGGTCCTCACACTGACCATGCTCCTCACACTGACCATGTTTCTCACAATGACCATGGTCCTTACACTGACCATGCTCCTCACACTGACCATGTTCCTCACACTAACCATAGTCCTCACAGTGACCATGCTCCTCGCATTGACTATGGTCCTCACACTGACCATGCTCCTCACACTGACCATGGTCCTCACACTGACTATGGTCCTCACACTGACCATGCTCCTCACACTGACCATGCTTCTGCCACTGTGTTAGCGCCGCTGCTATTCGTATTTAACTCCAATTTCCCTGAAGATGTGCATTAAACATCTGTGTCATTGTTGTAGGACATCTAGGTGGTTTTAAGAGTCATTTTGACGACATAATTATGACATGACAATGTGGGTATGATTCGATGAAATTTCTGTAAAGTGAAGGAAGTTTTCAGTGATAATGTCTGCGTTCCTTTCATCACTTCTCTACTGCACTTTTCACTTGTATTGTTTACTAATACAACCAGTATCCAACAATCAAGTTTGAAAACATTATTGAAATTACGTTTTTCTGTTATACTTTCCCACTCTACCTGAAACTTCACTGTCTTCATGTGTCGTCTCTCATGTTGTGTGGGAACTGTCAGCACCACTCTATATACAAATATGTAAATATAGTCATGTTCCAGCTTTTACTAATAAGTTTGTTAGCCTATGCAAGTATATTAATATATTTTGTTTTTTTTCATGTAAATCTAATTCTCAATGAATCGAGAAGATTATCTGGGCAGACTGTATTATTAATTTTTTTGCTAATTTAATAAATATTCCAGAATATCATAATTAGGAAAATTGTTTAACAAATAAATTGTCCCCAAAGGTCTGTTCACAGCAAATTTACTTCAAATTAGTTGCTGCATGAGTTTTTTAGCAGTTGTTACAGGGGAGAGGGTGCGAAGAGAGGGTCGACCCGTTTGTAATTGTATAAAAGAAACACCAGTCACCTCCCATTACTCTTTGTATATTTCCTGTGGAGTGCATTCAGTGTGATGAGCATGTACTGTGAGCAGCAGTGTACATGCACATATATGACTAAATCACAGTACCTATACACTCAGATCTTATTTTAATTCCTAGAATGTACTCCGATCAGAGGACATCAATGGCGAGGGTGCCTCAGAGCTAATTTCATTCTACTCCCCGTTTGGTGTACTAGCCTCCACAAGCAGTATATACTGTATTGTAACCACAGTGGTATTTAATCAATAACAACACTGCGACTAACCGGAGGACTAGCCGGGGATGGAACCCGAGTTGTTTTAGCCTGCCTCATGGTGAGGGAAAATTCACGACCCGTAACCCACGAGGCTGGCTAAAACAACAAGGGTTCGATCCCCCAGCTAGTCGCAGTGTTATTAATGATTAAATGCCACTCGTTCGCTGTTACAATACTATATATACTGCTTGAGGAGGCTAGTACATCAAAACGTGGAGTACAATGAAATTTGCTTTGAGGAACCCACACCATAGTATGTCCTAGGATCATGGTACAACACCTAGCTCTGCTAGGTGGGTGATTCTTGTAGGATTGTATGGTTCAGTGTGTTATAGCGTCGTGAATTTTCGCTCACCATGAGGCGGGCTAAAACAACACGGGTTCGATCCCCTGGATAGTCGCAGTGCTGTTATTGATATATATATATATATATATATATATATATATATATATATATATATATATATATATATATATATATATATATATATAATATATATATATATATATATATATATATATATATATATATATATATATAATATATAAGAACATAAGAACATAAGAAAGAAGGAACACTGCAGCAGGCCTACTGGACCTTGTGAGGCAGGTCCAATTCTCCCACCGGCTTAAGCCAATGATTTGACCAAGTCAGGTCTGTCACATTTACTTATGGGAGAGGCACGGCATCCGACCTAGTAGCACAATCTTGTCAGGTCCAACTCACACCCACCAACACCCACTCATGTATTTATCCAACTTATTTTTAAAACTACACAACGTCTTAGCTTCTACAACGGTACTCGGGAGTTTGTTCCACTCATCCACGGCTCTGTTACAAAACCAGTGCTTTCCTATATCCTTCCAAAATCTGAATTTTTCCACTTTAAAACCATTGCTGCGAGTTCTGTCTATGTTAGATTTTTTAGCACGTTGTTTACATCCACTTTATTAATTCCTGTTTTCCACTTATACACCTCAGTCATATCCCCTCTAATTAGAAGCCTTTCTAGAGAGTGCAGATTTAGGGTTCTCAGTCTATCTTCATAAAGAAGATTTCTGATACATGACATCATCTTTGTCATCCTCCTCTGTACGTTTTCCAGAGCATTTATATCCATTCTGTAATATGGTGACCAGAACTGTGCAGCATAATCTGAATGAGGCCTAACCAAGGGTATATAAAGTTAAAGAACAACCTGAGGACTTCTATTATTTATACTTCTAGATATGAAGCCAAGAATTCTGTTAGCTTTATTGTGAACACTTATGCACTGTTGTCTTGGTTTTAAATTACTGCTAACCAGAACTCCTAAATCCTTTTCGCAAACCCTAATAAAGATCTGCATTATTTAGTTCATATGTGGCATGGTTATTATGCTGTGCAATATTTAGAACCTTGCATTTGTCTGTATTTGACTGCATCTGCCACTTTTCCGACCTCTGCATCGTACATATATATATATAATATATATATATATATATATATATATATAATATATATATATATATATATATATATATATATATATATATATATATATATATATACATATATATATATATATATATATATATAATATATATATATATATATATATATATATATATATAAAATATATATAATATATATATATTATATATATATATATATATATATATATATATATATATATATATATATATATATATATATATATATATATAATATATTTGGGGTCCACCTCTGGTGTAAATTGTGGGACCCATAGCCTCGGAGAAGTGGATAAAAAGGCTTCAAGGAAGAATATTTGGATTTCTTCCTGAAGCCGTTTGAATATTCCACTTCCCCTACCACCCCATCTTTTAAACTATTTTTTTTTTTACCAATAGGAATATTTTATTACATAATATGGCACAGAAGATTTAAGAGATACATTGTTAATATAAAGGTGGCATATACGGTACATGTTGTTATGTGTGTATCACCGATTATAAGGCGAAAATCTCATCCAGCTCCTCAGAGCTGGGGCGTGTGCCAAAATGCAGCATGCATTACCCCTTTGAACAGCCGCACTGAGCCGCTGGAACAGAAAACTAGCTGCCCTGGGATCCCTAGTTACCCTGATGAGTCTTTTTCCCCAGCTCCTTAAGGAAATTAGATAGCACTCTTTCCCCATGAGCCAAGGGTCTCTGAGCCTATGGAAAAAACATATAATGATGGGCAAGTTCTCCATATTTTCTAGACTTTTGGGACTCCCTAAAGCTGGCAGCTGCCCCTCCTTCCTCCCTGGTGTATTGGAGATAGGTATCGGCCAAGGTAGATGCACATGTATAGTCCCACACCACCTGCTTCCCATCTGTCCAGGCTTGAAGGGTGATACCATCTGGACGCTTCTGGCTGCCATCAGATCTGCATAGTTGGGGTGGCTCCCTTACTGCTGGGCATCCAGCTGTTGTGAGGCTCCTCTTGATAATGTTATTAACCTCCTCATGTCTTGCAATCTTTCCCTCGGATTTACGGCACACAAGACCATGGTACCCGAATCGGTCTGCTGCTTCACTGCCACAAATACACCTGTGTTCGGCGAGAATAGGGGCGGCAAGTAGAAGGGCAACACCGATGCGGATGGTCTGTGGGTCGAGGCGTGTGCCAAGGCTGGAGTTGGGAACAGCCAACAGAAAGTCCCCAGCATGAGGGGCTCTCACTGCCAGCAGGCGAGCTCTATCCTTCCCTGACACACTCTGAAGCATCATTGAGGCTATATTTTCCACTATTGGACCATCCCAGTGCGATTGTTTGTAGTTGTTGGGGAGAGCAGGTCTGGTTTCTGAGCCCGTTAGATTATCCCAGATCATTGCTCCGTCAATGAATTTTTGGTCCTGGACTCCAATCTTGTCCCTAAGATGTTCAGGGAGAATCGCTGCTACAAGCTCTCTGGATGCAATACACGAGGACAGAAAAGCAGGTAACGCAATCTGTGATTTCTTGAGTCATGTTGACGGCAGTGAAGGGACTTGAGCTAGAGTTCGTCACGGCCACGCTAGCTGGAGATTCGTCTGTAAAAACTTGCATTTGTGGTCACAGAGGTGCCTGTGCTAACCTTCCTATGGTGTAGAAATATACCTAGTTGGATGAATCTTATTGTGGCTAGCTGGTCTAGTGGCTAACGCGACGGGCTGGAGTTTTGAGACTCTATGACCGCGGGTTCAATCCCGACCGGGGGTATGGTTTTTTTCAATGCCTCCTAGTCTGACTGGAAGTGTTGCTTGGTTCCACTGCCCGTCTTCTAGAGTAAGGTTAAGTATTTTCGTAAAAATCTGCCTCAGAATACTGTCATATTCGTGCAGTATAGGGTTATCATATGAAGGTGCACATCTTAGGAAATATGTCAACCTGGGCAGACTCAAGCACTTTGTGAGAAGGTACAAGGCATCGTGGGTGTCCAGATTGCCTATTCGTTGTTCCATTCTCCTTAACTCTTCCAATTTCTTCCTGAGAATTGTGTCAATGGCATTGCTTCCCAGAGGTGCTCCTAGCAAGACACTATTTGTGGGGCAATGACTGCTGCTCCTGGTAGTTTTGATCTCACTGCATTTATCACTTGTTGACTGACTGAGATGATTTCACATTTAGATGGATTCAGGATGAGACCCATTTCCTGTCCCCGTGTCATTACCTGTGTAAGGTCATGTAGGAGGGACTCCTTTGTACCTGCTAGTGTGCCATCATCTAGGAACCAGATGTTTAGCTCGCTGGTCAGTCTGACTGTGATTTCCCTAACTGCAATACAGAAGACAAATGGTGCAAGAGGACCTCCTTGTTGGACACCCTCCGATGATGTGATTTCATGCTCTCCAAAGAGAAACATTGATTCCTTGCTATACCCAGCTGAAACAAAAGGAAAGAGACCAGGGAAATGTTCTTGTACTGCTGCTAATACCACGTCTCTTTTCAGGAGATTGAACGCATTCTTGAAATCTAATTTAACCACTGCATTGTCCTCAGGCAGGTTGTTGATATATGCCCTTGTTGCATGAACCGCTGCTTCACTTCCTTGAGAGACCCCAAAGCCAAGCTGGTTTGGTTGAAGCATCATGGCTGCCTGTGCACGAATACTTCGGACAGCAGCTTTGGATACGAGGCGGCGTAACGTGTTGCCTACTGCAATTGGCCGAATTCCTCCATCCTTCTTTTTAAGTGCACAAAGTGTTGCACCAAAAAAGAAAGGTCTAATTTCATCAGGAATCAGACCAGCCAAGGAATTGTTGACGAACCTTGTGATCTCTGAAAGCAGTGTCTCTGCAATTTCCCCAATAACTGGATTAACCATTTCCTTTAAATGCTGTGGCCTTATTCCAGTGTAACCCCAGCAGAGCCAGATGGGAACGACATATTGCTTTGTAAATGTCTGAGTCTTCCACAATCAATGGTTCCATAGTGGGTACAGAGGTGTTGGAACTGTTGGTGCCACTGGTTTCCCTGGCAGGGTGCTTTCCTCTAAGTCCTTCAGCCGTGTCAGCATCCCTGGGAGCAACTGTATCTTCACTGGTAATAATTCTGATTGCCCCCACTGTGTTGCCCTCTTCAATTTTCTTGCTCACCTGGACTCTGACTTTTTCACTGTCAGTAGAGTGAGTGGGGGTTCTGCCTCTCCCTTTTTTGTGTTGACGGGGAAGGTGAATGAGGTTATCAACTCTAGGAAAATCTCTTAAGGATTTAATTATCATTGAGGCTAGCCTCTTTCCCCTTCTTTCCGGCACAGCTAAGCAGACATCGCCAGAAAGTAGCAAGTTGTGCCATGCCTTGATGGTTGGTGGAGCATTTAAGATAGTGGAACCATCGTTTACTTTTTTCAGGAGGTCTGTAAGTTCCCAGCTGCGTGTGGACGGGCTGCTTTGGGAATATGTGTGAGTGTCCTCGTACCTGTTGCTTTGATTGCTTCCAAGAGATTGTCTGATGAGATGAAATCTGTTGGAGTGGGTTCAGGTGCCTGAGGTGGCTCTGGATCATCACTTTCCACAGGAGAACATCCTGAACCAGGGCAACTACCGTATATATATATATATATATATATATATATATATAAATATATATATATATATATATATATATATATATATATAATATATATATAGTAGACAAAAGAGGAATGTATGGGAGTATACTGATACCAGTGCTATTATATGGGTGTAAAGCATTGGTAGTGAATGTTGCAACAATAAGGCTTTAGGAAGTGGAGATGTCATGTCAAGAGGCAATACGCGGCGTGAATATTATGCAAAGAAAACGGAACATTTAGGTCAGAAATAGGAGGTTACTAAAAGTATTCTCCAGAGGGCAAAGGAGGAGTTGTTGAGGTGGTTCGGACATATAGAAAAGATGAAACAAATCAAAATAACTTGGTGGGCATATAGATCTGTAGTGGAAGAAAGGCGGGATAGGGGTCGTCCTAGAAAGGGTTGGAGGGAGGGGGTACAGGAAGTTTTGTGTGCAAGAGGTCTGGACTTCCAGCAAGTATGCGCGAGTGTGTTACATAGGAGCGAATGGAGACGAATGGTTTTTATGACATGACGTGTTGCTGGAGTGTGAGGAGTAATCGGAGGGGAGTTGATAAGCTGCAGTTGTTTAACCATAGGGTAGGCACGCCTCTGGCAAGAAAGTGATTGAGAGAATGGTGATGAAAGAGTTTCCTCTTTTTCTGGTCACCCTGCCTCGTTGGGAAACTGCTGATGCGTTCATGAAGTATTTCTTCAGCCACAGAGTAGTCATAAAGTGGAATGTTTTGGAAGCGATGTAATGGAGGCTGGATCCATACATAGCTTTATGCAGAGGTACGATAAAGCTCACGGTTCAGGGAGAGTGACCTAGTAGCTCCCAGTGAAGAGGCAGGGCCAGGAGCTTGGACTTGACCCTTGCAACCTCAACTAGGTGAGTACAACTAGGTGAGTAGACACACACGCACACACATGCACACACACCCTCTCTCTCTCATAGTCTTTCCTGTCCCCTTATTTTTCTCTCTCCCCCTCCCCATCTCTCCCTCCTCACCACTCTCTCTCTCTCTCTCTCTCTCTCTCTCTCTCTCTCTCTCTCTCTCTCTCTCTCTCTCTCTCTCTCTCTCTCTCTCTCTCTCTATCTCCCTCATTCCCTCTGCCCCTCCAACATACACACATACACATACAAACACGCAAATACACACTCCCACACATATAAATAGAAAATGAGGCCTCAGAGGGGAAGTCAGAGACTCAGGGGACAAGAGGAAGTTGGGCCTTGGAGGGAGGAGTGGATGGAGGAGTTATCGGAAAAGATGGACCAAGTGTGGGAAAGCAAACTAGACAAGCTTACCACGAGAATGGAAAAGAGGATGGAAGCAGAGACTCGCAAACTGATGCTACAGAAGACAAGATATAGGCCCAAGAAGATGAAGTGAAAATGCTGAAGCGAGTTATAGGGCCACCAACCAGAGAGGCCATGGCATGTGGAGCAGGTACCCCAATATTAAACGAGGGATCCAAAGGAAAGAAAGGAGACAATACTTACAGAGAGGCCCGAACAGGTCACCAGGAAAGGTTAAGGAATGAAGAAGGTACACTGTTGGGCACAGGGACAGCAGTATGTGAGGGAGAGCAGTCGTATGTGAAGTGCAACCAAGCCACCAAGAGATATAGGTACTAACAAAGGAGGCGATGACTGTGTATAAACAGAACCCAGAGATGCAGAGGGAAGAGCAATGGGAGGAGGAGAACGAGAGGTCAGTGTTCATCCACGGGTCTTCAGATGAGTGAAGGGAAGATGTATGATGAAAGACGGCAAAAAAAAAATGAAAATATCATCAAACAAACAGGAGAGGAGGACATGTCTGAGACAATAAATTTTTAGAGAATAGTGGGGTACTCGAAGCAAAGAAATCAGTCAGTCAAACAATTTTCAAAACAGAAACGATGCAGAATAGAATCGTACGGCTAAAGAAATCAACAACATACCGGTGGGTGTTCCTAGACTGTAAACAAAGGGGGACATAACGACAACAGCTGAGAGGACACAGACAAAAGGGGCAAGAAAGAGAGACAAGGCTAGAGTCAGTAGAGAAGAACCAGAGTTGAGCAGAGCAGAGTGAGAAAACACCCATAGAACCACCCTCAGAACCACGCAGCCAAAAAAACACCCCATATTCACAACCCCAACCCCACAACACACAGTAGAATTCTATAGCACCCTGACAGGACCCCAGCACCCTCAAAAAAAAAAAAAACAGAATACAGTGTTGAAGAGGACACTGAAGGTATGGCACACCAATGCTGATGGTATAACAAATAAGTGGGAGGAGTGGCACGAAAGAATCACAGAGGCATCACTAGACATAATAGCCCTCATGGAAACCAAGCTCTTAGAAATGAAAACAAATGACATCTTTCCAACTGGATATCAAATCCTGAGGAAAGACATGGAACGGAGGAGGGGCGAGGAGTGGTTCTGCTCATCAAAAACAATGGGATTTTGAGGGGTTGGAGAGAGGGAACAGACGAGAAACAAGGACTGCATAATAGGAACACTTCGAAATGAAAGTCCGAAGGTGGTGATTGCAGTAATGTATAATCCACTAGAGAATAGCAGGAGGCCGAGACAAGAATGTGATGAGAGTAACAAATAGATGGTTGATACACTGGCTAAACTGGCCAGGAGGGACCAGGGCAGAAATACTGGTTGTAGGTGACTTCAATTGCATAGAAATCGACTGGGAAAAACTGGAGACACATGGGGGCCCAGAAACTTGAAGAGCTAATATGTAGGAGGTGGTACTGGAGAAGCTTCAAGTATCAACAAGTTAGGGACACTACCAGAAAGAGGGGAGAGGATGAACCAGCAAGACTGGACCTAGTATTAACTTTTAGCAGTGCAGCATTTGAGGACATCATATATGAAAGACCCCTTGGAGCTAGTGATCACGTGGTTCTAGGCATCAAATACATAGTAGAGTTACAACTGGAGAGGAAGGCAGAAAGGGTAGAAATAATGAAACCAAGCTACGGGGGTTTACACGGGCATCAGGAATTTCCTGCACGAGGTCCAGTGGGACAGAGAACTGGCAGAGAAAACAGAAAATGAGATGATGGAATATGTGACAACAATATGTTAAGAATTGTAAGAGTGATTTGTACCAAAGAACAGCAGACAAAATGAGAAGGCCAGGACGAGCCCTTGGTTCACATATAGGTGTAGAGAGGCCAAAACCAAGTGTGCTAGAGAATGGAAGAAATATAGAAGGCAAAGCATCCAGGAGAACAAGGAGAACATTTGAAGAGCAAGAAATAAATATGCATGGATAAGGAGGGAGACCCAAAGACAATACGACAATGATATAGCAGCGAAAGCCAAGTCTGACCAGAAGCTGTTGTACAATCACATCAGGAAGAAAACAACAGTCAAAGGCCAGGTAATCAGCCTGAGGATGGAAGGAGGGGAGCTTACAAGAAACGTCCTTGAAGTTTGCGAGGAGCTCAATATGAGATTGAAAGAAGAATTCTCGGTGGAGACAGAGAGGACTCCAGAAAGACGGAGAAGTGGGATACTCCAACAAGTGCTGGATACGATACACACAACCGGGGAGGAGGTGAAGAGGCTGCTAAGCGAACTAGATATCTCAAAGGCGATGGGGCCGGATAACATCTCTCCTTCGATCCTGAGAGAGGGAGCAGAGGCACTATGTGTACTACTAACAACAATCTTCAACACATTTATCGAAACAGGGCGACTACCTGAGGTATGGAGTTTACAAATATAGACCCATTTTTTAAAAAAAATCAGGAACAGACAAGCAGCATTAAACTACAGACCAGTGTCACTGACATGTATTATATGCAGAGACATGGAGATCATCATCAAGAAAAGAGTGGTTGACCACTGAGAAAGGAATGAGCTTATAAGTGACAACAAGCACGGATTCAGAGACGGGAACATACTAGAGTTCTATGGCAAGGCGAGAGCAGTAAGACAAGTGAGAGAGGGGTGGGTAGATTGCGTTGTCCTGGACTATTAGAAGGCTTAAGGCACAGTTCCAATCAGGAGACTAGTGCAAAATCTGAAGGACCAGGCAGGTATAACAAGGAAGGCGTTGCAATGGATCAGAGATTACCTGACGGGAAGGCAGCAGCGAGCCATGGTACGTGATGAGGTGTCAAAGTGGGCTCCTGTGACGAGCAGGGTTCCACAGGGGTCAGTCCTAAGACAGGTGCTGTTCCTGGTATATGTGAATGTCATGACGGAAGGAATAGACTCGGAAGTGACCCTGCATGCAGACGATGTGAAGTGAATGAGGAGAATATAGGCGGATGAGGATAGGACAGGCTTACAGAAGGATCTGGACAATATGCAGGCCTGATTCATCAACTGGCTCCTGGAGTTCAACCCCACCAAGAGGAAAGTCATGAAGAGTGGAGAAGGACAAAGAAGACCGCAGACAGAGTACAGTCTAAAGGGCAAATGACTACGAAAATCACTCACAGAAAAGGATCTTGCAATGTGTATAATACGGAGCACATCTCCTGAGATGTGCAGTAGTATATGAGCGACTAGGGAACCTAAGAATAGCATTCCGACATCACCAGTTTGGATACCTCACCCGGTCAACCACGTCAGGAAACGAGAGAAAGTGAAAAGGTTAGCAACAAGACTAGTCCCAGAGCTAAGGGGCATGTCCTATGAGGAGAGGTTAAGAGAACTAGACGACACTGGAGGACAGGAGAGACAGGGAAGACATGATAACAACATCTCAAATACTGAGAAGAATCGACAAGGTGGACAAACACAAAATGTTCCGGAGATGGGACAAAACAACAAGGGGTTGGGATTGGAAGTTGAAGACTCAGATGAATCACACGGATGTTAGGAAGTATTTATTCAGCCATAGAGTTGTCAGGAAGTGGAATAGTCTGAAAAGTGAGGTAGTGGAGGCATGTACCATACATAGCTTAAACAAGAGGTATGATAAAGCTCACGGAGCTGGGACCGAGTTTCCTAGAGCGACCAGTGAAGAGGCGGGTCTAGGAGCTATGACTCAACCCCTGCAACGACAGTTACGTGAGTATACAAACACATATATATGAACACACACAGAAACAAACACACACACACACACACACACATGCACACACACACATACACACACACACGCACACACACACACACACACACACACACACATCTCAGTGGGACAGAGAAATGGTAGGAAAATCAGTAAACGAGATGATGGAATATGTGGCAACAAAGTGCAAGGAGGCAGAGGAAAGTTTTGTTCCCAAGGGAAACAGAAATAATAGGAAGACCAAGACGAGTCCTTGGTTTACCCGAAGGTGTAGGGAGGCAAAAGCTAAGTGCAACAGAGAATGGAAAAGGTACAGGAGGCATAGGACCCAGGAAAACAAGGAGATTAGTAGAAGAGCCAGAAACGAGTATGCACAGATAAGGAGGGAGGCCCAGAGACAGTATGAAAACGACATAGCATCGAAAGTCAAATCTGACCCGAAACTGCTGTATAGCCACATTGGGAAGAAGACAACAGTCAAGGACCGGGTGAAAAGGGCTGAGGAAAGAAGGGGGGAACTCAAAAGAAACGTCAAGAGGTATGGAGGAGCTAAAACACGGATTTAAGGAAGTTTTTTACAGTAGAGACAGGAAGGACTCGGGGGGGGACAGCCCAGATGGGGCCCCCAACAAGGGAATCCCCAAACAAGTTTTGGACAAATTTACATAGATGAGGAGGAGGTAAAGAAACTGCTAAGGGACATCGATACCTAAAAGGCAATGGGCCGGAAACATCTCCCCATGGGCCCTTAGAGAGGGGCGTATGTTGTGTGTACCACTTCCCACAATCTTAAACCCCAACCCCGGGAAAAATGGGCAACTCCCTGAGGTATGGAAGACAGCAAAGTATTTCCCCCATTTTCAAAAAAGGAGACAGAAAAGAGGCACTAAATATAGCTGTGTTTTGAGTGTATAGTATGCAAAATTATGGAGAAGATTTCGGAGGAGAGTGGTGGGCCCGGAACGGAAAGGAGTATAAATGCCAACCGCACGATTCACGGAAGGCAAATCCTTGCACAAACCTTTGGATTTTTATGATAAAATACAGAAGTAAGCAAGAAGAGAGGGGGGGGGTTGATTGCATTTCTTGGACTGAAGAAGGCCTTTGCCAGTTCCTCACAAGAGATTAGTGCAAAAGTAGAGCATAGGGGCTATAACGGAAAGGGATGCAATGGATCAGAGAATACCTGCAGGGAGGCAACAACGAGTCTGGTACGTAAGATGTATCACAGTGGGCACCTGGCGAGCGGGGTCCCACAGGGGTCGGTCTTAGGACCGTGTATTTTGGTATATGTAAAGAATGAGGGAAAGGGGGTTGATCAGAAGTGTCCTGTTTGCGATGATGTAAAGTTAATGGGAAAATTTAAATCTGATGAGGCCAGGCAGGACTTCAAAGAGACCTGGACAGATGGACCCGGGTCGAAAATGGCTTCTCGAATTTAATCTCCCAAATGCAAAGTCATGAAGAAGGGGAAGGCACAGAAGACCGCGGGCGAGTATAGGCTAGGGGGACAAAGACTGCAAACCCTCAAGGAGAAAAATCTTGGGGTGAGTATAAAAAACCGAGCATGTCTCCGAAGCAAATCAATCAGATAAGCTGCGCAAATGGGCGCCTGGCAAACCTGAGAACAGCATTCCCTACCCTTTGTAAGGAACATTCAAGGGGCCGTACACCGTGTTTTGTCGGCCCCTACTGGAGTATGCAGCACTGTTTGGAACCCCACTTTATAAGCACGTCAAAAAAACTAGAGAAAGTACAAAGGTTTGCAACAAGGTTAGTTCCCGGCTAAGGGGAATGTCCCTTTAAGAAAAATTAAGGGAAATCGGCCCCGACGAACTGGGGACGGAGGGTCAGGGGGGACATGATAACGACAAAAAAAATACTGCGTGGAATAGAAAGGGGACAAGGACAGGATGTTAGGGAGGGGGGGCACAGAAACAAGAGGCCACAATGGAAGTTGAAAACACAAAGGGTTTAGAGAGATAGTAGGAAAATTTTCTTCAGTCTAGAGTTGTAAGGGGTGGTAGCCTAGAAAAAGACGTGTGGAGGCAGGAACATCACAGTTTTAAGAGAGGTTTGATAAAGTCTGGAGCGGGGAGAGAGGGGGGCCCAGTAGCAACTGTGAAGAGGCGGGGCCCGGAGTAGGACTCGACCCCCGCAACCCAAAAAGGTGAGTACAATGGTGGTACACAACAGCTTAACAAAGTATTCTCTACACAGTCATCAGATATAGGGGTCAAAAAGAAATATCAGAAAACGAAATAAAAATGCAAAACGCCTTTTTTGTTCAAAAACCCTGTGTACAATTTATTCCCCCTTCTTACTGTAAAGCCTTGAATGAAACTTTAATTACTTACTGCCAGGAAGTGTGAATAAAAATTCTCTCGGGGAGAAGTATTGAAATTGGGATAAAGATGAAGCTTTGATTAAAAATGAAGAAGGGCGGGATCTACCGTGGTTCTGGAGGTGTCAGGTCCAAAACTGTCCAAAGAGCTACGAGGTTTACAAAGGATTTTGAGGACTACATTTTCCATGACATTTTGTTTTAGCGGACCAGTTGCGGCATTTGTCCATTCCACAGTAAATGGAGTCGTCCTTATAATTTATCTAGGGGTTATAGACTTATGGGCCCTTTTTGGGTTTTTAGAACAGAAATTCTTTTAAAAAATAAGTTCTGTGGGAATGGTCAGTAGTGCCACGTTATTGCAGCCGGGGGAGGGTTTTCACACTGTGACAAGTTACAGCAATATTCCCAACCTACAAAGAACAAGCGATTTGAAGAGAATCATGGGCTTTGCGTCCCTAGTTTTGAAGATTCTCATTATCCATCAAATATTTTTTCTAATAGATGCGGTAGGTACATTATTGTGGTCTTTGAATACGAGATCCTCTAACATTATCACTCCCAGGTCCTTCACATTACTTTTTCGCCCTATTGTATGGTTAGAATTTGTTGAATACCCTGATGTAGTTTTAATTTCCTCAAGTTTCCATATCTGAGTAGTAGAAATTTCTCTTCGTTGAGCTTTATATTGTTTTGAGTGGCCCATGTGAAGATCTGGTTGATGACCGCTTGGAGTCTTGCGGTGGAAAACATTGCCATGGCAATTCGGGTGTCATCCACAAAGGAAAACATGGAGCTATAGCTCACATCTCTGTCTATATCAGATAAAAGATGAGGAATAGGATGGGAGCGAGTACTGTGTCTTGTGGAGCAGAGCTTTTCACTGTAGCTGCCTAGGGCTTTACTCTGTTTACTATAACTCCTTGTATTTTATTGATTAGGATGTTATAGATCCAATTACAACCTTCTCCTGTTATTCCTTTATCACGTATTTTGTGCGTTATTACGCCGTGGTCACACTTGTCGAAGGCTTTTGCAAAGTCTGTGTATACTACATCTGCATTTCGTTTATCCTCTGTTGCATCCAGGACTTTGTCCAGTAGCTGGGACACGCAGAGCGACCTACTCTAAACCCGTGTTGCCCTGGGTTGTGAACTGATGGGTATCTAGGTGGTTAGCGATTTTGCTTCTTAGAACCCTTTCAAAGATTTTATGATATGGGATGTTAGTGCTATGGGTTTCTGAAGTTTTTTGCAATTCCTTTACTGCCACCTTTGTAGAGTGGGGCTAGGTCTGGTCATATCGTGAGTGTTGGATGACCCCTGTGTCCTAGTCCTTTTTCATAGAATGCTGAAGGCCTGTGACAGGGCCTCGTTGCAGATCTTGATGAACACGGAGTTCCATGAGTCTGGGCCTAGGGCAGAGTGCATGGGCATGTCATTTATTGCCTTTTCAAAGTCTTGTGGTGTTAGGATAATATCAGAGTTTTTGCTGCGGCTTCACTGCCTTAAAAGAGCCCAAAGCCCAGTTGGTGTGGCTGGAGTAAACTGGCAGCTTCTAGGCGAATGTTTCTTACTGCTGCTTTGGCAACGAGACGGCGAAAGAGTGTTTCCAACCGCAATTGGTCTGATTCCCATCCTTCTTCTTCAAAGCGCATAGTGAGGCTCCAAAAAACAAAGGTTTAATTTCTTCTGGAATCCGCCCAGCCAGGCAGTTGACGATGGTTGTTAACTCAGAGAGAGGAATTGATGCAGATGTCCCGAATACTGGATTTACCATCACTTTGAGATGTTGTGGTCGAATTCCAGTGTACCCTCCTGCAGATCCTGCTGGAAATGACACTATAGCTTCATAAACTTCTGATTCTGACAAAATTAATTGGTCAGTAATGAGGTCTTCCTCAGGGTTGTTGTTGACGACTTTGGTGTCCCTTGTTGGGTGCTTGTCTCTTAGCGGTTGGCTGTGGCCTCATCTTTGGGAACAACAGTGTCGCCACTTATAATTATTCTGATTTCTCCCGTTTCTTCGATTTTTTTTGTTAACCTGTGCGCAGATTTTCTCGATTTTAGAGGAATTTTTCTTGGTTCTACCTCTGTGATCCCTGCGATGATTGGGTAGTTGCGTATTGCCTTGATGACTCATATGGTTAACAGTTTGCCTCGTCTATCAGGAACTGCAAGACAGACATTGCCGAACAGGAGTAGGTAGTGCCCATGCTTTGATGGTTTCTCGAGCTTGTTGTATGATTGTACCTCCATTCACCTTCTTAAGAAGGTCTATGAATTTCCCTGCTGCATATGGGCGAGCCGCTTTAGGGATGTGGGATAGGGTACTGGTAGCAGTGGATTTGAATACCAACCTCAGGTTATCGCAAGTGAGGAGGTTGCCATTGTCATCTGCCTGTGGTTGCTGTGGGCTGCTCTCTGCTGGGGGCATATGTGATCCAATACAACCATTGTATACACGAATAAGACCATTCCTGTTGCGTGCTCGATACTTTCCACACACCTGACATGTACCTCTTCTTTCATTGTTGGGTGCACTATTCCCCGGGCTTTGTTGCAGGCTAGCTGCATCGTCTGCCATACTGTGTGGTAAGCCGGGCTGAAGGGAAAATAGTACATGGCACATACCACACGTGGTTCTTGGTAGTTGTGGGGAGAGGTGGAGGAGAGGGATCTCGCGTCCACATTGTGGGCAGGGGAGGGAGGGAGGTGTGGAGGCAATGTGATGAGAGATGCGGATGAGGCAGGGGTGGAGGGGTGTGGACATTGTGAGGCAGGCCTGACGGTGTTGCGCACTCACTGTCTCACACGACATGTCACTGTACAACACTCTACTCTATGCACATCTCCCCCCCCTACTATAAACGTCACACCGCTATGCACTACACATGCTATGCACATTGTGTGCACGTGGTAAGGACATGCTATGCTCTATACACACACGGTGAACAAACACTCCATTATTGAAACTAGACTACATGGTGTATGCACGCCTGTTTCAGGAAGCAGAAGGGCCAGGAACACAGTTTTACCCTCATCCTCCGCCTCCTCCATGGTGCCCACCTTCACTCACAAACCACTCCTACCCACAGGACCAGGAAGGACTACAAAGGGATCTGCACAGGCTGCATGCCTGTTGAGAAATGGCATTACCAGCTAAGTTAAAATATAGGGAAACTTAACTTAGAAAGACAGCTCATCGCCTGCACAGCCGCCCTTGCAGACGAGGTCTTGAGATGCTGTCGAAGGCACTCCTCAATGGGCTGAAATGAGTTTAATTTGTAAACAATAAATTACCCCTTGGGGGTGTTATGTCAGCATATTTCATTCACTGATGGCTGACAAACTTACTTGTGTGGACTCAAAAGTCCACACCTAACTGCCGACTATAGGTTGATTACAAACTCCTTGCGACTCGAGAACTGCGCAGTCCCCAGTACTACAAGAAATTCGTAACCTACCTTGCTCTTGTAGCGTGAGCTATAGTGTTCTTCACACCTTCGACAGATATTGGTGACTTGATAGAAGCTGAAGTGTCCTTGGATGTCCACGTCTTCCATAGTCTAGGAATACGCACACTGGTACACTATGTTCCACAAGATTTGTCTTTATTGTTCATAATCTTATCACTAAAGAAGCTGATCACACTTCTCTTAAGTGTTTATTGTGTTTTATGAGTCACTTTGTTCACACTAACGCACAGATCGTTCTTTTTTGGTTATCCTGGCGTCAGTGTCACTCTCAGTAGAGTCAAAAGTAATCTGAAGACGCCACAACGCCCCACGCCGTCACTGCCCCAGCAAAAAGGAAAAGCTGACCTAGTACTTTTGCTTCCTTGCCACTTCCTCGATGAAGCAAAGCATAATGTTTGATTTTTGCTGTCTTAAGCATAGACAACAATATACACTATCTCTACCATGGTAATAAAGTGGTAGCAGGATTTTCCTTAATTGTCCTGCTAAGGTAAGAGATGTACTGTCTCATATTAAAATACAATCTGCAACACTGGACTGCAAGGAGCGGTGCTCGCTTGACCACGTCGCATACTCGTACTGCATCTGCCATCAATTACTCGCTGAATATGTTGAGATATGGCATTACCAGTTAAGTTTAAAGATTTTGTACTTAACTTAAAAAGAAAACCCCTTTTGCCGCACAGCCCCCCCCTGCAGACGGGTCTTGAAAAGCTTCGAATCATTCTAAAACGGGCTGAAGGTTTTAAAATTGTAAGATTATAAATTCCCCCTAGGGGGTGTTATGCAGCATATTTCATTCCTATGGCTGACAAACTTATTTTGTGTGGACTCAAAAGTACACCCTTACTCCCGACTATATTGTTACAAACCCCTTGGGGATAAAAAATGGCAGCCCCCCATACTAAAAAATTCGTCCCCTACCTTCTTTTGTAGGTGAGCTAGGGTGTTCTTCACACTTCGACAGATTCGGTGATTGATAAAAGTGAAGTGTCCTTATGTCTACGTCTTCCAAGTCGGGAAATACGCACATGGTACACTATTTCCAAAGTTTGTCTTTATTGAATAATCTTATCACAAGAAGCGATCAACTTTTCTTAAGTGTTTTTTGGGTGTTTTTGGACCTTTTTCACAAAAATGCACAGATCTTTTTTGGGGTAACCCTTTGATCAGTGTCACTCTCGTAGAGTCAAATTTCTGAAGACGCCACAGCGCCCCATGCCCCACTCCCCTAGCAAAAAGAAAGTGCCCTAGTACTTTTTTTTCCCTTGCCACTTCCCTGAAGCAAAGCAAATGTTTGTTCTTGCTGTTTTAAAGCATAGGCAAAAATTTTCCACTATTTTTCCCATGGTAAAAAAGGGGGAGCGGTTTTTCCTTAAATTGTCCTGCTAAAGTAAGAGATGCTGTTTTTATTAAAATACCTCTGCAACATGCAGGGTGGGGGTCATTTGACCAGACGCATACTCGTATGGTTTTTGTGATCAATTACTCACTGTGCGTAAACAAGCGCTTCCCCCTTCGAAGGGCTGGGCCCCCGGGGCTGAAAGGGCTGAAGGGCTGAAGGGGGCTGATCCCCCCCTCTGGAAAAAATTTTCTCCACATGGGGGGCGGCGGGGGGTTCGCTGCGGTTTGAACTATTATCACTTAACATTAATTTAAATTTTCTCCTCCCCACCACTGCTCTTGTTTTTTCTGAACAGCTTTAGTCTGTGTGGTTTCGGGGAGAATCACAAATTTTGTTTTCAAAACTGTGTAATTCTAAGGGCATAGTTTATTTTTTGCCCCGCTTTTTCACTACACCTTTGCTTAAAAACTAACTGCCCTGATGATTCCATTTGCTCGGATATATGGCACAATTTTTCCAAGTACCCATTGGGACCTCGGCCATCATTTTAAATAATCACTAGCCCCAGGTTTTTAAGGTTATGTTTTTCAGGAACCCCCAGCCCCAAAGAAGGTTCCTCAATGAGTGAGATAGTTCTCGCCAAATTTTCCCCCAAACATTCAATCACTTTAAAAAGGTTTTAAATTTCGGTTGAGTTGTTCAGGTTCGAAAAAAGTAGGATCCTCTATGATTTCTTTTCATTCTGGGGGAACGGTTCGGCCTTCTCCCAAAGAGCAAATAGATGGACTTAGCAATTCAATTGTCCAATCACGGAAACATAAAGTTAGAGGTCTGTTTTTGATCTATTTTCTATTTCGTCACAACGTACGGAATTTTCTAAGCGATTCTTGACAATGAAGAGTCTTCCCTAAACAATTTTTACAATGCCAAATTTTCTTTCAAAAAAATCCCCGTACCATGGGATTTAGGGGAATGTATCTCCAAACGACAACTGCTTTTGATTCGATCTGTTGTACTTTGGTGATAAAAGTTTGTTTTATAAACAGCATACAACAAAGTTCGTTGCATTATTGAAATCATCAGTCGGGGACATCCCCTTTTGGGGCTGAAAAACCTTCTGAAAAATTTGAAAAAGGTTTAGCAACATTCATGGCTATTCTAGATGTACTCTCTGTTGTACACAAGTGAACAAAAGAGTACCCTTGATGGGAACTTTGCAACTTTTTTGGGTTTAAAAAATTTTTGGGCCCAAGAAATCTACACCTGTCACCTAAAATGGATGATATGGAAAACCCTTTTTCAAGGGATATGGAGATGGACCTGGATACTGACATCTCGCTATCGTGTGACGACAAGCATACAGTCCTTTATTTGTTTTTTACCTTTGTGACCTTTAGGATCCCGTGGATTTTCGTATTAAAAAGTGTGTCAGCTCCCCACGATGTAGCACGTTATGTGGCGTTTTTCCAATCAGTTTTGTTGCCAAATTCTTGGGGTCAATTTGGATGTATGCTTCTTTAGGAGGAAAATTTGAATTCTTCCCGACATCTTAAAATCTTTTCTGATCGGATAAGCCTTTAAAGAATTAATTGACAGGTTTTTTTGGGGATTTATTTGTTTTCAGAAAATTTATATTTTGTAGAGAAAAAATCTTCTGTATTAGTTTTTGCCCGTATTTAATGGGTTAAGACATTCAAAATTTGGTTATTTCCTTTAATGAATTAAAGACAAGAGCGTAACTCTTAAAAGTTTTTCCCCAAAGATGAGATTTAGATCATCAACGACTATTTGTTTTGTCTGCAGATTTACCAATTTTTTTGCTGTGTTCAAACAGGGGCTGTTTCTTCTGGAAAAGTGACCTTATGCTTTTGGCATTATTTCATTAAGGCCCGTTCGGGCCCTGGAGCCATAATTTTTTTATCCACAAATTTTTTGATGGGCAAAACCCCGGCAAAATGCGGGTTTTCTTGGGTAGAGCGTGGAGAAAAAGATAAACTCTCTGATCTCTTTTATTTCTGCTACTTGTTTTGTTCATAGACCCGTTACTCTTGTTATTTCTTAACCCCTGGAGAACTGCTTCTTATCATCGGAAACACGGTTTTTTTAATAGTGAGAGACAAGTACTTTGTTGAGACAGACTGCTTTTTTTACCTACATATAGTTGCTTCAGTTCCAATTGTGGTGTGTTCTAACCTCAAGAGTGCACCTGGCCTTTTAATAATTAGTGTACTTCCCTTTTGATTACATGTAAGCTACAGCCCATAAAATCGGTTGACGCTCACATAACAATGTAATGTGTAATTTTTTCCCCCCTTTTACCTTTTGTCGGGGAAAATTTAAATTTTATGAAGTTGTTTAAAATCCCCGGATATTTTATCCCATGTTGTCATTTCTGAGGGGAAATTTTCTCATCCCATCAATTTTGAGCTTCTGCATCTTGCATAAGCATGTTCCCTTTTATGGTAATTTGGGTTTGACAGTCCTAGGGGTCAAAAAAATTTTATACCCCTGAAGAAAAATACGTTAGTGAGTGTACTGCATGATTTATTGTTTATCCTTTTGAGCTCAAAGTATCTTCCTTGTGTTCCAATTAAGTCCCAGCATAAGTTGCAATCAGGAATTTTTATTCAGGGAAAAATTTTTTTGATAATTCCCCTTTAAATTTCTTTGAATTTTTATTCCCCACCCTTTGAGGTATTTGCTTCTTTCTCTCCCGTTGCTTCTCTGTTAAGGATTTCAAATCCTCCTCTTTATTCCAGTACCTTGAAGTTTCCACAAGAAGCTTTCTTTAAAATTTTTTTGAAGGGGCTTTCAGATTTCTTTAAATGGTATTTTGAGTAGCTTTAGTAAAAATGGAGAGGGTGTTGCACCAAAAAAATATGATTGAAACGATAAGTTTTTACGGACTTTGGGTCATGTGGGTTTTCAGGCCACAAGAATCGAGTAAATCGTTCTATTTCTTTTTTACCGGGAGTTTTCCCGGGAGAGGTTTCGGGGGTAAAACCCCCCCGGGGCCCGGTCTGTGACCAGGCCTTGGTGATCACGCCTGATAAACCCAGGTGTTGTGCGGTTTCACGCAAACCAACGTAGGGCCCACACCCCCGGCTGATCGGGAATGACTTGGGTGCTTGCCCAGTCAGCTTGAAGACTGCCGGGGGGTCTTTTGGAACCCCCCTTTATGGTGCGGGGGAGGCATTTGAACAGCTGGGGGCCCCTGACACTTATTGTATGGCTTTAAACGTGCTAGTGAACCCCTGTTTTTCTTTGGGGGGGGTGTGATCGTCTCCAAGTCTTTTGTTTTCGTAGTGATTTTTTTCGGGGCAATTTGGGTACTAGTCCCCTAGGATTTTCCATGTTAAAATCTGATCCCCCCCTCCTCCCGTTCCGGGGAATACGGGTTTTAGAAACCCAAGCGCTCCAAAATTGGGTGTTTTTATCCCCGTTTATGCGCGCCCTGAAATTTTCTTGTAATTTTCTAGGTGAAAATTTCACCTGCCTTAAAAGGGTGCTGTTAAGTGCAGCAATATTCCAGCCTAGATAGAACAAGTGCCCTGGAGGTCATAGGTTTGGCCTCCCTATTTTGAAGGTTCTCATTACCCATCCTGTCATTTTTCTACAGATGCATTGATACAATGTTATGGTCCTGAATTTGGGAATCCCCGACAAATCACTCCAGGTTTTGACTTGGTGTTTCGCTCTATTTTGTGGCCAAATTTTTTTTTGTACTCGATGAAGTTTAAATTTTCCTCATGTTTACCCTATCGGTAATGAAATTTCCATCGTTGAACTTCATTTGTTTTTCTGCAGCCCCCTGAAAGATTTGTTGATGTCCCCCTGGGGCCTTTCAGGTTTCAATGGAAGCCTGTCATGCAATTCGGGTGTCTCTGCAAAGGAAGACACGGTGGTGGCGACTCCTTTTCTAGTCGGATATGGGTGAGGGAAAAAGATGGGGCTATACTGTGCCTTGTGGAAAGAGCTTTTCACCGGCTGCCTCGGACTTTTCTCTTTGAGACACCTTTTTTGTTAGTGAGGAAATTAAAGATCATCGACCGACTTTTCCCGTTATTCCCTTTGCGCGCATTTTGTGCGCTATTACGCCTGGTACACTTGTCGAAAAAATTTAAGAAGCTTTGGGGAAAACAAACGTGTAGGCAATGGGTTTGTGCGAAATTTTATAAGCAGTCTCCAGCTTCCAGTTAGTGGGGCCGGTCATCAGACAGTCATTAAGATTGCTACATCTTTATTTGCGCGTGCGCTGCAAATTTTAAAACACGTAGTGGAGTGGTTTCAGAATCTTTTTTGACTCCAGGGGGGAGATAATGAGCTTCTTCTTAACTTATCTTCGACTATTTTCCCCAAAGAATTTATTGCCAAATGTTCTTGCTATATTATCATGACAGTCATAGGGTCTGGTTCTTCCCGAGCCATGTATTTTTGCTTTCATCTGTCCGAAAACAATGCGATAATTTCTAGGCGATGTGGTGGGTTTTAAATTTCCCTGGTAACCTAACCCCAAAACTGTCCATCTTTTTATTTGACATGTCCAAATATTGGTTATAATTGAGACTCTTGTGGG
>NC_069407.1:71896425-71918104 GCF_026875155.1 Cherax quadricarinatus
TCAGGCAGGACTTCAAAGAGACCTGGACAGACTGGATACATGGTCCAGCAACTGGCTTCTCGAATTTAACCCTGCCAAATGCCAAGGCATGAACGGCACACAAGACCGCAGATGGAGTATAAGCTAGGTGGCCAAAGGCTGCAAACCTCACTCAAGATGAAAGATCTTGGGGTGAGTATAACACCGAGCATGTTTCCAGAAGCACACATCAACCAGATAACTGCTGCAGCATATGGGCGCCTGGCAAACCTGAGAGCAGAGTTCCGATACCTTAGTAAGGAATCGTTCAAGACACTGTACACCGTGTACATCAGGCCCATACTGGAGTATGCAGCACCTGTTTGGAACCCGCACTTGATCAAGCACATCAAGAAATTAGAGGGTCAGGGGAGATAAGATAACGACATATAAAATACTGCGCAGAATAGACAAGGTGGACAAAGTCAGGATGTTCCAGGTAGGGGACACAGAAACAAGAAGTCACAATTGGAAGTTGAAGACTCAGATGAGTGAAAGGGATGTTAGGAAGTATTTCTTCAGTCATAGATTTGTCAGTCAGTGGAATAGCCTAGAAAGTGACGTAGTGGAGGCGGGAACCATACATAGTTTTAAGACGAGGTTTGGTAAAGCTCATGGAGCAGGGAGAGAGAGAGAGAGGACCTAGTAGCAATCAGTGAAGAGGCGGGCCAGAGCTATGACTCGACCCCTGCAACCACAAATAGGTGAGCACAAATAGGTGAGTACACACTGATGAAAGATTGATAGCTCATATTTTGCATAAATGCATAATCTTTTACTTGCATGGTGCTGCTTATGGGGATGACTGACACTTTATGAACATTGTTGACTCATTTACAACTGAATAATTTGTTTCTGTTTCTGCAAATATGGAGTGTCACTCACCTTTTATTAAAGCTGATAGTGTGCAGGTGTCTTGTAGCTGGTCTCGTGATGATGATGCCGGTGTACTCATGGAATGTGTGCTCAGGAGTTATCGACAGCCTATTATGGCCTTTCGCATATCAAATAATTAAGGAAATAGCAAATAAGAGTAGGGTTTAGGCTCTTAGGGAGAAAAAAGTTTTTTCATGAATTTATCGAGCATTCTGACAAACAGAAGTCAGAGTCAAACCATACCCCCGGCCGGGATTGAACTCGCGGTCATAGAGTCTCAAAACTCCAGCCCGTCGCGTTAGCCACTAGACCAGCTAGCCACAATAAGATTCATCCAACTAGGTATATTTCTACACCATAGGAAGGTTAGCACAGGCACCTCTGTGACCACAAATGCAAGTTTTTACAGACGAATCTCCGGCTAGCGTGGCCGTGACGAACTCTAGCTCAAGTCCCTTCACTGCAATCGTGTCATTACGATTTCTTGAGTCAGAAGTCAGAGTCGTATTTACCATGCTTTACGGAAGCCTAATCTGAGACATTATTCGATATATTTCAAAATGAAGCCCAAGACTTTTCGAGGCCAATAATAAATATTGGCTGCATTAGTTCAAGTGTAGGTTTATATAAATATTTGTATAGGGAAGAGAGTGCGCTTATTTATTTTCTTCCACTACTGTATTTTTTTTAGTGAGGAAACATTTTCTTACCGACTGCAGTGTTTTAGATATTGGATAACAGTTATGTTCATTGAATTCTCCTGTGATGATGCCCAAGTAGAGAGTGACACTATTTTAAGACTCATTAATTTAATCTCATAAAGAATTAATCTTACTGGGCAGGTCTCAGTAAGATGTAGTTATGGCATATATGCTATAACTGCATCTTACTGTCTAGATAACGGCTTGGGCGAGGGGAGAATTGCTGGCTCCGAATACATCGGACACAACACATATCATGAATCCTGCAGTTGTGTGACAGCGAGAGCGTGGGCGGATGGCAGAGAAACACAGCTGACACATTGGACCTTAGTTGAATTGATGGTCGCCAGGGGATGAAATGGGGATTTGACGCACGACAGGGAGTGGAGAGCAGTCTTTATTACCTCATCTGCTAATGCATTAGGGTAGACACTCGCTTTAGCTATTAGCAAGAATACTCCTGAACTTCCTCATTTGGTGTTCATTACAATTCTCAAATTTTTATATTGTGGCTTCCTGTGATTCCTTGTGCTTTGTACACGGTGTTCAGTTAGAATATATACCTATCAGGTTATTTACTGCATCTGATTTTGGCTTCCTTTGATTGCATTGTGACATCGTTACTGGTAGTCGGTAATGTTTTACGATCTAGAATACCAGAGCACAAGCATCTACAATTATCAAGGACTCACTAAGACCTGAAACATCCACCGCCATCAAAGACTCACTAAAACCTGGAACATCCACCACCACTCATCAAAGACTCCGCGTAAGACCACCAGCCATTTACCGCTCGGAAACAGAAAAAACGCTGGTATTACGATCCAATTCTCCGTATCATATCTGCTAGGCATTGCACTTGGAGAAACAAAATTTCATTGACACATAAATGACGAAGCATAAATTCTCTTTCAGAACAAAACATCAACAATATTCATCAAGACCCCCCAAATTTCCATTTATAAACAGAAGATGAAGCTTGATCAAGGTTGGGTATTTTAAATGTCGTAATAAATGGCGTTAATCTGTTTCTAAAACTGTATTTTCATGTTTAAATTCCATAAAATTTCGTTGGGTTAAACTGTCGAAATTTCGACATTAATTTTTTTTTATTGACATGATGGAACTGAAAATAACAATATGCACTTCCACCTTCACACATGTCAGCAGTTTCTCTGTTCTCAGCACTTCACGTGATTCTCCGTACTTCACGTTGTTCTCAGTACTTCACGTGGTCCTCGCACTTCACGTGTCTCAGTACTTTCTTGTGTCCTCAGTACTTCACGTGTTCTCAGCACTTCATATGTCCTCAGTACTTCACGTGTCCTCAGTTCTTCATGTGTTCTCAGCACTTCACGTGTTCTCAGTACTTCACGTGTTCTCAGCACTTCATGTGTCCTCAGTACTTCACGTGTTCTCAGCACTTCATATGTCCTCAGTACTTCACGTGTCCTCAGTTCTTCATGTGTTCTCAGCACTTCACGTGTTCTCAGTACTTCACGTGTTCTCAATACTTCACGTGTTCTCAGCACTTCACGTGTCCTCAGTACTTCATGTGTCCTCAGTACTTCATGTGTTCTCAGTACTTCATATTTTCTCAGTATTTCATGTGTTCTCAGTACTTCATGTGTTCTCAGTACTTCATGTGTTCTCAGTACTTCACGTGTTCTCAGCACTTCATTATGTCCTCAGTACTTCAGTGTCTCAGTTTTCTGTGTTCTCAGCACTTCACGTGTTTTTCAGTAACTTCACGTGTTCTCAGGCTACTTATGTGTCCTTCAGTACTTCACGTGTGTTCTCAGCACTTCATGTGTCCTCAGGTACTTCACGTGCCTCAGTTCTTATGTGTTTCAGCACTTTCACGTAGTCTCTCTGTACTCAACGTGTCTCAAACTTCAAGGGGTGCAGCATCTTCACGGGTCTCAGTACTTTCATGTGTCCCAGTACTTCAGTGTTCTCTGTACTTCATTATTTTCTCAGTATTCATGTGTTCTCAGTACTTCATGTGTTCTCAGTACTTCATGTGTTCTCTGTACTTCACGTGTTAACGCAGACTTCACGTGTCCTCAGTACCTTCATTGTGTCCTCAGTACTTCATGTTGTCTCAGCAGTACTTCATGTTTTCTCAGTATTTCAGTGTTTTCAGTACTTCATGTGTTCTCAGTTTTCATGTGTTCTCAGTTACTTATGTGGTTCTCTCGCAACTTAATGTCTCCTCAGTACTTCGTGTTTTCTCAGTATTTCATGTGTTCTCAGTACTTCATGTGTTCTCAGTACTTCATGTGTTCTCAGTACTTCATGTGTTCTCAGCACTTCATGTGTTCTCAGCACTTCATGTGTTCTCAGTACTTCATGTGTTCTCAGTACTTCATATGTCCTCAGTACTTCATGTGTTCTCAGTACTTCATATGACCTCAGTACTTCATGTTTTCTCAGTATTTCATGTGTTCTCAGTACTTCATGTGTTCTCAGTACTTCATGTGTTCTCAGTACTTCATGTGTCCTCAGTACTTCATGTGTTCTCAGTACTTCATGTGTTTTTTCAGAACTTCATGTGGTTTCAGTACTTCATGTGTTCTCAAGTACTTAATTGTTCTCAGCATTCAGCTGTGTTCTCCAGCACTTCATGTGTTCTCAGCACTTCATGTGTTCTCAGTACTTCATGTGTTCTCAGTACTTCATGTGTTCTCAGTACTTCATGTGTTCTCAGTACTTCATGTGTTCTCAGTATTTCATGTGTTCTCAGTACTTCATGTGTTCTCAGTACTTCATGTGTTCTCAGTACTTCATGTGTCCTCAGTACTTCATGTGTTCTCAGTACTTCATGTGTTCTCAGTACTTCATGTGTCCTCAGTACTTCATGTGTCCTCAGTACTTCATGTGTTCTCAGTACTTCATGTGTTCTCAGTTCATGTGTCCTCAGTACAATTCTTGTTTTTCAGTATTTCATGTGTTTCATTTCATGTGTCCTCAGGTGCTTCATGTGTTCTCAGTTCTTCATGTGTTTATCAGTACTTCATGTGTTACTATTTCATGTGTCCCTGTACTTCATGTGTTCTCAAGTACTTCATGTTTTTCAGTTTTCATGTGTTCTCAGTATTTCATGTGTCCTCAGGTACTTCATGTGTTCTCAGTACTTATGTGTTCTCTGTATTTTCATGTGGTATCAGTACTTATGTGTTCTCATGTACTAATGTGTTCTCAGTACTTCATGATGTCCTCAGTATTCATGTGTTACAGTACTTCATGGTGTTCTCAGTTATGTGTCCTCTGTACTTCATGTGTTCTCAGTTCATTGTGTCCTCAGTAACTTCATGTGTTTCAGTACTTCATGTGCTTTCTCAGTTCATGTGTTCTCAGTACTTCATGTGTTCTCAGTTCATGTGTTCTCAGTACTTCATGTGTTCTCAGTTCATGTGTCCTCAGTACTTCATGTGTTCCCAGTACTTCATGTGTTCTCAGTTCATGTGTTCTCAGTACTTCATGTGTTCTCAGTACTTCATGTTTTCTCAGTACTTCATGTGTCCTCAGTACTTCATGTGTTCTCAGTACTTCATGTGTTCTCAGTACTTCATGTGTTCTCAGTACTTCATGTGTTCTCAGTACTTCATGTGTCCTTCAGGTACTGCTGTGTTTCAGTACTTCATGTTTTCTCTGTATTCTGTGTTCTCAGTACCTTCATGTGTTCTCAGTACTGCATGTGTCCGCAGTACTTCATGTTTTCTCAGTATTTTCATGTGTTCTCAGTGTCTTCATGGGTCCTCAGTATTTCATTGTGTTCTCTGTACTTCATGTGTTCTCAGTACTTCATGTGTTCTCAGTACTTCAGGTGTTCTCAGTATTTCATGTGTTCTCAGTACTTCATGTGTTTCAGTACTTCATGTGTTCTCAGTATTTTCATGTGTTCTCAGTACTTCATGTGTTCTCAGTACTTCATGTGTTCTTCAGTACTTCATGTGTTTCAGTACCTTCATGTGTTCCTCATACTTCATGTGTTCTCAGTACTTTTGTGTTCTCAATTCTTTTTCATGCGTTCTCAGTACTTCTTGTGTTCTCAGTACTTATTGTGTTCTCTGTACTTCATGTGTTCTCAGTACTTCATGTGTTCTCAGTTCTTCTGGGTCCTCAGTACTTCTTGTGTTCTCAGTACTTCATGTGTTCTCTGTGCTTGTGTCCTCTGGTATCTTCATGTGTTCTCAGTATTTCAGTGTTTCTCAGTTCTTTCTAGTGTCCTCAGTATTCATGTGTTCTCATGTACTTCATGTGTTCTCAGTTACTTGTGTCCTCAGGATTCATGTTTTCTTATGTTATTCGGGTGTTCTCAGTTCTTCAAGTGTCCTTCAGTACTTCATGTGTTCTCAAGTACTTCAGGTGTTCACAGTTCATGTGTCCTCAGTACTTCATGTTTTCTCCAGTCTTTCTTGTTGTTCCTCAGAACTTCATGTGTTCTCAGTACTTCATTGTGTTCTCAGTTCATGTGGTTTTTTTTTCTTCAGTATTTCTGTGTTCTCAGTTACTTACATGTGTTCTCAGTTTCTTCTTGTTTTCTCAGTTTTTTCATGTGTTCTCTGCCGAAAATTCATGTTTTCTCAGTACTTCATGGGTCCTCAGTACTTCAGTTGTTCTCAGCTACTTAATGTGTGCTCAGTTCATGTGTCCTCGTTACGTGCATGTGTTCTCAGTTCTCAGGGTCCTCTGTTCTGCATGTGTCCTTCAGTACTTCAGTGGTCCTCAGCTTCTTCCATGTGTTTTCAGTACTTATGTGATTCTCAGAACTTCATGTGTTCTCTGTTATTTCTTGTGTTCTCAGTACTTCATGTGTTTCAGTACTTCATGTGTTTCTCCATGTACTTCATGTTTTTCTCAGGATTTCATCGTGTTCTCAGTACTTATGTGTCATCAGTACTTATGTGTCCTCAGTAACTTCATGTGTCCTCAGTACTTCATGCCCCCCCCACTGTTTCTCAGTACTCATGTGTTCTCAGTTTCTTCATGTGTTTCTCAGACTTCATGTGTTATAAGTACTTCATGTGTTCTCAGGAAGTCAGGTTGTTCTCAGTACTTCATGTGTCCTCAGTACTTATGTGTTCTCAGTACTTCATGTGTTCCTCCAGTACTTCATGTGTTCTCAGTACTTCTGTTGTTAATCGTACTTCATGTGTTCTTCAGTACTCATGTGTTCTATTATTTCATGTTGTTTCAGTTAATTCATGTGTTCTCAGTACTTCATATTTTCTCAGTATTTCATGTGTCCTCAGTACTTCATGTGTCCTCAGTACTTCATGTGTCCTCAGTACTTCATGTGTTCTCAGTACTTAATGTGTTCTCAGTTCATGTGTCCTCAGTACTTCATGTTTTCTCAGTATTTCATGTGTTCTCAGTTCATGTGTCCTCAGTACTTCATGTGTTCTCAGTACTTCATGTGTTCTCAGTACTTCATGTGTTCTCAGTTCATGTGTCCTCAGTACGTCATGTGTTCTCAGTACTTCATGTGTTCTCAGTTTCATGTGTCTCAGTACTTCATTGAGTTATCAGTACTTCATGTGTTCTCAGTTACTTCAGGTGGTCTCACAGTTAATGTGTTCCTCAGTCGTCTTGTGTGGCTCAGTACTTAAGGTTTTTCTCAGTATTTCATGTGTTCGCAGTTACTTCATGTGTCCCTCAGGACGCATGTGTTTCTCAGTACTTCATGTTTTCTCAAGTTTTCATGTGTTTCAGTACTTCATGTGTTCTCAGTATTTCATGTGTTCTCAGTACTTCATGTGTCCTCAGTACTTCATGTGTTCTCAGTACTTCATGTGTTCTCAGTACTTCATGTGTTCTCAGTACTTCATGTGTTCTCAGTACTACATGTGTCTCAGTACTTCATGTGTCTCTGTACTTATGTGTTCTCAGTACTTCCATGTGGCCTCAGTACTCATGCGTTTTCAGTACTTCATGTGTTCTCAGTTCATGTGTCCTCAGTACTTCATGTGTTCTCAGTACTTCATGTGTTCTCAGTACTTCATGTGTTCTCAGTACTTCATGTGTTCTCAGTTCATGTGTCCTCAGTACTTCATGTTTTCTCAGTATTTCATGTGTTCTCAGTACTTCATGCGTTCTCAGTACTTCATGTGTTCTCAGTTCATTGTGTCGCAGTACTTCATGTGTCTCAGTTCTTCATGTGTTCTCAGTTATTCAGTGTTCTCAGGTCTAGGTGATCCTCAGTACTCATGTGTTCTCAGTACTTCATGTGTTCTCAGTACTTCATGTGTTCTCAGTTCATGTGTCCTCAGTACTTCATGTGTTCTCAGTACTTCATGTGTTCTCAGTACTTCATGTGTTCTCAGTTCATGTGTCCTCAGTACTTCATGTGTTCTCAGTACTTCATGTTTCAGTAGTCATGTTGTTCTCAGTTCATGTGTCCTCAGTACTTCATGTGTTCTCAGTACTTCATGTGTTCTCAGTACTTCATGTGTTCTCAGTACTTCATGTTTTCTCAGTATTTCATGTGTTCTCAGTACTTCATGTGTTCTCAGTACTTCATGTTTTCTCAGTATTTCATGTGTTCTCAGTACTTCATGTGTTCTCAGTACTTCATGTGTTCTCGTATTTTCATGATGTTATTCTAGTAGCTTCATGTTTTGCTCCAGTACTTCATGTGTTTCTCAGTTCAGGTGTCCTCAGAACTCATGTGTCCTCAGTACATTAGGTGTTCTCAGTCTTCTTCTGTTCTCAGTACTTCATGTGTTTCTCAGTTCATGTTTGTCCCTCAGCACTTCATGTGTTCTCAGACTTCAGGTGTTTCTCAGTACTTCGTGTGTCTCAGATTACCTTCATGTGTTTCAGTACTTCATGTGTTCTCAGTACTTCATGTGTCCTCAGTACTTCATGTTTTCTCAGTATTTCATGTGTTCTCAGTACTTCATGTGTTCTCAGTACTTCATGTGTTCTCAGTTCATGTGTCCTCAGTACTTCATGTGTTCTCAGTACTTCATGTGTTCTCAGTACTTCATGTGTTCTCAGTTCATGTGTCTCAGTATTCAGTGTCCTCCTGCACTTCATGTGTTCTCAGTACTTCATGTGTTCTCAGTACTTCATGTGTCCTCAGTACTTCATGTGTTCTCAGTATTTCATGTGTTCTCAGTACTTCATGTGTTCTCAGTACTTTATGTGTCCTCAGTTTTTCATGTGTTCTCAATACTTCATGTGTTCTCAGTTCATGTGTCCTCGGTACTTCATGTGTTCTCAGTTCTTCATGTGCTCTCAGTACTTCATGTGCTCTCAGTACTTCATGTGTTCTCAGTTCTTCATGTGTTCTAAGTGCTTCATGTGTTCTCAGTTCTTCATGTGTTCTCAGTTCTTCATGTGTTCTCAGTACTTCATGTGTTCTCAGTTTCTTCATTGTGCTCTCAGTTTCTTCATGTGTTGTTCTTCAGTTTTCATGATGTTCTCAGTACTTATGTGTTCTCAGTGCTTCATGTGTTCTCAGTTTCTTCATGTGTTCTCAGGTACTTTCATGTGTTTCAGTTCTTCATGTGTTCTCAGTTCTTCATGTGTTTCTCTGTTCTTCATGTGTTTCTGTACGTCATGTGTTCTCAGTTCCTTCATTGTTTCTCAGTACCTTATCAGTGTTCTCAGTACATCATGTGTTCTCAGTTCTTCATGATGTTCTCAGTTACTTCATGTGTTTATTACTTCATGTGTTCTCAGTACTTATGTGTTCTCCAGTCTTCATTGTTTTCTAACTCTTCATGTGTTCTCCAGTTCTTCATGTGTTCTCAGTACTTCATGTGTTCTCAGTAACTTCATGTGTTCTCGTCTTCATGTGTTCTAGGTCTTTCATGTGTTCTCATGGTCTTCATGTGTTCTCTGTACTTCATGTGTTCTAAGGTCTTCATGTGTTTATCTGTACTTCATGTGTTTCTCAGCTCTTCATGTGGTTCTCATACTTAATGTGTTATCAGCTCTTCATGTGTTCTCAGTTCGTGTGTTCTCAGAACTTCATGTGTTCTCAGTACTGCCGTGTTCTCAGTACTTCATGTGTTATCAGTAACTTCATGTGTTCTCAGTTCTTCATTGTGGTCACAGTACTTCATGTGTTCTCAGTACCTATGTGTTTCAGTACATTCATGTGTTATCAGTACTTCATGTGTTCTCAGCTCTTCATGTGTTCTAGGTCTTATTGTGTTCTCAAGTACTTCATGTGTTCCTCAGTCTTCATGTGTTTAGCTCTTCATGTGGTCTCAAGTACTCATGGGTTCTCAGTTTCCAAGTGTTCTCAGGTCTTCTTGGTTCTCAGTCTTTCAGGTGATCTCAGTTCTTAATGTTGTTCTCAGGTCTCATATGTTCTCGTACTTATGTGACGCAGTACTTCTTGTGGTTCTCAGTTCTTCATGGTTTCCCTCAGTACTTCATGTGTTCTCAGTACTTCATGTGTTCTCAGTTCATGTGTCCTCAGTACTTCATGTGTTCTCAGTATTTCATGTGTTCTCAGTACTTCATGTGTCCTCAGTACTTCATGTGTTCTCAGTACTTCATGTGTTCTCAGTTAGTGTCCTTCCAGGACTTCAGGTTGTCTTAGTATTTCATGGTGTTCTCAGTACTTCATGTGTCCTCAGTACTCATAGTGTTCTCAGTACTTATGTTTGTTCTCGTTCATGTGTCCTCAGTACTTCATGTTTCTCAGGATTTCTTGTTTGTCCTCAGTACTTCAGGGGTTACTCAGTACTTTCAGGGTGTTTCAGTTCATGTGTCTCTGTACTTAATTGTGTTCTCAGTACTTCATGTGTTTCTCTGTTTTTCTTGTGTTTCTCAGTATTTCTATGTAGGGTTCTCTGTACTTCATGATTTCTCTGTACTCATGTGTCTCAGTACTTCATTTGTCTCAGTTTAAGGTGTTCTCTGTTCTGTGCCTCGTACTTCACCTGTGTTCTCAGTACTTCATGTGTTCAGTACTTATGATTGTCCTTCACGTATTCATGTGTCTCAGTACTTCATGTGTTTTCGAGTACTTCATGTGTTTCTCAAGCACTTCATGTTGTTCTAGCACTTCTTGTGTTCTCAGCACTTTTGTGTTCTCAGCCACTTCAGTGTTCTCAGTACTTCTTGTGTTCTCAGTACTTCATGTGTTCAGTATTCATGTGTGCTCAGTACTTCATGTGGTCTCTGTACTTCTGTGTTCTCAGTACTTCATGTGTTCTCAGTATTTCATGTGTTCTCAGTACTTCATGTGTCCTCAGTACTTCATGTGTCCTCAGTACTTCATGTGTCCTCAGTACTTCATGTGTCCTCAGTACTTCATGTGTTCTCAGTACTTCATGTGTTCTCAGAACTTCATGTGTTCTCAGTACTTCATGTTTTCTCAGTGACTTCATGTTGCTTCTCCGTACTTCAGTGTGTTCCCAGTACTTCAGGGTCTCATTATTCATGTGTTCTCCAGATACTTATTTGTTCTCAGTACTTCATGTGTTCTCAGTACTTCATGTGTTCTCAGTACTTCATGTGTTCTCAGTACTTCATGTGTTCTCAGTACTTCATGTGTTCTCAGTATTTCATGTGTTCTCAGTACTTCATGTGTTCTCAGTACTTCATGTTTTCTCAGTATTTCATGTGTTCTCAGTACTTCATGTGTCCTCAGTACTTCATGTGTCCTCAGTACTTCATGTGTTCTCAGTACTTCATGTGTTCTCAGTTCATGTGTCCTCAGTACTTCATGTTTTCTCAGTATTTCATGTGTTCTCAGTTCATGTGTCCTCAGTACTTCATGTGTTCTCAGTACTTCATGTGTTCTCAGTACTTCATGTGTTCTCAGTTCATGTGTCCTCAGTACTTCATGTGTTCTCAGTACTTCATGTTTTCTCAGTATTTCATGTGTTCTCAGTACTTCATGTGTCCTCAGTACTTCATGTGTTCTCAGTACTTCATGTTTTCTCAGTATTTCATGTGTTCTCAGTACGTATGTGTTCTCTGTACTTATGTGGTTCTCAGTACTTCATTTGTGTCCTCCTGTACTCATGTGTTCTCAGTTCTTCATGTGTTCTCTGTACTTCATGTTTGTTATCAGTACTTATGTGTTCTCAGTTATACATGTGTCCTCAGTACTTCATGTGTCCTCAGTACGTCATGTTGTTTTCTCAGTACTTATGTGTCCTCAGTACTTCTGTGTTTTCTGTACTTATGTGTTTCATGGTCATGTTGTCCTCAGTACTTCATGTGTTCTCAGTACTTCATGTGTTCTCAGTACTTCATGTGTTCTCAGTACTTCATGTGTTCTCAGTTCATGTGTCCTCAGTAACTTATGTTTTCTCAGGATTTCATGTGTTTCTCAGTTACCTTCATGCGTTTATCGAGTACTTCTGTTGTTCTCAGCCCCCCACACTTACATGGTCTCAGTACTTCATGTGTTCTCAGTACTTCATGTGTTCTCAGTACTTCATGTGTTCTCAGTTCATGTGTCCTCAGTCTTCATGTGTTCTCAGTACTTCATGTGTTCTCAGTACCTTTCATGTGTTCTCAGGGTCATGTGTCTCAGTACTTCATGTGTTCTCATACTTCATGTGTTCTCAGTATTCATGTGTTCTCAGTTCATGTGTCTCAGTACTTCGTTTTATTATCAGTACTTCATGTGTTCTCTGTACTTCATGTGTTTAGTTCACTGTGTCTGTCCTCGTACTCATGTGTCTCTGCACTTCATGTGTTCTCAGTACTTATGTGTCCTCAGTAACTTCAGGTTTTCTCAGTATTTCATGTGTTCTCAGTACTTCATGTGTTCTCAGTACTTTATGTGTCCTCAGTTTTTCATGTGTTCTCAATACTTCATGTGTTCTCAGTTCATGTGTCCTCGGTACTTCATGTGTTCTCAGTTCTTCATGTGCTCTCAGTACTTCATGTGCTCTCAGTACTTCATGTGTTCTCAGTTCTTCATGTGTTCTAAGTGCTTCATGTGTTCTCAGTTCTTCATGTGTTCTCAGTTCTTATGTGTTTCTCAGGCTTCTTGTGTTCTCTGGTCTCATGTGTTCTCAGTTCTTCATGTGTTCTCTGTTTTCATGTGTTTAAGTACTTCATGTGTTCTCAGTTCTTCATGTGTTCTCAGTACTTCATGTGTTCTCAGTACTTCATGTGTTCTCAGTTCTTCATGTGTTCTCAGTACTTCATGTGTTCTCAGTTCTTCATGTGTTCTCAGTTCTTCATGTGTTCTCAGTTCTTCATGTGTTCTCAGTACTTCATGTGTTCTCAGTTCTTCATGTGTTCTCAGTACTTCATGTGTTCTCAGTACTTCATGTGTTCTCAGTTCTTCATGTGTTCTCAGTACTTCATGTGTTCTCAGTACTTCATGTGTTCTCAGTACTTCATGTGTTCTCAGTACTTCATGTGTTCTCAACTCTTCATGTGTTCTCAGTTCTTCATGTGTTCTCAGTACTTCATGTGTTCTCAGTACTTCATGTGTTCTCAGCTCTTCATGTGTTCTCAGGTCTTCATGTGTTCTCAGGTCTTCATGTGTTCTCAGTACTTCATGTGTTCTAAGGTCTTCATGTGTTCTCAGTACTTCATGTGTTCTCAGCTCATCATGTGTTCTCAGTACTTCATGTGTTCTCAGCTCTTCATGTGTTCTCAGTTCTTCGTGTGTTCTCAGTACTTCATGTGTTCTCAGTACCTTATTGTTCTCAGGACTTTTTCCATGTGTCTCGTACTTGATGTGTTCTCAGTTCTTCATATGTTCTCAGTTCTTCACTGTTGTTTCTCAGGTCTTCATGTGTTCTCAGCTCTTCATGTGTTCTCAGTTCTTCATGTGTTCTCAGGTCTTCATGTGTTCTCAGTTCTTCATATGTTCTCAGTTCTTCATGTGTTCTCAGTACATCCTATTTTCACAGTATTTCTAGGTTGTGTTTATGTTCTTGGCCGAGTTTATGTTCCTGTTGTATTTATCTTCTTGGGCTGTTATATCTTCTAGGTTGAGTTTATTTTTATTTTGTTTTTTCATTTATTGTGAGATAATCTTGTTGGTTGAGTTGATCTTCTTACTTGTGTTCATCGTCTGGTTGTATTTTTCTATTGGATGTGTTTTTTTCTGGGTTGCTGTTTATAGTCTTAGTGGGTTGATCTTCTGGTTGTGTTTATCTTCTTAGCTGGGTTTATCTTCTGGTTGTGTTTATCTTCTTAGCTGGGTTTATCTTCTGGTTGTGTTTATCTTCTTAGCTGGGTTTATCTTCTGGTTGTGTTTATCTTCTTAGCTGGGTTTATCTTCTGGTTGTGTTTATCTTCTTAGCTGGGTTTATCTTCTGGTTGTGTTTATTCTTTAGCTGGGTTTATCTTCTGGTGTGTTTATTTCTGGTTGTTATTTATCTTCTTGATTACATTTATCTTCTAAGCTGTGTTTATCTATTGGGTTATGTTTATCTTCTTCGTAGTGTTTATTTTCCTGGTTGTGTTTATTTTCTTGGCTGTGTTTATCTTTTTACAAGTGTTTATCTTTTTGGTTGTGTTTATCCTCTTGGTTGTGCTACTCCTCATTGTTGTCTTTATCTTCTTGGAAATGTTCTATCCACGTGGTTGTGGGACATTCTCTCTTTTTGTTCTGGCATCATAAGAACAAATCTCATAATGTGAATTTTCCAGTAAATTCCCCTACCTATCTCTACAGCCTTCTGTGTTACATAAATATTATGCAGAGCTTTTTTTATGAATTATTAGTTTTCCATGTAATTTAGGCAACTTTTAATCCTGTATTTAAAAATCATTGAGGTTTCGTTACAAATTAGAATGATTATAATTTGGTGGTGCGTTCATGCAGTTTATGTGCAAATGAAAATTCCTATTAATATTTGCATCCAGCGGGACCATTCGTCATCTTACGTGTGATTACAGTAGCCATTTATATATATATATATATATATATATAAAAATATATATATATTATATATAATATATATATATATATATATTATATTATATTTATATTATATTATTTAGGTTTTTATGTGAGTATTTGAAATACGTGAATTCAATACTTGAAGTTGCAAAAATGAATTCAATTTAATACTGAAATGTGTGAAACATCACCGGATGTTTTTAACAATGCTGCTCACAAAGAAATCAATAATGAATGTTCTATAATGAGTAATTATTATTTTAACTGATAAGTAAAAGCGAAGAAAACTAACATATAATCTATTTTAAATATGAATTACATCAATGCACAACAAAAGCTTTTGCTTCTTGGAAACCAGCTTGAGATACTGCTGTTGGCGAAATAAATCCCTTTAGTGAGATTCCTTCATGTCGGTGAAGGGCTCTTGGTCCAAGAAATGACGCATTTCCTCCCTCTCCTTGAATCGAATCTGACTGCCTCCCATGTAATGTATGACACTTACGGGTTTAAGTGTACTCCCATGAACGTAATAATAATTAAATGACTAAAACAATATTAGAAATGCTGCGATTCAATGCACGAGTCACATTGGTTCATTGATTACAAATACATTTTATCTACTTTTCAAACTGATGCGAAAATACAAAATCGATCTAAGTTTAGCACATTTATATAATCACAAAATATAATTTAAAGCTATTTTTAACTTAAAAATCTGTTTCAAATACACTGACGGATTCCAATAAATTTCCCGTCGCAAATGTTGTGACAATAATCAAGAATAACATGTATGTACTGGTACGCGTCTGACTCTGAGATTATTATAAGCAATGTTACAATGGGATATCATTTCAAAAGTTCACATGCTTGACTTAAGGAAGACATATATACATGGAAGCACTCTCTCTAATGAGAGCGTCAGTTCACTTTAAAAACAGAGGCAATGATAAGGCTAGAAGGGACTTTCCGCACCAGTGATTGTTACTGGAAAGCGCGATATTCTGAAATACTATAGAAACTCAAATAGCCGAATTCCCACCATTCAAAAAGCTGCATTTTGCATGTGTTTTATCCACTATTGCAACGGTAAAGTCCCATGTTCCATCAACCTGTTTCAGCGGTTTAGAAAGAACTAGGGCTGGCTATAAAATCTAATATTCTGCCCCTGCTGTTGAAAAATTTGATGTAGCCACCCGACTCCATATGGGGTAGGGTTTGGAGGGGCTTGTGGCTGTGGGGTGGCCATTCACAGTTGTTAGGTAAGACACATATGCAACAGTTAGGTATCTTTATTTCGAAAAACGTTTCGCCTACACAGTAGGTTCTTCAGTCGAGTACAGAAAGTTGGATAGAAGCAGAGATACTTGAAGACGATGTAATCAGTCCATCCACCCTTAAATTTTTGAGGTGGTCAGTCCCTCAGTCTGGAGAAGAGCATTTGTTCCGTTGTCTGAAACAATATGAAGTTGAAGTGACAGGATGGAGCCTTTATATAGTGCCAGGAGGTGAGACGTAGGTTGCTTTGGGAGGGCAGGTCCCTCTCAAACCTGCCCTCCCAAAACAACCTACGTCTCACCTCCTGGCAGTATATAAGGCTCCATCCTGTCACTTCAACTTCATATTGTTTCAGACAACGGAACAATGCTCTTCTCCAGACTGAGGGACTGACCACCTCAAAACTTTAAGGGTGATGGACTGATTACATCGTCTTCAAGTATCTTCTGCTTCTATCAACTTTTCTGTACTCGACTGAAGAAGCCTACTGTGTAGGCGAAAGGTTTCGAAATAAAGATACCTAACTGTTGCATATGTGTCTTACCTAACAATCTGTCGGTATTTTATACCATTTTAATGTTCATTCCACAGTGTCTCTAACATTCTGGGAGAGGAGGTAGTGGGAGTCACTCACGCCCCCATACTCTGAGAAAACTTCCCCTCATTTCTCCTGTTGTTACTTTTACCTGTTAACTGTGATCTTCTTGCACACGCACACAAAACACACACACACACACACACACCACACACACACACACACACACCACACACACACACACACACACACACACACAACACACACACACAAACACACACACACACACACACACACACATAACACACACACACACACACACACACACACACACACACACACACGCGCACACACACACACACACACCACACACACACCACACACACACACACACACACACACACACACACACACACACACACACACACACACACACACACACATATATAAAATATATATATATATATATATATATATATATGTAAAACAATCACTGTTAAAGAACAGGGAAATTCCAAGCGCTTTCGTGACTTACCATTGCCGTTCCTACTATCATTAAACTTAAATTTTGCATTGTTGATGCAAAATTTGAATTTAATAATAAGTTTTACAATAGGAAATAATAGCCACCAAAGTTCAGATGTCTGACATAAGTGAGATTTACAGGTGCATAGGAATCACGCTCAATAACCAGAAATCATCATTTCATTTCAGAGATTTTCAGAATGAAAGACTGCTAATAAAAATGGAAGCACGTAACTGTCAGTGCTAGGTAGGTAGGAATAAGTTTTGTCAGGTAACACAAATGTTTCTTGACTCGGTCTTAGTCATATGATTTCCCACAGGTGGAGCTTTGGTCATCTGACTGAGGCCTTCGCCTGGCTTACCGGGCTCTCCTTTAAAAATTATTGTTTTGAATATGATTATAACCATTTTACCTTAACCTGTCATTGCTAGACGGACGTACAGTTATAAATGTGAGTGCTAGAGAGATAATAAAGCAGTAATCGAGAGTCATAAATGGACACTGAAGCAGAATCTGTGGTTACTAGACAGACAAGGAGACATTGTGAGCACTAGACGGACATGCAAGTAGTATGTTAGGTTGTTCAGGGACATGTGAGAAGTAACTGCGTGTTGTTGATGCATATACAAAAAGGAACTGAGTGTAGTAGACAAACATGCAAGCAGTAGCTGTGTGCACTAAATGAAGATGCGAAAAGCAACTGTGAGTTTTAGACAGACATGCAAGTAATAATTTAGACTCCTGGGCTAGTGAAGACAAAGGTAACTTATTAAGTTAACAAAGACAGTGTGTTGCCAAACCAGGGAAAATACACATATTCTAGTGCTAAAGCACAAGTGTAGAGCTTCACCGAGGCTGAATTGTCGCACTGAGCGCACTAATAAAAGTAATTAAATCAATGTCAGCTGGTAAAAAAAATTGTAATAACCGTGTGCTAAAAATTAATTTCTTGGGGTTAGCAAAAGTTAACCACCAAAAAATATATCTTTTTCGCTCTACTACAGTGTCCGCCAATTTCCAGAACTATAATGGAGTGCAATTATTTTTGGTATATGACGAATATTCACTAATAAAATTTAAATGAACCAGTGAACTATGACATTTATTACCTCTCGACGCAGGATCGCATCTCACGTAAGTATCATGCGCTAATTCCACTAACACGATTGTCATCACGGTCAGGATCCGGGTTACGTTAATTATATGACCCTGAAATTAATCACAGAACAGGTGAGGATCGAACCCATGGCAGGTGAATCATAAATCTCACAGGCCAGTGCACCAACCACTGAGTTTATGTGAGCGTCATATATATTGAAAGGTTTGCGTGCACTGGCGTAGATAAAAATGTACATTCCTGAGGATGACAAATGCTATACATCAGTGTTAAGGGGACAACCAATATATTAGTGGAAACAGACTCGTCTCTTCAGCTCAAAATATCTTGTAATAACACCATTAGCGGAAACTTTTATCAGACGTTCTTTAATAATTGACAATTGGTTGTTTTACACACACACCCCACACACACACACACACACACACACAACCCACACACACACACACACACACACACAACACACACACACACACACCCCTCACAAACACACACACACACACACACACACAAAACACACAAAACACACACACACACACACAGACACACACACACACAGACACACACACACCCCACACACACACATCATAAATATATATATATATATATATATATATAATATATTATATATATATATATATATATATATAATATATATATATATTATATATATAGGAATGTACCAAACCCCTAGAACTGTTATAGGGACCCTCATCCTCAGAGAAAAGAATAAACTTGCTTCAGGGAAAACTCAAGGTTCTCCCTGAAGTGTTTGAGAATTTTCTCCTACCACCCCCTATATTTTATATATATTTTATTTAAAGACAAAATACATTGACAAAACATTCACAAAAATACGATAGAAAGTAAAACAACATAGGTAACTCAGAGCTACATCTCGAATACTTCGTCCAGCTCCCCAGCGGTGGGTCGCGTGCCCAGAATGCTGCAGGTATTTCCTCTCTGGATCGCAACACTGAGTCCCTAAAGAGGAAGCTGGTCGCCCTGTGGTCCTTGGTTTCTATGATGAGCTTTTCACCAGCTTTTCACCAGCTCTATTAGGAACTTTAGAGCACACTTGCCCCATGCTACAAGGGTCTCCGACCCTATTGGGATGAAGTTATAGCAAGGGGGAAGGTCTTCGTATTTGCGGATCTTCTGGGTCTCCCTGTGGCTGGCAGCTCCACCCCCTTCCACTACGGAGTATATTAGCCAACAGTATCAATTTGTCCCAGTGGGATCAGAGACCTTGGGATCATGGGGAAAAAATGCCACACGTTTCCTTAAAGAATTGGGTTCCAGACTCATCGACACCACCAGGGACCCAAGAGCAGCCACTTTCATGTTCCAGCGCCTCAGCGTCGCCATCCAGAGGGGAAATGCTTGCTGCATACTTGGCTCACGTCCAGCCTCGGAGGAGCTGGAGGAAATTCATCTTTGATACATTGTGCCATTGTATTCATGTTTATGTTTTTTTCTGTAAATGTATTTTGTTTATTAATATATATATATATATATATATATATATATATATATATATATATATATATAATATAATATATATATATATATATATATATATATATTATATATATATTGCAAACAACCACTGTGAAAGAGTTTGAAGAAAATAGCTCATTTGCCTTTTCTAGATGTTTTAATTATTAAGGGTAATATTGAATTCAAATTTAAAATTTACAGAAGACCTACAAATAACTGTTCCTGTGTCCACTATTATTCTTCGCATCAAGATAGAGTCAAACTGTCTGTTTTCTCATCAATGTTTTTGAGAGCTTTACGTATTTGTAGTCCTGAGTTCAAAGATGAGGAAATATCCAAAATTTATGAAATAGGTAATGATTTAAAATACCCAAGAAACGTAATTGATAAATCTTTTAAAATTGCTAGAAATACTTTTTACAATCCAAAAAGGGACAACCAGCCTTATTCAGCTAAAAATATGTTGGTTCTCCCTTACCATGAAAACTTGGTTGATATACCTCCTCTTCTTAAGACTTTTAATATCAAAGTTGTTTTTAAAAATCTTGATAGAGTAAAAAAAACTTTTGATTAAGAATTCCCCCCAAAATGCTGACGGATGTTTGTGTAAGATTCCTTGTAAAATTTGCGATATTTTTTGTTATGGTCAAACTGGTAAAAATCTCGAACTAAGATTAAAACAACATAAATATAGCATTAGAACTGGACAAGATTCCAATGCTCTATTTATTCATGTGAGAGATCTTAACCATCCAATTGATTTTCAAAAAGTTGAGAAAGTTGTATCAAGCAAGTCCATGGCCGACAGGAATATAATTGAATCTTGTTTCATAAAATGCAGTTTTGACAATAATATGAATATTTCCTTTGGTTTATATAAATTAGATCCATTTATAATTAATAGAACTTGGGAAGAATTTAATAATACATTAGACAAATAATAAATTTTAAAATTCTTAATTCTTTGGCAGAATAGTTTGTTGGTGGGTTGTGTGAAGGACCTGTCTAGTTGGGCCAGCGGGCCAGTGGCCTGCTGCAGTGCTCCCTTTCTTATGAGTCGCGCGTCAGGTGTTGCTTTGTTGTTGGATGTGATAGTGAGGTGTGGTCTAGACCCTTTATATGCCTTCCTTTGATGCATTACTTTCACTGTTCCTTGATAATATGAGTAGTCACAAAAACGCTCGGAATTTCTCTATTCTTTCACAGTGGTTTTTTGCATATATAAAATATATATATATATAATATATATATATAATATATAATATAAAATATATATATATATATATATATATATATATATATATATATAATTATATGTATAAACACAGTGAAGGTTGTGGTACAACAAGCTGTGCTATAGCGACAAATAGCGCAAAACCGAAAAGTGTTTCAACAATGACTGCAGTGGCACAACTGAATGAGAGGTGTTTTTTGTTTCACAGGCAACATTTCTCAATAAAGTTCGTCTCTGCAAGCGTATGTTTTACCATCTAATATTTCGTGATGTACGTCAAGTTTATCTTCTATAAGAGAGTCATTAAGGCTACATGTAACTGTTTTACTACCAGTTAAGAATACTTTAATCTTCGGAAACAGTGTTTAAGTTAAATTCTGAGCACATATATATACACTGAGAGACAAGCACCTGTCCAGTGTATATACACTGAGAGACAAGCACCTCTCCAGAGTATATACACTGAGAGACAAGCACCTCTCCAGTGTATATACACTGAGAGACAAGCACCTCTCCAGTGTATATACTGAGAGACAAGCACCTCTCCAGTGTATATACACTGAGAGACAAGCACCTCTCCAGTGTATATACACTGAGAGACAAGCACCTCTCCAGTGTATATACACTGAGAGACAAGCACCTGTCCAGTGTATATACACTGAGAGACAAGCACCTCTCCAGTGTATATACACTGAGAGACAAGCACCTCTCCAGTGTATATACACTGAGAGACAAGCACCTCTCCAGTGTATATACACTGAGAGACAAGCACCTCTCCAGTGTATATACACTGAGAGACAAGCACCTGTCCAGTGTATATACACTGAGAGACAAGCACCTCTCCAGTGTATATACACTGAGAGACAAGCACCTCTCCAGTGAATATACACTGAGAGACAAGCACCTCTCCAGTGTATATACACTGAGAGACAAGCAAACCCCTCCAGTGTATATACACTGAGAGACAAGCACCTCTCCAGGTTTATACACTGAGAGACAAGCACCTCTCCCGTGAATATCATTGAGAGGGCAAGCACCCCTCCCAAT
>NC_069407.1:71918604-71944678 GCF_026875155.1 Cherax quadricarinatus
TCCTTTTTGTGTTGTTCTACACCGAAAACCCCCTCCCCGCCTTATGATTGCTTGATCTACCAGACTGTGGTCACCACCGAACTCACTCCTCACCACCACACTAGTCAAACACTAAATCAGTATGGGTGAAACATTTACTCAGCCAAAGGAAGGGACTTTTCCCCAGGAATGATGAAGAAAACTGCCTCTCACCAACCACTCTTATCTTTTTTTTTCACAGAAATTTCACAATGGTGAAAGGGTAAACCTGACGAACTAGGAAACAAATTGTTACAGGTTAAGAGAACCTAATTACATTCTCCTAGACGAAACCAGGGAATAAACTGTGACAAGAGAAAAGAACCCAACTACTAACCATCCTACATATAACTAGGAAACACATGAACAGAATTAGAGGGTAACCTAACTACTGACTCTCCTAGATATTAACTAAGATACACATGAACAGAATTAGAGGGCAACCTAACTACTGACTCTCCTAGATGTTAACTAAGATACACATGAACAGAATTAGGGGCTCAACCTAACTACTGACCCTCCTAGATGTTAACTAGAACACATGAACAGAATTAGAAGTTAACCAAACACTGACTCTCCTAGTGTTAACTAAGATACACATGAACAGAATTAGAAGTTAACCAAACTACTGACCCTCCTAGATGTTAACTAAGATACACATGAACAGAATTAGAAGTTAACCAAACTACTGCCCCCCTCCTAGATGTTAACTAAGATAACACATAACAGAATTAGAAGTTAACCAAACTACTGACCCTCCTAGATGTTAACTAAGATACACATGAACAGAATTAGAAGTTAACCAAACTACTGACCCTCCTAGATGTTAACTAAGATACACATGAACGAATTAAAGTTAACCAAACTACGGGACCCTCCTAGATTTTAACTAAGATACACATGAACAGAATTAGAAGTTAACCAAACTACTGACCCTCCTTGATGTTAACTAAGATCACATGAACAAAAATTAGAAGTTAACCAAACTATGCCCCTCCTAGAGTTAACTAAGATACACATGAACAGAATTATAAGTTAACCAAACTACTGACCCTCCTAGATGTTAACTAAGATACACATGAACAGAATTATAAGTTAACCAAACTACTGACCCTCTCCTAATGTTAACTAAGATACACATGAACAAATTAGAATTAACCAAAAACTACTGACCTCCTAGATGTTAACTAAGATTACACATGAACAGAATTAAATTTAACCAAACTACTGACCCCTCCTAGATGTTAACAAAGATACACATGAACAGAATTAGAAGTTAACCAAACTGGCCCCTCCTAGATGTTACTAAGATACACATGAACAGAATTATAATTAACCAAACTACTGACCCTCCTAGATGTTAACTAAGATAAAAATGAACAGAATTAAATTAACCAAACTACTGACCCTCCTAGATGTTAACTAAGATACACATGAACAGAATTAGAAGTTAACCAAACTACTGACCCTCCTAGATGTTAACTAAGATACACATGAACAGAATTAGAAGTTAACCAAACTACTGACCCTCCTAGATGTTAACTAAGATACACATGAACAGAATTAGAAGTTAACCAAACTACTGACCCTCCTAGATGTTAACTATGGTAGTAAACAATAAGACAATTACGAAACCAATCAAGAAGAACGTAAAGCAAGAATTACAACACTTACTGTGAAGGACAAGATAAAAAAACAGCATGAAACACTTCACTAAACAATGTTTCTCTCATGAAGATTTAGGAAGAACTTGATAAACCTCCTGCATGAGCGAAACGTCGTTATAATAGTGTTTCATACAGTTTTTCTTACTGTCCATCCCATCGGTAATTTGTGCGTTCCTAGTTAAAATTTATGACTCGAGAAATCTTAATAACACACGACTTCAAACGAAGTCACTCTCCTACCACAGGTTCCAGGCCCACCAGAGGTTCCAGGCCCACCAGAGGTTCCAGGCCCACCAGAGGTTCCAGGCCCACCAGAGGTTCCAGGCCCACCAGAGCTTCCACGCCCACCACAGCTTTCAGACGCAGCAGAGGTTCCAGATGCACCCGCTTTGTGATTCACTTAAAATTTTGTGGCACTGAGTGACCCTTGTGGTTTGGTGCCAAATTTGATAATAATATAAAGACACGTTATGAAACAAGCTTTGGGAGGACATTAGATGGGCGATAAATAACACGTTGGCCCCTAAAACAGGGACTAGAACTGTATATAAGTACACTTATACACCTCTCACAGTATATACACAATGAAACGTATACTCTCTGAGTATATACACGAAACGTATACTGAGTATATATACGAAACGTATACTGAGTATATACACGAAACGTATACTCTCTCAGAGTATATACACAATAGATGCACCAACCTAAAGTCACCTAAAGTCACCTAAAGTCAGTGCCGGATCAGCCGGGCTGTGGCTCGCACGTTGGACTACGTGCGGCCAGCAGTAACAGCCTAGTTGATCAGGCCCTGATCCATTGGGAGGCCTGGCCATGGACCGGGCCGCGGGGGCGTTGATCCCCGGAATAACCTCCACGTAACCTCAGTATGCAGAAGACCGTCCGAGACAGCGTTCCTAGCAACTCTGTGGGGGTACAAGTCACCAATACGTTTATACTTAAGTACTAAACGGGTCATCGTATGACTAAACACTTGCGTCAGGATACAGATTTTTTCCTGGTCTGGGACGGGTTCGCCGGGAAGTGGTGAACCCCGAAATCTTTTTCAGATAAGTTTTGTTGAGGATCACAGGTCATCAACACGACCACCTTTGAAAGTTAAGACACATGTGCAACATCTGGATATCTTTATTGTAGACGTTTCGCCATCCAGTGGCTTTATCAATACAGATTCTAGGACATAATAGGAAGACAGTAGAACTATATACAAAAGATGAGGTAATCAGTCCCTCGGCCTTGGAGTTAGTGTTCACAGCATCGTGGTGGAGGAGAATCAGATTCTCCTCCACCACGATGCTGTCAACACTAACTCCAAGGCTGAGGGACTGATTACCTCATCTTTTGTATATAGTTCTGTCTTCCTATTATGTCCTAGAATCTGTATTGATAAAGCCACTGGATGGCGAAACGTCTACAATAAAGATATCCAGATGTTGCACATGTGTCTTAACTTTCATATTGTCGGTATTTTATACCTTTCTTGCACGACCACCTTTATCTGTTCCTAGTCTTACATCATGATCCTTCTAACAAGTTGTGTTAGCAAGATGTCATTCAGATGAAACACTGCCAACACCTTGTGTTCCTTTCTGACAACACTGGAGGAAACACAGGTTTAATAACATTAATGTTGTACAATATATACCTGTGTTTTGTATACAATACCTGTGTTTTATATACAATACCTGTCTTTTGTATACAATACAAAATACCGATGTTTTGTAAACTTGTATCTCTTTTTTAATGTTAATGCAGTTAATTACACACACACACACACACACACACACACATAGCTGAGTCTCAACCCCTGCAACCACAAATCGGTAAGTACAAATACGTCAGTGTGGCTGTAAATGGTCCAAGTCTGACCGAAACGTCGTCACAATACTAACGGTATTGTGCCTTTTTTTTTTTAGCACACACACACATATATATATATATTATATATATATATATATATATTTATATATATATATATATATATATATATATATATATATATATATATTTATATTATTTCAACAGTCGGTCGTCTCCCACCGAGACAGGGTGACCCAAAAAAGAAAGAAAATCCCCAAAAAGAAAATACTTTCATCATCATTCAACACTTTCACCACACTCACACATTATTACTGCTTTGCAGAGGTGCTCAGAATACAACAGTTTAGAAGCATATACGTATAAAGATACACAACATATCCCTCCAAACTCCCAAATCCCAAACCCCTCCTTTAAAGTGCAGGCATATGTACTTTCCCATAAATATATATATATATATATATATATATAATATATATATATATATTATAATTATAATTAATATATATATATATAATATATATATATATATATAGAGGACAACTCTCTCATACGTATTCGATGTTTTAAAAGAGTTGCAAAAGTTTTTCTCGCTACACAATGCTGATAAGTATACAATGTTTTGACAGGTCCTGGAGGGCGAAACGTAAGCAGTAAAGTCTCATTTTGTTACACACGTGTCCTTTTAACCTTATATAATACATGTATACATAGACATTAAAATTATCCCTTAGAATCATTCAGCACTGAGGGGCTGAAAGACTACAGATTTGATTCAAAGTGAGTTCAAATTCCCTGATTAAGATCTCTTCACCGTTATTAACAGTCATCTCCCGTGAATGAGAACAATATTTCAAATATTTGTAAAAATACAAACCTTCGTTATTTCATCGTGTTAGTGAGGAACAAGTGTGAGGGAGAACAAGTGTGGAAGGGGAGAACAAGTGTGGAGGAAGAACAAGTGTGGAGTAGAGATAAGTGTGGAGGAGAGACAAGTGCGGAGGAGAGAACAAGTGTGGAGGAGCGAAACAATGTGGAGGAGAAACAATGTGGAGGAGAGAACAGTGTGGAGGGGAAACAAGTGTGAGGGAGAACAAGTGTGGGGAGAGAACAAGTGTGGAGGAGAGAACAAGTGTGAGGAGAGAACAAGTGTGGAGGAGAGAACAAGTGTGAGGGAGAACAAGTGTGAGAGAGAACAAGTGGGAGGAGAGAACAAGTGTGGAGGAGAAGAACAAGTGTGGAGGGAGAACAGTGTGGAGGGGAGAACAAGTGTGGAGGAGAAACAAGTGTGGAGGAGAGAACAAGTGTGGAGGAGAGAACACGTGGGAGGAGAGAACAGTGTGAGGGAGAACAAGTGTGGATGGAGAACAAGTGAGAGAAACAAGTGTGGAGGAGATACATGTGTGAGGAGATAAGAAGTGTGGAGAGAGGAAAAAGTGTGGTGGAGAAGAACAAGTGTGAGGAGAGAACAAGTGGGGAGAGAGAAAAGTGTGGAGGAGAGAACAAGTGTTAGGAGAGACCAATTGTGAGGAGAGACAAGTTGGCGGAGAGAACAAGTGTGGGAGGAGAGAACAAGTGTGGTGGAGAGAACAAGTGTGGAGGAGAGAAAACAAGTGTGAGGAGAGAACAAGTGTGGAGAAGAAACAAGTTGGAGGAGAGAACAAGTGTGGAGAGAGAACAAGTGTGGAGGGAGAACAAGTGTGGAGGAGAGAAAAACAAGTGTGGGAGGAGAAAACAATTGTGGAGGAGAGAACAAGTTTGGATGAACGAACAAGTGTGGTGGAGAGGAACAAGTGTTGAGGAGAGAACAAGTGTGAGGAGAGAAGCAAGTGTGGAGGAGAGAATCAAGGGTGGAGGAGAGAACAAGTGTGGAGGAGAAGACAAGTGTGGTGAAGAACAAGTGTGGAGAGAGAACAAGTGTGGAGGGAGAACAAGTGTGGAGGAACGAACAAGTGTGGAGGAGAGAACAAGTGTGGATGAGAGAAAAGTGTGGAGGAGAGAACAAGTGTGAGGAGAGAACAGTGTGGCAGGGGAAACAAGTGTGGAGGAGAGAACAATGTGAGAGAGAACAAGTGTGGAGGAGAGAAACAAGTGGGAGGAAGAACAGTGTGGAGGAGAGAACAAGTGTGGAAGGAGAGAACAAGTGTGGAGGAGAGAACAAGTGTGGATGAGATAACAAGTGTGGAGAGCGAACATAGTTGGAGGAGAGAACAAGTGTGGAGGAGAGAACAAGTGTGGAGAGAGAGAACAAGTGTGGAGGAGAGACAAGTGTGAGAGAGAACAAGAGTGGAGGGAGAGAACAAGTGTGGGGAGGAGAGAGACAAGTGTGGAGAAGAGAACAAGTGTGGAGGAAGAACAATGTGGAGGGGAAGAACAAGTGTGGAGGAGAGAACAAGTGTGGAGGAGAGAACAATGTGGAGGAGAGAACAAGTGGTGGAGAGAGAACAAGTGTGGAGGAGAGATAACAAGTGTGAAGAGAGAAACTAGTGTGGAGGAGAGAACAAGTGTGCAGGGGAGAACAATGTGAGGAGAGAACAATGTGGAGAGAGAACAAGTTGGAGGAGAGAACAAGTGTGGAGGAGAGAACAAGTGTGGAGGAGAAACAAGTGAGGGAGAACAGTGTGAGGAGAGGAAACAATTGGAGGGGAGAACAAGTGAGGAGAGAGAAACAAGTGTGGAGGAGGAACAAGGTGGAGAGAGAACAAGTGTTGAGGAGAGAACAAGTGTGGAGGAGAGAACAAGTGAGGGGGAACAAGTGAGGGGAGAACAAAAAAAGTTGTGGAGGAAGAACAAGTGTGAGGGAGAAACAAGTGGAGGGGAGAACAAGTGTGGAGAGATAACAAGTGGAGGAGAACAAGTGGAGGGAGAACAAGTGGTGGAGGAGAGAACAAGTGGAGGGGAGAACAATGGAGGGGAAACAAGTGGAGGGGAGAACAAGTGTGAGAGAGAACAAGTGGAGGGGAGAACAAAGTGGATGGGAGAACAAGTGTGGAGAGAGAACTAGTGGAGGAAACACAAGTGTGTGAGGAGAGAACAAGTGTGGAGAGAGAACAAGTGTGAGGAGAGAACAAGTGTGGAGGAGAGAACTAGTGTGAGGAGAGAAACAAGTTGGGTGGAGAGACAAGTGTGGAGGAGAGAACAAGTGTGAGGAGAGAACAAGTGTGGAGGAGAGAACAAGTGTGGAGGAAAGAACAAGTGGAGGTGAGAGAACAAGTGTGGAGGGGAGAACAAGTGAGGAGGAGAGAACAAGTGTGGAGGAGAGAACAATTGTGGAGAGAGAAACAATGTGAGGAAGACAAGTGTGGTGGAGAGAACAAGTTGGAGGAGAGAACAAGTGGGAAGGAGAGAACAAGTGGTGGAGAGAGAACAAGTGTGGAGGGGAGAACCAAGTGTGGAGAACGAACAAGTGTGGAGGAGAGAACAAGTGGTGGAGGAGAGAACAAGTGTGGAGGAGAGAACAAGTGTGGAGGAGAAACAAGTGGGGAGGAAGAACAAGTGTGCGGGAGAACAAGTGTGGAGGAGAGAACAAGGTGGGAGGAAGAACAAGTTGGAAGGAGGAACAAGTGTGGAGAGAGAACAAGTGGGAGGAGAGAACAAGTGTGGAAGGAGAGACAAGTGGGAGGATAGAACAAGTGTGGAGGAGAGAACAAGTGTGGAGGAGAGAACAAGTGTGGAGGGGAGAACAAGTGTGGAGGGGAGAACAAGTGTGGAGGAGAGAACAAGTGTGGAGGAGATAAACAAAGTGTGGAGGAGAGAAACAATGTGGAGAGAGAACAAGTGTGAGGAGAGAACAAGTGTGAGGAGAGAACAAGTGTGGAGGGGAAACAAGTGTGCAGGGAAACAAGTGTGGAGAGAGAACAAGCGTGAGGAGAGAACAAGTGTGGAGGAAGAACAGTGTGGAGGAGAGAACTAGTGGTGAGGAGAGAACAAGTGGTGAGGAGAAGAACAAGTGTGGTGGAGAGAACAGTGTGAGGAGAGAACAGTGTGGAGGAGAGAACAAGTTGGAGGAGAGAACATGTGGAGGAGAGAACAGTGTGGAGAGAGAACAAGTGTGTAGGAGAGAACAAGTGTGGAGGGGAGAACAAGTGTGGAGGAGAGAACAATTGTGAGAGAGATCAAGTGTGGAGGAGAGAACAAGTGTGGAGGAGAGAACAAGTGTGGAGGAGAGAACAAGTGTGGAGGAGAGAACAAGTGTGGAGGAGAGAACAAGTGTGCAGGTAGAACAAGTGTGGATGTAGAGAACAAGTGTGGAGAGAAGAACAAGTGTGGAGAGAGAACAAGTTGAGGAGAGAACAAGTGTGGAGGAGGAGAACAAGTGGAGTGGGGAACAAGTGTGGAGGAGAGAACAAGTGGAGGGGAGAACAAAGTGTGGAGAGAGAACAAGTGTGGAGAGAGAACAAGTGGAGGAGAGAACAAGTGTGGGGAGGAGAGACAAGTGGGTGGAAGAAACAAGTGGAGGGAGAACAAGTGGAGGGAGAAACAAGTGTGGAGGAGAGAACAAGTGTGGAGGGGAGAACAAGTGGAGAGAAACAAATGTGGAGGAGAGGAACAATGGAGGGAGAACAATCGGAGGGGAGAACAAGTGTGGAGAGAGAACAAAGTGGAGGGAGAACAGTGAGGGAGAACAAGTGGAGGGGAGAACCTGTGTGGAAGGAGAGAACAAGGGAGGGAAGAACCACAAGTGGATGGGAGAATACAATTGGTGGAGAGAGATCCAAGTGGAAGGGAAACAAGTGGGGAGGAAGAACAAGTGGAGGGAGAACAAGTGGAGGAGAACAAGTGTTGGATAAGAGAACAAGTGTGGAGGAGAGTACAAGTGTGGAGTAAGAACAAGTGTGGAGTAGAGAACCAGTGTGTGAGAGAGAACAAGTGTTGAGGGGAGAAACAGTGTGGAGAGAGAATCAAGTGTGGAGGAGAGAACCAGTGGAGTGGAGAAACAAGTGTGGAAGGAGAGAACAATGTGTGGAGAGAACAAGTGTGATGAGAGAACAAGTGTGGAGGAGAGAACAATGTGGAGGAGAGAACAAGTGTGAGGGAGAACAAGTGTGGAGGAACGAACAAGTGTGGAGGAGAGAACAAGTGTGGAGCAGAGAAACAAGTGTGGAGGAGAGAACAAGTGTGGAGGAGAAACAGTGTGGAGGAGAGAACAGTGTGCAGGAGAACAAGTGTGGATAGAGAACAAGTGTGGGTAGAGAGAAACAAGTGTGGAAGGTGAGAACAAGTGGTGGAGGAGAGAACAAGTGTGGAGGAGAGAACAAGTGTGGAGGAGAGAACAAGTGTGGAGGAGAGAACAAGTGTGGAGGAGAGAACAAGTGTGGAGGAGAGAACAAGTGTGAGAAGAACAAGTTGTGGAGGAAGAGAACAAGTGTGGAGGAGACAAGTGTGAGAGAGAAACAAGTGTGGTGAAGAACAGTGTGGAGGAGAGAACAAAGTGTGTAGGAGGAGAACAAGTGTGGAGGAGAGAACAAGTGTGAGAGAGAACAAGTGGTGAGGATAGAAAAAGTGTGCAGGAGAACAAGTGGGAGGAGAGAACAAGTGTGGAGAGAGAACAAGTGTGAGTGAGAGACAAGTGTGGAGAGAGAACAATGGTGGAGTAGAGAACAAGTGTGGAGGAGAGAACAGTTGAGAGAGAACAAGTGTGGAGGAGAGAACAAGTGTGAGAGAGAAACAAGTGTGGAGAGAGAACAAGTGTGGAGAGAGAACAAGTGTGGAGGAGAGACATGTGGGAGGAGAAACAAGTTGGAGGAGTAGAACAAGTTGAGGGGAAACACGTGATGGAGAGAGAACAAGTGTGGAGGGAGAGAACAAGTGCTGAGGAGAGAACCAGTGTGGAGGAAGAACAAAGTGTGGAGGAGAGAACAAGTGTGGAGGAGAGAACAAGTGTGGAGGAGAGAACAAGTGTGCAGGGGAGAACAAGTGTGGAGGAGAGAACAAGTGTGGAGGAGAGAACAAGTGTGGAGGAGAGAACAAGTGGTGGGGAGAGAATAAGGTGGAGAGAGAACAAGTGAGGGAAACAAGTGTGAAGGAGAGACAAGTGGGGCGGGGGGGGGGGGGGGGGGGGAGGAGAACAAGTGTGGAGGAGAAACAAGTGTGGAGAGAGAACAAGTGGAGGAGAGAACAAGTGTGGAGGAGAGAACCATTGTGGAGGATAGAACAAGTGGGAGGGGAGAACAAGGTGGAAGGGGGAGAAGCAAGTGTGGAGGAAGAACAAGTGTGGAGGGAGAACAAGTGGAGGGAGAACAAGTGTGGGGAGGAGAGAACAAATGGAGGGAGAACAAGTGGAGGGAGAACAAGTGTGGAGGAGAGAACAAGTGAGGGAGAACTAGTGGAGGGGAGAACAAGTGAGGAGAACAAGTGTGGAGGATAGAACAATTGAGGGGAAGAACAAGTGAGGGGAGAACAAGTGTGGAGGAAGAGAACAAGTGGAGGGGAGAACAAGTGGGAAGAGAGAGAACAAGTGAGGGGAGAACAAGTGGAGGGGAAACAGTGTGGAGGAGAGAACAAGTGTGGAGAGAGACAAGTGTGGAGATAGAACACGTGTGAGGAGAGAACTAGTGTGGAGGGAGAACAAGTGTGGAGGAGAGAACAAGTGTGGAGGAGGAACAAGTGGAGGGAGAACAAGTGGAGGGGAGAAACAAGTTGGAGGAAGAACTAAGTGTGGAGGGAGAACAAGTGTGGAGGAGAGAACAAGTGTGGAGGAGAGAACAAGTGTGGAGGTGAGAACAAGTGGAATGGTAGAACAAGTGGATGGAGAACAAGTGGAGGGGAGAACAAGTGTGGCGAAGGAGATAAGAAGTGGAGGGAGAACAAGTGAGGGGAGAACCAAAGTGTGGAGGAGAGAACAAGTGGAGGGGAGAACAAGTGGAGGGGTAGACAATAGGAGAGAGGAACAAGTGTGGAGGAGAGAACAAGTGTGGAGGAGAGAACAAGTGTGGAGGAGAGAACAAGTGTGGAGGAGAGAACAAGTGTGGAGGGGAGAACAAGTGTGGAGGAGAGAACAAGTGTGGAGGGGAGAACAAGTGTGGAGGGGAGAACAAGTGTGGAGGGAGAACAAGTGGAGGGAGAACAATTGTGGAGGAGAGAACAAGTGGGAGGGAGAACAAGTGTGGAGGAGAGACAATGTGGAGGTAGAGAACAAGTGTGGATGAGAGAACAAGTGTGGAGGAGAGAACAAGTGTGTAGGTGAGAACAAGTGGAGGGGAATAACAGTGTGGAGGAGAGAACAAGTGAGGGGAGAACAAGTGAGGGGAGAACAAGTGTGGAGGAGAGAACAAGTGGAGGGGAGAACAAGTGGAGGGGAGAACAAGTGTGGAGGAGAGAACAAGTGTGGAGGAGAGAACAAGTGTGGAGGAGAGAACAAGTGTGGAGGAGAGAACAAGTGTGGAGGAGAGAACAAGTGTGGAGGGGAGAACAAGTGTGGAGGAGAGAACAAGTGTGGAGGGGAGAACAAGTGTGGAGGAGAGAACAAGTGTGGAGGGGAGAACAAGTGGAGGGAGAACAAGGTGAGAGAAGAACAAGTGGAGGGGAGAAAAAGTGGAGGAAACAAGTTGGAGGAGAGAACAAGAGTGGAGGGGAAACAAGTGGGGGGGAGAACAATGTGGAGGAGAGAACAAGTGTGGATGGAGAAACAAGGTGAGGAGAGAAACAAGTGTGGAGATAGAACAATGTGGAGGAGAGAACAAGTGTGGAGGGGAGAACAAGTGTGGAGGAAGAACAAAGTGTGGGGGGAGAACAAGTTGGAGGGGAGAACAAGTGGTGGAGAGAGAAACAGGTGGAGGGAGGAACAATTGGAGGAGAACAAGTGTGGAGGGGAGAACAAGTGTGGAGGAGAGAACAAGTGTGGAGGGGAGAACAAGTGTGGGGAGAACAAGTGTGGAGGAGAGAACAAGTGGATGGAGAACAAAGTGGCGGGAAGAACACGTGTGGAGGAGAGAACAAGTGGAGGGGAGAACCAATGGAGGGAGAACAAGTGTGGAGGGGAGAACAAGTGTGGAGGAGAGAACAAGTGTGGAGGGGAGAACAAGTGTGGAGGAGAGAACAAGTGTGGAGGGGAGAACAAGTGTGGAGGGGAGAACAAGTGTGGAGGAGAGAACAAGTGTGGAGGGGAGACCAGTGAGGTGGAGAACAAGTGTGGAGGAGAGAACAAGTGAGGGAGAACAAGTGGAGGGAGAAACATGTGGAGGAGAGAACACAAGTGTGGATGAGAGAACAAGTGTGAGGAGAAACAATGTGAGGAGAGAACAATGTGTGGAGGGGAGAATCAAGTGTGGAGGAAGCGAACAAGTGTGGAGGGAGAACAAGTGGGAGGGGAGAACAAGTGTGGAGGAGAGAACAAGTGTGAGGGAGAACAAGTGAGTGAGAACAAGTGTGGAGGAGAGAAACTGTGGTAGAGGGAGAACAAGTGTGGAAGGAGAGAACAAGTGTGGAGGAGAGAACAAGTGGTTGGAGGAGAGAACAAGTGTGGAGTAGAGAACAGTGTGGAGGGAGAAATCGAGTGTGGAGGAGAAACAAGTGAGGAGGAGAGAACAGTGTGGATGAGAGAACAAGTGTGGAGGAGAGAACAAGGTGGAGGGGAGAACAAGTGGAGGGGAGAACAAGTGTGGAGGAGAGAACAAGTGTGAGGGGAGAACAAGTGTGGAGGAGAGAACAAGTGTGGAGGGGAGAACAAGTGTGGAGGGGAGAACAAGTGTGGAGGAAAGAACAAGTGTGGAGAGAAGAACAGAGTGTGGAGGAGAGAACAAGTGTGAGGTAGAACAAGTGTGGAGAGAAGAACAAAGTGGAGGAGAGAACAATTGTGGAGAGAGAAACAAGGGTGGAAGGAGAGAACAAGTGTGGAGAGAGAACAAGTGTGGAGGGAGAACAAGTGAGGGGAGAACAAGTTGGAGAAGATACAATTGAGGGGAAACAGTGGGGAGGAAGAGAACAAGTGTGGAGGAAAGAGACCAAGTGGTGAGGGGAGAACAAGTGTGAGGAGAGACAAGTTGAGGAGAGAACAAGTGTGGAGAGAAACAAGTGTGGAGCAGAGAACAAGTGTGGAGGGGAGAACAAGTGTGGGAGGAGAGAACAAGTGTGGGTGGAGAGAACAAGTGTGGAGGAGAGAACAAGTGTGGAGGAGAGAACAAGTGTGGAGGGGAGAACAAGTGGAGGGGAGAACAAGTGTGGAGGAGAGAACAAGTGTGGAGGGGAGAACAAGTGTGGAGGAGAGAACAAGTGTGGAGGGGAGAACAAGTGTGGAGGGGAGAACAAGTGTGGAGAGAACAAGTGTGGAGGAGAGAACAAGTGTGGAGGAGAGAACAAGTGTGGAGGGGAGAACAAGTGTGGAGGAGAGAACAAGTGTGGAGGAGAGAACAAGTGTGGAGGAGAGAACAAGTGTGGAGGAGAGAACAAGTGTGGAAGGGGAAACGAAGTGAGGAGGAGAGAACAAGTGGGGAGTAGAGAACTAGTGTGGTGGAAGAGACAAGTGTGGAGGAGTGAACAAGTGTGGAGGGAGAACAAGTGGGGAGGGGAGAACAAGTGTGAGGAGAGAACAAGTGTGGAGGAAGAACAAGTTAGGGGAGAACAATTGAGGGGAGACCAATGTGGTGGAAGAGAACCAAGAGTGGAGGGGAGAAATCAATGGAGGGGAGAACAATGTTGAGAGAGAACAATGAGGGGAGAACAAGTGGAGGGGATAACAAGGTGGAGAGAGAACAAGTGGAGGGTAGACCAAGTGGAGGGGAGAACAAGTGGAGGGAGAACAAGGTGAGGAGAGAACAATGGAGGAGAACAAGTGGAGGGAGAACAAGGTGGAGGAGAGAACAAGTGGAGGAGACAAGTGTGGAGGAGAGAACAAGTTGGAGTGTGAGAACAGTGGAGAGGGGAGAACAAGTGGTGGAGGAGAGAACAAGTGTGGAGGAAGAACAAGTGTTTGGAGGAGAGAACAAGTGTGGAGGAGAGACTAGTGTGGAGAGAGAACAAGTGTGGAGGAAACAAGTGTGGAGGAGAGAATACAAGTTTGGAGGAAGAACAAGTTGGAGGGGAGAACAAGTGAGGGGAGAACAAGTGGGTGGAGAAGAACAAGTGGTGGAGGGGAAACAAGATGTGGAGGAGAGAACATGGGTGGAGGAAGAAACAAGTGGAGAGAAACAAGTGAGGAGAACAAGTTAGCGGAGAACAATGGAGTGGAGACAAGTGTGGAGGAGAGAACAAGTGGAGGGGAAACAAGTGGAGGGGAGAACAAGTGTGGAGGAGAGAACAAGTGGAGGGAGACAATGGAGGGGAGAACAAGTGTGGAGGAGAACAATGTGAGAGAGAACAAGTGGTGAAGAGAGAAAAAGTGTTGGAGGAGAGAACAATGTGGAGGAGAGAAACAAGTGTGGAGGGGAGAACAAGTGTGAGGAAGAGTAACAAGTGGAGGGGAGAACAATTGTGGAGGGATAACAATGTGGAGGGAGAACAATTGGAGGGAGAACAAGTGTGAGGAGCTAACAAGTGTGGAGGGGAGAACAAGTGGTAGGAGAGAAACAAGTTTTGAGGAGAGACGAGTGTGGAGGATAGAACAATGTGAGGAGAGAACAGTGTGGAGGAAACATGTGGAGGGATGAACAAGTGTGGAGGAGAGAACAAGTGAGGGGAGAACTAGTGGAGGGGAGAACAAGTGTGGAGGAGATAACCAAGTGGAGGGGAAACAATGGAGGAGAACAAGTATGGAGGAGAGAACAAGTGTGGAGGAGAGAAACAATGGGTGAGAGAAGAACAAGTGTGAGGAAGAGAACAAGTGTTGGGAGGGAGAACAAGGGTGGAGGAGAGAACAATGTGGAGGGAGAACAAGTGTGGAGAGAGAACAAGTGTGGAGGGGAGAAAAGTGGAGGGGAGAACTAGTGTGGAGGAGAGAACAAGTGGGAGGGAGAACAAGTGAGGTGAGAACAAAAAAAAGTTTTTTTTTTTTGTGGAGGAGAGAACAAGTGGAGGGAGAACAAGTGAGGGGAAACAAGTGTGAGGAGAGAACCTTGTGGAGGAGAGAACAATGTGAGGAGAGAACAAGTGTGGAGGAGAGAACAAGGGTGAGGAGAGAACAAGTGGAGGGAGAACAATGTGGAGGAGAGAACAAGTGTGGAGGGAGAACAAGTGTGGAGGGGAGAACAAGTGTGGAGGAGAGAACAAGTGTGGAGGGGAGAACAAGTGTGGAGGAGAGAACAAGTGTGGAGGGGAGAACAAGTGTGGAGGAGAGAACAAGTGTGGAGGGGAGAACAAGTGGAGGGGAGAACAAGTGTGGAGGAGAGAACAAGTGGAGGGGAGAACAAGTGGAGGGGAGAACAAGTGTGGAGGAGAGAACAAGTGGAGGGGAGAACAAGGTGGAGGGGAGAACAAGTGTGGAGGAGAGAACAAGTGTGGAGGGGAGAACAAGTGAGGAGGAAGAACAAGTGTGGAGGGGAAAACAAGTGTGGAGGAAGAACAAGTGTGGAGGGGAGAACAAGTGGAAGGGAGAACAAGTGTGGAGGAGAGAACAAGTGGAGGGGAGAACAGTGGAGGGGAGAACAATTGGAGGAGAGAACAATGATGGGGAAACAAGTGAGGAGAACTGTGTGGAGGAGAGAACAAGTGTGTAGAGAGAACAAGTGTGGAGGAAGAACAAGGTGGAGGAGAGAACAAGTGTGGAGGGGGAATAAACAATGTGGAGGAGAGAACAAGTGTGGAGGGGAGAACAAGTGTGGAGGGGAGAACAAGTGTGAGGAAAACAAGTGTGGAGGGGAGAACAAGTGAGGGAGAACAAGTGTGGAGGGGAGACAGTGTGGGAGGAGAGAACAAGTGTGGAGGAGAGAAACAGTGTGAGGAGAAGAACAAGTGTGGAGGAGAAAACAAGTGTGGAGGGAAACACGTGTAGAGAGAACAAGTGTGGGTAGGAAGAACAAGGTGTGAGGAGAGAACTAGTGTGGAGGAGAAACAAATTGTGGAGGGAGAACAAGTGGAGGGGAGAACAAGTGTGAGGAGAAGAACAAGTGTGGAGGGGAGAAACAAGTGTGGAGGAAGAAACAAGTGTGGAGTGGAGAACAAGTGGTGGAGGGAGAACTGTGTGGAGGAGGAGAACAAGTGTGGAGAGAAACAAGTGTGGGGAGGAGAGAACAATGTGGAGGGGAGAAACAAGTGTGGAGGAAGCACAAGTGTGAGGAAGAACAAGGTGGAGGAAGAACAAGTGTGGAGGAGAGAACAAGTGTGAGGGAGAACAAGTGTGGAGAGAGAACAATGTGGAAGGAAGAACAAGTGTGGAGGAGAGAACAAGTGTGGAGGAAGAACAAGTGTGAGGGGGAGAACAATGGAGGGAGAACAAGTGGTGAGGAGAAGAACAAGTGTGGAGGGGAGAACAAGTTGGAAGAGAAAACAAGTGTGAGGTGAGAACAATTGTGGAGGGGAGAACAAGTGTGGAGGAAGAGAACAAGTGTGAGGAGAGAACAAGTGTGGAGGAGAGACAAGTGAGGAGGCGAGAACAAGTGTGGAAGGGGAGGAACAATGGTGGAGGAGAGAACAAGTGTGGAGAGAGAACAAGGTGGAGAGAAACAAGTGTGGAGGAGAAACAAGTGTGGAGGGGAGAACAAGTGTGGAGGGGAGAACAAGTGTGGAGGAGAGAACAAGTGTGGAGGGGAGAACAAGTGTGGAGGAGAGAACAAGTGTGGAGGAGAACAAGTGTGGAGGGGAGAACAAGAGTGGAGTGAACAATGTGGAGAGAGAACAAGTGGGAGGAGAACAAGTTGTGGAGGGGAAACAAGTGTGGAGAGAGAACTAGTGCGGAGGAGAGAACACTTGGAGGAGAGAACAAGTGTGGAGGAGAGAAACAGTGTGGAGGGAGAACAAGTGTGTAGGAGAGAACAATGTGGAGGAGAAACAAGTGTGGAGGAAGAACAAGTGGTGGTAGGAGAAGAGAACAAGTGTGGATGGAGACAGTGGAGGGATAACAAGTGTGGAGGAGATAAAAAGTGTGGAGGGAGAACAAGTGTGGAGGGAGAGAACAAGTGTGTGAGGAAGGAACAAGTGTGGAGGGATAACAAGTGGGGAGGAGAGAACAAGTGTGGAGAGAGAACAGTGTGGAGGAGAGAACAAGTGTGAGGAGAGAACAAGTGTGGTGGGGGGGGGGGGGGAGGGGAAAAACAAAGTGGAGGGGAGAACAAGTGTGGAGGAGAGAACAAGTGTGGAGGGGAGAACAGTTGGAGGGGAGAACAAGTGTGGAGGGAGACAAGTGTGGGAGATGAACAAGTGAGGAGAGAGAACAAGTGTGGAGGAGAGAACAAGTGTGGAGGGGAGAACAAGTGGTGGAGAGAGAACTGTGTGGAGGGAGAACAAGTGTGGAGAGAGAACAAGTGTGGAGGGGAGAACAAGTGTGGAGGGGAGAAATGTTGGAGAGGAGTAACTAAGTGTGGATGGGAGAAACAAGTGTGGAGGGAGAACAAGTGTGGAGGGGAGAACAAGTTGGAGGAGAGAACAATGTGGAGGAGAGACAAGTGTGGAGGCGGGAGAACAAGTTTGGAGGGGAGAACAAGAGTGTGGAGGAGAGAACAAGTGTGGAGGGGAGAACAAGTGTGAGGGAGAACAAGTTGTGAGGGGAGAACAATGTGAGGAGAGAACAGTGTGGAGAGAGAAACTAGTGTGAGGAAGACATGTGGAGGGGAGAACAATTGTGGAGAGAAAAGTGTGGAGGGAGAACAAGTGTGGAGGGAGAACAGTGTGGAGGAGAGAACAATGTGGAGGGAGAACAAGTGTGGAGGAAGAGAACAATTGGAGAGAGAACAAGTGGAGGGAGACAAGTGTGGAGAGAGAACAAGGTGGTGGAGAGAACAATGAGGGAGAACAAGTGTGGAGGAGAGAACAAGTGTGAGGTAAATAAGTGAGGGAAGAACATGTGTGGAGGGGAGAAACAAGTGTGGAGGAAAGAACAAGTGTGGAGGGGAGAACAAGTGTGGAGGAGAGAACAAGTGAGGGGAGAACAAGTGTGGAGGAAGTACTAGTGTGGAGGAGAGGAACAAGGTGTGGTGGGGAGAACAAGTGTGGTGGAGAGAACAAGTTGGAGGAGAGAACAGTGTGAGGAGAAACAGTGTGGAGGAGAGTACAAGTGTGGAGGAGAGAACAAGTGTGGGAAGGAGAGTTCAGTGTGGAGAGAGAACAAGTGTGGAGGGAGAACAAGTGTGGGAGGATAGACAAGTGTGGAGGGGAGAACAAGGTGGAGGAGAAACAAGTGTGGAGTAGAGAACAAGTGGAGGAGAGAACAAGTGTGAAGGGGAAGAACAAGTGGTGGAGGAGAGAACAAGTGTGGAGGGGAGAACAAAGTGTGTGGAGAGAACAGAGTGTGGAGGGGAGAACAAAGTGTGGAGGAGAGAACAAGTGTTGGAGGGAGAGAACAAGTGTGGAGAGAGAACAAGTGTGGAGGGGAAGAACAAGTGTGGAGGAGAAACCAAGTGTGGAGGATAGAACAAGGTGGAGGAGAAACAAGGTGGAGAGAGATCAAGTGTGGAGAGAGAACAAGTGTGGAGGAGAGAACAGTTGGAGGGAGAACAAGTGGGAGGGGATAGAACAAGTGTGGAGAGAGAACAAGTGTGGAGGGAGAACAAGTGTGAGGAAGAGACAAGTGTGGAGGAGAGACAGTGTGGAGGAGAGAACAAGTGTGGAGGGGAGAACAAGTGTGGAGGAAGAACAAGTGTGGAGGGGAGAATAATGTGGAGGAGAGAACAAGGGGGAGGAGAAAAGTGTGGAGGAGAGAACAAGTTGGAGGGGAGCACATGTGGAGGGGAGAAACAAGTGTGGTGGGAGAACAATGGTGGAGGGAGAACAAGTGTGGGAGGAGAATACAAGTGTGGAGGTGAGAACAAGTGTGGGAGAGAACAAGTGTGGAGGGGAGAAACAAGTGTGGAGGAGAAGAACAAGTGTGGAGGAGAGAACAAGTGTGGAGGAGAGAACAAGGTGGAGGGGAGAACAAGTGTGGGAGGAGAGAACAAGTGTGGAGGGAGAACAAGGTGAGGAGAGAACAACAGTGAGGGGTGAACAAGTGTGGAGGAGAGAACAAGTGTGGAGGGAGAACAAGTGTGGTGGGAGAAAAAACAAGTGTGGAGGGGATAACAAGTGTGGAGGTAGAGAACAAGTGTGGAGGAGAGAACAAGTGTGGTGGGAGAAACAAGTTGGAGGAGAGAACAAGTGTGGAGGGGAGAACAAGTGTGGAGAGAGACAAGTGTTAGTGGAAGAACAAGTGTGGAGGAGAGAAACTAGTGTGGAGGAGAGAACAATGTGGAGGAGAGAACTTGTGTGATGGGAGAACAAGTGTGGAGGAGAGAACAATGTGGAGGGGAGACAAGTGTGGAGGGAGAACAAGTGTGGAGGGGAGTTACAAGTGGGAGGAGAGAACAAGTGTGGAAAGGGAGAACAAGTGAGGAGGGGAAACAAGTGGGTGGAGGGAGAACAAGTGGGAGGGGAGAACAAGTGTTGGAGGGGAAACAAGTGTGGAGGAGAGAAAAAGTGTGGAGGACGAAGACAAGTGTGGAGGGAGATCAAGTGTGGAGGAGAACAAGTGTGGAGGATAGAACAATGTGAGGAGGAGAACAAGTGGTGGAGGGGAGGAACAAGTGTGAAGGAGAGAACAAGTTGTGGTGGAGAAACAAGTGGTGGAGGAGAGACAACAAGTGTGGAGGGAGAACAAGTTGGAGGAGAGATGTGGAGGGGAGAACAAGTGTGGAGAGAGAACAAGTGTGGAGGGGAGAACTATTGGTGGAGAGAACAAGTGTGAGAGAGAACAAGTGTGGAGGAAAGAACAAGTGTGGGAGGAGAGAACAAGTGTGGAGGAGAGAACTAGTGTTGGAGGGGAGAACAAGTGAGGAGGGGAGAACAAGTGTGAGAGAGAACAAGTGTGAGGAGAGAACCAGTGTGGAGGGTAGAACAAGTGTGGAGGAGAGAACAAGTGTGGAGGAGAGAACAAGTGTGGAGGAGAGAACAAGTGTGGAGGAGAGAACAAGTGTGGAGGGGAGAACAAAGTGGGAGGGAGGGAGGAACAAGTGTGGAGAAGAGAACAAGTGTGGAGGGGAGAACAAGGGTGGAGGAGGAGAACAAGTTGGAGGGAGAACAAGTGGGTGGAGGGGAGAACAAGTGTGGAGGAGAACAATGTGAGGAGAGAAACAAGTGTGGAGGAGAGAACAAGTGTGGAGGGGAGAACTAGTGTGAGGAAGGAGAACAAGTGTGGAGGAGAGAACACGTGTGGTTAGGAGAACAAGTGTGAGGAGAACAAGTGTGGAGGGGAGAACAAGTGTGGAGGAGAGAACAAGTGGGAGAGGATAGAACAGTGTGGAGGAGAGAACAAGTGAGGAGGAGAGAACCAGTTGTGAGGGGAGAACAAGTGGTGGGGGATAACAAGTGTGGAGAAAGAACTAGTGTGGAGGGGAGAACAAGGTGGAGAGAGAACAAGTGGTGGAGGAGAGAACAAGTGTGGAGGGAGAACAAGTGTCAGGAGAGAACAAGTGTGGATGAGAAACAAGTGTGGAGGAGAAGAACAAGTGTGTAGGAGAGAACAAGTGTGGATAATATATATATATAATATATAAAGATAGATATATAGATATATATATAAATAATATATATATATTATATTTCAACAGTCGGTGTCGTCTCTCCCACCGAGACAGGTGACCCAAAAAAGAAAGAAAATCCCCAAAAAGAAAATACTTCAAATCATATTCACACTTTCACCACACTCACACATTATTACTGCATTTGCAAGTGCTCAGTAATACAACTTTTAAGAAGCATATACGTATAAAGATACACAACATATCCCTCCAAACTCCCAAATCCCAAACCCCTCCTTTAAAGTGCAGGCATATGTACTTTCCCATAAATATATATATATATATATATATATATAATATATATATATATATTATAATTATAATTAATATATATATATATAATATATATATATATATATAGAGGACAACTCTCTCATACGTATTCGATGTTTTAAAAGAGTTGCAAAAGTTTTTCTCGCTACACAATGCTGATAAGTATACAATGTTTTGACAGGTCCTGGAGGGCGAAACGTAAGCAGTAAAGTCTCATTTTGTTACACACGTGTCCTTTTAACCTTATATAATACATGTATACATAGACATTAAAATTATCCCTTAGAATCATTCAGCACTGAGGGGCTGAAAGACTACAGATTTGATTCAAAGTGAGTTCAAATTCCCTGATTAAGATCTCTTCACCGTTATTAACAGTCATCTCCCGTGAATGAGAACAATATTTCAAATATTTGTAAAAATACAAACCTTCGTTATTTCATCGTGTTAGTGAGGAACAAGTGTGAGGGAGAACAAGTGTGGAAGGGGAGAACAAGTGTGGAGGAAGAACAAGTGTGGAGTAGAGATAAGTGTGGAGGAGAGACAAGTGCGGAGGAGAGAACAAGTGTGGAGGAGCGAAACAATGTGGAGGAGAAACAATGTGGAGGAGAGAACAGTGTGGAGGGGAAACAAGTGTGAGGGAGAACAAGTGTGGGGAGAGAACAAGTGTGGAGGAGAGAACAAGTGTGAGGAGAGAACAAGTGTGGAGGAGAGAACAAGTGTGAGGGAGAACAAGTGTGAGAGAGAACAAGTGGGAGGAGAGAACAAGTGTGGAGGAGAAGAACAAGTGTGGAGGGAGAACAGTGTGGAGGGGAGAACAAGTGTGGAGGAGAAACAAGTGTGGAGGAGAGAACAAGTGTGGAGGAGAGAACACGTGGGAGGAGAGAACAGTGTGAGGGAGAACAAGTGTGGATGGAGAACAAGTGAGAGAAACAAGTGTGGAGGAGATACATGTGTGAGGAGATAAGAAGTGTGGAGAGAGGAAAAAGTGTGGTGGAGAAGAACAAGTGTGAGGAGAGAACAAGTGGGGAGAGAGAAAAGTGTGGAGGAGAGAACAAGTGTTAGGAGAGACCAATTGTGAGGAGAGACAAGTTGGCGGAGAGAACAAGTGTGGGAGGAGAGAACAAGTGTGGTGGAGAGAACAAGTGTGGAGGAGAGAAAACAAGTGTGAGGAGAGAACAAGTGTGGAGAAGAAACAAGTTGGAGGAGAGAACAAGTGTGGAGAGAGAACAAGTGTGGAGGGAGAACAAGTGTGGAGGAGAGAAAAACAAGTGTGGGAGGAGAAAACAATTGTGGAGGAGAGAACAAGTTTGGATGAACGAACAAGTGTGGTGGAGAGGAACAAGTGTTGAGGAGAGAACAAGTGTGAGGAGAGAAGCAAGTGTGGAGGAGAGAATCAAGGGTGGAGGAGAGAACAAGTGTGGAGGAGAAGACAAGTGTGGTGAAGAACAAGTGTGGAGAGAGAACAAGTGTGGAGGGAGAACAAGTGTGGAGGAACGAACAAGTGTGGAGGAGAGAACAAGTGTGGATGAGAGAAAAGTGTGGAGGAGAGAACAAGTGTGAGGAGAGAACAGTGTGGCAGGGGAAACAAGTGTGGAGGAGAGAACAATGTGAGAGAGAACAAGTGTGGAGGAGAGAAACAAGTGGGAGGAAGAACAGTGTGGAGGAGAGAACAAGTGTGGAAGGAGAGAACAAGTGTGGAGGAGAGAACAAGTGTGGATGAGATAACAAGTGTGGAGAGCGAACATAGTTGGAGGAGAGAACAAGTGTGGAGGAGAGAACAAGTGTGGAGAGAGAGAACAAGTGTGGAGGAGAGACAAGTGTGAGAGAGAACAAGAGTGGAGGGAGAGAACAAGTGTGGGGAGGAGAGAGACAAGTGTGGAGAAGAGAACAAGTGTGGAGGAAGAACAATGTGGAGGGGAAGAACAAGTGTGGAGGAGAGAACAAGTGTGGAGGAGAGAACAATGTGGAGGAGAGAACAAGTGGTGGAGAGAGAACAAGTGTGGAGGAGAGATAACAAGTGTGAAGAGAGAAACTAGTGTGGAGGAGAGAACAAGTGTGCAGGGGAGAACAATGTGAGGAGAGAACAATGTGGAGAGAGAACAAGTTGGAGGAGAGAACAAGTGTGGAGGAGAGAACAAGTGTGGAGGAGAAACAAGTGAGGGAGAACAGTGTGAGGAGAGGAAACAATTGGAGGGGAGAACAAGTGAGGAGAGAGAAACAAGTGTGGAGGAGGAACAAGGTGGAGAGAGAACAAGTGTTGAGGAGAGAACAAGTGTGGAGGAGAGAACAAGTGAGGGGGAACAAGTGAGGGGAGAACAAAAAAAGTTGTGGAGGAAGAACAAGTGTGAGGGAGAAACAAGTGGAGGGGAGAACAAGTGTGGAGAGATAACAAGTGGAGGAGAACAAGTGGAGGGAGAACAAGTGGTGGAGGAGAGAACAAGTGGAGGGGAGAACAATGGAGGGGAAACAAGTGGAGGGGAGAACAAGTGTGAGAGAGAACAAGTGGAGGGGAGAACAAAGTGGATGGGAGAACAAGTGTGGAGAGAGAACTAGTGGAGGAAACACAAGTGTGTGAGGAGAGAACAAGTGTGGAGAGAGAACAAGTGTGAGGAGAGAACAAGTGTGGAGGAGAGAACTAGTGTGAGGAGAGAAACAAGTTGGGTGGAGAGACAAGTGTGGAGGAGAGAACAAGTGTGAGGAGAGAACAAGTGTGGAGGAGAGAACAAGTGTGGAGGAGAGAACAAGTGGAGAGGAGAGAACAAGTGTGGAGGGGAGAACAAGTGAGGAGGAGAGAACAAGTGTGGAGGAGAGAACAATTGTGGAGAGAGAAACAATGTGAGGAAGACAAGTGTGGTGGAGAGAACAAGTTGGAGGAGAGAACAAGTGGGAAGGAGAGAACAAGTGGTGGAGAGAGAACAAGTGTGGAGGGGAGAACCAAGTGTGGAGAACGAACAAGTGTGGAGGAGAGAACAAGTGGTGGAGGAGAGAACAAGTGTGGAGGAGAGAACAAGTGTGGAGGAGAAACAAGTGGGGAGGAAGAACAAGTGTGCGGGAGAACAAGTGTGGAGGAGAGAACAAGGTGGGAGGAAGAACAAGTTGGAAGGAGGAACAAGTGTGGAGAGAGAACAAGTGGGAGGAGAGAACAAGTGTGGAAGGAGAGACAAGTGGGAGGATAGAACAAGTGTGGAGGAGAGAACAAGTGTGGAGGAGAGAACAAGTGTGGAGGGGAGAACAAGTGTGGAGGGGAGAACAAGTGTGGAGGAGAGAACAAGTGTGGAGGAGATAAACAAAGTGTGGAGGAGAGAAACAATGTGGAGAGAGAACAAGTGTGAGGAGAGAACAAGTGTGAGGAGAGAACAAGTGTGGAGGGGAAACAAGTGTGCAGGGAAACAAGTGTGGAGAGAGAACAAGCGTGAGGAGAGAACAAGTGTGGAGGAAGAACAGTGTGGAGGAGAGAACTAGTGGTGAGGAGAGAACAAGTGGTGAGGAGAAGAACAAGTGTGGTGGAGAGAACAGTGTGAGGAGAGAACAGTGTGGAGGAGAGAACAAGTTGGAGGAGAGAACATGTGGAGGAGAGAACAGTGTGGAGAGAGAACAAGTGTGTAGGAGAGAACAAGTGTGGAGGGGAGAACAAGTGTGGAGGAGAGAACAATTGTGAGAGAGATCAAGTGTTGGAGGAGAGAACAAGTGTGGAGGAGAGAACAAGTGTGGAGGAGAGAACAAGTGTGGAGGAGAGAACAAGTGTGGAGGAGAGAACAAGTGTGCAGGTAGAACAAGTGTGGATGTAGAGAACAAGTGTGGAGAGAAGAACAAGTGTGGAGAGAGAACAAGTTGAGGAGAGAACAAGTGTGGAGGAGGAGAACAAGTGGAGTGGGGAACAAGTGTGGAGGAGAGAACAAGTGGAGGGGAGAACAAAGTGTGGAGAGAGAACAAGTGTGGAGAGAGAACAAGTGGAGGAGAGAACAAGTGTGGGGAGGAGAGACAAGTGGGTGGAAGAAACAAGTGGAGGGAGAACAAGTGGAGGGAGATGGTGGAATTTTAAATATTTTAAAAAAAGGTGACGGTCCTTAGTTTGAAAACTTAGACCAATAAGCTAACCTCCATAGTGGGAAAATTTTTTGGAATCAAAAATTGCCGAGGGGTTCGTAGCCCCCTTTAAAAGCATAAATTAATCAACGAATCTCGCATGGTTTTCAAAGGGGGTTCCTGCCTTAGAATTTTTAAATTTTTTCACTAAAAGGGATTTTAGGGGGTTTGATCAGGTAATGATATGTATTGTGTATATGGACTTCTAAGGCTTTTTAAGGGTCCCACATCAGGGAACTATTAGGAAAATTAAAGCCCTGGAATAGGAGGAGAAATTTTTTTCCGGATAGAGGCAAGGGTTTACAAAAAGGCAGCAGAGGTTTGCATAAATGGGGAGAAATCAGAGTGGGGAAGCATCACGAGCGGTGTTCCCCAGGGGTCGGTTGGGCCCCCTGTGTTTACAATTACATAAAAGACTAGATAGGGGATAAAAAAGGAATCGGCAGTTTGCCGGTGACACCAAAAAAGGCCCTCGAATTCATTCGAGAGGCATTCGAGCACCCAGGAAGATTTGAATAGACTGTGCAGTGGTCGGAGAAAGGGGGGTGCATTTAAAATAACAAAAAGCAAAGTTCTAAATGTTTGGGGGGACAATAACCATGCCACATATAAAATAAAATTTTAAAGTAGATCTTTAAAATTAAGGTTGCGAAAAAAATTTAGGGTTTTTTGGTTAGCAGTAAACTGAAACCAAGACAACATGCATAAGGTTGCAATTTTAAAACTAAAAGAATCCCTTTTTATATCAAAAAGTAAATAATAGGAGTCCTAAAATTGTTTTTCAAATCTATACATCTTGGTTTGGGCCCCATTTGTTTGCTGCACATTTTGGGCCCGTATTTCAAATGGTATAAAATTTTCTGGAAAATGTACATAAGGGTGACAAAGATGATCCCTGTACAAAACCTTCCCATGAGGATAGATAAGGGCCCTGAAACGCACTCTCTAGAAAAACGTGAAAATTTGGGGGGTATATTGAGGTGTTAAATGGAAGACAGAAAAAATAAAGGGGGTAAATGTTGCTGAAATTCTAGCCTAACAGGACTCGAGCAATGGTTTTTAAATTGGGGAAAAAATTTGATTCAGGAGGGATTAAAAGGAAAAATATAGTTGGTAATAGAGTGTGGATATGGAACAAACCCCAAGTACCCTTATAGAGGCCAAACGTTGTGTAGCTTTTAAAAAAAGGGTTTGGGTAAATACAGGTAATGTGGTGGGTGTGAGTTTTTAAACCCGATATTGTGCTAACAGGTCGGTTGCGTTTCCCCCCCTTTAAATAATGTGACCCGACCTGACTGGTTGGGGGGGCATTGGCTTAGGCCTAGGGGCTTGGGCCTGCCTGCATGGGGCCAGTAGGCCTTTGCAGTGTTCCTTTTCTTATGTTCTTATTTTTTAGAACAAGTGTTGGGGGGGAGACAAGTGTGGGGGAGAACAAATGTGGAGGGGAGAACATTGGGGGGGGGAGAACAAGTTGGGGGAGGAGAACAAGGTGGAGGGGAGAACAAGTGGGGGGAGGGGAGAACAAGGTGGAGGGGAGAAAAATGTGGGGGGGGAACAAGTGTGGAGGGGAGAAAAAATGTGGAGGGAGAACAATGGGAGGGGGGAAAAAAGGGA
>NC_069407.1:71945178-71972678 GCF_026875155.1 Cherax quadricarinatus
CCTTTGACATTTAAAAAATCTTACCTGTCTTTTGGCATTATAAAAAATCTTTCAATGATGGTAAATTATTTTATATGATGATATAAAATATCTTGCCATCCTAGAAAGATTTTAACCATCATGGAAAAATTTTCAATGATCAAAAAATATTTTTTTTGATGATCCAAAATATTTTACCATCATAGAAAGATTTTAACCATTTTGGAAAATTTTTCTGATTTTATATCTGGGTAGATGTGGGTGTTAACCTAAACAGAGACTTGTCTGACTGAATAACCTTGTGTTAAGCTAAACAGAGACTTGTCTGACTGAATAACCTTGATAAAACCACTATCTTCTTTTTACCTGAACTTTGACATTATGAAAAATCTTACCTGACTTTTGGCATTATCAAAAATCTTTCAATGATGGTAAATTATTTTATATGATGATATAAAATATTTTGCCATCATAGAAAGATTTTAACTATCATGGAAAAGTTTTCAATGATCAAAAATGATTTTTTTTATAATCTAAAATATTTTACCATCATAGAAAGATTTCAACTATTTTGGAAAAAAAATTTAAATGATGGTAAATTATTTTATATGATGATAAAAAATATTTTGCCATCATAGAAAGATTTTAACCATTATGGAAAAATTTTCAACGATCAAAAAATATTTTTTTTTATGATCCAAAATATTTTACCATCATAGAAAGATTTTAACCATTTTGGAAAATTTTTCTATGATTTTATATCATCTGGGAAGATGTGGGTGTTAAGCTAAACAGAGACTTGTCTGATTGAATAACCTTGATAAAACCACTATCTTTTTTTTACCTGATCTTTGATATTATGAAAAATCTTACATGACTTTTGGCATTATGAAAAATCTTTCAATAATGGTAAATTATTTTATATGATGATATAAAATATTTTGCCATCATAGAAAGATTTTAACCATTTTGGAAAAAATTTATAAATGATGGTAAATTATTTCATATGATGATATAAAATATTTTGCCATCATAGAAAGATTTTAACCATCATGGAAAAGTTTTCAATGATCAAAAAAATTTTTTTTTAGTATCCAAAATATTTTACCATCATAGAAAGATTTCAACCATTTTGGAAAAAAATTTTAAATGATGGTAAATTATTTTTTATGATGATATAAAATATTTTGGGATCATAGAAAGATTTTAACCATCATGGAAAAGTTTTCAATGATCAAAAAATTTTTTTTTTTATGATCCAAAATATTTTACAATCATAGAAAGATTTCAACCATTTTGGAAAAAAATTTTAAATGATGGTAAATTATTTTATATGATGATACAAAATATTTTGCCATCATAGAAAGATTTTAACCATCATGGAAGAGTTTTCAATGATCAAAAAATATTTTTTTTTATGATCAAAATTTTTTTACCATCATAGAAAGTTTTAACCATTTTAAAAAAAATTTTTTTGAATGATGGTAAATTTATTTTATATGATGATATAAAATATTTTTTTTGCCATAATAGAAAGATTTTAACCATCATGGAAAAATTTTCAATGATCAAAAAATATTTTTTTTTATGATCCAAAATATTTTACCATCATAGAAAGATTTTAACCATTTTGGAAAATTTTCTATGATTTTATATTGGGTAGATGTGGTGTTAAGTTAAAGCAAAAAACAGAGACTTGTTGACTGGATTAAACCTTGTGTAAGCTAACAGAGACTTGTCTGGCTGAATAACCTTGATTAAAACCACTATCTTTTTTTTACCTGATCTTTTGAATTATGACATATCTTACTGACTTTAGGGCATTATGAAAAATCCCTTTCAGTGATGGTAAATTATATATATGATGATATTATTAAATATTTTTTCCATCATAGAAAGATTTAACCTCATGGAAAAATTTTCAATGATCCAAAAAAATTTTTTTTTATATTCCAAAATATTTTAAAATCATAGCAAAATTTTAACCATTTTTGAAAAAATTTTTAAATGATGGCAAATTATTGTATATGATGATATAAAATATTTTACCATCATAGAAAGATTTTAACCATCATGGAAAAGTTTTCAATGATCAAAAAATATTTTTTTTATGATCCAAAATATTTTACGATCATAGAAATATTTCAACCATTTTGGACAAAATTTTTAAATGATGGTAAATTATTTTTTATGATGATATAAAATATTTTGCCATCATAGAAAGATTTTAACCATCATGGAAAAATTTTAATGATCAAAAAATATTTTTTTTATGATCCAAAAAATTTTTTTACTAAAATAAAAAATTTTTTAAACCCCATTTTGGGAAAAAAAAATTTTTTTTGGGAAATTTTTTTGGAAAATTTTTTTAAGGAAAAAAAATTTTTTAAAAAACCAAAAAAATTAAAAGAAATTTTGAATTAAAAATTAAGGGAAAAAAAAAAATTTTTTTTCAAAAAAAAAAAAAAAAATTTTAAATTTAAAAAATTTTTGGGGAAAAAAAAAAAAATTTTTTAAAAGGGGAAAAAAAAGCATAAAAAAAAAAAAAAAAAAATTTTTTTCCCAAGTTTTTTTTTTTTAAAAAAAAAAAAAATTTTTCCCCTTTTGGGGGGGGCCCCCCCAAAAAAAAATTCCTTTAAAAATTTTTAAAAAAAAAAAAAAAATTTTTTTAAAAAAATTTTTTTAAAAAAGGGGGGTTTTTTTTTTAAAAAAAAAAAATTTTTTAAAAAAAAACCTTTTTAAACAAAAAATTTTTTCCTTCCCCAAAAAATTTTTGGGGCCCAAATTTTTGGAAAAAAAAAAAAAACCCCAAAAAAAAAATTTTAATAAATTTTAAAAAAAGGGGGGGTTTTTTAAAAAAAAAAATTTTTTTCAAAAAAAAAATTTACATTTTTTCCCTTTTTTTTTTCAAAAAGGAAACAAAAAAAAACCCCCCAAAAAATTTTTCCCCAAAAAGGGGAAAAAAAAAAAGGAAGGGGGGAAAAAAAAAACCCCCAAAAAAAAAGGGGGGGGCCCAAAAAGGGGGGTTTGGGAAAAGGGTAAACCCCAAAACCCCCCCGGGGGGGTTTTTAAAAAAAGGGGGAAAAAAAAAACCAAAAAAAAAAAATTTTTGGCAAAAAAACAAAGGGGAAGGTAAAAAAAAAAAAACCCCAAAGGGGCCCAAAAATTGGGGGAAAATTTTAAAACCCCCCCAAAAAAAAATTTAAAAATTTTTTTAAATTTTTTAAAAATTTCAAACTTTTTTTAAAAAAAAAAATTGGGCAGCAAAGGGGAAAAAAAGGGAAAAAGGGGCCAAAAAAAAATTCCCCCCCGGGGAACCAAAAAAAATTTTTTTTTAAAAAAAATTCCCCCCGGGGAAAAATGTGCAAAAAAAAATTAAACGGGAAAAAAAATTTAAGGAAAAAGGGGGAAAAAAAAAAAAAATGGGGGGGGGGGCCCCCCTTTTAAAAAAAACCCCTTTCCCCGGGGAAAAATTTTAAAAAAAAAAAAAATTTCCCCGGGAAAAAAAACCCCCAAAAAAAAAAAAATTTTTTTACATTTTGGGGTTAAAAAGGCAAATTTTAAAAGGGTTTGGGCCCTTTTTAAAAAAAAAAGGGGAAATTGCCCCCCAAATGGGGGAAAAAATTTTTTTTTAAAAAAAAAAAATTTTTTTAAAAAAAAAAAGGGGGGGAAAAAGGGGGGGGGGGGTTTTTTTTTTTGGGGGGGGGGTTTTTTGGGGGTTTTTTTTTTTTTTTTTTTTTTTTTTTTTTTTTTTTAAAAAAAAAAAAAAAAAAAAAAAAAAAAAATTTTTAAAAAAAAAAAGGGAAAAATTTGGCAAAAAAATTTTTTCCCATTAAACCAAAAAAAAACCAGGCAAAAAAAAAAAAAAAAAAGGTTTTTAAAATTTCCCCCCAAAAAACCAAATTTAAAAACCAAAAAAAAGGGAAAAGGGGGAAAAATTTCCAAAAAAGGGGGAAAAAATTTCCAAAAAAAAACCCAAAAAAAAATTTTTTTTTTGGAACCCAAATTTTTTTTTTTTTTCCTTAAAAAAAGGGGGCCGTCAAAAAATTTTGAAACAAATTTGGGGGGGGCCCCCCCCCAAAAATTGCAGAAAAAAGGGGGGTTTTTTGGGGGGAATTTTAAAAAAAAAGGGGGAAAAAAAAAAAAAAAATTCCCCGGGGGTAAAAAAAAATTAAAAAATTTTTTTTAAAAAATTTAAAAAAAAAAAAAAGTTTTTTTTTTTGGGGGTTTTTTTTAAAAAAAAAACCCCCCCCTTGGGGTTTTTTTTTAAAAAAAATTTTTTTTTAAAAAAAACCAAAGGAAAAAAATTTTTTTAAAACCCCTTTTTTTTTCCCCTTTTTCCCCCCCCCTTTTTTTTTTAAAAACCCCCCTTTTTTTCCCCGGTTTTTAAAAAAAAATTTTTTTTCCCCCCGCCCCCCCCCCCTTTTTTTTTTCCCCTTTCTTCCAAAGGGGGGGGGGGGAAAAAAATTTTTTTTTTAAGGGCCCAAAAGGGGGGCCAAAAAAAAAAAAAAACCCCCCTTTTAAAAAAACCCCCCCAAAACCCTTAAAAAATTTTTTCCCCCTTTTTGGGGGGAAAAAAAGGGGGTTTTTTTTTTCCCCCAATGGTTTTTTTTCCCCCCTTTTTTTTAAATTTAAAACCCAAAAAAAAACCCCCCCCCCCTTTTTTTTCCCCCAATTTAAAGGGAAAAAAAACCCCCGGGGCCTTTTTTTTCCCCCCCCCAAAAGGGGGTTTTTTAAAAAAACAAAAAAAAAGGGGGAAAAATTTTTTTTAAATTTTAAAAAAAAACGGAAAACCCAAAAGGGCCCCCCCCCCCCTTTAAAAACCCCACCCCCCCTTTTTCCCCCCCAAAAAATTCCCGGGGTTTTTTTTTTTTTTTTTTTTTTTTTTTTCCAAATTTTTTTTCCCCCTTTTTTCCCCCGGGGGGGGGGTTTTTTGGAAAAAAATTTAATGTTTTTTTTTTTTAAAAATTTTTTCCCCCTTAAAATTTTAAAAAAAAATTTTTCCCCCAAAAATTTTTTTAACCCCAAAAAATTTTTTTTTTTTTTTCCCCCCCCCCTTTTTTTTTTTTTTTTTTTGGAAAATTTTTTAAAAGGGGCCCCCCCGGTTTTTTTTTAAAAAAAATTTTTAAAATTTTTTTGGGGAAATTTTTTTTTTCCTGCCCTTTTTTTAAAAAATTTTAATTTTTTTTTTTTTCGGGGGGAAAAAAAAAAATTTTGGGGAATTTTTTCCCCCAAAAAGTTTTAAAATCAAAAAAACCCCTTTAAAAAAAAAATTTTTTTTTTTTCCCCCAAAAAAAATTTTTTTTTTTAAAAAACCCCAAAAAAAAAAAAAAAATTTTTTTTTTTTTTTTAAAAAAGTTTTCCTTTTAAAAAGTTTTTTTTCCCTTTTTTTTTTAAAAAATTTTTTAAAAATTTTTTCCCCAAAAAAAAGGGGGTTTTAATTTTGGGTTTTTCCCCAAAAATTTTTTTAAAAAAAAACCCCCCGAAAAAAATTTTTTTAAACCAAAATTTTTTTTAAAAAAAAACCCCCCCCAAAAAACCCCTTTTTGGGGTTTTTAAGGGGGTTTTTTTTCTCAAAAATTTTTTTTGGGGTTTTTTTTAAAAATTTTTTTTTTTTTAAAATTTTTAAACCCTTAGCCCCCCTTTTTTGGGGAAAAATTTTTTTTTTTTTTAAAAAATTTTAAAAACCCCCCCCCTTTAAAATTTTTCCCCAAAAAAATTTTTTTTAAATGATTAAAAAATATTTTTTTTTTTTTACCCAAAAAATATTTTACTATCATAAAAAAATTTTAACCTTTTTGGGAAAAAATTTTTTTTAAATAATGGAAATTTTTGTATATGAGAAAAAAAAATTTTGCCATCATAGAAAGATTTAACCTCATGGAAAAATTTTTCAATGATAAAAAAATATTTTTTTTTATGTTTCCAAAAAAATTTTTTTACCATCATAAAAAGGGTTTTTTTAAAAATTTTTTGGGAAAATTTTCTATGATTTTTTTATCATCTGATAAAGGGAAAAGTTTTAAACTAAAAGAGATTTGTTTGACTGAAAAACCCTTAAAAAAATTTCCCTTCTATTTTTTTTTTTACCTGCCCTTTTGACATTTTGAAATATCTACCAGATTTTTGGCATTAAAAAAAATCTTTCAATGTTTAAAAATTATTTTTAAAATGATATAAAAAATTTTTTGGGGCCACCCAAGAAAGTTTTTTAACCTTCTTTTGGAAAAAATTTTAAATTTAAACAAAAAATTTTTTTTTATGATCCAAATTATTTTTATCATAGAAAAAATTTTAACCTTTTTGGGAAAAAAAAAAATTAAGGATGGTAAATTTTTTATATGAAAAAAAAAATTTTTTGGCCACCCATAAAAATTTTTAACCCCATCAGGGAAAAAATTTTTCCAATGACCCAAAAATTTATTTTTTATAACCCAAAATTTTTTTACCATCATAGAAAGTTTTTATCCTTTTTGGGGAATTTTTTTTAAATAAGGGTAAAAAAATGTATATAAAGATATAAAATTTTTTTGCAATCATAAAAGGATTTTTAACCATCTTTGGAAAATTTTTTCAATGATCAAAAAATATATTTTTTTTTTTTCCCCCAAAATATTTCCCTTCATGGAAAGTTTTTAAACCCTTTTTTGGGAAAAAAAATTTTTTTTTTTAAAATAAAGGGTTAAATTTTTTTTATGTGATGAAAAAAAAAAATTTGTCATCATAAAAGTTTTTAACCATCATGAAAAATTTTTCAATAATAAAAAAAATTTTTTTTTTTTAAAAGACCAAAATTTTTTTACCACATAGAAAGATTTCAACCATTTTGGAAAAAAATTTTTTTAATGAGGTAAATTTTTTTAAATGATATATAAAATTTTTTGCCATTATAAAAAGTTTTAAACCCCCAAAATCGAAAAGTTTTTAAATATCAAAAAATAAATTTTTTATGATCCAAAATATTTTCCCAATCATAAAAAAGATTTTAAACCCTTTTTGAAAAATTTTCTATGATTTTTTTTTCCCTTTTAAGAAAAAGGGTGTTAACCCAAACAAAAAGCTTGTCTAAACGAATAACCTTGTTTTTAAAGGGAAACCCGAGATTTGTCTAAACTGAATAACTTTGAAAAAACCACTATCTTTTTTTCCCTGACCTTTGACATTATAAAAAATCTTACCTGATTTTTGGGCATTAAAAAAATTCTTTCAATGATGAAATTATTTCATATGAGATATAAAATATTTTGCCATCATAGAAAGTTTTTAAACCCATCATGGAAAAGTTTTAATGATAAAAAAAAAATTTTTTTTTATGATCCAAAAAATTTTAAAAACAAAGAAATTTTTTTAAAACCTTTTTGGGAAAAAAAATTTTTTTAAATGATTTTAAATTTTTTAAATGATATTAAAAAAATTTTGCCATTTAAAAAAGTTTTTAACCATAAGGAAAATTTTCAATGATTTAAAAAATTTTTTTTTATGATCCAAAATATTTACCATCATAGAAAGATTTCAACCATTTTGAAAAAAAAATTTAAATGGGAAAATTATTTTATATGAGATATAAAAATATTCCCTTTCATAGAAAGTTTTTAAACATAAAAGGAAAAAATTTTTTCAATGATAAAAAAATTTTTTTTTTTATAATCCAAAATTTTTTAAAAATTCATAAAAAAATTTAAATTTTTTGGGAAAAAAAATTTTAAATGAGGGTAAATTTTTTTTTGATGATAAAATATTTTTTCCCCATAAATAAAAATTTTTTAAAACCATCAGGGAAAAGTTTTCAATGAAAAAAAAATATTTTTTTTATAAACCAAAATATTTACAACATAGAAATTTTTCATCCTTTTTGGGAAAAAAATTTTAAAAAATAAATTGGGAAATTATTTTGTATAAAGGGATAAAAAATATTTTGCCATCATAGAAAATTTTAACCATCAAAAAAAAAAATTTCAATGAAAAAAAAAATTTTTTTTTTTTAAATTTTCCAAAAATTTTTTTTACTATCAAGAAAAAATTTTAACCTTTTTTGGAAAAAAAAAATTTTAAAAAATTTGGAAAATTATTGTATTGATGATAAAAAATTAATTTTGCCATCAAAAAAATTTTAACCACCCAGGGAAAAATTTTTGAATAACCCAAAAAAAAAATTTTTTTTAAATTTAAAATTTTTTTACCATCACAAAAGGGTTTTTTAACAAATTTGGAAACTTTTCAATGTTTTATATCATCTGGAAAAAGGAGTTTTTAATCTAAAACAAAAATTTTGTCTGACTGAAAAACCCTTGAAAAAACCCCTCAGTTTTTTTTTTAACCCCCCCTTTTTGACTTTAAGAAATATCTTACCTATTTTTGGCTTTTAATGAAAAATTTTTAAATTGACGGTAAATTTTTTTATTTGATGAAATAAAAATTTTTGCCACCCTAAAAAGATTTTAACCATCATGGAAAATTTTCAATGATCAAAAAATAATTTTTTTATGACCCAAAATTTTATTTTATCTCAAAAAAATTTTAAAACCCCTTTTTTAAAAAAAATTTTAAATGAGGGAAAAATTATTTTATATATGAAAAAAAAATTTTGCCATCAAAAAAAATTTTTAAACCCCAAAAGGAAAAATTTTAAAATGATAAAAAAATTAAAATTTTTTTTAATAAACCAAAAAATTTTCCCTTTCATAGAAAGTTTTTCAACCTTTTTAAAAAAAAAAATTTAAATGGGGGTAAATCATTTTATATGATGATAAAAAAAAAATTTTCCACCCTCGAAAGATTTTAACCATCAGGGAAAAAATTTTCAATGATAAAAAAAATTTTTTTTTTTTTTTTGGATGATCCAAAAATTTTTACCATCAAAGAAAGTTTTTAAACCTTTTTTGGAAAAAAATTTTTAATGGGGGGAAAATTTAAATTTTATATATGATAAAAAAAATTTTTGCCATTATAAAAGGGAATTTTTAAAACCATCAGGGAAAAGTTTTTAAATTGATAAAAAAATTAAATTTTTTTTTTTTTTTTATGACCCAAAAAATTTTTTTCCCAAATTAAAAATAAAAAAAAAAAGAAAAATTTTATCCTTTTTGGGAAAAAAAAAATTTTAAAAATGATGGAAAATTTTTTTATAAAAAAAATTAAAAAATTTTCCCAAAAAAAAGTTTTTTAACCATCTTAGAAAAATTTCAATGATAAAAAAATATTTTTTTGATAAACCCGAAAAAAAATTTACCACCCATAGAAAGTTTTAAAACCATTTTTAAAAAATTTTTCAAATGATTTTTACTGGAAATATGGGGTTTTAAGCAAAAACCCAAGACTTGCCCTACTGAAAACCCTTTGGGTTTTTAAGGAAAAACAAGACTTGTCTGATTTAAATTTAACCTTGAAAAAACCACAATTTTTTTTTTATACCTGACCTTTTACATTATGAAAAAATCTTACCTGATTTTTGGGCATTATGAAAAATCTTTCAATAATCCTAAATTTTTTTAAAATAAAAAGATATAAAATTTTTTGCCATCATAAAAAGATTTTAACCATCAGGGAAAAAAGTTTTCAATGATTAAAAATTTTTTTTTTATGACCCAAAAAATTTTTATCATCATAGAAATTTTTTAACCCTTTTTAAAAAAAAAAATTTTTAAATAAAGGTAAATTTTTTAAAATGATGTAAAAAAAATTTTTTGCCAAAAATAGAAAGTTTTTAAACCATCAGGAAAAGTTTTAAATAAATTTAAAAAATTTTTTTTTTATGATAAAAAAATATTTTCCCCATCATGAAAAAATTTAAACCTTTTTGAAAAAAGTTTTTTAAAATAAAGGAAAAAATTTTTAATAAATATAAAAAATATTCCCAAACATAAAAAAGTTTTTTAAACATCATGGAAAAATTATTTCAATGTCAAAAAATATTTTTTTATAATCCAAAATTTTTTTCCCATCATAAAAAATTTTTATTTTTTTTTGGGAATTTTTTTTTAAATGAGGGTAATTTTTAAATATATAAATATTAAATTTTTTTGCCATCAAAAAAAGTTTTTAACCCCACCCAGGGAAAAGTTTTCAATGATCAAAAAAAAATTTTTTTTTAGATCCAAAATTTTTTTACCTTCATAAAAGGGTTTTCAACCATTTTGTAAAAAAATTTTAAATGTAAAAAATTTTTTTTATAGAAAAACAAAAAAATTTGCCATAAATAAAAAGTTTTTAAACCATAAAGGAAAATTTTTAAATGACAAAAAATATTTTTTTTTTTTTAATGATCCAAAAAAATTTTACCACAAAGAAAGATTTAAACCCTTTTTTGGGAAAAATTTTTTTAAATGAGGTAAATTATTTTAAAATGATGATATAAAATTTTTCCCAATTTTAAAAAGGGGATTTTAAACCCCCAATTAAAAATAAAAAAAAGTTTTTGAAAAACAAAAAAAATTTTTTATGATACCAAAATATTTTCCCAAATCATAGAAAAAATTTTATAAATTTTTGGGGGAAAAAAAATTTTAAAATTTTATGGTAAATTTTTATATATGATATAAAATTTTTTGCCATGATAGAAAAAATTTAACCATTTTAAAAAAAATTTTTCAATGATAAAAAAATATTTTTTTGATGATCCAAAATTTTAAACCCATCAAAAGAAAGATTTTAACCTTTTTGGGAAAATTTTTCTATTTTTTTATATCTGGGAAAATAGGGTTGTTAACATACAAGACTTTTCTGACGGAATAACCTTTTTTAAAGGGTAAACAAGACTTGTCTGCCTGAAAAACCCCTTATAAAACCCCCTATTTTTTTTTTACCTCCCTTTTAAACATTATGAAAAATCTTACTGACTTTTGGCATTATGAAAAATTTTTCAAGAGGGAAAATTATTTTATATATTGATATAAAATTTTTGCCACATAGAAAATTTTTAAACCATCTGGAAAATTTTTTCAATGATTAAAAAATATTTTTTTTACGATCCCAAAAAATTTTTTCTTTATAGAAATTTTTAAAACCTTTTGGGAAAAAATTTTTTAAATGATGGAAATTATTTTATATGAAATGAAAATTTTTTGCCATTATAGAAAGATTTTAACCCCCAGGAAAAGTTTTAAATGATTAAAAAATTTTTTTTTTTATGACCCAAAAATATTTTACCATCGGAAAAAATTTCAACCATTTTGAAAAAATTTTTAAAATGATGGAAAAATTTATTTTATATGGATTATATACAAAAATTGAAATCATAAAAAATTTTTTAAAACACAGGAAAAATTTTCAATGATCCAAAAATTTTTTTTTATAATCCAAAATATTTTAAAATCATAGAAAAATTTTTAACCATTTTAAAAAAAAAAAATTTAAAAAGTGGTAAATTTTTTGTATAGAATATAAAATTTTTTTGCCATCAAAAAGAAAGTTTTTTTAACCATCAGGGGGAAAAGTTTTAAATTGATCAAAAAATTTTTTTTTAAAAGATCCAAAATATTTTACAATCATAGAAATATTTCCCCTTTTTGGACAAAATTTTTAAAATGTTTGGGGTAAATTTTTTTTATTTGTTTAAAAAAAATATTGCCATCATAAAAAGGTTTCAACCTTCTTAAAAAAATTTTTTAAAGATTAAAAAAAAAATTTTTTTTTATGATCCAAAATTTTTTTACTTTTCATAAAAAGGGATTTTAACCTTTTTGAAAAAAAAATTTAAATAATGGTAAATTTTTGGAATGATAAATTAAAAAAAATTTTTTCCCATCATAAAAAAATTTTTAACCCATCAGGGAAAAATTTTTTAAATGATAAAAAAAATTTTTTTTTTTATGATCTAAAATATTTTACCATCATAAAAATTTAATTTACCCCTTTTTGGGAAAATTTTCTATGATTTTATATCATCGGGATAAATTGGTGTTAATAAACAGAGACTTCTTTGACTAAAAACCCTTTAAAAATTCCCAAATTTTTTTTTTTAACCTACCTTGCCCTTTAAGAAATATTTACCTAAACTTTTGGCATTATAAAAAATTTTTTTCAATGAGGGAATTTTTAAATTTTATATATGATATAAAATATTTGCCATCATAGAAAGTTTTATAACCACCCAGGGAAAAAATTTTTTCAATGATCAAAAAATATTTTTTTTATGACCAAATATTTTATCATCATAAAAAAATTTTTAAACCTTTTTGGGAAAAAATTTTTTAAATGAGGGGAAATATTTTTTATAGATGAAAAAAAAAAATTTTGCCATCAAAAAGTTTTAACCTTCAAAAAAATTTTTCCAATAACAAAAAATTTTTTTTTTTTATAATCCAAAATTTTTTAAAACCAAACATAGAAAGATTTATCCTTTTGGGGAATTTTTTTAAAAAAAGGTAATTATTGTAAAATGATGATATAAAATATTTTCCCCATCATAGAAAATTTTTAACCATCTTTAAAAGTTTTTGGGGGAAAAAAAAATTTATATTTTTTTAATGATCCCAAAATATTTTACCTTCATAGAAAGTTTTTCAACCATTTTAAAAAAAAATTTTAAAAATGATGAAAATTTAATTTTATATAAAGATAAAAAAAAATTATGCCATCATAGAAAGATTTTCCCAAACCTGGAAAAGTTTTAAAAATATTAAAAAATATTTTTTTTTTTTGATGTTTCCAAAAATATTTTACCATCAAAAAGAAAGATTTCAACCCATTTGGCAAAAAATTTTAAATGATGGAAAAATTATTTTATATGAGATATAAAATTTTTTTGCCTTTAAGAAAATTTAACCCTCATGGAAAAGTTTTCTTTTGATCAGAAAAAAAAATTTTTTATGACCCAAAAATATTTTCCCATCATAGAAAGTTTAACCTTTTGGGAAAAATTTTTTTCCGGGTGTTTTTTAATTCTGGGAAGAAAATGGGTGTTAACAAAAACAGAGACTTGTCTAAACTGAAAAACCTTGTTTAAGGTAAACAGAGACTTCTCTAAATGAAAACCCTTGTTTAAAACCACATCTTTTTTCCCTGACCTTTGACTTAATAAAAAATCTTACCTGATTTTTGGCTTTAAATAAAAAATTTTTTAATATGGTAAATTTTTTTAAAAAAGATAAAAAGTTTTTGCCACATAAAAATTTTTAAACCCATCTTTAAAAAAATTTTTTTCAAGACCCAAAAAAATATTTTTTTTTGTAATCCAAAATTTTTTCCCATCATAAAAGTTTAAAAAACCAATTTTGGAAAAAAATTATAAATGAGGGAAAATTTAAATTTATATATAAATATAAAATATTTTGCCATTAAAAAAAAATTTTTAACCATCAGGGGAAAATTTTTTTAAAATGATTAAAAAATATTTTTTTAATAAACCAAAAATATTTTCCCAAACATAAAAAGATTTCAACCATTTTGAAAAAATTTTTTTAAATGGGGAAAAATTTTATTTAAAAAATTTTATATAAAATTTATTGCCATCAAAAAATTTTTAAAAAACCATCAGGGAAAAAATTTTTCAAGGGAAAAAAAAATTTTTTTTTTTATAATCCAAAATTTTAAAACATAGAAAAATTTTTAAACCTTTTGGAAAAAAAATTAAATGATGGAAAATTTAATTATAAATAAAATATAAAAAATTTTGCCATCATAAAAAATTTTTAAAAAACCATCATGGAAAGTTTTAAAATGATCAAAAAATATTTTTTTTATGTTTCTAAAATTTTGCAATCATAAAAATACTTAAAACCATTTTGACAAAATTTTTAAATAATTTAAATTTTTTATATGATGATAAAAAAAATTTACCATCACAGAAAGTTTTTAAAACCAAAAAGAAAAAATTTTCAATGTTTAAAAAAAATATTTTTTTTTTTGATCCAAAATTTTACTTCAAGAAAGTTTTTAACCCTTTTTGGGGAAAAAAATTTTTTAAAAAATGGTAAATTATTGTATATAAAATAAAAAATTTTGCCAATTAGAAAGTTTTTAAAACATCAGGGAAAAATTTTCAATGATCAAAAAAAAATTTTTTTTTATATCAAAAATTTTTTACCATCATAAAAAGGGTTTTTAACCCCATTTTGGAAAAATTTTTCTATGTTTTTTATATCACGGGATAAATTGGGGTTTTAAAAGCAAAACAGAGACTTTTTTGCTGAAAAAACCTTGAAAAATTTCCCTATTTTTTTTTTTACCTGCCCTTTTGGAAAATTATGAAAAAACCTTCCCTGACTTTTGGGCATTATAAAAAATTTTTCAAGATGTAAAAAATTTTATATGATATAAAAAATATTTTGCCATCATAAAAAGTTTTTAAACCATCATAAAAAAGTTTTAAAAGACCCAAAAAATTTTTTTTTTATGATCCAGAAAACATTTTAATCATAAAACATTTTAACCTTTTTGGAAAAAAATTTTTTAAAAAATTGTAAATTATTTTATAGTTTCCCAAAAAATTTATTTTGCCATCATAGAAATTTTTTTAACCCACAGGGAAAAAATTTTTCAATAAACAAAAAAAATTTTTTTTTAAAAAACCAAAAAAATTTTCCCCACATAAAAAGTTTTTTAAACCATTTGGGAAAATTTTTTTTAAAATAAGGAAATTTTTGGTTTAGGGAAGATAAAAAATGTTTTTTCCCCATCAAAGAAAGTTTTTAACCATCTTTGGAAAATTTTTCAATGATCAAAAAATATTTTTTTTTGACCCAAAATTTTTTATAAACATAAAAAAATTTTTTAACCTTTTTGGTGAAAAAAAATTTAAAAAGGGAAAATTTAAATTTTATATGTTTATAAAATATTTTCCATCAAAAAAATTTTTTAACCATCAGGGAAAAGTTTTAAATATAAAAAAAATTTTTTTTTTAATGAAAAAAAATTTTTTTAAAAATCTAGAAATTTTTTCCAACCTTTTTGGACAAAATTGTTAAATGAGGAAATTATTTAAAATGATGATAAAAAATTTTTTTGCCCATCATAGAAAGATTTTAACCACATGGAAAAAATTTTCAATGATAAAAAAATATTTTTTTTATGACCCAAAATTTTTTACTATCATAAAAAAGTTTTTAACCCCTTTTTGGAAAAAAAAAATTTTTAAAGGAGGGAAAATTTAAATTGAATTTTTTGTTTTGAAAAAAATTTTTTAATAAAAAAATTTTTTTTTTATATTAAAAATTTTACCACATAAAAAAATTTTAAATTTTAAAAAATATTTTTTAGGGGTTTAAAATTATTTTAACCAAAAAATTTCTAGAAAATTTAAAAAACCCTTTTTTTTTTTAAGAAAATTTTTTTTAATGATTTTAAAAAACTTTCGGGTAAATTATTTTTAAAAAAAAATTTTGACTAAAAAATTTAACCTTATAAAATTTTCTATCTTTTTTTTTTTTATGAAAATATTTTACCTAAAAATTTTTCATTTAAAAAAATTTTAAATGATGGTAAATTTTTTTTAAAAGATGAAATAAAATTTTTGCCTTCATAGAAAAAAAATTTTAACCATCAGGGAAAAAATTTTCAAGGGATAAAAAAATTTTTTTTTTTTTAACCAAAATATTTTCCATCATAAAAAGGGTTTTAAAAACTTTTTGGGAAAAAAATTTTTTAAATGTTTGGTAAAATTTTTTAAAATGAGAAATAAAATTTTGGGGCCAATCAAAAAGATTTTAAAAACCACCCCAGGGAAAAAATTTTTTCAATGACAAAAAATATTTTTTTTTAACCAAAAATTTTTTTAAACCAAACATGGGAAATTTTACCCTTTTTTGGAAAAAAAATTTTTTAAATAGGGAAAATTTAAAGGGGTAAAATAAAATAAAATTTTTTGCCTCAAAGAAAGTTTTTAAAACCCAGGGAAAAAATTTTAAATTAAAAAATAAAAAATTTATTTTTTATGCCCAAAAAATATTTCCCACAAAAAAAAATTTTTACCCTTTTGGAAAAAAAAAAGGGGAAAGGGGTTGAAATTATTTTATATAATTGGTTTAAGGAAAAAATTTGCTCTAGAAATTTTAAAACCGGGGATGGAACTATTTTTTAAATTTATTCAAAAAAAAAATTTTTTTGAGTTATAAAAATTTTTTAAATTTTTTAAAAGATTTCCCAATTTTGGGGAAAATTTTTAAATTTTTTTGATTTTAAAATGTTCCTTTTAGATTTTGGGGTTAACAAAAACCGGGAATTTTTCCCCCTGAATAATTTTTACCTTTGAAAGTTAAACCCAAAAAGGGACCCCCCGACTAAAAAATTAAATTGTTTAAAAACTATTAATTTTTAAAAAATTGACCTTTGGGGAAAATTAAAAAATTTATGATTTTAAAAATAGGGAAAAAAATTTAAATGTTTAAAAAATTTTTTTTTAGGAATTATAAAAATATTTTCCCAATTCCTTAAAAAAATTTTTAATAAACCCTTAAAAATTGGAAAAATTTTTAAAAAATTTTGGATCAAAAATAAAATTTTTTTTTAAAATTATCCCAAAAATTTTTTAAAACCTAATAAAAGTTTTTTCCCCATTTGGAAAAAAAAAATTTTAAATGATAAAAAAAATTTTTTTTCAAAAAAATAAAGAAATAAAAATTTTTGGGCCATCTAGAAGTTTTAACCAAAAAATTTTTAAATTTTATCAAAAAAAAATTTTTTAAAATCCAAAATTTTTTAAACAAAAAAAAAATTTTAAATTTTGGGAAAAAAATTTTTAAAATGATGAAAAAAATTTAATTTGTAAAAATTAAGAAAAAAAAATATTTTGCCTTTATAAAAAAGTTTTTAAAACCCCATAAAGGGAAATTTTTTCAATAAACAAAAAATATTTATTTTTTTTGGTTTCCAAAAATATTTTTTTAACCATTTTTGAAAGGGGGTTTAAACCAAATTTTTGGGGGAAAAAAAAAAAATTTAAAATTTTGATGGAAAATTATTTTATATTGAAAAAAGGGGGTTTTTTTAAAAAAAAATATTTTTGGCCATAAATAGAAAGAATTTAAAATCAGGGAAAAAATTTTTCCAATTACAAAAAATATTTTTTTAGGGGGTTTTTTCCCAAAATTTTTTCCCTTCATAGAAATATTTTAAAACCCCTTTTTTAAAAAAAAATTTAAATGAGGGAAATTTAATTCCAATAATGATAAAAAATTTGGCCATCGGGGGAAAGTTTTTAAATTAAATGGGAACCAAAATTTCAAATCCAAAAAATATTTATTTTTTTAAATTCCAAAAATTTTTATGTCAAAAGGAAAAAATTTAAAACCATTTTAAAAAGGAAAATTTAAAGGTCACAAAATGTGCAGAAAGTACATGTGCAAAAAACATTGCAGCAAAAACATGTGCAAGTAACATGCAAACATAAAATTAAAACATACAGTTTGCATACAGGGGCAACCCTTAAATAAGTGCAACACATTGAAAGAATATGGAACAGTACATGTCTAAATGGGGCACAGTACAGGGAAAAAAGGCAGAACGGGGGCAACACATGTCAGCAGTACATGTGAAACATACATTGCAGCAGTACATTGCAATAAAATTCCCAACACTACTTTGGGGCAGCATACATGTGCAGCAGAAACATGTGCAGAAATACATGTGCAACACAACATTTTCAACACTCCCATTTGCAACACTATATGCAGAAGAATATTTGCACAGTCCATGTGCACATACATGAGCAAAAAATTTGGAGCATTACATGTGCAACACTACTTTGGGGCACCCAGTACATTCCACCCGTACATTTTGAGCAGTACATTGCAGCAGTAAAATGGGGCAACATCCCAATGTGGCAGCATGTGCCCTTGGGAAAGCATAATTCCAACACTCTTTGTGCAACACAAACTTGTGCAACACTATCAAAGTATGCAGTTTAATGTGCAGAAATACATGGCAACAAATGGCAGCATTTCCATGTGCAAACAAACATGTGCAAACAAGCATGTGTAGCAGTACATGTGCAGCAGAAACATGTAAACATACATGTGCAGCAGTCCGGGTGAAACATAATTTTCAACACTTCATGGCAACCCCTAAAAGTGAAACAACGGGCAGGGGTGAAATTTCAGGAAAAATTGCAAAATACATGTGCAAAACATTTTCAGATTCATGTGCAAAACATTGAAAACAAAACATGTGAAACAGTACATGTGCGCATCATGTGAAACATACATGGGGCAGCAGTGCATTTTGCAGCATAATGTGCAACACTCATGTAAACCTACATGGGGCAAAAAAATTTTTTAAAAATTTTAAAAAAAGAAAAATTTGAAAAAAATTAAATGGGGGGGGTTTAAATATTGGGGGAGGGGGGTGTTTTGGGGGGTTTAATTTTGTTTTGGGGGTTTGGGTTTTTTTGTGGGGGGTTTTTAATTTTTTTTTTTTTTTTAATTTTTTAATTTTTTTTTTAATTATTTAAAAAAAAATTTCCAGTACATGTGCAGAAAGTACTTTGGGGGCAGCATTCCCTGTGGAACACACTGTCACAGTACATTGCACAGTGAAATGTCAGCAGTACATGTGCAACACTACGGTCACAGTACTTTGGTGCAGCATACATGTAAACACAACATGGCACCAATACATGTGCAGCGCACTTTTCCCAAAAATTTTACGTGCAGCAATACTTTAAAGAAAGCAGTACAGGGCAGCGAAAATTTTTTTTGCAGCAGTACATTGCAACAAAACACTTTACACATACATGTCCAGAAACATGGGGAAAGCAGTACATGTGCACATACATGTGCAACAGTACATTTTCCAGCATTACATGTGAAACAGAAAAAGGGCAACCAACGGGGGAAAACACTACATTGCAGCATACTTTGGCAGAAGTACATTGCAGCAGAAATATGTGCACAGTACATTGCAAACTACATGTGCAGAAATTACATGTGCAACATACTTTGTGCAACACGAAAAGGTGCACAAACATTTGCCAACCTAAAAATGGGGCAGCAGTACATGTGCAGCAGTACATGTGCAACATTTACTTTGAGCTTACAGGGGGCAACACTCCCGGGTGGGGCAGTACATTTCCGCACAGTAAAAGTGCGGGAAAGTAAGGGCAACCTAAAATTTGCACAGTAAAAAGGCACAGTACATGTAAAACACTAAAATTGCAGAAAGTACATGTGCCACAGTAAAATTGCAGCACACATGTGCAGCATACATGGGGAAAGCTTTCCATGTGCAACCCTACATGTGCACATATAAAAGTGCACTTTACAGTGCAGCAGTTCAGGGCACAGTACAGGCAACACTACATGGGGCAGCATTTTCCATGGGCAATACAAATTTGGGCACAGTACATTGCAACTTTACATGTGAAACACTTGCAGCATACATGTCAGCATTACATTGCAACACTTTTGTGCGGGCAATACAGGGTGAGCAATCCCATTGCACGTACATGTCAGCATACAGTAAAACCCCTACATGTGCACATTAAATGTGCAGCAGTACAGGGGGCAGAAAGTACATGTGCACAGTATATGTCCCACCCAGTACATGTCAACACTCCCTTTTCCAGTAAATGTGCAGCAGTACATGGGGCCGCAGTACATGTGCAACACTAAAAGGGAAAACCCACTAAAATTTGCACAGAAAAAGTGCAGCAGCACTTTGGCACACTACATTGAAACCCAAAATGTGCAGCAGTACTGTGCAACACTACGTCAGCAGTACATGGCAGCATTAAAAGTGCAAGCGGGTACATGGGGGCAGCAGTACATGTGAAAACACAAAAATGTGCAGCAGAACATGTGCACAGACAGTGCAGCAGTAATGGCAACACTAAAATTGCAACACTAAAAGTCCCAAAAACTACATTGCACTTTAAATGTGCGGGCAGTACATGTCCAACACTACATGGCAGCATTGCATTGCAGGATACAGGTGCAACACTACTTTTGCAACCAAACATTTGAAAGCAGTACATGTGCATACTTTTCCCAGTACACGTCAACACTACATGTGAAACCACAACAGGGTGCACAGACATGTCCCGCAGTACATGGGGGCAGCAGTACATGGGCAGCACAACATGTGCAGCATCCCTTGTGCACACTACTTTGCAAAAGTAAAAGTCAACACTACATGTCGGGCATACATTGCAGCTGTCCATGTGCGAAAGTAAAAGTGCAGCATTTAAGGGAAAACCCTAAAAGGGGCAGCAGTACATTTTCAAGGGGGTACATGTGCAAACACACAGGCACAGTAAAACGTGCACATTAATGTCCCCGAACGGGTGCAACATTACTTTTGGGGGCAGCAAAACTTGTGCAAACACATGGGGCACAAACATATGAAAGAAGTTTTTTGTGCAGCATTACAGTGCAACACAACTTTAAACTCACCTTTTTTGGTTGCGGGGGTCGATTTCATATTTCCGGGCCCGGGCCTTTTTGTTTTTTCAACTAGGTCCTATCTCCCCCTGCCCCATAAAGTTTTTTATCGAAACCTTCCCGCCTTAAAACGGTAGGGTTTCCTGCCTCCACTACGTCACTTTCAAAGGTATTCCACGGCCGACAACCTAAAAATTGAAAAAATTACTTCTTAACGCCCCCCTTTGATTCACTAAAGTCTTAAACCTTCCAATTGTGACCTCTTGTGTCTGTGCCCCTTCTCTGGAACATCCCGCCCTTTGTCCACCTTGTCTATTCTGCACAGTATTTTATAGCCCGTTATCTTGTCTCCCCGGGACCCCCTGCCCTCCAGTGTAAATCGGGCCGTTTTCCCCAAAACCTTTTTTCGTAGGACAATCCCCGAAAGCTCGGGGATTTGTCTTGTTGCAAACCATTGCCCCCTTTCTCTAATTTTTGACGTCTTGACTAGGGGGGATTCCAAACGGGTGCTGCATTCCCATATGGGGCCGACGAAATTTGGGAAATACAGACCTTGAAGGGAACCTTACGAAGATCGGAACGCTATCCGAAAGGTTTGCCAGGCGCCCAAATGCTGCAGCAGTTATCTGATTGACTGCGCCTCAGGAGATACTGGGTTTTATACCCCACCCCCAGATTTTTTTTCCCTTGAGTGAGGTTTGCAGTCTTTGGCCATTTAAACTACATTGTGTCTGCGGTCTTCTTTGCCCTTCCCCAATCTTCATGACTTTGCATTTGGCAGGGTTAAACTCATGGAGCCAGTTGCTGGACCAGGCTTGTAGCCTGTCCAGGTCTCTTTGTAGTCCTGCCTGATCCTCATCCGATTTGATTCTTCTCATTAACTTCACATCATCTGCAAACAAGGACACTTCTGAGTCTATCCTTTCCGTTATGTCGTTCACATATACCAATAACAGCACAGGTCCTAGGACTGACCCCTGTGGAGCCCCGCTTGTCACAGGCGTCCACTCTGACATCTCGTCACGTACCATGACTCGTTGTTGCCTCCCTGTCAGGTATTCTCTGATCCATTGCAGTGCCTTTCCTGTTATGTGTGCCTGATCCTCTAGCTTTTGCAGTAACCTCTTGTGAGGAACTGTGTCGAAGGTCTTCTTCCAGTCCAAAAATATGCAGTTGATCCACCCCTCTCTCTCTTGTCTTACTTCTGTCACCTTGTCATAAAACTCTAGTAGGTTTGTGACACAGGATTTTCCTTCCCTGACACCGTGCTGGTTGTCAGTTATACACTTGTTTCTTTCCAGGTGCTCCACCACTCTCCTCCTGATGATCTTCTCCATGACCTTGCATACTATACACGTTAGTAATACAGGTCTGTAGTTTAGTGCCTCATGTCTGTCTCCCTTTTTAAAAATTGGGACTACATTTGCCATCTTCCATACCTCAGGGAGTTGCCCAGTTTCAAATGATGTGTTGAAGATCTTTGTTAATGGCACACACAATATCTCTGCTCCCTCTTTAAGGACCCACGGAGAGATGTCTGGTCCCACCACCTTTGAGGTGTCAAGTTCGCATAGCAGCTTCTTCATCTCCTCCTTGGTTATATGTACCTCATCCAGCACTTGCTGGTGTACCCCCCTGTTCTGATTTCCTGGAGTCCTACTGGTTTCCACTGTAAATACTTCTTTAAATCTTTTGTTGAGCTCCTGACATACCTCTCGGTCGTTTCTTGTGAATTCCCCATCACCCTTCCTCAGTCTGATTACCTGGTCCTTGGCTGTTGTCTTCCTCCTAATGTGGCTGTACAACAGCTTCGGGTCAGTCTTGACTTTCGATGCTATGTCATTTTCATATTGTTGCTAAGCCTCCCTTCTTATCTGTGCATATTCGTTTCTGGCTCTTCGGCTAATCTCTTTATTTTCCTGAGTTCTCTGTCTTCTGTAACTTTTCCATTCTCTAGTACACCTAGTTTTTGCCTCCCTACACCTTTCTGTTTCCCTTGGGAACAAACCTCTCTTCTGCCTCCTTGCATTTTGTTGTCACATAGTCCATCATTTCTTGTACTGGTTTTCCTGTCAGTTCCCTCTCCCATTGAATGTCTTGAATGAAGTTCCTCATGCCTGAGTAGTTCCCCCTTTTGTAGTTTGGTTTTTCCCACCCTATTCCTGCTACTCTCTCCACTTGGAGCTCAACTATGTAGTCGAAGCACAGAACCACATGATCACTAGCTCCCAGAGGCCTTTCATACAAGATATCCTCGATGTCCAAACTACTCAAGGTGAATACAAGGTCCAGTCTTGCTGGTTCATCCTCTCCTCTCTCTCTGGTAGTGTCTCTAACATGTTGATGCATGAGGTTTTCCAGTACCACATCCATCATCTTGGCTCTCCATGTTTCGGGACCCCCATGTGGTTCCAGGTTTTCCCAGTCAATCTCCTTGTGATTGAAATCACCCATAACTAGTAACTTTGCTCCCCCCATGTGTGCTCTCCTGGCCACCTCGGCTAGTGTGTCGACCATTGCTCTGTTGCTCTCATCGTATTCTTCTCTTGGCCTCCTGCAGTTCTGTGGTGGGTTGTACATTACTGCAATTATCACCTTATGTCCCTCAGACTGGATTGTTACTACTAAGTAGTCCCTTTCACCCGGGCCATCCATTCCTTCCATTTTCTCAAAACCCCACTGGTTTTTAATGAGCAGTGCAACTCCTCCTTCCCCTCTCCTCCGTCTTTCCTGAAGATTTGATATCCGGGTGGAAAGATTGAATCTGTTATTATTCTGGTGAGTTTTGTTTCTGTGAGTGCTATTATGTCTGGGGATGTCTCCTTGATTCTTTCGTGCCACTCCTCATACTTACTTGTTATTCCATCTGCATTTGTATACCACACCTTCAACTTCTTATCTAAGACTGTGGTCTGGGAGGTGTATTGGGGTTGGGGAAGTGGGAGACCTGACAAGGAACTATGGGTGGTTGCTGTGGGGGTGGAGTTTGTAATGTAGTGGGTGGAGGCAATGGATGTGGCATGGGTGTTTTGGTTTAGAGTGTTTGGCTGCACTGGGGTTGACCTGGTTGGGAGGCTTCTATAGGAAGCTGTGAGGGAGGTTGTATTTGATCTTCTTCCTGTGTCTGGGATCTCCTGTCTGTCTTCTCCATCCCCTCTCTTTCCTCCTTTCGCCTTTGTACCATCTCTCTCAGTTTCTGCCTTTCTTCTTGTGTTCTGTCGCGGTCGAGATACACCTTCCTGTATGCCGGCATGTCCCTTAATCGTGCTTTCTCCTGCAGGATCCTGTTCCGAGTCGATTCTGCCTTGAAGGTCACTTTCACTGGCCGGGTTCTTTTTTTTTACAAACCCCCCTATTCTCCAAAATTTTTTAAGCTGGGTCAGGTCGTCTTCTCCTATTGCTTTCGTGATGCTTTCAATTGCTTTTTTTTCCCTTGTTTTCTTGCTTCATACGTTTCCCCTTCAACTTCCTGGAGCCCATACTCAAAGACTGACCTCACCCTTTCATTCTCCCACTGCATATCCCTGTGTATCCCCTCATTCAATTTGATTTCCTCCATTGCAGCTTTCCTTTCTTCAGTTTCACTAGCTAATGTACTTGGGCTCAGTGGCCTGTCATTTTCCCTTCTCGGCTTTCCCTGGGCTCTGATGTGGTCTGTTAGGGCCTCCACATATAGCTTAGCTCTTTCATTTACTACAGTTTCCACTGATAGAGCTTCTACATGCAGTTTTCCTCCTTCTTTCCCTACAGTCCCCTTATTTGTGACTGAGGTAGCAGTCTCTGTTGTCAGTCCCAAAATGTTCTTTAGTTCTTTAGGCTGTTTCAAATTTTTCAGTTCCTCTTCTAAACTCTGTATCCTGGCCTCTGCTGCTTTGACTTGCACCTCCCACTTCCTGCTTTCCATTACTATCCTCTCTTCCATTCTCATGCTAAGTTCTTCTAGTTTCCTTTCCCATTCATGTTCCCTTTTTATGAGCTCTGCTGCCCAATCTTCCTTTGCAGCTTCCTCCCCCTGTCCCTTGGTTTTTCTTGTTGCTCTCTGGCAACCCATTTTTGTTTTATCCTGATTGCCTCAGAGTGGGAAACCTATGTAATTCTGTGTGCTAGCTTAGTAGTGTGTATGTCAGAGTGTGGGGGGGGGAGGTAGAGGAGGAACTGTGGCTATGTGGGGGAGGAGTGGGGAGGGGGAGTGGGAAGGAGGGAGAAGCAAGTGGGTGAGTAGGAGGGGGAGAGGGGGAAGGAGGGAGAGGTGGGGAGGGTGAAAAGAGGGAGGGGAGGGATCAGGGGAGGGAGGGAGTGTATGTGTGAGTCTGGATGTGTGTGTGTGTATATGTGTGTCTGTGTGTGTGTGTGTGTGTGTGTGTTGTGTGTGTGTTGTGTGTGTGTGTGTTTTTGTGTGTGTGTGTGTTGTGTGTGTGTGTGGTGTGTGTGTGTGTTGTGTGTGGTTGTGTATATATGTGTATATGTGTGTGTGTATGTGTGTGTGGGTGTGTTGTGTGGGTGTGTTGTGTGGGTGTGTTGTGTAGGTCTGTTGTGTGTGTTGTGTGTTGTGCATGTGTGTGTGTGTGTGTGTGTGTGTGTGTGTGTGTGTGTGTGTGTGTGTGTGTGTACTCACCTAGTTGTACTCACCAAGTTGAGGTTGCAGGGGTCGAGTCCGAGCTCCTGGCCCTGCCTCTTCATTGATCGCTACTAGGTCACTCTCCCTGAACCGTGAGCTTTATCATACCTCTGCTTAAAGCTATGTATGGATCCTGCCTCCACTACATCGCTTCCCAAACTATTCCACTTACTGACTACTCTGTGGCTGAAGAGATACTTCCTAACATCCCTGTGATTCATCTGTGTCTTCAGCTTCCAACTGTGTCCCCTTGTTACTGTGTCCAATCTATGGAACATCCTGTCTTTGTCCACCTTGTCAATTCCTCTCAGTATTTTGTATGTCGTTATCATGTCCCCCCTATCTCTCCTGTCCTCCAGTGTCGTCAGGTTGACTTCCCTTAACCTCTCCTCATAGGATATACCTCTTAGCTCTGGGACTAGTCTTGCTGTAAACCTTTGCACTTTCTCTAGTTTCTTTATGTGCTTGGCTAGGTGTGGGTTCCAAACTGGTGCCGCATACTCCAATATGGGCCTAACGTACACGGTGTACAGAGTCCTGAACGATTCCTTATTAAGATGTCTGAATGCTGTTCTGAGGTTTGCTAGGCGCCCATATGCTGCAGCAGTTATTTGGTTGATGTGCGCTTCAGGAGATGTGCCTGGTGTTATACTCACCCCAAGATCTTTTTCCTTGAGTGAGGTTTGTAGTCTCTAGCCCCCTAGACTGTACTCCGTCTGCGGTCTTCTTTGCCCTTCCCCAATCTTCATGACTTTGCACTTGGTGAGATTGAACTCCAGGAGCCAAATGCTGGATCAGGTCTGCAGCCAGTCCAGATCCCTTTGTAGTTCTGCCTGGTCTTCGATCGAGTGAATTCTTCTCATCAACTTCAGGTCATCTGCAAACAGGGACACCTCAGAGTCTATTCCTTCCGTCATGTCGTTCACAAATACCAGAAACAGCACTGGTCCTACGACCGACCCCTGTGGGACCTCGCTGGTCACAGGTGCCCACTCTGACACCTCGCCACGTACCATGACTCGCTGCTGTCTTCCTGACAAGTATTCCCTGATCCATTGTAGTGCCTTCCCTGTTATCCCTGCTTGGTCCTCCAGTTTTTGCACCAATCTCTTGTGTGGAACTGTGTCAAATGCCTTCTTGCAGTCCAAGAATATGCAATCCAGCCACCCCTCTCTCTCTTGTCTTACTGCTGTCACCATGTCATAGAACTCCAGTAGGTTTGTGACACAGGATTTCCCATCCCTGAAACCATGTTGGCTGCTCTTGATGAGATCATTCCTTTCTAGGTGTTTCACCACTCTTCTCCTGATAATCTTCTCCATGATTTTGCATACTATACATGTCAGTGACACTGGTCTGTAGTTTAATGCTTCATGTCTGTCTCCTTTTTTAAAGATTGGGACTACATTTGCTGTCTTCCATGCCTCAGGCAATCTCCCTGTTTCGATAGATGTATTGAATATTGTTGTTAGGGGTACACGTAGTGCCTCTGCTCCCTCTCTCAATACCCATGGAGAGATGTTATCTGGCCCCATTGCCTTTGAGGTATCTAGCTCACTCAGAAGCCTCTTCACTTCTTCCTCGGTTGTGTGCACTGTGTCCAGCACATGGTGGTGTGCCCCACCTCTCCGCCTTTCTGGAGCCCCTTCTGTCTCCTCTGTGAACACTTTTTTGAATCTCCTGTTGAGTTCCTCACATACTTCACAGTCATTTCTTGTTGTCTCTCCTCCTTCCTTCCTTAGCCTGATTACCTGGTCCTTGACTGTTGTTTTCCTCCTGATGTGGCCTACAACAGTTTCAGGTCAGATTTGGCTTTCGCTGCTATGTCATTTTCATATTGTCTTTGGACCTCCCTTTCCCTTCTTATCTGTGCATATTCGTTTCTGGCTCTACGACTGCTCTCCTTATTCTCCTGGGTCCTTTGCCTTTTATATTTCTTCCATTCCCTAGCACACTTGGTTTTTGCCTCCCTGCACCTTTGGGTAAACCATGGGCTCATCCTGGCTTTTTCATTATTCCTGTTACCCTTGGGTACAAACCTCTCCTCAGCCTCCTTGCATTTTGTTGCTACAGATTCCATCATCTCATTAACTGGCTTCCCTGCCAGTTCTCTGTCCCACTGAACCCCAGTTCAGGAAGTTTCTCATTCCTGTGTAGTCCCCTTTCTTGTAGTTTGGCTTCATTCGTCCTGGCCTTCCTGCTTCTCCCTACACTTGTAGCTCTACTGTGTATTCGAAGCTTAAAACCACATGGTCACTGGCCCCAAGGGGTCTTTCATATGTGATGTCCTCGATATCTGCACTACTCAAAGTGAATACTAAGTCCAGCCTTGCTGGTTCATCCTCTCCTCTCTCTCTTGTAGTGTCCCTTACATGTTGGTACATGAAGTTTTCCAGTACCACTCCATCATCTTAGCCCTCCATGTATCTTGGCCCCATGTGGGTCCAAGTTCTCCCAATCGATCTCCTTGTGGTTAAAGTCACCCATGATCAGGAGCTTTGTTCTGCATGCATGAGCTCTTCTGGCCACTGTAGCCAGTGTGTCAACCATCGCTCTATTGAAGATTGAGACACTTATGCAGCATATGGGAATCT
>NC_069407.1:71977678-72065178 GCF_026875155.1 Cherax quadricarinatus
TATGGTGCCCCACATTTCACTTGTTAGCCAAACGCTGGTAATTCTTGAACACCCACTTCCACACTCACTTTATCTGTGTGGCAACAGCACCTAGTAGACCCACAACGGTTTGGTGCTTTGAAATATTGATGATTTTAGCTTTCCTCTCGACTTTTTTTTAACTAATAACTTTAATTATCACTCGTAGTATTGTTCACTGACGTTGCCACTACCATTGATTACTGCTAGCAGTTACTGCACGCCTTAAAAACACTAAGGTTCTCTGAGCCTTGTGCACCCACATCTGCACCCATGGACCCACGTGTGCAGCAATACATGTGCAGCAGTACATGTGCAACAGCACATGTGCAGTAGTACATGTGCAGCAGTACATGTGCAACAGTACATGTGCAGTACATGTGCAACACTACATGTGTAGCAGTACATGTGCAACACTACATGTGCAGTACATTTGCAACAGTACATGTGCAGCAGTACATGTGCAGCAGTACATGTGCAACAGTACTTGTGCAGCAGTACATGTGCAACACAACATGTGCAGTACATGTGCAACACTACATGTGCAGCAGTACATTTGCAGCAGTACATGTGCAGCAGTACATGTGCAGCAGTACATGTGCAGCAGTACATGTGCAGCAGTACATGTGCAGCAGTACATGTGCAGCAGAACATGTGCAGCAGTACATGTGCAGCAGTACATGTGCAACACTACATGTGCAGCAGTACATGTGCAGCAGTACATGTGCAGCAGTACATGTGCAGCAGTACATTTGCAGCAGTGCATGTGCAACACTACATGTGCAGCAGTACATGTGCAGCAGTACATTTGCAGCAGTACATGTGCCACACTACATGCGCAGCAGTACATTTGCCGCAGTACATGTGCAGCAGTACATGTGCAGCAGTACATGTGCAGCAGTACATGTGCAACACTACATGTGCAGCAGTACATGTGCAGCAGTACATGTGCAACACTACATGTGCAGCAGTACATGTGCAGCAGTACATGTGCAGCAGTATATGTGCAGCAGTACATGTGCAACAGTACATGTGCAGCAGTACATGTGCAACACTACATGTGCAGCAGTACATGTGCAACACTACATGTGCAGCAGTACATGTGCAACACTACATGTGCAGCAGTACATGTGCAGCAGTACATGTGCAACACTACATGTGCAGCAGTACATGTGCAACACTACATGTGCAGCAGTACATGTGCAACACTACATGTGCAGCAGTACATGTGCAGCAGTACATGTGCAACACTACATGTGCAGCAGTACATGTGCAACACTACATGTGCAGCAGTACATGTGCAGCAGTACATGTGCAGCAGTACATGTGCAGCAGTACATGTGCAGCAGTACATGTGCAGCAGTACATGTGCAACACTACATGTGCAGCAGTACATGTGCCACACTACATGTGCAGCAGTACATGTGCAGCAGTACATGTGCAGCAGTACTTGTGCAGTAGTACATGTGCAACACTACATGTGCAGCAGTACATGTGCAACACTACATGTGCGTCAGTACATGTGGAACACTACATGTGCAGCAGTACATGTGCAACACTACATGTGCAGCAGTACATGTGCAACACTACATGCACAACACATGTGCAACACTTGCAGTTTGGCTGAAGATCAATTATAAATGGTCTTCAATCATTCTTGTGTGTACTGCACTGAGGAAGCTACTGGCTGGTGAAACATTTCCTCACTACGAATACTCAAGTGTTGTACAATGTTATATTATGTTTATTCTCATACTTTAGTATATTTACTATTTAACTCAACTCAGAATTGCACAATGTCTTCAAATGTGTGACTCATATATATCATCAGTAAAAGTTCCATATACCTTAAACAAGGACCAAACGCTGTTTTAAGTTTACTTGGAGTAAAACGTTTTTGGTTAATATGAGTTTTGTATATTATATTGTTTTATGTGTCTGGCCAGGATATTGAATAAGACTTTAAGGTTTAGATCAATACTTGTTTTGTTCTGATCAATATCTCTTCGTGTTCTAGGTCTGGAACTCTTAAGTAATTTTGCCTCTGACTGTAGAGAGAGAGAGAGAGCATCATTAGCGTTTTTTTTGTTAGTGGGTTTCAGTTTGAGAAGAACCTGCCAAGTATGGGCCAGTAGGCCTACTGCAGTGTTCCTCCTTATGTTCTTACAAATTTACATTATCTTCACGTGGCATTTGCCTTGAACATGTTTACAGTGTCACTGTTCATTCTCTCCAGGTAGTGATTTATATTCTTGTTACTCGCATTATCTGCCAACAATATTCATGACTTAATTGTTTCTAGTTACAATGTTGGTCTCTGAATCTGAGTTTGTATGGAAATAGCAAACTGCAGTCAGTAGTGAAGAAGAAGCCATGGAACAGGTGGGGCTAGAACCCATGAAAAGTGAACCATAAAACTCCAAGCCAGTGCAATTTCGTGAGTCAGTAGTGAGGAAAAGACACATTGAAGAACAGAGCAAAGCTCTGATCATTGTCAATAAAAGTTTGTTCTACAGTGTGTACCGATTCTTGGAAACTTAATTTGGTTGAAACTTTCTCATGAGCAACATTATTTGTGAATGTAAGTTCAAGAAAGTTTTCCACTGTGGCCGTCTCTGTTACTTGCTTACTTACATTAATTAGTCAACACAACATTCTGATTACATAACATTACTTAATAAGAAAAGGTAACATATTATGTTATTTAGTCTTTTGTATTAATGTAAATGAAGAGAAAGTGACACAAATAACTGTTTATTAACCAGGTAGAGTTGATAATTTGAGTTGTTGAATTAGACACATGTGCAACTCTTGGGTATCTTTATTGAGGAAACGTTTCGCCACACAGTGGGTTCAGCAGTCCTTACTAAGGAGAAACTTGAAGAACAGGAGGAGAATGAGGTAATCAGTACCTCCTGTGTATGGACTGATGAAGCCACTGTGTGGCGAAACGTTTCCTCAGTAAAGATACCCAAGAGTTGCACATGTGTCTAATTCAACAACACGTCGGTTCTCTGAACCATTCATCTACAATTAGAGAGTTGTTACAGCAGCAGCATTCTTGGTGTTCCCTTAAGCTGACTGATGTGGAAGGTGAACTAACTACACACACATCAAAACAATCTCCACAACTGACAAAAATACTTGTTAACCATTTTACCGAAGGTCCTCTTAAGTTTCTTTTTCTTATGTACGAATTATTTATGTATTGTTCCAGTCACGGTATTGCGCCTTTATGTCCTGTCTTGATAGGACGCGCCTTTATGTCCTGTCTTGATAGGACGCGCCTTTATGTCCTGTCTTGATAGGACGCGCCTTTATGTCCTGTCTTGATAGGACGCTTTTGTATTTAATTGTATTTAATTTTCACCAGACTGGTTAATTTTTCTTTATACGAAATATAAATGGTTTTACAAAATTCTGTAACAAACACTAATTACAGTCGGTCATAATCTGAGCACTGTCCATCAAAACAAAATCAACCAGATTTTACCAAACTCACCATATTTTTTTTCCTGATAACAGATGTGTTGGATGACCTCATTCACACTACATCCCGTAAACTGTGACAATGATTTATTAAAAGGAACACCACTTGAAGTATGGGCTCGACCTGTCAAGAGTAACACCACCACCAGTCGATCCCACAGTCTGGCTACGGCTCTTCCTGGTTTATTAATATGTCAACACATATTTAAAACACCTTCCAAGTTCTGAAATTAAATTGATAAGGAAACATTTACGATATTTTTACATTTAAGGTTCAGTTATTTTACAAACACTGTATTAGCTTGAATATTTTTATGTGTGCCTTTAAACAGACGTTCTTTCTATCCGTTATTATTTGGGAATTATTGTAAAGGCATCACAGGGTGTATATAAGCTACATTCTAGCTACCGTTGCAACTGTTTAGAGCAGTATTCCCAAAGTTGGCGGTACCTTCCCCAGGGGGCGGTGGAAAGATCCAAGGGGGCGTTGAGGGGGAAAAAGGGTGGTAGAAGGGGCGGCAGGTAGCATCAGAACCAAGAGAACATTTGTTTTACGAAATCTAAGTCATGAACAATCAAATGGCATCAACAGTTTTTTGAAAAAAAGCTGTACCTGGTGTGTTTAGTAGAGCGAGGCTTCAGTACAGTAGCAGTGCCTGTAAGCCTGATTAAAACTGAATATAATGTACTAGTTACAGATGAGATGTAAAATTACCCTTTCATATTAAATAAATTGGTTTACTATGTTAATATTTATAAGTGAAATAAATACGTTTGTTTACAGTGTTAGATTAGTTGTTGTTTTGAATTTGAAGTAAACCTAATACCAAGAAAAAGATGTGTTAGTATGTTTATAGGGGGACGCTAGGGATGTGACCTGGGAACCAAGGGGGCGGCACCCTGAAAAGGTTAGGGAACCAGTGATGCATGGAGATGAGGGAAAGTTAGTATACAGGGTCTGTCCCCACACATCTTACTGTCACATTAACAAGGATGCCACTCAGCCAAAGATGATATATCAGAAAGCTGTCTCCATATATTCCAAACCTTCCAGCAATACAGTCGACTTGAAAAAAACAAACTAAATAAACAATTTTACTGATTTGTGCTGACAAATGTCCATGAATATTTAACAGGAAATACAGAAGAGTTTGGATTACTGTTAAAACTATCACTCTTGCTGTTATTACTACTAGCGCTACCATCATCACTACTACTACTATTGTTATTACTTCTAATACTACAATCACTACTACTACTACTATCATTACTAATACTATTATAATTACTACTATTATCATTACTGTTGTTGTTATCGATACAACTACTACTACTACTATCATTACTACTAGTACTATCATCATTATTACTAACACTAATATTATCATTGCTATTAGAACTATCTTCATTATTACTGATAAATATTTCATTTACTAGTTTATATACATCATTATTACAAGCATTAATTACTATTTTTCATTACGACTAGTAACTACCATCATTATTAACTAGCACTAATATTATAAAGTGTCTATAGTATATCATTTCGTACGTATTGAAAACTACAACATCATCTACATTATGCGACATCCATGATATGAATGTACGGAAAGTTTATATTTAAAGCTATCATTCTATCTGTCATCATTACTACTAGGTACGCTACACTCACAACTACTATGGTGTTCATACTACTAATACTTCGATCACTATCACTAAACATACTAAATACTATTACTATTACTACTAATTACATATACTTGTGTACTACAACTATACATACTATTTGATGTACTCTATACTATTAACACTATCTCCTTACTATTATCACTACTAGACTATCATATTATCTACTACTATATTTCATACTACAATCTATCACTACTACTTACTAGTTATTACTATATACTATTACTATTACTACCACTATTATCACTACTATTATACATACTACTGTACTACTACTACTATCACTACTCTATACATCATCATTATTACTACACTACTAATCTCTATCATTACTACTAGTTACTATCATTATTACTACTATATCATTATACTACTACTATCACTAATTACTACTATTATACTACTACTACTCACTACTACTACTATACTACTACTAATATTATACACTACTAGTACTATATTCCTACTACTACTACTCTAATCATTATACTATTAAACTAATGCTACTATTACTACTATACTACTACTACTATTATCACTACTACTATCTATCACTACTAATGTCACTACTACTACTGTCTATACTACTACTACTATTACTACTACACTACTACTATACTACTACTACTACTATTACTACTACTACTATCACTACTACTACTACTTACCACTCTACGCACTACTATATACTACTACTACTACTTATCATACTACTACCTCTACTACATACTACTATTATATACTACTACTACCATTACTATACTACTACACTATACTATTACTACTACTACTACTATCCTACTCTACTACTATTATATACTATACACTACTATACTACTATCACTACTATAACTACTAATCACTCACTATTACTACTATCTAGCTACTATATCTACTATTACTCTACATATTACTACTACTACTACTACACTACTACTATATACTACTAGTTACTATTACTACTACTACCTACTATACCTACTTACTACTACTACCACTACCTACTACTACTACTACTACCACTATGCTACTACTACTATACTACACACTACTACTACTACTACTACCATTACTACTATACTACCATTACTAGTACTACTACTACTATAACCTACTACTACTACTACTACTATTATTACTACTACCACTACCACATACTACTACTACTACCACTATTACTATACTAGTACTACTACTAACTACTACTACCACTAAAACTACTCATCCTACTATACTACTACTAGTATTACTCTACTACACTATTCTACTATTACCACTACTATCTATACTAGTAGGACCACATCATACACTACCACTACTCTCTGACTACTCACTTTACTAGTACTACTACACTTACTGACACTACAGTTTACATACATGTAATCCGTCTCATCATACCACTCAGGATCAACGTTCCAACGATTTGTATAAAAACATACCAAATTGCATCCACTCAGGTTCAGTTAATTGTAGAGGAAAGTGCCTACCTGACATGCTGCGACACTCAGGTGTTACTATGAAACACCTTACTGACACTCAGGTGTTACATAGCTGGTAACACCTTACTGACACTCAGGTGTTACATAGCTGGTAACACCTTACTGACACTCAGGTGTTACATAGCTGGTAACACCTTACTGACACTCAGGTGTTACATAACTGATAACACCTTGCTGACACTCAGGTGTTACATAACTGGTAACACCTTACTGACACTCAGGTGTTACATAACTGGCAACACCATACTGACACTCACTCAGGTGTTACATAACTGGCAAACACCTTCTGACACTCAAGGTGTTACTATAACTGGTAACACCTTACTGACACTCAGGTGTTACATAACTGGCAACACCATACTGACACTCACTCAGGTGTTACATAACTGGCAACACCATACTGACAATCAGGTGTTACATAACTGGCAACACCTTACTGACACTCACTCAGGTGTTCTATAACTGGCAACACCATACTGGCACTCAGGTGTTACATAACTGGCAACATCATACTGGCACTCAGGTGTTACATAACTGGCAACACCATACTGACACTCAGGTGTTACATAGCTGGCAACACCCCACCTTCCCTCAACTCAGGTGTTACATAACTGGCAACACCATACTGACACTCACTCAGGTGTTACATAACTAGCAACACCCCACCTTCCCTCAACTCACGTGTTACATAACTGGCAACACCATACTGACACTCAGGTGTTACATAGCTGGCAACACCCCACCTTCCCTCAACTCAGGTGTTACATAACTGGCAACACCATACTGACACTCACTCAGGTGTTACATAACTAGCAACACCCCACCTTCCCTCCACTCAGGTGTTACATAACTGGAAACAACCACAATGACACTCACTCAGGTGTTAAATAACTGGCAACACCATACTGACACTCACTCAGGTGTTACATAACTGGCAACACCATACTGACACTCATTCAGGTGTTACATAACTGGCAACACCATACTGACACTCACTCAGGTGTTACATAACTGGCAACACCATACTGACACTCAGGTGTTACATAACTGGCAACACCATACTGACACTCAGGTGTTACATAACTGGCAACACCATACTGACACTCTCAGGTGTTACATAACTGGCAACGCCATACTGACATCACTCAGGTGTTACATAACTGGCAACACCATACTGACACTCACTCAGGTGTTACATAACTGACAACCCATATGACACTCATCAGGTGTTCATAACTGGCAACACCATACTGAACCACTCAGGTGTTACATAACTGGCAACACCATACTGACACTCAGGTGTTACATAACTGGCAACACCATACTGACACTCACTCAGGTGTTACATAACTGGCAACGCCATACTGACACTCACTCAGGTGTTACATAACTGGCAACACCATACTGACACTCACTCAGGTGTTACACAACTGACAACACCATACTGACACTCACACAGGTGTTGCATACTTGGCAACACCTACGCAATCATCAGGTATTACATAACTGGTAACACTATACTGACACTCACTCAGGTGTTACATAACTGGCAACACCTTACTGACACTCACTCAGGTGTTACACAACTGGCAACACCATACTGACACTCACTCAAGTGTTACATTAGCAATAATGGCTATCATGACGCCTGACTGACACTCACTCAGGTGTTACATAACTGGCAACACCATACTGACACTCCCTCAGGTGTTACATAACTGGCAATACCATACTGACACTCACTCAGGTGTTACATAACTGGCAACACGATACTGACACTCATTCAGGTGTTACATAACTGGCAACACCATAATGACACTCAGGTGTTACATAACTGGCAACACCATACTGACACTCAGGTGTTACATAACTGGCAACACCATACTGACACTCACTCAGGTGTTACAGAACTGGCAACACCATACTGACACTCAGGTGTTACATAACTGGCAACACCATACTGACACTCAGGTGTTACATAACTGGCAACACCATACTGACACTCAGGTGTTACATAACTGGCAACACCATACTGACACTCAGGTGTTACATAACTGGCAACACCATACTGACACTCACTCAGGTGTTGCATACCTGACAACACCATACTGACACTCACTCAGGTGTTACATAACTGGCAACACCATACTGACACTCAGTGTTGACGTGTACTCGCAGTGTTGACGTGTACTTAGCTCTGTGAAGACCTGTTTGCGCGCTCTCTACGAATTGAAGCAAGATGCCCTCCATCGAGCAACTTTACCAACAGCTTAAGGAAGAATTGAGGATGGCGAAGTTAGAGATTCCGCGACTGAACGAGGAAAACAAGAAGATTCGTAGTAGTCCTCCTGTTTTGAGTCCTCAGGTCAAGAAGGGAAACTGGTCAGTGGCTGGACAGCAGGGAACGAAGTTGACGATCAAGAAGACGAATTGAAAGGTAGAAACGATGAAGAAGAAAGAGACTGCCGTGGAAACTGTTGTGGAAGCATCTAATACATTCTCAGTGCTACCCGACGAATGTGAGTCGACTACTGGGAACATCACGACGAACGACACCAAGGAGGGTAAGAATATTGTTGTTGTTGGGGATAGACAAGTTAGGTATATGGATAGGGCGTTCTGCTTGAAGGACAGGAGTAGGAGACAGAGAGTTTGCTTTCCTGGGGCTGGGATGGAGGATATTGTTAGCTGTCTGGATGACATCATGAGAGGTAATGGGAGCAATCCTATTATCTGTCTCAGTGCTGGAGGCAACGATGTTGGCAGACGTAGGAGTGAAGACCTGATTAGCAGGTATAGGTCAGCAATAGAAATAATTAGGAGTAAGGGGGGGAACCCTGTCATATGTGGTATTTTGCCAAGGAGCGGAGTTGGAAATGAATGGTTGTCCAGGGCAATTGGTGTCAATTGTTGGCTGGACAAATACTGTAAGGAAAATGCGGTAACATTCATTGACAACTGGGACCTCTTCTATGGCAGAAATGACATGTATGCCAGGGATGGGGTTCACTTATCTAGGTCTGGGGTGGTAGCACTGGCAACTGCAGTGGAGGGAGCAGTTAGGACTTTAAACTAGGAATAGTTAGTGGTAAGGGTTTTGGCAGGAAAACAGTGAAGTCCCAGTGTAGTAATATTACGAGTTCTAGGGGAACTAGTAATAAGCAGAACGAGGTAGATATTGAAAAGCCAGTGACTTTGGGTGATAAGGACAGTAATAGGTTTAGTAGAAAAACAGAAATGAGCAGGAAGGGTAAAGAGAAAGGAGAATCTTTCAATGTTTATTATGCTAATTGCCGTAGTGCTAGGAATAAGATGGACGAGTTGAGATTAGTTGCTAGTGCAGGTGACATTGATGTATTTGCCTTAACTGAGATGTGGTTTAATTTAATAAGTCGGGACATGCCTGTGGAATGTCATATTCAGGGTTTTAAATTGTTCCAAGTAGATAGAAGTATCGGGAAGGGGGGTGGGGTGGCATTGTATGTCCGAGATCGCTTGAACTGTTGCATAAAAAACGAGTATTAAGTCTGAAGTAACACATACAGTCTGTTTGGATAGAATTTTCAGAGGGGCATGAAAAACTGATTTTAGGAGTGATATACCGTCCCCCAAACTTAGATAGGGACCAAGGGAGACTACTATGGGAGGAAATTGTTAAGGCCACAAGGCACGATAATGTAGTAATTCTAGGAGACTTTAACTTTAGTCATATTGATTGGAATTTCTTGACTGGGAATTTAGAATCATACGACTTCTTAGAAGTAGTTCAGGATTGTTTTTTGAAGCAGTTTGTGACAGAACCTACAAGGGGAAATAACCTGCTTGACTTAGTTATGGCAAACAATGAATCCCTTGTTAATAATTTAGAAATTTCAGAGGAACTGGGTGCTAGCGACCACAAATCAATTACATTTAGCATTGAATAGAAGTACGACAGTAGCGATAACTCAGTAACAGTCCCAGATTTTCGCTTAGCAGATTACGAATGGCTTATTATCTGTTGACTGGGGTAACGAAGTGAGCTATCAATATGACAGTTTTCTGAACACTATACATGCTGCTCAAAGAACGTTTATCCCATATAAAGAAATTAGATCAAATAGAAATGGCCCAAAATGGATGAATAATAGGCTCAAATATCTACTAGGGCATAAGAAAGGAATTTATAGGCGTATCAAAAGAGGTGAGGGTCATCTTATGAATCAGTATATTGACATTAAGAGGGACATTAAAAGGGGGATAAGAAAAGCTAAAAGGGACTATGAAATTAAAGTTGCTAGGGATTCTAAAACTAACCCAAAAAGTTTTTTCCAGGTCTATAGAACAAAAGTTAGAGATAAGATAGGTCCCCTTAAAAATAACCATGAGCACCTTACTGACAAAGAGAATGAAATGTGCTCGATTTTTAATAATTATTTTCTCTTAGTTTTTACACAGGAAGACACTAACAATATTCCAGTAATTAATTTTTATAGTGGGCTAGAAGAAGATAAATTATGTAACATCACAGTCACTAGTGAAATGGTTGTGAAGCAGATAGACAGACTGAAGCAAAATAAGTCGCCGGGTCCTGATGAGGTTTTTTCAAGGGTTCTTAAGAAACCATTAACAAATATTTTTTTAATTTATCTCTTCAAACAGGTGTAGTGTCTGATATGTGGAAGATGGCTAATGTAAGTCCTATTTTTAAAACAGGGGACAAGTCGTTACCGTCAAATTACCGCCCAATAAGCCTGACCTCAATTGTAGGCAAATTACTAGAGTCAATTATAGCTGAGATTATAAGAAGCCATCTCGATGAGCATAGCTTGATTAATGATACTCAGCATGGATTCACAAGAGGCCGGTCTTGTCTAACTAACTTTCTTCAGTAAAGCTTTCGAGGCTGTTGACCACGATAAAGAATTTGATATTATTTACTTAGATTTTAGTAAGGCTTTTGAAAGAGTTCCGCACCATAGACTGTTAAAGAAAGTGGCAGCTCATGGCATTGGGGGAAAAGTGCTCTCGTGGATCGAGTCATGGCTCACTGACAGGAAGCAGAGAGTGTTCATAAATGGGGTTAAATCCGAGTGGGGATCTGTAACAAGTGGCGTTCCACAGGGATCAGTCTGGGCCTGTTGTTGTTTATAATATATATCAATGATCTTGATGAGGGAATTACTAGTGATATGAGCAAATTCGCCGATGACACAAAGATAGGTAGGATAATTGGTTCAAACGTAGATGTTATGGAACTTCAGGAGGATTTAAACAAACTCTATTCTTGGTCAGAAAAGTGACAGATGCAGTTCAATGTAGATAAATGCAAGGTTCTGAAGCTTGGGAGTGCCCATAACCCTAGTACTTATAAGTTAAATGATATAGAACTTAGCCATACAGATTGCGAAAAGGACTTGGGGGTTATGGTGAGCAGCAACCTTAAACCAAGACAGCAATGCCTAAGCGTACGTAATAAGGCAAATAGATTACTGGGATTTATATCAAGAAGTGTAAGCAACAGAAGTCTAAAGGTCATACTGCAGCTTTATTCATCATTAGTAAGGCCTCACATAGATTATGCAGCTCAGTTCTGGTCTCCATATTACAGAATGGACATAAATTCGTTAGAAAACATTCAGCGTAGGATGACTAAATTAATACATAGCATTAGAAATCTTCCTTATGAAGAAAGATTGAAGACTCTTAAGTTATATTCACTTGTTAGACGAAGAATGAGGGGAGACCTGATCGAAGTGTGTAAGTGAAAGATAAGTATTAATAAAGGGGATATTAATAAGGTCTGGAGGATGTCTCTCCAAGAGAGAGCCCGCAGTAATGGATTTAAATTAGATAAGTTTAGATTTAGAAAGGACATAGGAAAGCATTGGTTTGGAAATACGGTAGTTGATGAGTGGAACAGTCTACCTAGTTGGGTTATTGAGGCTGGGACTTTGGGTAGTTTCAAATTTAGGTTGGATAAGTACATGAGTGGGAGGGCTTGGATTTGAGTGGGACTTTCACATCAGAGCTTATTTCTTGGGTGGCATTGAAAATTGGGTTGGGCAAATGTTTTGTTAGTGGGATGAACTGTAAAGGACCTGCCTAGTATGGGCCAACAGGCCTCCTGCAGTGTTCCTCCTTTCTTATGTTTGTATGTTCTTATAACTGGCAAAACCATACTGACACTCACTCAGGTGTTACATAACTGGTAACACCGTACTGACACTCACTCAGGTGTTACATAACTGGCAACACCATACTGACACTCACTCAGGTGTTACATAACTGGCAACACCATACTGACACTCACTCAGGTGTTACATAACTGGCAACACCATACTGACACTCACTCAGGTGTTACATAACTGGCAACACCATACCGACTCTCAGGTGTTACATAACTGATGAAGCCACTGTGTGGCGAAACTTTTCCTGAATAAAGATTCCCATATGCTGCATAAGTGTCTCAATCTTCAACTTGTCGGTTTTTCAAACCATTCATCACAACTGTCAGACACTGCAGCATCATGGGATCTTGTTACAAAGAATTCTTCAACACTTGTTCAACCTTTGGACGAAGACCTACTTCGACTAGTGGATGGTACCACTATGACCCCACCTCCGCCTGCTTCACCTCACCTCCCTACAGTATATAGGCCACGTCTACGGCCCTATGCTGTACATTCTACAAGATTGATGGACTGAACACATCGACTCCAGGTTGAGGGACTGATTACCTCATACTCCTCCTCTCCTTACGCCTTCCTCTTTGTATTGGACTGATGAAGCCACTGTGTGGCGAAACGTTTCCTGAATAAAGATTCCCATATGCTGCATAAGTGTCTCAATCTTCAACTTGTCGGTTTTTCAAACCATTCATCACAACTGGCAACACCATACTGACACTCAGGTGTTACATATACTGACACTCACTCATGTGATACATAACTGGCAACACGATACTGACACTCATTCAGGTGTTACATAACTGGCAACACCATACTGACACTCACTCAGGTGTTACATAACTGGCAACACCATACTGACACTCACTCAGGTTTTACATAACTGGCAACACCATACTGACACTCACTCAGGTGTTACATAACTGGCAACACCATACTGACACTCACTCAGGTGTTACATAACTGGCAACACCATACTGACACTCAGGTGTTACATAACTGGCAACACCATACTGACACTCAGGTGTTACATAACTGGCAACACCATACTGACACTCACTCAGGTGTTACATAACTGGCAACACCATACTGACACTCACTCAGGTGTTACATAAACTGGCAACACCATACTGACACTCACTCAGGTGTTACATAACTGGCAACACCATACTGACACTCACTCAGGTGTTACATAACTGGCAACACCATACTGACACTCACTCAGGTGTTACATAACTGGCAACACCATACTGACACTCACTCAGGTGTTACATAACTGGCAACACCATACTGACACTCACTCAGGTATTACATAACTGGCAATACCATACTGACACTCACTCAGGTGTTGCATACCTGGCAACACCATATTGACACTCACTCAGATGCTACATAACTGGCAACACCATACTGACACTCACTCAGGTGTTACATAACTGGCAACACCATACTGACACTCAGGTGTTACATAACTGGCAACACCATACTGACACTCACTCAGGTGTTACAAAACTGGCAACACCATACTGACACTCAGATGTTACATAACTGGCAACACCATACTGACACTCACTCAGGTGTTACATAACTGGCAACACCATACTAACACTCAGGTGTTGCATACCTGGCAACACCATATTGACACTCACTCAGATGCTACATAACTGGCAACACCATACTGACACTCACTCAGGTGTTACATAACTGGCAACACCATACTGACACTCAAGTGTTACATAACTGGCAACACCATACTGACACTCAGGTGTTACATAACTGGCAACACCATACTGACACTCACTCAGGTGTTACATAACTGGCAACACCATACTGACACTCAGGTGTTACATAACTGGCAACACCATACTGACACTCAGGTGTTACATAACTGGCAACACCATACTGACACTCACTCAGGTGTTGCATACCTGGCAACACCATACTGACACTCACTCAGGTGTTACATTAGCAATAATGGCTATCGGAGAATTATTACACGTTTGTTTACTGGCTAAAATTAATGGTGTTTCTTATCTTAATATTTCAGACAGTTTATATAATAACAGCTAATTGTAATTAGCATTTGTCTCTCACCCTGCGGGCTGAGAGGACGCTTTCTGAGCCTGCTCTTGCTTACACCTGGTGGCGAACCATGTACTACAGTACGCAAGATGGTGGATCGTCAAGGTAGAAGAGTAAACACGGTCTGTGTGGAATTTATTCGTGGCTCTCTCAGTGGTGCAACGATGCATGTCTTGTTGCCTACCATCATTCGCGACGTCTATGGCATCCCCACTGAGGAATTATATGGTGTGGCTCTCAATGGGATGTCGAGGTTTTTTGTAAAATTCGCAAATGCCGGCTTTTACTCCAAGATTGTGGAAGCTTTTCAAGAGAGGAAAATGGCGGTGAATTCAGCCGTAGAGGTATGTCTGCATGACGTCTCCACATATGTCACCTGGGTCAAAGTAAGGAACGTGCCTTTCGAGGCGGAGGAGTATGTTATTCGGAAAGTTTTTGGCAAATACGGCACGGTACATGCAGCGACCAAGGGAGTATGGAGGGAGGGCCCATACAAGGGGCTCCCAGAAAGCTCCTGCACCCTAAAGATGACATTAAAACAGCCGATTCCATCTTACGTTTATCTAGAGCACTACAGGACCCAAGTTTTTGTTCACTATGCGGGCCAACTTAAGACATGCATGTTATGCAACTCGTATGACCATATGGCTGCTCAGTGCTCCAGACGCCTGGTTGTACGTATCCGGGAACCTTCTCCTGTGGTCCTAAGAACCGAGGCCTTTGATCTGGAGACTGGTCCTTCGCCTGAACAAGGACCTAAGCTTTGCAGTGAGGAAGTACAACAAGAGGAGATGCGGTCTATGGCGTGCGCCACCCTGTCGGTGGACACTACAAACGTGCCCACGCCACCTGTGGGGCCTACGGAGCCTGTGGGGTTGTCACAGGAAAGTTCGCTGGAGAACGTGCTAAACGATCTCTTGGATGGGGCAGAGCATAGCCCAGACGTTTCACCGGAGAGTCAAGAAGTGGTGAAGGATGATTCGCCAAAGATGGGAGACCTGGACGTGCCTACAATGACACGGATGCATGAGGTGGTGGTGGAAGTTCACCAGGAGGCTTCGTCTGGTGAGGAGATGTGTGTGGAAGTTGGTTCCCGCAAACGGACGGCAGGAGTGTCGGATATGGACAAGGTCCTGACACCGGGACAGCGTCCAGGGAAGAAATTATGGTCGAAAGTGGCGGAGGCGCCTCCAGCAGACTGGGTTGGGGCAAGCGCCCAGCATGTGGGTAGGGCACGGGGGGTGAGGGGGCCTTGGGAAGTCAAAGGTCAAAGAAGGTCAGTGTAATGTACATGTAGGAACGGGAAAGACCCACAAGCATAGAGGAAAACCTCCTTTTGTGAATTCAAGTGTGTTACCATCAATGTAAATGGTCTGCGGGCAGAGTTTAAGTGTGTGTGGATGGAGTGGTTCTTGCGCAGATATGCTGTGGATGTATGTTTCATACAAGAACACAATTATAAGTTTGGGCGAGAGTTACGGTTAAAAGGCTACCGAATGTATGTTAGCAGTTCTTTAAAATTAAAGGGTGGGGTAGCTATAGCGGTGAAGGAGTCCAGCCCTTGGCGTGTCTTAAGATGGGAGGAGGGGGGAGGTGGGAGGGTGGTGAGGGTAGATGGGTACTGGGGTGAGGTGAGGGTTTGTTTTATTGGCGTTTACATGCCAGTGGAAAGCAACACTAAAGTTAAAGTAGAATTTGTGAGGGAGGCTTTAACGTTTTACACTCGGGGTTTGCCGTTCATTACCATCATGGGTGGGGATTGGAATTGCGTTATCCGCCATGGCGATGTTGAGCCGCGGGGGGCGGGGTGCGTTTTACCTGTCTTACGGAATCTGCTGGGGGATGCAGGGGTTTATGATGTGGTGGGGCGGGGTGGGTGGGGGGTGGAGCATACGTATGTTCGTAGGGGCTATGCGGCCCATCTGGATAGACTTTATGTAACACAAGGGATTAGAGTTGGGCACGTACAGACCTTTGATGTGGGGTTTTCAGATCACCGTGCAGTGCTAGCGGACTTGAACTGGGATGGAATGATCAGCGTTTATCCAGGTTATTGGAAACTGAACGTGTGGCTATTGGAGGGGGAGGGGGATGGGTCAGCTTTTCAGGACTGGTGGAAGGATATTTGGGAAACGCGACGGGCAGGTGAATGTTTGTTGGAATGGTGGGAAACGCGTGCCAAACCTGGAATAGCGAGTTATTATAAGAGGCGGGGAAAAGAGGAGGCGAGGTGGAGGTATGGGCTGCAAAACTATCTGGAGGGGCAGCTAAATGATTACTATGTGGGGGGCGGGAGTAGTAGTCGGTATGACGACATTGAACATCTTCGTAGTCGACTTGCAGAAATTCACAATGAACGTTTCAATGTGGTTAGAGTCAGAGCAGGTATGGAAGAAGTGCTATGGGGTGACAAACCTTCGGGTTGTGTCTTGCGCAAATTTAGGGTCAGGCAACAGGCGACGTCCCTCTTGCAATTGGAAGTATGCACGGGTTTGGGTGGTTACCTGCCGGGTCAAGTACTTCTCACCACGGACAGCATGAGTTTTTATGCTGATCTATGGTTTGGGGAAAAACTACGGAGGGGAGTAGGGGGGGTCCAGGCGGGTGGCCTGGTGAGGAGGGATTTCAGAAAAGTTATAAGTGACAGGGAGAGAACGGTACTAGAAGGTAGAATTCGAGTGGAGGAGGTAGAGGAGGCGATTTTTAGTATGAGTAAAGGAAAGGCACCAGGTATAGATGGCATTTCGAATGATTTTTATAGGGCGCATTGGGGAAGTATTAAGCATTGTTTGGTTGATGTATTAAATTGCATGCTCACGGAGGGGAGGTAAGGTATGTCACAAAGTACGGGGGTAGTTGTGTTGGTGCCCAAAAAGGGAGGGGGGAGGGGTCTGAGTGCATATAGAGCAATATCTCTTATGTGCTCTGACTATAAAATCTTTGCAAAAGTTTTAGGAAACAGAATGAGGAAGGTTATGGGGTCGGTTATTCACGAGGGACAGCTAGGCATACCAGGTAGGAGCATGAGGGACGGACATGTACGTATTCGGGAGTTTTTGGAGGAATGTCAAGGGGGGGTGTCCTCGGGCTTGACTGGCAAAATGCTTATGACTGTGTTGATAGGGATTTATTGAGGCTTATTTTATTGAAGCAGGGTTTTGGGGAGGGGATTGTCAGATGGGTTGATACCTTGTATGTCACGGCTATGGTACGCGTACAGGTAAACGGTAAATTGGGGCAGCCGGTCCGTATGGAAAGGGGTTTGAGGCAAGGGTGCCCCCTCTCCCAGCTGCTTTTTGCTTGTATGCAAAACCCCTTTTATGAGCTGGTGGATGGTGGTTTGAGGTGTGGAATGCTGAGCAGTGACCATGCAGCACGTGTGGTCGGGTACGTAGATGATACCACAATTTTGTTAAAAGGGGAGGAGGATTTGCAGATCGTGGGATGGATTGTTGAGTTTTTTGAGGCAGAGTCTGGCATGTGCGTCAATAAGGCAAAATCGAAATTATTGGAGGTGGGTACATGGGTGGGGGGGAGGTTGGGCGAAAGGTATGAGTGGTCAGTCGTGGTGCAACTTAGAATATGTGGTATCGTGTACATGGCAGATGAGAGGGAGAGCCGAAGGGTAAACTCTGAATTGGTGGTTAACAAGGCTTTAGATCGACTTCGGGGGTTAAGAGCTGGGGATGTCTCATTGCAACAGAGGACAGTAGTGGTCAATACACTTGTTTATAGTAAAGTATGGGGTGTGGCTGCGGTGTACCCTTTAAGAGATATGGATATTCAGGAACTGCAGAGAAGGGTCTTACGTTATGTTTGGGGTTTTGGGAGAGCTTGGTTAAGTCGGGAGGTTGTCATGACCCATGTTCGTCATGGGGGTTTAGGTCTCTTGGCTTTGGGGCCCCGGGTGACGGCTCTCTATGTAAAGCAGCGGTTCCTCAGGGCGGGCGGTGAGAAGGGCATCCGGGTGGGTCGGGTAATGATCGAAATGTGTAAATGGTGGAGTGGCAGGGGATTAATCGAGTGTGAGGACATGCTGCATTTGTTGTTGAAGTTGAGAAATGCGCAACGGATCCGGGTGGGGCAAATGGTCAGCATATGTTGTCATAGGGAAATTGTACAGGGATGGTCTGCTTTTCCGCTGTATAATTGGGGGGAAATGTGGAATGGATTTTGTAAACTTAAGTTGGCACCAAGGGTTCGTGAATTGGTGTACAGATTTGTCAAGGGGATTTTAGCATCAAAATCGGTCTTACATAGGATGGGTTTGGTAAGGGAGGCGGATTGCTTGCGTTGCGGTCTCGAAGAAACAGCTTTTCATGCTGTCTACTTTTGTGATACCTTGGACAAAGTTCGTTCGTGGCTGGGGCGGGTTTTAGATTTTCTTAGTAGGGGAAGTATTTCAACCTTACGGGCCTTAACATTGGACGTTAGCGGAGTTTCAAGTGAGGTACGAAGAGCAATAATGTACGTGGTGGCTGATTTCCTCTTTATCTCGTGGGGTATGCGGGAAACCGGGGGATCAGTTAGGATCAGGGCAATTGCGGCAGGTATCTACAGAACGTATTGCAGAAATAAACTCATATATGGTAGAAGTTGGGATAGTAGTTTTCCTGCAAAGTATCGAAGTCTTACTGTTAAAATGTTGCTGCAACTGCGGGTGGGGTAAGGCAACGGGGGGCTGGACTCCCCCCGTGGTAGCACCAAACGGTATGTTAGAGACTTCAGGGTAGAGGGTGGGGTTTAGGGAGTGACGTGTATGTATTATGAATGGTTCCGTGCGTCTGTGTGTGTATGGTTGTGGCGTTGTGTGGCACTGAGATCTTGGATTAATCATAAAATGGTCATACATTTTGATAATACAGATAAAAAGCAATATTCAGTATATGTTCCAGCCTCTAACAAGACTGAATTGGTTCTGACTATGGCCGGGGTTTGGTGAAGTATGTTGGGTCTTTCCTGGAATTCCCGTTAGGTTTAGTTTAGTTATTTGTAAGCGGAAGCCTCGCTGATGTCACCGCTAAAAGTACAATGTTATACTGGCCTTTAAGGGGAATGTTCATAAGCAGACCTTTTGGTGATGATTGTAAACTTTTGATGAAGGGCAAAAAGTGTCATTTGCCTGAGATTGTTTTTGTATATGTAGTAGCGGTCACCGCTGTGAGGGAAGGGGGGGGGTTGAGATGTATAATGTTCTATATTGTAATCTATGGACATTCAAGTTCCTTGGACAGCAGCTTTTGTGGGATGTTGTTCCCACACCCAGTGATATCACATGTACTTTTTTTATTTCATTTATGGTGCATAATAGTCAGTTGATGTTCATTTAAGCACCTTTACTAATATCACTGTAAACAGGCAAGGTATACTTTTTGTGGGTTTATAATTAGTTTGAGAAACTAAATATGGGGTTGGTCGGGGTATTAGGAGTCAATAGTGTTTCCTCATATGTAATCATGCATGCTATATCTATGAAAGTCTTATGTTAATTATTAAAGGGTTTTTTGCAAGTTTTGATTCCTTTTTCAATATATGCAAAACCAAAAATAAAGAACATCATGTGTAAATTTCAAGAGTCATGTAGGTTTCTGATAGTTATTTTGTATAACCTAGTACCATTGAGTGTACAATGTATTAGTTTATATGATATTGTTTTTGTATATAAATTTTTTTATATAATCATAGTGCCATGGAGTGTGCAATGCATTAGTTTATTTGAAATTGTTTTTGTATATAAAATTTCATATATAAAATGAATAAGACTGTCAGGTTTTGGTATATAGCTATTTTGTGGTTAAGATATGTTCTGGTAGTTCTCTGTTTAGTTATATGATGTCTTATTATATAAAGTTTCCATGTATACTGTATTTTAAATAAAATATAAAAAAAAAATTGTAATTATCGAACAGTTTTTGTTTGACTATTATTATAATAAATATTGTTAAACATTTTTTTTATATATTTTATTTAAAGCAATGCAAATACAAGGTGATATAAAACACAGATCAGATTAATACACAAGAAACCAACACAGTGACACCTCAACCAGGTCGTCTAAATATATTCAAATGATTAATATTACATAGAACATTGTAACACTGAAGTTCAACAGAGCTCAAAGGCTACCTATGTACATGTTTATTTACCAATGAAACTAACATCACCACGAAATATAAAACATTGCTACAAACACAAGCGAAGATAAGTATACTAAAATGTCACAATACCTTAAATAATACTAACACAATGTGATATATTACATTTCAAACACATGTATACAACTACCAATAAAGTTGGTATTACCGGTAACCTTAACCTACTGAACCTTCTCCATATACTTCCCTAATCATACATGGGGAAAATTCCCTCCACCGGTGCCACAACCCTCTCCACTAACATCCTACACAGCCTACTTATTTTTACCTTCCCCAGATCCTTAACCAACACCACTGCCCTCAAAACAGTTTCACGCTCACGCAACTCTACTCCAGAATACATATGTTTCAATCTATGTGTATCTTGACCAACCCCCCCCCTCCCCCACCCACACCCTCCCTCATCACCTCCCTCTTAATGAAGATACATTTGACCCTCCACTTTAAATTCATTAAACCCAACCCCTCCTGACGCACAGGTAACATTACCACATCCGGTAACATTACCACATCCCTTTTAAGCCAATCACAGCCCGAACCCCACAAGAATTTAAAAACCCCTCTAAGTATATTTGCAATTGCCGTCCCAGTTAAAGGGAACACTGCTGCCACGTGCCAAACCTTACTATACAATAAGACGTTAATAACAATGGCATGCTGCACAAGGGTCAAATGATAAGGCCGCAATGCTCCACACGTGCAACATCTAGATCATCTGCATAGATAAGACCACAAATGTTTAACGAAGTCACCCGCTTCGTCACAGCTGCACTACCCCACTCAACCCACTCGCATCCTGGGTGTTAGTGGACTTGTGTGGGTCACATCTTGGGTGTTAGTGGACTTGTGTGGGTCACATCTTGGGTGTTAGTGGACTGGTGTGGGTCACATCTTGGGTGTTAGTGGACTGGTGTGGGTCACATCCTGGGTGTTAGTGGACTTCTGTGGGTCACAGCCTGGGTGTTAGTGGACTTGTGTGGTCACATCTTGTGTTAGTGGACTGTGTGGTACACATCCTGGGTGTTAGTATCTGGTGTGGGTAACATCCTGGTGTTAGTGGACTGCTGGTGGGCACATACCTGGGTGTTATGGACTGTGCGGGTCAACATTCCTGTGTAAGTGACTCGTGATGGTCTATCCGGTGTTAGTGACTGGTTTAGGTCACATCCCTTGTTAAGCGCACAAAATTTGCACATCCTGGGTGTTAGTGGACGGGTGTGGGTACATCCTGGGTGTTAGTGGACTTGTGTGGTCATATCCTGGTGTTAGTGGACTGGTGTGAGGTCACATACTGGTGTTAGTGGACTGTGTGGTCACATCCTGGGTGTTAGTTACTTGCTGTGGGTCATATCCTGGGTGTTAGTGACTGGTGTGGTCACATCCTGGTGTTAGTGTACTGGTGGGGTCACATCCTGGGTGTTAGTGGACTGGTGTGGGTCACATCCTGGGTGTTAGTGACTGGTGTGGGTCCATCCTGGGTGTTAGTGGACTGGTGTGGTCACATCCTGGGTGTTTAGTGGACTGGTGTGGGTCACATCCTGGGTGTTAGTGGACTGGTGTGAGTCACATCCTGGGTGTTAGTGGACTGTGTGGGTCATCCTGGGTGTTAGTGAACTGGTGGGGTCACATCCTGGGTGTTAGTGGACTGGTGTGGGTCACATCCTGGGTGTTAGTGGACTGGTGGGGTCACATCCTGGGTGTTAGTGGACTTGTGTGGGTCGCATCCTGGGTGTTAGTGGACTGGTGTGGGTCACTATCCTGGGTGTGTTAGTGACTGGTGTGGGTCACATCCTGGTGTTAGTGGACTGGTGTGAGTCATACCCGGGGTGTTAGTGGACTGGTGGGGGTCTATCCGGGGTGTTAGTGGACTGGTGTGGTCACATCCTGGGTTTTTAGTGGACGGGGGTTTGGGGCCCACACCCCGGGGTGTTATTGGACGGGGTTTGGCCCACTTTCCGGGGTTTTAGGGGACTTGGGGGGGTCGCATCCTGGGGTTAGGGGGCCCTTTTGAGGGTAAACATCCTGGGGTTTTTGGGGACTGGTGTGGGTCCACATCCGGGGTTTTTAGGGGCTGGGTGGGTCACATCCTGGGGTTTAGTGTACTGGGGGTGGGCGCATCCGGGGTTGTTAGGGGGAACGGGTTGTGGGTCACTTTCCGGGGTGTTAGTGGACTGGTGTGGTCACACCCGGGGGGGGGGTTTTTAGTGTACTGGGTGGGTCGCATCCGGGTGTTAGGGGACTTTGTGGGCCCGCATCCTGGTGTTAGTGGACGGTGTGGGTCACACCCCTTGGGTGTTAGGGGAAACTGGTGGGGGCCACACCTGGGTGTTAGTACTGGGGGGGTCACATCCGGGGTTTTTAAGTGTCTGGTGGGGTCCACCCGGGGTTTTAAGTGGACTGGTGTGGGTCACACCCAGGTGTTAGGGGACGGGTTTTGGAGTCAAACCCGGGGTTTAGTGTACTGGGGGGGCCCGCATCCGGGGTGTTAGGGGACGGGGTGTGGGTCACTTTCCTGGGGTTAGGGACTGGGGGGGGCACATCCGGGGTGTTATTTGGACTGGTGGGGGGCCAATCCGGGGTGTTAGTGGACTGGGGGGGGGGCACACCTGGGTGTTAGGGGGACTGGTGTAGTCACATCCTGGTGTTTAGGGGAAACTGGTGTGGGTCACATCCGGGGTTTTAAAGGGAGGGGGTGTGGGTCACACCCCCCCGGGGTTTTAGGGGACGGGTGGGGGTCACATCCGGGGTGTTAGGGACGGGGTGGGGGTCACCCTGGGACAAAAATAAAACGAAAATTTTGGGGAAATTTTCCAAACAAGAAATTTTTTCCCTATAAAAGCAAATATCCCTTTTAAAACTTTTCCCTTTGTAGTAAATTATTTTATTATTATAGAGCATAACATAAAATTTTTGAAGACAGAGACCTACTGACAGAGCCCTTTACGACACAGACCTCTAAACAGGACCTACTGAAAACCAAAAACCTACTGACACAGACCAAATTACCCCCAGACCTACTACAAAAGACCTACTGACACAAAAACCTACGACAAAGACCTCGGGACAAAAGCCCTCTGCCCAGAAAACCTACTGACAGAGACCAAACGGGACGGGAGACCAACTAAACAGAGAGCTACTGACACAGACCTACGACCAGCCCCTGCAGGAGAGATCAAAAAAAATTTAATTTGTAAGGGATAAAGGGTCCCCCGGGCTGCTAGTTTTTATTTTCATCCAAAAACGCCCGGGAAATGGGTTGGGTTTAGACAAAAACCCAAACCCGGGAAGAAAAAAACCGTCCTCCAATGACTGTGAAACAAAACCGTAACTGTTTTCTTTATGGTAGGATTTGCGGTTTTCCTTTTTCTTTCTCAAAAACACCCAAAGATAACGGGGATACCCTTGTACTCCAACTTACACTTTGGCCCCTTTTCACAGACACGCACATGAAATATATATATATACATACATCAATTTTTTTCCCCTTTTTTTAAATAGCCTTTTTCCTTTTTTTTTCTTCAAGGGGCCCCAGGGGGAAGTGGAAAAAAAGGGAAATTTTCCCTCCGTAAGCCATCTGTCTATAGGCGACTAAAATGCCGGGAGCAAGGGGCCTAGAAACCCCCTTTCTCCGATACAATTACTAAAAAAGAGAAGAAAAAAACTTTATAAACTGGGTTGCTTAAATGGCGTGGATGTAAAGGGGGAAAGACAAGAAAAAAGATGATTTCTGTTTTTATGAATGAAAAGAAAATTTTGGGTGTCCCCGGGGCCCCAAGCGAAACAAAAACTTTAAAAGGGGGGGGGAGAGTTTCAGTGGGGGGGAAAAAAAGGATTAAAACTGGGGGTATCTGAGAGAGTTTTGAACAAAGGAAAGGGGGAGCAGAAAAGTTAAATGATCAGTTATGAAGGGGAAAAAAAGAATATGAATTGAAAATTCAAGAATTATGTGGGTTAAAATAAAGGGGGATCGAGAATGGGTCCCTAAATAAGCGGTATGCCCCTGGAGAAGTGAGGAATGCAGAGGAGAAAGAGAGATTTTGGGAATTTTTAAGTGAATGTAAAGGAGCCTTTTAACCCCAAAAGGGGAAAAGTAAAATTTGGTAGGGGGGCTTTAAAAACTAAAATAGGAGAAAAATTTTAGAGAGGGTGGATGGGTTTGGGGGGAAGTTTTGGGGGGCCAGGGTAAATTTATAATGGGAGGGCCCCCTTTATTGAACTTTGTATAAAAAAGGGGGTTTTGTTATAGGTAAAACCCTATTTTAAAAAAAAAGAGGATAAATAAAAAAAATATAAAACGAAAATGTAGGGCGAAATGACAGAAATTTGTTGGGTTAGGGATTGGTAGATAAAAGCCCGTTGAGTAACTTCCCGATGTACTTTATAGAAAGGGGGCCCCAGGGTTATAACAGAACACTTTCTAGTTTTACACAAATGAGAGGGAAAATGGGAGATGGGGTACCCAAGGGGAAAAAAGAAGCATCAGGGGAAAAAGAGGTGAAAAGGTTTTTAAAAAAAAAAGAGGAGGCAGTTAGGGTAAGATAAAAAACAGTATTGGGATAATGGGGTAATGAGAGCATAGGCAATGGGGTCGAAGAGGGAAAGGGGTAGGTTTAAAAATGTAGTGTTTGGTTTCAAACAGAAGTTTTGTGGTTACAGGAAAGTGGTTGGAGGGAAGAGGGGCTTTTGGGGGAATGATGATGTAAAGAGGAGTTAAGGAGAAAAAGTTAGCAAAATGAGAAGTTTTTTACAAAGTAAATGATGCAAGGAGGAAAAGTTAGGAGAAAAAAAAGAGAGGTTTTAAAGATGGTAAGCAATGTAAAAAGAGAGCAAATAGAGGTGGGGAATTATCAACAAATTTTTTAAAAAAAGAAAAAGTTTGGAGTGAGATTAACAAGTTAAAAACCGAAACAAATGGTTTGCATTTAAAAAAATGGGAGAAGATTAAGGGGTTAAGGTTTGGGAAGTGGGAATATTTTGGGGGAATTTGAAAATGTTGAGAAAAGGGAAGCGTGAGGGGTTATAGGGAAAGGAGGAATAACACTTGAGAGTGGGGAAAAGACCATTGTAGGGGGGGGAAGTTGGGAACGGGGGGAAAAGAAAGGGGTTAAGGCAGCCATTGATTAAAGATAGAAATTTTTAAAAGGGTGGGGAATAGTTTTTGGAGGGTTTGGGTGCAATTTTTTAAATAAATGAAAAAAAAAGAGGGAAAGGACCTAGGGTTTGGGGCAGAGAGCAGCATATTCCCTTTTTTAAAAAAGGGAAAAAGGGGATAAAAGAGGTGCAAAATTTGGGGGGATAAGTCTGTTAGTTTACCGGGTAAGTGTAGGAATTATAATTAAAAATTTAAGAGTAAAACGAAAAAGGGTAGCAATAAAAAGGGGCTTTAGGAAAGGTAGGGGGTGTGGGACCGTTTACGGGAAAACAAAAAGAAAACTATTTAGTGGGGCTAAAGAGGTTTTTGTGGCATTTAGGGTTTTGGAAAAGGCTAGCGGGGTTTGGATGGGGGGGCAATTGGGGCAAAATTGCAAGTATGGTGGAGGTAGGTTACTGAAAGCATGAAGAGTTTTTACAGGATAGGAGGCCAAGTTAGAAAGTAGGAAAGGGGAAAATTTTTTTCCCCAAAAAAAGTAGGCCTTAGAAAAGGATTGTGATGTCACCGTGGTTGTTTAATTATTTATTGAGGGGGGTTTAAGAGAAGTAAAGGAGGGGTTTTGGGAAGAGGCGTGGATTAAAAAAATAAAGAATCCACACAAATGGAGTTTTCAAAGCTCTCTTTTCTATGACACTGTGCTCTTGGAGATTTGAAGAGAATTGCAGAGATTGGTGGGTAATTTTTTAGGGTGTGAAAAGAAGAAAAATTTAAAGGGGAAACGAAAAATAAGGTTTTGAGGAAACAAAAAAATTTGGTGATGAAAGATTGAAATTTGATTTTGGGGGGAAGAGTATGGAGGAGGGAACGATTCAGAATTTGGGAGTGGACGGGTTCACGGGGGGTCTATGAAAAATAGGTGAATCTAGAAATTTAGAGGGAAAAAGAGTGATGGGCACTTAGGAAAATCTGTGGAGACAAAAAACTTTGCCTTGGGGGCAAAAAGGGGAATGTATGAGAGATAGTTTTACCAAGCTTTTTTATGGGTGTGAAGCGTGGGGGTGAAAGTTGCAGCGAGGGAAAACGGAGGCAGTGGGAGTCATTCTGAGGGGAATGTGGGTGTGAATAAAGCAGAGAATCGTAGTTTTTTGGACTGGTGTGGGTCACATCATTGGGTGTTAGTGAACTGGTTGTGGGTCCACCATCCTGGGTGTTAGTGGACTGGTGTGGTCGTATCCGGGTGTTTATTGGTACTGTGAGGGTCACACCTGGGATGTTTAGTGGACTGGTGTGAGTCACATCTGGGTTCGTTAGTGGTTAATGGTGTTGGGTCACATCCTCGGGTGTTAGTGACTGGTGTGGGCACATCCTGGGTGTTAGTGTACTGCTGTGGGGTCACATCCTGGGTGTTAGTGGACTGGTGTGAGTCACATCCTGGGTTAGTGTACTGGTGTGGGTCGCATCCTGGGTGTTAGTGAATGGTGTGGGTCACATCTGGGTGTTGTTGGATGGGTTGTGGGTAACATCCTGGGTGTTGAGTGGGTCTCGGGGGTGTGAGGTTCACATCATGGGTAGTTAGTGGGGACTGGTTGTGGGTTCGTATCCTGGGTGTTAGTGGATGGTGTGGGTTCACATCCTGGGCTGTTAGTGGACTGGTGTGGGGTCAACATTCCTGGGTGTTAGGGGATGGTGTGGGTCAACATGATGGGTGTTCGTGGGGACTTTTTGTGGGTCGCATCCTGGGTTGTTAGTGGATGGTGTGGGTCACATCTGGGTGTTAGTGGAACTGGTGGTGGGTCACATTCCTGTGGGTTAGTGGATGGTGTGGTCACATTTCCTGGGTGTTAGTGTCTGGTGTGGGTCGCATCCTGGGTGTTAGTGGATGGTGTGGGTCTCATCCTGGGTGTTAGTGGACTGGTGTGAGTCACATCTGGGTGCTTAGTGTACTGGTGTGGGTCGCATCCTGGGTGTTTAGGTGGACTTGGTTGGTCGCTTCCTGGGTGTTAGTGGACTGGTTGGGGTCACTCCTGGGGTTATGTGGATGGTGTTGGGTCACATCCTGGGTGTTAGTGGACTGGTGTGGATCACATCCTGGGTGTTTGTGTTACTGGTGTGGGTCGCATCCTGGGTGTTAGGTGGACTGGTGTGGGTCACATCCTAGGTGTTAGTGGACTGGTGTGAGTCACATCCTGGTGTTAGTGTACTGGTGTGGGTCGCATCCTGGGTGTTAGTGGGACTTGGTGTGGGGTCCATCCTGGGTGTTGTGGACTGGTGTGGGTACCATCCTGGGTGTAGTGGAATGGTCTGTGGGTCACATCACTGGGTGTTAGTGGGATGGTGTGGGTCCACATCCTGGGGTGTTAGTGACTGGGTGGGTCACATCCTGGGTGTTAGTGACTGTATGGGGGTCACATCCTGGGTGTTATGGACTGGTGTAGGGTCACACTCCTGGGTGTTAGTGGATGGTGGTGGGGTCACATCCTGGGTGTTACGTGGGAACTGGTGTGGAGTCAATCCTGGGACTAAACTGACGTAATTTCGGGAAATGAGCAGCATATACAGTAACTTTCTATATAGCGTATATCCTTGTACATGTCCTTTTGGTAGTAAAAATATATTTTATTTTTATTGAGGGCATAACATAGAATGTTAGTAAGACAGGAGACCTATGACAGAGACCTAACTGAACCACAGACCTACTGAAAGAGACTATGACACAGATTTCAAGCCCTCTGACACAGACCTACTGACAGAGACTAGACACAGACTAGACAAAGCCTACTGACAAACCTACGACAGAGACCTACGACAGAGACCTAGGGACAGGACCTATGACGAGCCCTACTGACACAGCCTATGACCAGTCTGCAGGAGAATCCCCTAATTTTTTTTGTGAAGGGATCAAGTCCCCGGGGCTGTGTTTTTTTTTCACCCAAAAAAACGTTCATGTTTGTGTTGTTGTGGGGGGGGGTGGAGTGGTGGGGGGTGGGTGGTGGGGTGGAGTGGTGGGGGTGGTGTGGGGGGGGTAATGCTATGTTTCTTTAGAAAAGGTTAGTAAGTAAAAAAATGAGAATAGAAATTGTTAAATTTTTTTAAATTTTGTTTCTAGCTAAACTTTATTTTCCCATAAGATAATTTAGAAGATTTTCTTTTTTACCTGACTAAAAAGTGTTAAAAGTATCATTTTTCACCCTTTAAAGGTTGTCTTCAAAAATGCAGAGCCCAACATTCCCTCACAATTCGAAATATAAAAAGTTTTGTATTCCGAACATTGGGGAAGTCCATTTTTTCGTTCCTCCACTTTTCGATTTTTTTTTAAAAGAAAAACATTATTTTAACGCCGTAAGAAGAGCGTAATAATGGGTACAAAATTTTTGTAATATGTATATGTGTGGCATCGAACGTGTACGGTGTGTGTGTGTGTGTAAAACCCCAGGTGCTGATTGTAAATATAAGTGTGTAAGTAAGTTTTTTAGGTACAGGGCACGTAATACTTACCAAAATTTTTTTTATAGTAAAGTGTAAAGTACCTAGGATAACCCAAACAAAAATGTTAAAGTAATTTATTTTATTGTGAGCAGCGTTGTAATACACTGTGAGTCCTGCACAACATGAGACAAATAAATAAAAGAAAGTTGAAGTTCAGATTATTACAGTTTCGTGGGGTGGACAAACGATTAACACACAAAACTTATCCCCACACAATAAAACATTCCAAAAAACCTAATGTAAAAAAATTTAAAAAAATTATATTTTTTGCAGATGAATTGTTAAAAATAAAAAAACTCCCCAAATTTCATGAAGGCTTCCCTTGGTGGGGGAAAAGGACGGTAGTTTGGGGGTTGGTGACTCAGTCGAGGACGAAATTTTATGTGTCCTCTCCAGAAATTCACCCTCGGCAGTCTCTACCGTAGCCATCTGGGAAAAAAACCATGTTTCTCTGGGGTGAAAAAAAAGCTGATTTCGGGATGCATAACTAGGGAAGGCTGGGTTTGGGAAAGAAACCTAAGAGAAGAAAGGAAGGAGAGACACCCGGGGGCCCACGGATGGATTCCTGGATACATGGCCGGGGCCTGGGGAAGGCGAGGATACTTGGGGGAAGGGGGATGGGAGTATATCAAGGGGACACGATAAACTCCTGGAACATGAACCTGAGGAAGCATCAAAAACACGTAAGTGGGGTGGGGGGACGGGGGGCCCAATGCTTTGTGAAATATCGTTCCCTATTCCCTCTTTGGGGTTCGGCCATAGGGACGATCCCTCAATGCTGCTTTTCCTCTCTTCCAGTATAGCGGCTCTTCCTGCTATTTTCCCCGAGTCACAAAGATGCAGAGATAAACATCCTATTACATGGGGCATTACCTGCTCTTCTCTCCCCCCCAGTTTCAACACATTAAATAACCTCTTTATTGAAAAAATTTAAAAATGGTTGACGAAGCTTCTTCAAAAATAAAGGTCCCACATTTTGAAATTCCGTTTTTCCGGATATAAGGCGCACGAGTATAAAATCTATAAGACATTTTCCCAAAACAGTTGAAAACGTTTGTTACAATGAGCAATAATGCACAGGGTGATTTTTACAGACCGTGCACTAACATTCATATCATAAAAACTTTGAAAAAAGGGGCCCAAAAAGCAAGATCACCCCCTCTTAAAAAACCCCCCGTTACACAACCCCGGGCAACTGGGTTTAGAAAAGGTCGTCCTGTCTGTCTAACTATTTGGCACTCGACAAGGTTTAGTGCACTAAAAGACAAAAAGAATGCAGATGAAATATATACAGCTGCAAAGCCTTTGAAAAGTGTGACCATTGCGTAAGCGCACAAAATGCGTGCTAAAGGAATAAAGGAAAAGTCGGTCGATGGATCTATAATTTCCTCACTAACAGAACACAGGGTAGTCGTAAACAGAGTAAAGTCAGAGGCAGCTACGGTGAAAAGCTCTGTTCCACAAGGCACAGTACTCGCTCCATTTGTTCCTCATCCTCATATCTGACATAGACAAGGATGTAGCCACAGCACCGTGTCTTCCTTTGCAGATGACCCCCGAATCTGCATGACAGTGTCTTCCATTGCGGGACATGCAAGGTCCAGGCAGACATCAACCAAATCTTTCAGTGGGCGGGCAGAAAACAATATGAAGTTCAACGTGAGAAATTTCAATTACTCAGATATGGTAACACGAGGAAATTAAATCTTCATCAGAGTACAAAAAAAATTTTCTGGCCACAAAATAGAGCGAAACACCAACGGAAAAAGCCCTGGGAGTGATAATGTCGGAGGATCTCCCCTTCTAGAAAAATGACAGGATGGATAATGAGAACTTTCAAAACTAGGGATGCCAAGCCCATGATGACACTCTTCAGGTCACTTGTTCTATCTAGGCTGGAATATTGTGCACACAAACAGCACCTTTAAAGGGCCAGGTGAAAATTGCTGCCCTAGAAAAATGTACAGAGAACTTCAGGGACGCGCATAACGGAGATAAAAACCTCAATTATGGGGAGCGCTTGAGATTCCTGAACCTGTACCCCTGGAATGCAGGCGGGAGAGATACATGATTATATACACCTGGAAAAATCCTAGAGGGGACTAGTACCAAACTTGCACACGAAAATCACTCACTACGAAAGCAAAAGATTTGGCAGACGATGCAACATCCCCCAATGAAAGCAGGGGTGTCACTAGCACGTTAAGAGACCTTTACAATAAGTGTCAGGGGCCCGAGACTGTTCAACTGCCTCCCAGCATACATAAGGGGGATTACCAACAGACCCTGGCAGTCTTCAAGCTGGCACGGGACAAGCACCTAAAGTCGGTTCCTGATCAGCCGGGCTGTGGCTCGTACATTGGTTTGCGTGCAGCCAGCAGTAACAGCCTGGTTGATCATGCTCTGATCCACTAGGAGGCCTGGTCACAGACCGGGCCGCGGGGGCGTTAACCCCCGGAACTCTCTCCAGGTAAACTCTCCAGGTAAACCCAGGTAAAAAAGCGGTGTTATATGTCGGAAAATACATCATGCCTTATTCATGGGTATCTCATCTAGAAGAATTGAAGATTTTATGCTCATGATATTTGAAATCAGTGATGAAGTTACGAGGATAGTGCGGCCTAGAAAATACTTGCTAAATGAAAAAGCATTTTTCTTTAAAGAATTTACTAATACAGAACCCTACAATCACGTCACGTTCAGAATGGTGTCGTAGTGTGAGTAGAATTGAAGTAGATAGTGTTGGTTGGTGGGCCTGCACTAGATTTAAAATGAATCTAGTTTTGATGAGAAGATCAAGAAAACACAGTAACGTCGATTCTTATAAGAGTGTTAGATGAATTTTAAGAACTCGACCTGGTTGAACTTGAGTGAGAGAGAGAGGAGAGAGAGAATGGAGAGAGAGGGGAAGAGAGAGGGAGAGAGAGAGAGGAGAGAGAGGGGGGGGGGGAGGGAGGGGAGAGGAGAAATAGAGAGAGAGTCGAATCGTCTAGGAGTTATATAATAACTATGTTGTAAAATATAATGGAGAAAAGGGACAAAGGAAGAAACTAAAGAAAAAAAACAGTCCGATGCGAATTTTGCAGGTATAAGTTGGCCAGTAGAGCGCTAAGGGGGGAAATTTCCACGGGGGCGGGTCCAAAGTTCACGTATAAGTTGGCCAGTAGAGCGCTAAGTGGGAACCCCACGGGAACAGGTCCAAAGTTCACTTAAAAAGAAAATTTTTTAAAAGAAAAAACACTTAAAACCAACACCAACCCTCAACGAGCTTCATAAAATCATAAGCTGACACAGGTAGGTTTAAAAAGGAGTCTTCAATTTTTCGGCGCAGGAAAACGTTGGCTGCTATGGTCAGTTGGTAATTTGGAGTATCACGTCTAGGCTGCAGTCCACTGTGTGGGAGAGAATATTGTCAAAAATGGACTGAATTATTTTTAATCTTTTTATCTAAATTGAAAAAAAAGTGTTAAGTTTTCGTCTGTATCTTTCCTTTATTTACCTTAGCTTGTCAACATATTTACTGTTATTGTCTTTACCAGTATTAGTTTATGAATGTTGTTTGTTAAATTCATGAATCAAAACCCTTTATAACTTATTCAACCAAATCCCAAAACTTCCAAAGTATCAAGTGCTTCCAGCAAATGTGAGTGGAAGATGAATCATCAGAACCACAAAATGAAGGAAGGCAGCAGCCAGCCTAGTGGCTCAGGATTGGCAGGTTCTTCCTAGATCCAACACTTCACACCGCGTATTTGACAACCTACTCATAACGTTACCCAAAATTAAAGTGAAGCTTCATTGACCTTTTCGGTGTATGGTTTTTTCTATAAAATTAGCTTCTGTTTCAGTTCTCTCCTTTATTTGAGTGTCCTAGCTTATTTTCTACTTTTTTACTGTCTTCTTCGGTATGTTTTGTTTTTTGATGTTTTCTTTCCTTATTACCTTTTTTTCTTTTGTGTTCATTCCGGTGCCTTTTTTTTTTTTTTTTTTTTTTTTTGGGCGAGTCTAGTATGTATATTCTCTATATTTCCTGCTTTCTTCAATGTTTGTTGCTTTGTGTGCCTTTGTACGAGTCACGTCGTGTTTCCTTTTGTTTCTCCACTTCTTCCCTGCTGTCTTTTTTTCCTCCTAACTGCAGCGCCTCTTGTGGTCTCGATCAGAACCAGTTATTTGTTGAGGCGTAAACGTTGATGTTTGTTCTTCATTCTTTGGCTGTCTCTCTGTCTGCCTTGTTTACATTTGTTTGGGTTCTGAGTTCTGTCCACTGTTTATCCTCAGTCCTTGCTACTGTTTTCTATCCCGGTCTCTGCCTTTTGTTTCTATGCTTCTTTGCGTGGAGACTGCCTTCTTATCTGTGTGGCTTTGACACCTTAAAGTCTGGAAATGGGGGGGGGTCTGATGGAATGCTGTCACCTGGCCATTAATGTTGGTGTAGGTTGAACCTGCCTACATTAGGCCATCAAGCTTACTGTATTCCTCTATTCATGTAGGTTTGTATTCTTGTGTTGTATGCTGAGTAGTGGTGTTTCCTGTGTTCGAGTGTTTCTGTGCGGTGGTCGTTTATTTGTGCTATGGGTCTTCCCTGTGGTTTGGGGGAAAAGGTTCTATGTTGCAGTGCTGGTTGTGCTTTGGTTATACTCGTGTGTTGGTTGATGTGTGACTTCGTGGGGAGTGGTTATTGTATGGAATTTCTGTGGTTGCCTTGTGTTCTCTGTGGGTCGGTGGTTGAATGATTAATCTAAATATTGTTAGTTGTTCTTCTGCCTCTGGACGGCAGAATCCCGTGCAAAAATTTAAAAACCACTTCGCGTACTCGAGGAAGGAGACGTAACTGATGAACCCGCTTCCATATATCACACCACGTGTACATGGGGAACATTCCTTGAACTCTCACCTCAACTTTCACCATACCCACTCTTTCAAAAGTACTCAATTTAACGCTCCGCACGTCTTGCATGCACAGTAACACACGTAGCATCGTATCGCACTTGATTACATCTGCCCGTTCTCCACCACCTGCGCAGGTCACGATACATTTCTGTTAAACCACCATGCTGCCACCCGGGTCGGGAGAAAACGACGTTTCACATAACAAGCAACGACTCGGTCTCTTAGAGGAACAAGACCTAACCCTCCTTGACGCATTGGTGTCTCTACCACCGCTCTTGTGAGCCAGTCGCACCCTGAACCCCACAGAAATCTATAAACTCTATTTAAAAGATGTTTGTTTATCCCCCTTTATTAGTGGATACAGCGCAGCAACGTGCCAAACTTTACTATAAAGAAGAACATTAATTACTATCGCTCGCTGGTGTAGGGTTAAATGTCGTGGCCTTAGACTATTTAAACGCCTCAAAACATTATTTACCACCCTCCCCGAATTACATGCCCTCGTCTCATCAACCTCTCTCATATACTGTATACCACATATGTTAACACAGTCAACCACCGTCCACGTCTCTATACCTACCTTCTCTCTCGCCCAATCTCCCAACTTCATAATCTTTGATTTTTCTTTGTTAACTCGCATTCCTGTTGCTCTACCAAATATATCTACAAATCTTCCCACACAACTCAACTGCTCCCTCGTACCTACTAGGACAGTTGTATCATCTACATAACCTACTATGGCAGGTCGATCACTACCCGAACCCCACGACGAATCTACACCCCGCCCACAAACTGTCCAATAAAAGGGTCCTTCATGCAGGCAAAGAGCATTTGAGACATAGGTCATCCCTGTCGAATGCCTCTATTCAATTTGACTAAGTCTCCTAACTTCTCATTAATTTGTACTCTAAACCCAGCACCATTATACAAAGAGCGAGCCCACATGATGATCTCATTACCAAAACCCTGCCATCTCATAAACTTCCACAGCACATCCCTTTCTACACTATCAAAAGCAGCTTGCCAGTCTAAAGCCAAAACACCACCCCCGCCCCTCGTTCTGCATTGCTCAACAAACTCCCTGATATTCCCATGACCATCATACATTGTCCTACCTGGCACCCCAAACTGACCTTATGTATTACCTTGTCAAACACTTTCTTAATCCTATTCATTAAATTTTTGCATATAATTTATAATCACTACACATTAGTGATATTGGTCGGTAATCCTTAAGTGATACGGGTATGTCACATTTTTTAACTAACACCAAAACCGCCGTACTCTGGGGACAAACCTAACGTCCCCCTTCCTTCATCGCATTGAGTAAACGTACCGGGAAAAGTCCGTATGACCTCCCAATGTTGAATATAAAATTCACACGGAATCCCATCAATACCTGGCGCTTACCCTTGCACATTCCCTGCAAAGCCTCCACACCCATGAAAAGCGATCATTATCATTCAACTCACATCGTACATTCTGCCCCAATTCCCGTATTGCATCCACGCTTACATCATTATTTAGCATTTTGATATTAAACCATTTATCAACATAATAGCTTATTCCTTCAGTTGTTGTTACAGCCTGACCCTCACTATACCCTTCAACGCCATCCTGCCCCACTAAACTCACGATTTCGGTCGCCTTCCTCCTTTGTGTCTGACTACGTAAGACACAAGCGGACGGCTTATCACCCCACACAGCCTCCTCAACTCCACTCGAAATATGCGCCCCATCAAAAACCGTATTTTTCAGCACCTGGATGTGTTCCTTTAGATTGTCAATCTCGTCCACTGGGGTAAATTCCAGATACCCCCCTTGCGCATAACAGTGCTGTAAAGAACCCTCCAGGTACCTCAAAAATCCATACTCCAATCGAGAGGCCTCCTTACCCCGATGTACATAAAAATCCTTAATGTGAGGCTTCATAACCTCGTCCCATTGTCGCACTAAATCACTACCTTCCAAGGAGTCTACTCCCATAGACATCCATAAGTGCGTGAAGAGTGTCTTATCTTCCTCACTTTGAAGTAAACGAGTATTTAACTTCCAATATCCTTTAAAACGAGTCGGGGGACCTCTCCAGTCAAGCTCTACGAGAAACACCACGATGGTCGGAGAAATACACATCTAACACACGCACTTTGGTTACAACTACCCGCCGAGACATATATACCCTGTCTAAGCGCGCAGCATGGTCCTTACGCACGAAAGTGTGCTCAATCCCTAAGTCACTGCTTCCACTTACATCCACCAAAACCCCAGCCCAGACAACAAATCACCCAAAATAATCGAACAATAACCGCTCCCCTCTGTTCTACGTCTTTACGGCGTACCACACAGTTCCAGTCGCAACCAAACTACTGTTATATCAGGCAGAGATCTCAAATAGTACACAAGAACATCGTTAACAAAAGTATTTTTAATATTAACATCATGTTCAGCTGGTCCATATACTCCTACAAAACCAACCCGTTGAGTACCCCACTCACCTATGACGCGTATCACGCGACCCCCCCCTTCCTCCCAATGTTTCATCATGAACGGGCTGGTCGCTTTTATTAACACAGCCACACCACCTTTCAAACGACTCGAGTGAGCCATATAAACATCATAACCATCTATCGCAAACGAACTTCCAACTTTATGGTTATGTTCTTGCACGAAACATACGTCTACTGCAAAGCGATGCAACCACTCATGAACCTGTACTTGCCTTCTGTTATTTTTCATACCATTAACATTTATGGTTATACACCTAACTTTGCTAACGGTGGCTTTCCTCGATGGACCACCACACCCTTTTTCCCTTTACGTTGACTAATGCCTAAGGCGCCACCTTACCTTGTACATTCTCTGTTATATTACTCGCTGTCCTGGAACCACGCGACACCCCACCCGTAACTTCCGACCACGTCTTCTTCCTGAGCGCTGTCCAGGGGTCAAGACATCGTCGGAGTCGGGCGGGGTAGCCGCACGCTTCCTAGAAACAGCATCCTCAACTTTATCAGGACCTGTAATGTTTTTCCTTGTGAACTTCTACCGCAACAGTATGAACTCTCGGACCTTCTACCTCACTTATGTTAATTAACTGATCGACGTCCTTTAACTGTGTTCTCTCCTCATCTGAACACTCCAATGCAAGCACACACGGCACAGAATCATACTCCTGCGAAGCTAAAAGGTCCATGTCAGCATCCTCTCTTGCTTGAGGGCTCTCACGTCCACCATGTTCTACCACATCGTGGTTGACCGTACCAGGTAGAGTCACGCAGGATGACTCCACGAGCATGGCCGGATCCACCTCATCACTCCACAATTTCAGGCGCGTAAGTCCTCGATTACTTCATCTGCCAGATTCGACGAGGAGCCTCACCATCCGGACGATGACCACGTCCTGAGGGGTGGCTGGCGCTTAACGCATTGTGCAGCAATGTGGTCCAATGCTCCGCAAAGGCGACAAGTTCGTCTCTGTCCAGGATACGTAACATACAACCCGGGTATGGAACTCCTCTAGGTTTATGTACGAAGGTATTGGTTGGTGCAGGGACATTTTTAACGTGAAAGACCCTTCTTGTAAACCAGCAAAGTGGCCATCAGACCACCGACCCATAGTAACCTGGTGAATCGTCCCATAGTATTTGAAGGCGTCACGTATGTCAACTTCGTTAGCCTCAAAAGGCACGTTTTGCACACGTACCCACGTATAGTATTGTGAAACGTCGTGCAAAATTAACTGTGGGCTGCTGGGGTGACTTGCTTGCTAACATCCTGATACTGGTTGACAATCTGCTCATAGGTCTTGGTATCGCAAAAAACTTGACGAATATCCGTGATAGTCCATTTAAGGCAACGCCACACAGGATTCACGCTGGATGCCATATACATCGCGGATGATCATCGGCACCAACACATTAATCGATGCGCTGGGGATCGTCCCCTTTATGAGGTAAATACACACAGTATTAACCCTTCAAAAACCCGTTCGCCATTTTGTTGCGTCTCAAAGCTCCCCAAGGTGTCGGGATGAGGGAGACAGCTGACGCCCCCGCTCAGCACAGCTTTTCTGAGGAGAAATGCGTGTAGGTAATTTTACGTCAAAACTGATGTGGACCACGTTAAAAAATATGGCAAAAAAAAACTCAGTGCTTAAAGGAAAATAGTGAAAAAAAAAACCCTCTCAAAAAATTTTAAAAATTCAATTGCAATCCAGTGCAAGTGGAAATAAACGCACCAAAGAAAAATACTGTTAAAATTTTTATGGTTATATTTTTAATACATGTTTTTAAAATTTAATCCTCCTTTACATTCCCCATCAGGGAACTAAGCAAAACTTATCTTGCACAACCTCTCATCTGGTCCCACTAGTACCTCCAATCACCCCCAACCACATCACTGCATACCCAAGGGGGTAACCCCGTTGAAAATCCCTGCCCCCCCCCCCCCTTTTACCAACCTACCACCCCGACAGTTAAAACCCCCTTATAACGCCAATAAATTCCTATTGTTAGTCCCCCTACAACCCTCAGAAAAATATCTTCCCACCTTTTCCCAAAAATGTCTCTATTGCGACACAAGTTCGTTTAAAACGTCGCCGCCAAAGTCCTTCTCATCACATCCCCCCCCACCTTCCCCCTCATACCCCATAAAAAATATGTAGTCCACGATGACTTTATGCTAAACCTCTTACCACACTCTCATCCACCCCCATCATATCAAGACTCAACGCTCGCAATACCGACACACCTTGACCCCCCCCCCCTCACCACTACCTTACTCACCCATACCCTGATGCACTCCAAACCTTCACAAAAATAGACGACATGATATGCAGTCTCTTCCCCACTGCATCTGCCACACCCCCACCCTCATAACCCTCCTATCTCAGAGCATCGCTCCCGTTGGCAAAATCCCATGCGGAAAACGGGACATAACCTAGCGCCCTAGGTCGTATCCTTAATTTACTAAATCTTCACCATATTACTCCCATGCATACATGGGGTAGATCCCTTCAACTGGCGCCACTACATATCCCCCTAACGATTTACACAAAGTTCCCACCTTTACTTTTCCCGGTTCCTGGCTAACATTAAGGCACGTAACACTGTTTCACATTCCTTCATTTCCGCCCCTCCATTACCATTTCCTCGTGCGAGCATGTCCCTTATCTAGCTGACCCTCCTCCATCCACCTGCACTCATCATTTCCCCTCTTAATAAACACACATTTCACGCGTTTCTCAAGTCCAACAAACCCAACCCTTCCCCTACATACTGGCAATGTAAACTACCTCCTTCGAAACCCAGTTGCACCCTGAACCCCACAAAAATTGAAGACCATTCTAAGAATAATCTTTGATCGCCTTTTCCTGTTAACGGCATCACAGCCGAAACAACCAGACTTTACTATTTTAGTAATACATTGATGAAAATTGCACGTTGCCTAAGGGTTAAATGGTGAGGTCGCAGCATTCCCAACCGTCGCTGCACCTGTTCCACCATCCTATTCGAATTGCTAACCCTTGCAGCACTCAGGTCAGCCTCATACATGACAACCGCAGATTTTCAGACTCCCGGTCCTCCCCCCTGCACAACATCACATCCCCAATCTAATCTCTCTGCCCACTCTCCCAGCCCCATGATCTTTGACTTTTCCAGATTTACCTTCATCCCAGTAGCTTCCCAAAAGTGTGTACAACTTCCCCCAAAAAGTCCTAACCGTGTCTTCTCACTTACCAAAATAGTGGTATCATCAACATAGCCCACCAAACCCAGGCCACGGCTTCAGCTCACCATCCCCCCGCCCCGTCCTTAGACGATCCTCCACCACCCTATAAAAGGGATCCTGAACACCATGCAAACAATATTTGTGATAAAGGACATCCCTGCCGAAGCCCCCGCTCGATGTTGACTCCCCCCCACACACCCATTGATTTGCCCCCTTACCTTCGCTTTGAGTACAACGTATCCACCCCCACTATTCTTTGCCAAACCAATGTCATAGGAGAATATCCCTCAAAGCCTTTTTTCCACCCTATCATAAGCCCCTTGCCAATCCAACCCCACCAAGCCCCTCTTCCCCTTTCCATGTCCTCCAGGAACCACCTTGATAATCCCGTGGCCCTCGCTCATTGACCTACCAGGTAAACCAAACTGAGACTCAAACACGACCCTCCCCACAACACATTTAAGCCGATTCCCAAGAATTTTTCGCAAATAATTATAAATCAGCACAAAGCAACGAAATGGTCGGTAATCCGAAGGGTACTCTGCTGTTTACCCTTTGGGACCAACACCACCACCGCCGTTGCCTGAGATTTCTCCCATCTTACCTCCGTTTTTCATGGCATTCATTAACCTTACTAGGAAACCCCTAAGCAGACCCCGTGCTGTATATAAAATTCGTTTGGTAAACCATCGATCCCGGGTGCCTTACCCTTCCTCATGCCCAAATAAGGGATCTCCATATTTCCCCCTCCTCAATGACCCCACCCAGTGCCTCCCGATCACTCCTCCCCAGTTTGCACGGCACATACTCACATACCTCCCAAGAACCTCGCCATCCCCCCCACTACTTTTCCCTGTATTCCTCAAACCATCTATCTGCATATGCACTCATCCCCTTGGTGTCCCTTAATACCTGACCCTCTCAAAAACCCCCCCAAAAGAAGAAATGACTTGCAAACCTGGTATTGTAGTCGTTCGCTGTCGTACCTTCTGTTCTCGCAGCACACAAGTGATGGCTTGTCGCCCCAGAGTACTTCGTTCCAACCCCGCCTGTACCCGTACAGCTGCAAAACGTTCTTTTTGCAAAATCCCGTATTCTGTCCTTCAACATGTGTATATCCTCCCCGGGTACACCCCAGCCACCGCCCCCCCCCCTGTAACAATCCCATAATCTAGATTCTAAATAATTTGACAAACCATACCGCAATTGTTAATGCGTTTGCCCCTCCCTCACATAAAATTGACGTATTCTTAACTTAGCCACACTATCCCACCATCCTACCACATCTTCCCCAGTCCTTCTGTCGGCACAGAGCTGTTCCCAAAATATTGCAAACGCTTCCACTCCCTCCCCATCACCCAAAACCATCGTGTTCAGTTTCCAATAACTTCCCCGCCTAAGAGCCAAAGCATCCCATCCCACCTCCACTAATACCACCCCAGGATCGGAAGACACCATCTCAAAAGTTTTAAAAGACTCTACCAAAACCCTCTGAGATAAATATAACCCGTCCAAATGGAGCCGCATATCCCCTTCTTATAAACGTATTGTTCCACCTCCCACAGACCTCCCCCGAAAGCATCACGTAACTGAAGATTCTAAGCAGGCCCCCCCAAGATGAGGAAAAATATCCGCTCCTCTGGGTTCCCGTCTGTCCTCTTAATTACACAATTCCAACCCCCCCCCCCACAATCGCCACAAGGTTAATGTGCGTAGGTAGTACACGAGCTCCTCCCGCACAAAATCCATCTTCACTTTCACGTCACTTTTGCTGGGGCATACACAACACAAACGCCACTCTCTCTCCCATCCAAACCCTCCTTCCACACGTAATACTCTCCCCCCTCCCCCCCTTTCCTATGCAATACAAACGGGCTCGCCTCCTGATCAACACAACCACCCTCCTTTTAAATGCTCAGACGGCATCACATAAGCCTGATACCCCTGCACACTAATTCACGACCAAGCTTAAAATTTTTGCTCCTGCACAAAAACTACACAACCTTAAACCCATCAAAAAACATCCTGAAGCACTCCCGTTTAACACCAACAACAGACCATTAATATTTATTTTACACCCCCTGAGCCATTTTAAGGTTTCCTTCCCCCCTAAAGTCAAGATTTTTTCCCTTCAGACCGTTCCCCTGGACTGTGCCTTTGCCACAGACCCCCCCTCCTTCCCAAACCATCCCCCCCTTCTGTTTTGGCCCTCCCCACAGAGTCACTCTGGGTACCCTAACCCCATGTCTTTTCCCGTCCTTTGCGCCGCGTCAGAACATTTGTCCGAATCTGACGCTGCTGCCTTTTCCTTGTTTGCTCCCCCCAGTTTCCATATCTGAGTCCTGGGACCAGCACCCAATGACTTCCCCTCTACCACCCTTAATCCGCCTCCATGCCTTCCATGGCACTCGCAAAATGTACCAAGGTGCCACTGATCCTCCCCTTCCCCAACACACCTTCTGCCCTGATCCCAGGTTCTTTCCTGTACTCTCCACCTCTGTAGACTGTAACATGCCTTATCACGTCTCCAACTCCTCCTCATAGCCTTCACTGCTGCGCCCTTCCTGCACCTCCTCCCCTTGACAACTGTACTGTTGATGGGCCAGGTGATCATGGATCACCCTTTTTTCTGATTGCACAGGAGGAGCCCCACCTCTTTCACTCCACAGCGACCAGCCCTCCCCCTTGCACCTTCTTTTTTAGCATCTGGTCCTCATGCGCAGGTGCTCCGCCCCTTGCCGGCCCAGGACCATGTTGGATGGGCCAGGTGGGTTCATGGATCACCCCTTCTTCCGATTTCCCCAGGAGGAGCCATTTCCTTTCACTCCACATGCGACCACGCCCTCCCCCCTTGCCCCTGTTCTTCCTTAGAATCGGGTGCTCATGCGCAGGTGCTTTCCCCCCCTTGCCGGCCCAGAGCCCTACTCGCTTGCAAAAGTTTTGCCGCCATTTTGGTCATAATTCCCCACACAGCATACCGACTCTTTCCCCGATAACGCTACCATTACTGGGTTTCTAAATCTTCGAGATAAAACATACGAAGGATAGGGGCCTTTGCTCATCTTGAGATTAAAAGAACCCCGAAACCAGGTAGCACCTTTTAACCCCTTTTCCAGTTGGGCCAGATGTACAGTTCCATAACGTTCGAAAAACATTTCGAATATCTACCTCATCAGCCTCCAAAGGCACGTTCGGAGCTTAACCCCGATAATGTCGTGATACATCCGCAACTTTACCCTCACTGCCGGTGTTACGTATGCTGGGCATCTTGGTAACGATCAACCAAAGCCTCGTACTTGAGGTTAGCACTTTCACGAAAATTCTAATACACCGTTCAGTGGGGCCCTATAAAAATCCCGTCTCTGATGCCGTATGTCTCCTATATTTTTGGGCAATAACACATCGAACTGACGAGGCGTTAAAGCCCCCCTAATAAGTTCAATGCCCACAGTACTCACTTCTCCTGCGCACCCTGGCGCATGTTTTGACTTAGTAATCTGTCGGGAAACAGTAAGGGGTGCAAAGTCATGACCGCACTCTACCTCATCCAAAGGGAGCGAATGCACAACACCTCCTGTACCCCTGCTGTAAGGTTACTGAGGAGCGTCAGGCAAGGGGGGTCTACATTGCCCAAGTGCGATGCAGACATATTTTCGAGCATTCCAGGAACAACGCATGAGTGTGAATTTAGCGATGGATCGGTTACTGAAAGTCTCTTAAAAAATTCACATGGGTGAAGGTAAAATGACCCCTTTGAGGCACGGCATTGGCCTCCAGGAGTTTTTTAGCATTTTTTGGGCAGTGCTTCTGCAACCAATGGGTGTTTAGGGATGGTCCATAGAAAGGGGTGCCGGGAAGGGTTTTTACAAACCCCTTAAAAGTCTTTAACAAGGCCTATACCTCCATGTTCGTGACCCGGGTTTTAGAACACGGTTTATGTGTATAGCTGGTAAGGAAACATTTTTCTTTGTGTGCTCTTTGAGCACAGGCAGCCCATGTTCCCCAGGAGGCGGCCCCCCGGTTCGGAAACTCCAAATTTTGATTCAACAGCCGTGTGATTTCGTGCCCGACCTTGGTGCCTGGGAGGGAGGACTGACCTCTGGAGTGCGGAGGTCGAACGGGAAGTGGCGGCGGCGGAGACGTGTGTCACTCTCCCAGGGGCGTCGGGGGAGTCGAAGGTGACATCTGAGGAGTCTTTAGTCCAGGAAGCTTCGACCCAGGATGGTTTATTGGTAGATGTGATCAAGGATTTTTTGGATGGGGAGGAGCCCTGTGCAGAAGGTGTCCTCAGTTTATGTGAAGCCGGAGTGCTGGAGGGACAACAAATCGCGGAGGAAGACTTGAGTAAGAAAGGGCTGGAGAGTGTGGTGGTCGTGGAGGTACACCAGGAGGATTCGCCTGATGGTGATATGTGTGTAAGTGGAAGTTCTAGGAAAAGAACTGTGGCATCAGAGATAGACGAGGTCATTACCCCGGGGCAGAGGCCGGGGAAGAAGTCATGGGCAGCGGTGGTGGAGCCAATGCCACATAGTGGTAGAGGTGCGCCTGAGTTGTACAGTGGGAAAGGGAGGGGGGAGGTGACTGCACAGGAAAACTCGAGTGGCAAGGGTACACGTAATGTGAAAAGTGCAGTGAGTAAATCCCAGCGGCATAGGGGAAAGCCGCCACTTCTATAATTTTCAGATGTGTCACGCTTAATGTTAATGGACTTAAGACTGAAGTCAAGAAAGTTTGGTTGGAGTGGTTTTTAAGGCGGTTTGATGTCGACATATGCTTTTTGCAAGAGCATAATCACAGGGCTGGATGTGTGTTGCAGGTGAAAGGATATTGGATGTATGTTACCAGTGGTGTGCAATTGAAAGGAGGGGTAGCAGTGGCGGTAAAGGAGACCAGCCCCTTGCGTGCATAGGTTGGGAAGAGGGGGGGGGTGGGAGGGTCGTGAGGGTGGATGGTTTCTGGGGTGAGAGTCGAGCTAGTTTCGTAGGAGTTTACATGCCAGCAACTAGTAATACCAGGGTAAAAGTAGATTTTGTCAGGGAGGTATTGCTGTATCACTTGAGAGGTTTGCCTGCTATAACAGTAATAGGAGGTGATTGGAATTGTGTGATTCGGAGTGGTGATGTCAAACCGAGAGGGGCGGGTTGTGTGTTGAGTGTTCTGAGGGATGTATTGCGAGATATTGGAGTTGTTGATGTGGTGGGGAGGGAGGGATACTAGTGGAGCACACGTTCGTCCGTAGGGGATATGAAGCAAGATTGGACAGAATCTGTATTAAGCAGGGTATAGATGTTGTGAGGGTGCAAACCTTCGATGTGGGATTTTCTGATCACAGGGCGGTTATAGCAGACTTGATGTGGGATGGAGTGGTGCGTATTTATTCTGGGTACTGGAAATTAAATGTAAGGCTTCTTAAGGAGGAGATAAGATAAGATAAGATTTTGTTCGGATTTTTAATCCCCGGAGGGTTAGCCACCCAGGATAACCCAAGAAAGTCAGTGCGTCATCGAGGACTGTCTAACTTATTTCCATTGGGGTCCTTAATCTGTCCCCAGGATGCGACCCACACCAGTCGACTAACACCCAGGTACCTATTTGCTGCTAGGTGAACAGGACAATAGGTGTAAGGAAACGTGTCGGAATTTCCACCCGCCGGGAATCGAACCCGGGCCCTCAGTGTGTGAAGGCGGGAGCTTTAGCCACCAGACCACCGGGCCCTTTTCAGTGATTGGTGGTTGCATTTTTGGGAGGCTAGGGAAAGGGAGATAGATCTGTTAGATTGGTGGGAAATGCAGGCCAAACCTGAAATAGTGAATTTTTTTAAGGTTAATTAAGGGACGAGAAGAGGCAAGGTGGCGTTTTTGGGTTGCAAAATTATCTGGAGGGACAGTTGCAAGACTGTTATGTTGGGGTAGGTGGTAGGAGGGATGATAAGTATAGTCTGCGGAGTAGAATAGCTGAATTACAATGATAGGTTTGATGCAATTAGGGTTAGAGCAGGGTTAGAGGACGTATTGTGGGGTGATAAGCCGTCCGGGTATGTTTTACATAAATTTCGGGACCGACAGAGTGTAACCACCATTCTACAATTGGAGACAAGCCCTGGGGTGGGAGGGTATCCAGAGGGTCGGGTCCTATCCAATACTGAAAGTATGAGTCTCTATGCTGATAGTTGGTTTAGGGAGAAATGGAGTTGGAGGGAGGGGGGTTCCTGGGAGGGTATTTTTGAAGGGGGGTTCCATAGTGTTTTAAGTGAGCAGGATAGAGTGGGGTTGGAGGTTGGTATAAGTGAGGTTGAGGTGGAAGAGGCAGTTTTCGGGATGAGTACCGGGAAAACACCAGGGATAGACGGTATACCAAATGATTTTTATAGAGCACATTGGGGGTGTATTAGGCAGTGCTTTGTTAGGGTATTGGATCATATGTTAACTAGTGGGAAGTTGGGCACATCGCAAAGAATGGTTGTCATAGTTTTGGTGCCAAAGCAGAGGGGGGAAGAGAGTTGAGTGCTTACCGAGCAATATCTCTGATGTGCGCAGATTACAAGGTTTTTGCGAAAATTTGGGTAATAGACTGAAGAAGGTCATGGGGTCGGTGATACATGGGGGACAGTTTGGTATCCCGGGGAGGAGTATGCGGGCAGGTCATGGACGTATTCGGGATTTCCTTGAGGGTAGTAGTAAGGGAGGTATTCTAGGTCTGGATTGGGAGAAAGCTTATGATTATGTGGATAGGGAAATTTGATTGAGAGTATGGTGAGAATGGGTTTTGGAGAGAGGGTGGTGGGATGGGTGAAGACATTGTATGCGGATGCATCGATGAGAGTTCAGGTAAAATGATAGGTTGGGTAGTCCTGTAACCATGGGGAGGGGTTTAAGGCAGGGGTGTCCACTCTCCCAAAATACTCTTGCATGTATGCAGAATCCTTTCTATGTTTGGTTGATGGTGAGATGGGAAGGATGGGGGAGAGTGGAGGCTTTTTGGGGAATATTGTTGGTTATGTAGATGATACAACTGTTTTACTTAATGAGATAGAAGATTTAAGTAAAGTGGGAAGGGTAATTGAGATTTTTGGGAATGCTACTGGGATGAGAGGTAATAAGCAGAAATCACGATTGCTGGAGGTAGGTGTTTGGGTAGGATGGACCTTGGGGGAGGAGTTTGGTTGGATAACTGTAGAAAGGCTAAAGATTTGTGGGATTTTTGTATTTGGCAGATGCACAGGAGAGCAGGAGGGTTAATTCAGAAATGGTAATGGACAGAGCTTGGAGTAGGCTCAGGAGTCTAAGGGCCTGGGATGTAACCTTGCATCAAAGGGTTGTGGTGGTAAATACGCTGATTTATAGTAAGGTGTGGGGAGTGGCGGAAATTTATCCCTTACGAAGTCAGGATATTATAGAATTACAAAGAAGAGTCTTAAGGTATGTGTGGGGTTTTGGGAGGGCATGGTTGGGCAAAGATGTGGTAATGACTGCGGTAAGACAGGGAGGATTGGGATTGATGGCATTAGGAACAGGGTGAAGGCGTTATATGTGAAGCAGAGGTATATTCGGGCAGCGGGGGAAAGGGATATTCGGGTGGGGGAGGTGATGGGGGATATCTGCAAATGGTGGGGAGGAAGGGACTTAGTGGAGTGTGAAGATATGTTGAGGTTTATGCTAAAGGTTCGCAATGTAACAAAACTCAAAGTAAAACGGTTGGTGGGTGTTGGTCGTCGTCAGGTATCACTGCAGGGGATGGCAGTGTATCCCACATATGATTGGAGAGTGATATGGGTGGAATTTAGTAAACTAAAAATACAGCAAGAGTGAGGGAATAGTATATAGAATTTCTTATGGGGACGTTAGCATCGAAAGAGGTGCTAAGACGAATGGGTTTTGTGAGAGAGGCGTAATGCAGTTTTTGTGGGAAAGTTGAAACGGCTTTCCATGTAGTATATTTTTGTTCAGATTTGGAGGTGGTAAGATTGTGGTTAAAGATGGTTTTCCTTTTATTGGGGGGGTCAGGTATCACCCCCTAAGGGCTTTAATGTTTAGATATGGGAGGGGTGCCCAACGAGGTGGGAGGGCTATCGATACGTAATAGTTGATTACTTGTATGTTTCTTGGGGGATGAGGGAGGTGGGGGGAAACATTAGGATAAAAGCGTTAGCGGCGTGTTTTTATAGGACAGCATGTAGGAACAAACAATTATATGGGGGACGGTGGGTAACTAGTTTTCCGGAGGGTTATTGTGGTTTTGCTGTTGCACGTTTACTCCGCTTGGTGATGGGGTGAGAGACAAGGGGTTGATCTCTTCAGTGGTGTGCCCTCTTGGAGTGCTTGGATGCCTGATGTGGAATGGTTGACTGGTTTGCAAGGTGTTTTGATGTGGGTAAAGTTTATTTGCAGGGAGCCGTAGGGGGCTCCGGGGTATGTAGACCTTATGATTTTTGTAAAACCACAGGGTTTAAAGTTGTATGTGATTTTGTTTTTTCTTTTATTGTTATAAGAAACATTTTATATAGGGGGTTTATATTCATATGTATATGTGAGGATATGTTTATATATTCGAATCTGATGATAGCTTTATCCTTGTCATACGTCTTTTTTTTTTATCGTATTGAAGAGGTACATTATGGACTATGCACGAGAATATATAGGCATTTTATGGGGTTTATATATACCCTTCATTTTGTATGGAAGGTTATATTATATATTGAGTGTTAATCGGTAACATTAACTTTGTGTGTGTGTAGGTGTGTTAGTGGGAACCAATGTCTTAGGTATAGTTCTATCAGTGGATGTAATTATTTTTTTTAGTTTATTTGGTGACTAGTCATTTAGAGTTTTATATCTATGTATAATCCAGTTTGTTCTGTAAGAACACATGTGCACATATGAGTAGGTGTGTATGTGCATGCGTATATATATACATATATATATGATTGTAGGACTTATTCCTACATGTTTTATAATGACTCCGACGTTTTGTATTAGTAGTCGGTATGTTTTTTCTTTTCGTAAATAGGTTGGGTTATTTCCGTAGAATTTTGTTATATCAATGTGTTAAAATGTTTTTTGTTTGTTTGTGTGTGTACTGACATTGTCTGCCACGGTTGTTGTTTTGCTAATTGGCGGCTTGTGTTTCTTTATAGTTTATGTGTACGTTGCTTTAAAAAAAAAAAAAAAAAAAAAAAAAAAATATATATATCACATGTATTTTTTTTTATCACTTATGGTGCATATAGTCAGTTAATGTTCAGTTAAGCACATTTTACTAATATCACTGTATACAAGCAAGGTATATTTTTTGTGGGTCTATAATTAGTTTAAGAAATTAGGTAGGGGGTTGGTCGTACATTCTAGATCTGTAAAAGTCTTATGTTAATTATTACGGGCTTTTTGCATATTTTGGTTCCATTTTAAATTATATAAAAAAAAATAATACCATGATTCAATTTCAAGTGTACATGTAGGGTTTTGTTAGTAATTTTTATATAACCATTGTACCATTGAGTGTGCAATGCATTAGTTTATTTGAAATTGTTTTTTGTATATAAAGTTTTTATCACGATATGATTAAGAGTGTCAGGTTTTGGATTATATAGTTATTTTGTGTTTAGTGTATGTTCAGTTGTGGGTTTTCCTCTGTTTAATTATATGTATGTTGTTTTCTTATATAATGCTTCAAGTTTCTTGTTTTAGTAAATTATGTATCCCATATATGTATACTGTGTTTTTTAAATAAAATATAAAAAATTAGGGACTTGCTTAGGGTGGGTAAGGTGGTGGATGTGTTTGGGGAGGCTTCAGGTATGAAAATTAATGTTGAGAAGACTAAGTTTCTAGACCTAAGGGATAGTACACATGGGGATGAGGTGTAGGGGGGGTGGGTGGAAGGTGGTGGATCAACTAATGATATGTGGATAATTTATGTGAGAAATACACGGGTGGCTCAAGAGGTGAATTCGGTGCGAATAGTGGATGGAGTATTGAAAGACTTGGTGGTTTGAGGGTCCTGCGCAACTAACGCTGCATCATAGAGTAATAGTGACGAACGTGCTATTGTACAGCAAGATATGGCATGTCGTTGTCATGTAACCGCTGATGAGACGTGAGGTGAAACGTTTACAACATGGGGTTTTTAGGTTTATATGGGGATCGGGCTGCGAATGGTTAAGTAGAGCGGTGTGTAAGATTTCGGTCAGTCGAGGAGGGCTGGGACTTTTACCTCATGAAAAAAGGATGATGAGCGTTGTTTACCTAAAACGAAGTTGTATAAGGGAGGGGGCGGGAGGGGAGGTGGACTTGTGCGAGTACGTAAGGATATCCTACGGTGGTGGGGGGGGTAGGGATTTAATAGTTGGTGAGGCCATGTTGAGGTTATTAATGACAGTGAGGGATCCGTCGTGTGTTAAAATTGCGGGTCCTGAAGGAGTGGAAGGTTGGTCAGTGGTGGCTGCTGTTGAAGGACCATACCCAATGTATGCGTGGAATGAAATATGGATGCATCTAAAACAATTACGTGTAAAACCGGGTGTTCGGGAGGTAATGTTTAGATTTTTACATGGGATTTTGCCATCTGGGGTTGTCCTATTCAATAGGAGGATAAGGGAGGGAGGGAATGTAGAGCGTGTGGAAGAATGGAGCCAATTTTGCATGCGGTATATTTTTTGTGACTATAGAAGTTGTGCGGGGTCTGGTTAGGAAAGGTGTTCAGGTTAGTGGGTGGGGGAGGGTTGCAGGTGTTGCGGGCTTTAAGTTTGGATATAGGTGGGGTGTGAGTAAGATGGTGGGAATGCAGTGGCGTATTTGTAACGGATTTTATATATACGTCATGGGCCATGAGGGAGGTGGCGTGGATGAGAGGATAAGGTGTTAGCTGCGACATTTTACAGAACTAATGTGTCGTAATAGGGAAATTTATGGAGAGAGTGGGGAGGACTGCTTTTACTGAGGGCTATTGGAGTTTTCGGTTGAGGGATTTATGGGATTTACGTGCAATGTAAGGGGTCGCGTCGGGCTGGCTTCCCGAAAAGGACAGTGTGAAAGGGTTTAGTGTGGAAGAGAATGAATATAGTACTGAGACATAAGTGCCTTTGGACTGTGTGATGAGCGGGTTGTGTGTTGTGAATGATACAAGTTCTTCAATTTAATTATTAATTATGCAATTGACAAAGGACGACAGATATCGTAATGTTGATGGAATATTATATATCTGCAACGAAATTATTGGTATGGTTGTAATGAAAATGACAATGTGGGTGCACTGTGTGAATGCGAAATATATATAACACATGAAGTATTGCGAGTGGTAGGAAGGCTTCAGTATTTATCGACGTGTGAAGGTCATGCACTGTTATGTTTTGTGCTAACAGACTTACATCTTAGTAGTGGTTTTAATGATATGGGAGAAATATTTTTTAGAAAGCTTGACTTATCCTGTTTTCTTATTACATATTGTTTTTTCATGGGAGCTCTATAGAGCCCGTAGCTTTAGGTTACCGTTGAATTGATATATATTATAGGGTAATTGATGGATGACATAGGATTAGGTTTTTGTAGTTTCACTGGTCGTGTTGTAACGTGTATGTAACATATGTATATATATTTATACCTTCCTCGAGAAGGTGATATGTTTGGGGGTTTAGTAGATATACGTTGTACATGAATCATGTAGAATTGAATTTTATATTATATCAATACATTGAGTGATACTGAACGTATCATGTTGTTCAATATGGAATAATGAAAGCATTTCATACAATATACAGTTACATATAAAGATTGTTACGTGTCAGGTGGATTGACATGCAAGAAGGAGGGGGGGGGTAGTGTTTTCAGAATGTAAGGTGTACATTCCGTGGCAGGATGTACAATCAGGAATTAGATATACTTGCCAAGGAGTCTTTAGGTTAGATTTAGTGTTCCAGACATAATGTCATTACTTCAAGGAGTGGAGTGGTCATTGTTTACTGTACAGATTTGTGTCTTTCAGATGTAATATGTTAATTGGAAAGTACATGTACTATGCAGAATTTTTCATCACTGTTTTCACTATGTAATTTGTCGTTTATTTTTATGTACTATTTATGTTTTTTAAATAAAATATAAAAAAAAACAAATTGTAGAGCAGTGTGTGTCTAGGGATGTGAAGGTGGTGAGTCAGTCATAATTGTAGAGCAGTGTGTGTCTCGGGATGTGAAGGTGGTGAGTCAGTCATAATTGTAGAGCAGTGTGTGTCTCGGGATGTGAAGGTAGGTGAGTCAGTCATAATTGTAGAGCAGTGTGTGTCTCGGGATGTGAAGGTAGGTGAGTCAGTCATAATTGTAGAGCAGTGTGTGTCTCGGGATTGTGAAGGTAGGTGAGTCAGTCATAATTGTAGAGCAGTGTGTGTCTCGGGATGTGAAGGTAGGTGAGTCAGTCATAATTGTAGAGCAGTGTGTGTCTCGGGATGTGAAGGTGGTGAGTCAGTCATAATTGTAGAGCAGTGTGTGTCTCGGGATGTGAAGGTAGGTGAGTCAGTCATAATTGTAGAGCAGTGTGTGTCTAGGGATGTGAGGTGGTGAGTCAGTCATAATTGTAGAGCAGTGTGTGTCTCGGGATGTGAAGGTGGTGAGTCAGTCATAATTGTAGAGCAGTGTGTGTCTAGGGATTGGAAGGTGGTGAGTCAGTCATAATTGTAGAGCAGTGTGTATCTCGGGATGTGAAGGTAGGTGAGTCAGTCATAATTGTAGAGCAGTGTGTGTCTAGGGATGTGAAGGTGGTGAGTCAGTCATAATTGTAGAGCAGTGTGTGTCTAGGGATGTGAAGGTAGGTGAGTCAGTCATAATTGTAGAGCAGTGTGTGTCTAGGGATGTGAAGGTAGGTGAGTCAGTCATAATTGTAGAGAAGTGTGTGTCTAGGGATGTGAAGGTAGGTGAGTCAGTCATAATTGTAGAGCAGTGTGTGTCTCGGGATGTGAAGGTAGGTGAGTCAGTCATAATTGTAGAGCAGTGTGTGTCTAGGGATGTGAAAGTGGTGAGTCAGTCATAATTGAAGAGCAGTGTGTGTCTAGGGATGTGAAGGTAGGTGAGTCAGTCATAATTGTAGAGGCAGTGTGTGTCTAGGGATGTGAAGGTGGTGAGTCAGTTATAATTGTAGAGCAGTGTGTGTCTCGGGAAGTGAAGGTTGTGAGTCTGTTATGATTGTAGAACAGTGTGTGTCTCGGGATGTGAAGGTAGGTGAGTCAGTCATAATTGTAGAGCAGTGTGTGTCTCGGGATGTGAAGGTAGGTGAGTCAGTCATAATTGTAGAGCAGTGTGTGTCTCGGGATGTGAAGGTAGGTGAGTCAGTCATAATTGTAGAGCAGTGTGTGTCTCGGATGTGAAGGTGGTGAGTCAGTCATAATTGTAGAGCAGTGTGTGTGTCTCGGGATGTGAAGGTAGGTGAGTCAGTCATAATTGTAGAGCAGTGTGTGTCTAGGGATGTGAAGGTGGTGAGTCAGTCATAATTGTAGAGCAGTGTGTGTCTCGGGATGTGAAGGTGGTGAGTCAGTCATAATTGTAGAGCAGTGTGTGTCTAGGGATGTGAAGGTGGTGAGTCAGTCATAATTGTAGAGCAGTGTGTGTCTCGGGATGTGAAGGTAGGTGAGTCAGTCATAATTGTAGAGCAGTGTGTGTCTAGGGATGTGAAGGTGGTGAGTCAGTCATAATTGTAGAGCAGTGTGTGTCTAGGATGTGAAGGTAGGTGAGTCAGTCATAATTGTAGAGCAGTGTGTTGTCTAGGGATGTGAAGGTAGGTGAGTCAGTCATAATTGTAGAGAAGTGTGTGTCTAGGGATGTTGAAGGTAGGTGAGTCAGTCATAATTGTAGAGCAGTGTGTGTCTCGGGATGTGAAGGTAGGTGAGTCAGTCATAATTGTAGAGCAGTGTGTGTCTAGGGATGTGAAGGTAGGTGAGTCAGTCATAATTGTAGAGCAGTGTGTGTCTCGGGATGTGAAGGTAGGTGAGTCAGTCATAATTGTAGAGCAGTGTGTGTCTAGGGATGTGAAGGTGGTGAGTCAGTCATAATTGTAGAGCAGTGTGTGTCTAGGGATGTGAAGGTAGGTGAGTCAGTCATAATTGTAGAGCAGTGTGTGTCTAGGGATGTGAAGGTGGTGAGTCAGTTATAATTGTAGAGCAGTGTGTGTCTCGGGAAGTGAAGGTTGTGAGTCTGTTATGATTGTAGAACAGTCTGTGTCTGGGGATGTGAAGGTGGTGAGTCAGTGGAAAAATTTTCATCAGGAGTGGGGTATCAGCCCTTTTCAGCCCTTTCAGCCATGAGGGGCCTGACCCTCTCAGAAAGAGCAATGGCGTCTTGCTTCTGCATCAACACTTTAATTGATTCCAGATGCAGTACCAGGGTGTGTCATAGATCACGCCACGTCTTTGCAAGAGACCAGTGTTACAACCAATGTGAGTTAACGAGAATAATTTATCTCTGTACTGGAGCATTTTAGGTTCCAGGCTACTGCTGTACAGGAGGGCCCTGCTTATACAGCAGGTTAAGTTCAAGGCTAGTGCTGTACACTAGGACCCCACTTATACAGCAGCTTAGGTTCTGAGCTACTGCTGTGCAAGAGGATCCACCTTATACAGCAGGTTAGAATCTGAGCTACTGTTGTACAGGGGGTGTTCCACTTATACAGCAGGTTAGGTTCTGAACTACTGCTGTACAGGGGGTCCCACTTATACAGTAGGTTAGGTTCTGAGCTATTGTTGTACAAGGGGTGTCGCATTCGTCTCTCAACCTTTGAGTAGTGAGGACGTGCGCTGCTGCTGCCCCTGGCGTTGATTAGTTTACCTGGAGTTTACCTGGAGAGAGTTCCGGGGGTCAACGCCCCGCGGCCCGGTCTGTGACCAGGCCTCCTGGTGGATCAGAGCCTGATCAACCAGGCTGTTGCTGCTGGCTGCACGCAAACCAACGTACGAGCCACAGCCCGGCTGATCAGGAACTGACTTTAGGTGCTTGTCCAGTGCCAGCTTGAAGACTGCCAGGGGTCTGTTGGTAATTCCCCTTATGTGTGCTGGGAGGCAGTTTGAACAGTCTCGGGCCCCTGACACTTATTGTATGGTCTCTTAACGTGCTAGTGACACCCCTGCTTTTCATTGGGGGGATGGTGCATCGTCTGCCAAGTCTTTTGCTTTCGTAGTGAGTGATTTTCGTGTGCAAGTTCGGTACTAGTCCCTCTAGGATTTTCCAGGTGTATATAATCATGTATCTCTCCTCCTGCGTTCCAGGGAATACAGGTTTAGGAACCTCAAGTGCTCCCAGTAATTGAGGTGTTTTATCCCCGTTATGCGCCCCGTGAAAGTTTTCGTACATTTTTGGTCGGCAAATTCACCTGCCTTGAAAGGTGCGTTGGTGCAGCTATTCCAGCTAGAGGAAAAAGTGACCTGAAGGGTGTCTTCATGGGTTTTCCCCTCCTATTTTTTGAAAGGTTTATTATCCATCCTGTCATTTTTTAGCAGAGCGATTGATACAATGTTATAGCCCTAAAGTGGATCCTCCGACTGATCACCCCCCAGGTCTTTGACGTTGGTTTTTGCTCTATTTTGTGGCCAGAATTTGTTTTGTTTGATAAAGATTTATTTCCTCATTTTTCCCTATCGAGAAATTTAAAAACTTTCATCTTTGAATTATATTTTTTTTGCACCCCCCTTGAAAGATTTGGTTGATGTCCGTTTGGGAGCCTTGCAGTGTCTGCAATGGAAGACATGTCATGCAGTTGGTGTCACTGAAAGGGAAAGGCACGGTGCGTGGCTGACATCCTTGTCTAGTGGTTTTGGGAGAGGAAAAAGAGGGGAGGGAGTCTGTGCCTTGGGGAACAAAAGCTTTTCCCGTAGTGCCTCGGACTTTACTCTGTTGAGACTACTCCTGTGTTCTTTTTAGGAGGAAATTTTGACCCATGACCGTTTTTTCCCTGTTATTCCTTTAGTACGTTTTTTGTGCGTTTTTTACCCCATGGTCACTTTGTCGAAGGCTTTTGCAAAGTCTTATATATTAATCTGCTTCTTTTTGTTTTAGTGCTTTTTGGATTGTAGTAGTGTAAAATTAGTTGAGCGCAGGACGACCTGTTCAAACCAGTTGCCCTCGTTACAAAGAGGGGTTTCAGATGGGTGGTGTCTTGTTTTAGGCCCTTTCAAAGATTTTTTGATATGGGTGTTGTGACTGGTCTCTGTTTTTGCTTTTGCTTTCTCCCCCCTTTGTGGAGTGGGGCTATGTTGTTGTTTTTAGTAACTGGGGGCGACCCCGGTCCTGCTCCCTTCCATGGATGGAAAAGGCTCGTGTAGGGGTTTTCTTGCAGTTCTTGATGAACACAGGTTATGGTTTTTTCTGGCCCGGGGGGAAAAGGGGTGCTTGGGCATGTCATTTATCGCCTGTTCGAATCATTTGGCGTCAGGATAAATCGGATGGGCTTGTGTTAATCAAATTTGGGCTTCCCAAAAAAAAACCATTTTGATTTTCGACTCCAGTTGGTTAGCGGTTTGAAAAAAAAACTGAGTATATTGGGATTGAGTAGCTCATCATTTCCTTGTGTCATCTGTGTAGGACCCATCTTGTTTAAGTAGGGGCCCATAGGACGTTGTTCTCGATTTTGATTTGGTATGGAGAAGAAATTTTGGGCCCTTTCGATTTCATTTATGGCTTTTGTTTTTCCCCGCGATTCCTGACTCCAAAAAGGATTTTTTAGTGAATTCGATGTTTGTATTTCTTGACCAGTGTTTTCCCTAAGCATTTAAATATATTGACCTCTTTTGCGCTCTGTTATTTTTCCGTCGCCGTAAAGGGGCGCCTGTTCTTTCTATTTTACATCTACTCCTTTTTTTTCTTAGAGGAATAAGCCTTGTGCATTCATCGAGTGAAAACGAGTTAATCTGTTTAGGCATAAGTTGGGGGTCTGTGTGGCTTAGTTATCTTCCCAAAAGGCTTATATCGGTTAGGACTTGGGTTTTTATTGGGTCACTTTTTTTTTTTTGTTATTAAAGTTGAATTTGGTGAAAGCCCCCTCGTGACTAGTTATTTGTCTTTCTGGGGCTCCAGCAAAATGTCTAAACCCTAAATTTTGTTGTGATCTGAGTTATTTTTTTTGATTGTTGACATTTCTTATCGATCATATTGTTGGGAAGATGAGGTCTGTGTATTCTCCGTCTAGTGGCTTATTATTTGCTGGTTTAAAGGGTTTTTGTGCAGAGGTTTAGTAGCATTTATATTTTCACGCGGGCGCAGGCCACCCTTTAAACGTAAACACATCTGTGTTGGCTTATCCGTGGGGCTGTGACAGGAACTTCTATGGACGCTATCCCTGCTTTTCATACAGTACTATGGTTTTGCTAAAGAGGGAATGTGGGTAGCTTGAATGGTACGACGAGGATTTTTGTCAAGTTTTTTATTTGGCCCCAAGGTGTATGGCGGTGGTGGAAAAGTACCAGGAGGTTACTTTGCATTTTTTTTTTTTTATTATTTTTTTTAAAAACTGTTTTAAAAGATTAATATAAAGATCCCATAAAGGGTACATGTTATGACAGAACATTAAACATAGTATACAACGGTCCACTAAGTGAACATAAAAAAATTTTTTCCTTTGATAGCCTAAAAAACCCCTCAATTACCTAGGAAACGTTTTCATAATCACAAAGATCTTCATTAACTGAGCTACATGATTCCCAACATTTCCCCAAAACCCCCCCACCCGCCCCCTCTACAAGTTGAAACCCTGACCACTCTCACGTGGTGAAACCCGTAACAATATGTCATTTAAAAAAAATTCCATTTCCAATCTCAGTGGTTAAACACATTATCAATGTTAAAAAATTAAAAGTTAACATTTGCCATTCAATGTGGTTTTAAAACCCCTTTTTTCAAAAATATTTTTTTTTACGGCAATGAAAAATCCCGGGGTTAATGTAAATCAAACTGTGTTTCACCCAATTTTGGGTTAACCTTACAAATTTTTTATTTTTATATATTATATATAAAAATTTTTTTAAATATTATATATTTTATATTATTTTTATATATTTATTTATATAATATAATTTAAATTTAAAAATATAAATATATTTAATATATTTATTTTTTTATATTTTATTTTAAAACACAGGTACAGTGACTGTTTTCACAAATTGATGTGTCACAAAACATGAAAATTTCAAAGAAAAAAAAATTCTTTTTAATAAAAAACCATACATCAAAAATCCTACTATCATACCCCCTTACGGCCCCTTTAATATAGACTGTATATACAAAATTTTTATGTGCACTAATGCTTTGGCCCCCCAATTTATATTGTAATATTAGCATTTTAAAAAACCAAAAAATTCTGTAGCATTCAACCCCGAATTTTTTTTATTTTGTTTTATAACCCCCAGTATAAATATATTGTATATTTTACCGAGTGCCGAATTTACAAAAATGAAACATATGTAAGTGTACAACATCCGATCACTAACAAAAAAAACCCCTACAAATTTTTTTTTTTTAAAAGTTAAAGGATTAAAAAAAAATTAATTTAAATTTGTCCTAATTTTAATTAATTTAAATTTTTTGCCCAGGTTCCGCATTCAATTTCGTGGGCGCATGCTACCCCCCCCCCCTTTTTTTTTTTCTCCCCCCTACCTAAATTCAGGGTTCACAGGTTATACTGTAAGTCCATCAAAAAAACAATATACATTAATTGTAGCAAGTGTAATGGCTTGGGTCCACGTAGGACATCAAAACCATTCCAGTACAAATACAATGATTAAAATGAACCCTTTTCATGGGAATTAAAATTCATCTCAGATCAATAGCATTAATTAAAAAAATTGACATACAGGGTTATGTGTTCTGTCCTTATTTTTCGCAATAAACTAAAAAAACAAAAAAGGGGGTTACGAACTGACTCAATCCCATTTAAAGGGCATTGCCCCAATAAATTGCCACCCTAACCAATACGGGACAATTTATCTAATATTTTTTCATTTCAATGCAAATATCTGGTTAGGGCATAGAGAAAAATGCCTTTATATGATAAAATTTCGAAGCCCGCACTACAAGTATGATTCATGAATGAAACCGCTAACCTAAGAACAATTTAAATTTGGCGTTTAAAAAAGTACGGGTTTTTACCCCCCGTGTTAAAACCGGTTCCTGTTTCCAACCCCTAACTTTTAAACCGAAAAACAGAAAATTTTTACACAAAGCAACTATGCTGGGTCACAGCACCCCCCAAAAAATAAGTTTGAACAACGATCGTTTAACTTGGGTTTCAAATTAAGATCATTTGCGCTAAACCCCGGATCCAAAATTTTTTTTTCTGGTTTAAAGATTATCCCTGTATGCGTGAACATAAACCCTAGGTTTCCAAAAATTTTCAGCTCTCCTTCTACTCCATTCATAGCCTCCCCCATTACACAAACAAAGTAGCCTAAACCACTACCCTCATCATCCCCGGGGGGGGACCCAAACCCCTTTTTCCCCCCCCCGGGTTCACGTGAAGGAGGGCCCCCCACAGTGGATTCCCCGGGAACCCTCCGAGAAGCTGTTACCCCCCCCCCCCCCATGACTTGTTATTTCCCAACATCGTTCTATAAAAAACCCCGCTGTAAGCTTTTTTCTCAATCTCCCTGAATCCCTCATCCCCCAAAATCATGTAAAATAATTGTCATGACTAATTAAGCTTTCCTAATCACCCGACACCCCCGTTACATCCAAAAATAAAGCCCTTAGGACGGCCTTTTCCCCCCCCCCCCAAAAAAATGATAAAAAGCCAATCCTTCTACCCCCTCCAAAGAGGGGGCAAAAGAAATACAGCATGAAAAGCTGTTTCTGTTCCCGAGGCAAGCATGAGGCCTTTTTACAAGACCCATTTTTTCTAACGTATCCTTAGGGCCAAAATTCCCCTTAGAAAGATTATAACTCCGTACCCCCCCAGGTTTCTAAACAAGCCAAACCCTCCAAAAACTCTTCCAGTCATATGCGGATAAAAGCAAGCCCCCGTAAAAACCCTTCCCACCACGCACCCACCCTCCCTTTTGACCTTTAATTTGGACCCTGTCCTACATTCAAAAAAACCTCAAAAATGTCTTTACAACCTCAAAATCCCTTCCACACCATCTTCATGCATCCCCATTTCCCCACCCCCCCTGATCCCGGTCCCCCCCAGTCCGAATATACCTTTGTTTTTTAAAATTAAACCTTCTCTAACTCAAAGCCATCAGGCCAGACCCCCCCCCGTTTCACATCCCCCATTACCACGTCCTTGCTAAAACCAGCCCCCCCAAAAACCCCCCCAATACCTTAGAACCTCCCCTTGGATTTCCGAAATCCTGTACTCTTTAAAGGGAACGCCACTGCCCCCCCCCCCACCTTACTGTAAACCCGAGGAAAAAAATCACTTTCCGGCTGATACGACCCCCATGTTGGTGCTTAAGTCAAGCAGTCACCACCAGGTGGTGTGTAGGGAGACTCAAGAAGCGTCCTCTCTTCCTTTTTGACAGATAACTCCGCTTGTGACCATGGCGACTCACGACGTTTTGTCTCGCCGTTACACATGGGTTACGATTAGAAATGTCCTTTCGAGGCGGATGATTCTGACATCCATCTTGCGATGGGTAAATATGGTACAGCACATATGGCCACTGTTGGGAGGTGGGCTACTGGGCCATACGCAGGGATACCAGAAGAACGTATTCTGTGAAGAAGACCTTATACGTACCCACTCCGTGTACCGTAGTGCTGCCAAGAATTTCGGACCCAAGTGTTTGTGATATACGCTGGGCAACGCCGAACCTGTCGGTTGCGTGGGACACATGATCACCTAGCGGCTGTGTGTGGAAGGAGGCATGGCAACATGCCTCCTTCTCATAAAGCAGAAGAGAAGGGTGAGGAGCAAGATTTGCCTATATGTGACTCAGCCTACACTGGGTGGGTCCCCTGGAGTGAGGAGGTCGAGAGAGCGGAGAGATGGAGTCAGCAGTGTGACAAGGGGTACACCCCTTCATTGAAAGCAGCTCAGGTGTTTTAAGAGAACACCCCGAATGTGAGTGACAGCGATGTGGGAAGATCAATACCATGCTTGAATGTGTTATTGCTGACAAGAGTATTGGGAAGGTTGGAGTCCAGACCTAGTTCTTGGGCCAGCTGTGGATCAAGGCAGGAACAGGATATCAGTCGGCGCAGTGTGATAAGAATGTCTTTGCTGGCAAGCAGTGGAGTGAGTCCACCGGTACAACTGTAACAGACGACCAGATGCAAGCAGAAGGAGCATCACAGAAGCAACGCTGCTGCCTATCTGACACCGAGGATGTGCTCCCGCCTGCTCAGGCCACTGGCAAAAATCCTGGGCAGAAGTTACGCAGAGAGGACACAGTGCCCTAATGGCAGGAGTTTGGTTAAGACATTCTAAATGGGAGGAGAGGGGACTCGATAGTCGAGGTGTACACGAAACGATCTGGTGGCAAGACAGTACAGGGTCAAGAAGGAAAACCACCTGTAAGCTTCAAGTGCATGACATTGAACATTAATGGATTGAGGTCAGAGAGAAAGTGTGTATTGTTTTAGTGAAATATTTGGTGCGTAATAGTGGTTGATGTGGTGGTTCGAGCCGGAACAGAACTACAGACCAGGCTATGAGTTTTGAAGGTGATGGTAAAATGTGTATGTGGAGCAGAGATAAGGTTGAAAGGAAGAGTTTGCCATCCTGGTAAGGAAACTAGCCCGTTCCGTAGTGAGGCATTGTGAGGGTGGGGAGGGATGTGATTCGTGAAGATGGGTGGGGGGTAGGGTACAGATGAGTTTGGTGTGTGTGTATTGTCCGGCAGAGGGAGATGTCGTATTAAGAATAAATTTTGTGAGGATGTCCTAGTAATTATTTTTGTGTGCTTTGCCAGGTGTAGCTGTAAAAGTGTGATTGGAAATTGAGTGATAAGGCGTAAGGAACGTCGAACCCAGAGGGGCAGGGTAAAGTTCATGGATTTAGGGGAATTATTAAATAGGGTGGGGTTAATGACGTTGGGGGGTGGGTTTTAGAACAAACTTTTGTTAGACGTGGATATGCGGCTAGGCTGGATCGCTTGTACGTGCCCCGAACAGTAAAAGTTAGCAGAGTTGCGTATGGATGGACGCGGTTTTTCGGATCACAGAGGAGTAATGGTGGACCTAGAATGGAGGATTGCATAAAGGGTCAAGGTTTTGGAAGTTTTTTTGTTTTTTTTGTTTTTTTAATTTATTTTTTTTTTACTTTTTTTTTTTTTTTTTTTTTTTTTTTTTTTTTTTTTATTTTTTTTTTTTTTTTTTTTATTTTTTTTTTTTTTTTTTTTTTTTTTTTTTATTTTTATTTTTTTTTTTTTTATTTTTTTTTTTTTTTTTTTTTTTTTTTTTGTTTTTTTTTTTTATATTTTTTTTTTTTTTTTTATTTTTTTTATTTTTTTTTTTATTATCATGTGAAGCTTTTGCAAGGGTGAGGAATGTCCGTCAGGTCTTTTGTGGCAATTGTGGGAACAGTTGGTGGATGAGGCGACGGGGATAGATGAACAGGTCATTGGTGGGATTCGGTGCTAAAAATAGTATCAGAGAATATTATATTGTCGTGGGAGGGAATATAATCGTTAAAGTATGGTATCAAAGATAATCTTGAAGGACAGCTGCATGACTGTTATGCACGAGGAGGAGCAAGCGATCCCGCGTGCATACATTGAGGGATTATAGAGTAATAGGGTATTGCAAATCGAGCGTTTTTTGATGGTTTGCGAATATATGGGAGAGGAATGGAAGAAGTGCTATGGGGTGATTGGCCATCGCTTTGGGCGTGTTAAGGGGCCAGAGAAAGAGGAGAGTGACGACATGATGATGGGGTTAAACGTACTGTAGGGATGGCCAAGGGTAAAGAGCGGGTCCAAGCATTTGGTAACGACAAAGTATAAATGGAAATGTACACACATGTTATTAAGTCATATACGCAAAGCATGGGCATCCGTGAAGTGGCACTGGGGAATGAGGGTAAATGTGCAGTGTGAGCTTAAGGTCAAGATCGGGTGGCATAGGTGGGCCCATTACGGAGTGGTGAGATTTGGGCAGGCGTTGTCAGGTGTAGGCCTATGGGGAAAGGCGCCGGTTAGAAGGCGCCAAATGATTTCTAAGTAAAGAAAGGGGTGTTTCTGAGTATTTATTTAGTAAGGCTGTTTAACATACTTAAGGCGGCAGAGGAAAAGGAGAGCAGTAACAGACGGCCGTTGTGGTGTTTGGACCGCACGGGAAGCTAGTCATGGTAATGGTTATGGGCACTTCTTATGCATATTTGTGGAAGATTATAAGTTGTTCGCAAGAATATTAGGGACCAGAATCAAGAGGGGATTAGGCTAGGTTACATTGATAGGTGGGCAATATGAGGTTCCACGAAGGCCAATGTTATGAGGGCATGGCAATGAATTCAAGAATTTATAAGAAATGGGGGAAGTTGGTGGATGAGGTGTAATTGGCGTTTGATTGCATGGCTGCTTTAGGATAGTGTGGAAAGGAAGCGTTTGGAGGTTCATGCGTTGGCAAGGTTTGGGGAAAAATAATATCTTGGGCAAAAATGTATCGGGGGCGTCGATGAGGGTGCCGTTAACGAGCTAGGATTAAAATACAGATGCAACGGGACTGCGCCAAGGTTTGCCCACTATCACAAACATTGTTTGCGTTATTCAGGATCCATTTATGGGCCATTCAGATGTTGTTCAGGAGGTGGGGAAGGGTAATGACCGGGGAAGGGGGGGCGGTATCGTAGGTTTAAGTGGATGACACGACTGTTTTTTGGAGAGAGGAAATAGGACTTGCTAGCGTGGGTAAGGTGGTGGAATGTGTTTGGGGAGCTTCAGGGATGAAAATTAATGTAGAGAAGGCTAAGTATCTAGACCTAAGGGATATACACATGGGAATAGGTGGTAGGGGTGGTGGAAGGTGGTTGGACCAACTATTGATATTGGGATAATTATATGTGAAGAAATACACGGGTGGCTCCAGAGGTGACTTCGGTGCAAATAGAGTGGATGGAGTATTGAAAAGACTGGTGTTAGAGGGCAGCGCAACTAACTCTGGCATCAAAGCGTAGTAGTTGACGACCGGCTATTGTACAGCAAGTTAGGCATGTCGTGCATGTACCACTGATGCTACGTGAGTGAAACGTTACAACATGGGGTTTTTTAGTTTATATGGGGATCGGCTGTAGATGGTTAAAGTAGAGCGGTTTAACATTTCCGGTCAGTCGGGGAGGGCTGGGGCTTAACCTCTGGAAAAAAGGATGATGAAGCGTGTACCTAAAATGAATGTTTTTATAAGGGAGGGGGGCGGGAGGGAGGTGGACTTGTGAGAGACATAAGGATATGCAACGGTGGTGGGTAAAAGGCTTTAATAGTTGGTGAGGCCCAGTTAGAGGTTTTTAATGACCGCGAGGGACCCGTCGTGTTAAATTTCGGTCCTAAAAGAAAGTGGACGGTTTGTGCAGTGTGCTGCTGTTGAGGGGCAACCTGAGTCTGCGTGGAGGCGAAATATGGATGCGTCTAAAACAATTACGTGGTAAAACCTGTGATCGGGAGGTAATGTTTAGATTTTTTACATGGAATTTGCATCTGGGGTTGTCCTATTCAATAGAGGATAAGGGAGGGAGGGGAATGTAGAGCGTAATGGAAGCACGGAGAACAAATTTTCATGTGGTATTTTTTTGTGAACTGTATAGAAGTTTTGCGGGTCCCTGGTTAGAAAGTGTTTAGGTTAGGCGGGGGGGGGGGTTGCATGTGGTTGGGGGCTTAAGTTGGATATAGGTGGGTGAGTAAGATGGTGGAGAATGCAGAGCGTATTGGAAAAAGGTGTTAGCTTCCCGAAAGGATAGTGTAAAGGATTTTAGGTGTGTAAGAGAATGAAATAATACTGAGACATAAGTGCCTTTGACGTGTGAAGAGCGAAGTTGTGTGTTGTGAACGATACATGTTCTTCAATTTAATTAATAATTAGCAATTGGACATAGGACGACAGATGTCATAGTGTGATGGAATATTATATATATGAGAACAAAATTATTGGTTAAGTGTGAAATGTAATGACAAATGTGGTGCACTGTGTTGAAAGCGAAATCTATATATAAACACGAGGTATTGAGTGGGAAGGAAGGCATCATATTAATCATATGAAGGTCATGCACTGTTATGAATTAAGTAAAAGACATACATCTTAGTAATTGGTTTTAAAGAAATGGATGAAATTTTTTTAGAAAAAGCTTGAACTCAATCTTGTGTTTTTTTATTTACATATTGATTTTTCATGGAGCTCTATAGAGCCCGTAGGTTATAAGGTTACCATTGAGATGACATATATTGATATGGTAATATGGATGACATAGGATTAGGTTTTTGTATTTCACTGTTGTGTAGTAAAGGTAATGCAACATATATATATATTTTATACCTTCCTCGGAAAGTGTGATATTTTTGGGGTTTTAGTAGATATACGTTGTACATGAATCATGTAGAAATTGGGAATTTTATATTTATAATACAATACATAGAGTGATACTGAACGTATCATGTTTTCAATGTATGAATAAAGCAAGCATTTCATACAATATACAGTTAATTAAAGATTGTTACGTGACAGGAGGCTTGACAAGCAAAAAAAAGGGGGGGGGTAGTGTTTTTCAGAATGTAATGTGTAACATTCCGTGGCAGGATGTACAAATCAGGAATAAGAAGAACCTGCCCAAGGGTCTTTAGGTTAGATTTAGTATTCCAGACATAATGTCATTTACTCCAAGGTTGGAAAGGCCCAGGATACTGTATAGATTTGTGTCTTAACAGATGCAACGTATTAAATGAAACGTACAGTATCTATGCAGAAATTTTGCAATATATATTGTAAGATTTTTTATGTTGTAATTGAGGTGTGTATTGATTCCTTTTTATCACCACAGTTTCGCTATGGTAATATGTCGTTTACTTTATGTACTATGCATGTCTTTTAAATAAGAATCTAAAAAAAAAAATATCATGCCACGTCCTTTGCAAGAGAAACCCAAGTGTTACAACCAATGTGGGTTAACGAGAATAATTTAGCTCTAACTGGACATTTTAGGTTTCCAGCATACTGCTGTAACAGAGGGCCCCTGCTTAAGTTCGAGGCTAGTGCTGTACACTAGGACCCCACTTATACAGCAGCTTAGGTACTGAGCTATCTGCGGTTCAAATGGATCCCACTCTATAAAACAGCAGGTTAGGATTCTGAGCAACTGCTGTACAGGGTGTTCCACTAGATCCAGCAGAGTTAGTTCTGAACTACTGCTGTACAGGGGGTGTTCCACTTTTTTATTCAGCAGGTTAGGTTCTGGTGCTACTGCTAGCTCCATATCGACAGTATGGGGGACTATGACTACTAGCAGTCTGAGACAAAGCTTCCTCTTACTGAATCAATATGCTACAATGATAGCAAATTCCTGATCACAAGGACCCCGCAAGGAACCTCGCAGGGACCCCTCGCAGGGCCCCTCGCAAGGGACCCTCGCAAGGGACCCTCACAAGGAACCTTCCTTTGCAAGCCACAAAGCTGTGTCAAAGCAGTCATTGGTGGATAATATGGCAGAATGAAGTGGATCTCCTTAATCTCTCGCCCAAGAATGGTTTTGTGGGTACAGACAAGGTGAGCCCAAAATTGATGAGTAGATGTTACTGACCATAAGCTTCACCTCTAACTCTCAACGTTCCAGCACTGGCCTAGCACTGTATAAATACTTTTTTGTGGAAAAGACAAATGTTCACAAAAAGAAAAGGCAGAGTGGAAATAAGCAACTACAGACCAGTGTCGCTAATGTGAATCACTGGCAAAATATTTGAGACAATATTCGCACGAGCCAAATGATGGTATTTTTCCAATACCACTCCGATTGTTAGTGAGTGTCAATAAAGCTCCAAAAAAGTCCAGCTGTTTATAGCACTGAATATTGCTGTGTTTTCGACAGAGTATGACATCAGGACCTCCTTGGTGAAACCCGCAAAGCATCTAGGAGTGTCTTGTTTGGCATTATGCCTTGTGGTAAAGCTAAGAGTTAAATTACAATTTTATTCGGTGTATGTCACACTCCCACATAGGCTGCCTCCCAACCATGCTAAGGGTTTTAATGATCATAGTACCCGTAGTTAAATCAATAACCTTGGTTTATTACCAATCACAGGCAAGCCTGTCGAAGCCTGTACCAATGTGGTTCACTTGTAGTACGCATTTTTTTTTTATATTTTAATAGAGAGGCATATCTTGTACAGACAAACATAATACATATATATAGAAGAGACATACTGAGAACATTAAGTACATAAAAGAAAATATCACACACACACACGTATGTTGTACACTGGAGAAGAAACCCGACACAAAAAACGATAAAATTTACAAAGCCACACTACACCCACCAAGCAACACCTGTCAGTATATGTATATGAAAAACACTTAACCATTGTCTTTCTCACTTCAAACATAATGTGACGTCCAGAGGAGACACAAAACAACAGTACTCGTGTAGAGTTAAGTAACGAAGACATCACACATAAATTAATGAGACCAGAAAAAATACTTGTCCTCATAACTACCGCGATCCTGGTAAAATCAATACAGAAGTATCTGTAATCTGACGGAGTTACAACCACACCTCCGCCAAACACAACTGGCCAATAACTAATTAACATGTCGTTGACCACATACAATTTATATACATATGAGATTAAATATGCTACAACAAAATTCATATCACAGCACAGGCTTCTGTAACCTAATGGTGAACACGAAAATAACTACTCTATCCAAACCTATACACTGCACAAAGGTCATTGTACAAAACAAAGGTGTATAACAAGAACACTATCAAGTTGGCAAAGTCATCACAACTCTCCTTACTACCACCCCCCCTTGCCCTTCCCCCTCATTGGGCCAACACCCACTGACTCTCGTCATATACATTACCTTGTTACTCATTCTCCTAGCTTAACATGAGCATAAAAGCCTGTCACATCGCAACAGTATCACAATCACAACAAACCACGACCAAGCATTCTTTCATCATACATGCGTATAATAACCTCTAAAAAATAAATATACCACAAACCCTCTTACATAGGTGTACGAAATACCAAGCATAGCAAGGCGTTTATATACACAGAGAGAAATGCAGTCATCATCGCGTGGGACACATACGCAAAAGTATAAACCTAAAATCCCCATTACCCAAACTAGATTCACAACGCTTAATCCAGCTGCCATCAACAGAACGACATCCTAACACCTACTAACCACACTGAAACCTTCCCTTGTTTACATCTAAGGCCCCAACGCCCACAACCCACACACACACAACACACACACACAAACACACACACACACACACACGCACACACACACACACACACACACACACAAGCACACACGCACACACACATCATTCAGTACCCTGTATACCGTACGTTAGGCCCATATTGAGAGTATGCGGCACAGTTAGGAACCCACACCTAGCCAAGCATGTAAAGAAACTAGAGAAGTGCAAAGGTTTGCCAACAAACTAGTCCCCAGAGCTAAAAGGTATGTCCTATGAGGAGAGGTAAAGGGAAATCAACCTGACGACACTGGAGGACAGGCGAGATAGGGTGACATGATAACGACTTACAAATACTGAGAGGAATTGACGAAGGTTGACACAGACAAGGATGTTCCAGAGACTGGACACAGTAAACAAGGGACACAGTTGGAAGTTGAAGACACAGATGAATCAAGGGATGTTAGTAAGTATTTCTTTCAGCCCACAAGTAGTCAGGACTGGAATAGTTTGGGAAGCGATGTAGTGGAGTCAGGATCCATACATAGCTTTAAACGCAGAGGAACGATAAAGCTCATGGTTCAAGGAAGTGACCTAGTAGCGACCATTGAAGAGGCGGGCCCAAGGATCTTGGACCTCGACCCCTGCAACATCACTAGGTGAGTACACACATGCACACACACATAACACGACACCACACACACAGAACACACACACACACACACACACACTCCTGATGGCGCGCCCATTGAACCCAGATACATTCTCAATCCTTGCCCAGCATGAACCCCCCCCACAACAAAGCTAGTAAGATCCCAAGTAGTTTATACCACGATACCCTTGTGGGGAAGGCTTCCTCCCAACGTGATCCATATATTTCCCTATTCCCCAAACCGTCCTATAAAAAGTAGCTGCCCTTACCCGTTTCCTCTCGCAACCCAATCCCATTCCTGCATACCCAACGACACATACACAAAATCTATCTAGACCATTAAATATGCCAATGCTCGTTGTGTACTCTCTGGCACCCCTCCCACATCCCAAAACGATGCTCTCAATCGGAGCCGCCCCCCCACCCCACTAGCTCACTATCCAACTCATCCAATCCCTAACATCCCCAAACATCACAAAAATACACAATGATAGCATATCCTCTTCCACCACACACTCACACCCACTCTCCTCTCCTATTTGCCTCGCCGCAGGACCTCCTGAAGGCAAAATGCCATGCAGGAAAAAGGGAATATAACCTCCTGCAACCCGAGGTCTGAGCTTCAACTTACGAAACGACACCAAATATCTCCCCATCCATACATGGGTATATTCCCTCCACAGGCAACACCCCACCCAGCTCCGCAATTACTCTCGCTAAAATCCCTACGCGGATCTGCAGCTCCCGTAGGACCATAAGGGAATGCAGCACCTCCCTCACATTCCTTAACTCTGCACCCACATACCACCTCTGCACTCCCTCATACAGAGCATTAACCCCCCGCACACCCGACTCCGTACTACTCCCTTCGTAAGTAACACATTTAACCAACGCCAAGATCCAGTAAACCTAATCCCCCCTGACGTATAGCAGCATTACCACCTCCCTCTCAGCCAATCACACCCAGAACCCCAAATAACCTAAACACCTGCTTTAAGATTCTCGTAATTCCTTGCCCTGTTAAGGGGTAAACCTGACACCACGGCCAAACTTTACTGTATTAGTAAGTGTTTACCACGATGGCCCTCTGCAACAATGTCAAATGATACGGGGGGCCGCAAACTCCCCAACCTATGCTGCCGGGCCCACACCCATTCCACAACACTCTCGGAGTTGACCTCTCTCGACTCACTTGATTCTCTATAAACCAATTCCACATATCTATAAGCCTATCACACCCTCAACACCACACCAGCATCCCAATCCCCCTGCCAGATTCCAATTTCCCCACTATATAAGCATGAATTTCTCAAATTAACCCTCATCCCCGTAGCCTCCCCAAAAGTTACGAATGACCTCACCCACCTCTCTCAAAAAATATCCCTCCTGCACAAGTACCAATCGTGTTGTTGACGTATCCTACAATCCCTGGCCTACACACCACCTCCCCTGTCCCCACCCCCCAACAGATGTGGTGGCCTCAATGAAGTCTGTAAAAAGGGTCGTGAACACAGGCAAACAGATTTGAGATAGTGGACATCCTGCCGAGGCCCACCCATAACACAACTGCTTTCCCCTATGCACATAAATTTGCACAACGCACCCGCAACTCCTCGATACAATGTCTCCACCTAATCCACAACTTCTCCCCAACTCCTGCTTTATGAAGGACAGCCGCAACGCCTCCCATTCCACACGGGCACATGCTCCCCAGCCAATCCAAAGCATAGCTCCCCCCTTTCCCCCCAAAACCTCTACAAACCCCTTCAGAGTCCGTGGCCCTCACCATAGATCAGCCTGGCATCCCATATTGCACCTCCAATACGACATGCCCCACAACACATTTCAGCAATTTCCCAGTATTTAAGCAACCAATTATAAATTCCCCACAAAGTAAAAGATATCGCCCATAATCCTTGAGGATATACTGGACCCCTCCATTGGGACTAGAACAACCACTGCTGTGTGCTTGCAACTCCCCCACCACCCCTTCACCTTCATGATATTCATTAACTCCACCAGGAATCCCACAACCATTAACTTCCAAGTTCTGCAAAGTAAAATTCAACAGGTAATCCATCAATTCCAGGATCCTTTCCTGTATGCTACTCACCTAATGCCCACCAAACCTCGCCCTCATCTATCTCCCCTATCTCCCCACCCACACTACTCGATCACTATCGAGCCCCAATGAGCATGGCACTAGCTCGCAGACGACTATGCAATGCTGCACCTTCCGCCCTGCAAAACACTAGACTTCCCAAATACTGCTCATACCTCATCCGCATAACCCTACGTCATCCCCTCAGTCATCTGCAACACTCGCCCCTCCACATAACCCCCCACTTCAGAGTGGACTACTAAAAAAAAAAAAACCTACCAACCTCAGTGGCCTCCGATGTCCTGCTGACCCGCAAAACAAAATGCCGATGGTAGATTGCCCCATAACAACCTTCTCAACCCCTCCCCCTGCACACTACCGCATTAAACCGTTCATTTTGTAGCTCCCGAATCCTTCCCTTCAACGTTCTAATCTCCTCCCCAGATATACTCCCCTGTGCCCTACCTCTCCCATAGCAATCCCTCAACCTACCCTCAATGTACTGAATGAGCCAATATGATTTGCATTAATGCGTTTCCCCCCCTCACATAAAACTTCGTATTCGTGCTAGGCAACCCCATCCCACCACCCCAGTAAATCCTCTATGCCCAGCCTTTTCATCAATGAGCTCTGCCCACACGCTGAAATCCTTCCCCTGCCTCCTGCCCCTCCTCCTCACCCAGGATCCTCGTATTTTTAGTTTCGCAATAACTCTTACACTCCTGGCCAGCCCATCCCACCCCAGGTCTACCACAAACACCCTATGATCCAGAATATACACCTCCACTGTACCAAGACTCCACTTCATACCCACTTTGTGATGTACACCCGATCTACCCTCGTGTTGCTTATCCATGTCAAAACAAAAGTGTGCTCCCACCTCCCAAGCCCCACCCCAAATACATCACGTAGACGTGCACGCTCTCAGAAGATCACCTAGGATAGTTGAAAAATGCCCTGCCCCACGCGCTCAAACGTCTGCCCTGCAAATAACACAATTCCAAACCCCCTCCCACAATAGCATCAGGTGGTAACGAAAGGAAATAATACACGCTCATCCCTCACAAAATCCACTTTCCGACGTGCATCACTCCTTCGCGGGTGCGTACACACACACTAACGGCCACTCGCTCAGCCCTCCCCCATCCATCCACTCTAATAATATGCCCCCTCACCCCCTCCTTTTACCTTCTAAACTAACCACAAATGGGCACGTCTACCGAGTAGGCCTGAATCCACCCCTCCCCTTCAAGCGTTCTGTCAGCATCACACAAGCCCTATATCCATTCACCTCCAATACATCGCCCCACCTTGATACTGTGCTCTTGCACAAATACAATTATCCACACTGATCCGCACAAGAAACTTGAAACCATGCATGCTTCACATCCTACACCAACCATTAATGTTAACTGTCAAACACACACACACACACACACACACTCTCACACACACACACACACACACATATATATATATATATATATAATATAGTATATATATAATAAATATATATATATATATATATATGTATATATATGTATAATAGCTATAATATATATATTATATATGTAAATAATATATATATATATATATATAAATAAATAATATATATCTATATATATATATATATATATATAACATAATATATATATATATATATATATAAATATATATATATTAGGGAAAAATTTGAATCTCGAAAATGACTGTCAAAAGCCATGAAGCCAGAAGCTAACAACACTTAGATGTATTCTGGTAACTGTTCAAAACCTAGAGACGGTAGCCTCTGTACCAGGAACAAGTATGCTCACAACCACCAGTTATGCCTCTACTTCATGAATAACCTGACCTCCCGTCACATATACGACTTTTTTGCACAATATAGAACAGAGTATGACGACTCATCTCTCGTCTGGACAGATCAGGGCCTACTGATATGTACAAGGCCAATGTTGCCAGGGTACCACACTGGGGCTCTGCTTCCGTGATAGTGAGAAGACAACTTTCTACACGACAAGACGGGCACAAACAGAACTAATCTGCTGTAACGCTTCTCCAAAAACCATACACTTCATCTAGATCATCATTCCTTGAATGTTTTCTCTAGGCACTTTTTTGACAATTAAATAACTTTTTTATTAATTGCTAATTGTAAATACGAAAATTATATATTAGTCCTCTTCAAGGGGGCTCCTTGGCGTGGTGAAGAGGCTCTTGGTCTGAGGAATTAGACCTGTTGGGTCTCCTTCCTCAGACCGAACCTAATTACCCCCCCAATCCCTCCTTTCCCTACCTATCCTCCCCAATCCTCCCCTTTTTCTTTCGTCCTCCTCCTCCCCACCCCTCCCTTTCTATTTTGGGCCTTTGGATTTTTTCCCACAGGTGTGCTAGATCCTCAGTCGGGAAAGGTACCGGGTCCATTCCCATTCCGTTGAGGTTCTTGCGTGGCGTAGTATTGCTGGTGGAAGCTGGATCGCCTGGGGATGTCCCGATCCCTCTCCAGTATCCCGGAGATGGCATTGGGTGTCTTTTCGGGCGATGGGTGTATCTCTGAAACCACCTTCTCAATTCTGGGGTGGCGCCGAAGGAGGTATGCTTTGTGTGATATCCGGCCGCCCTCTCTTTCCACCAAGGTAGCAGCAGATGTGAGGTTGCTATCCCAGATTGCTGTTACTGGCATGATGGGTAGGTATGGCACGGGTTCCATGCTGGCAATCTGCACTACTTGCGGTGCTGAGGTCTTCGTGGGCACAGAGGGAGGTTTCTGGCCCCTTCAAATTCTCCTAGGAACTATCCCCTCCCCGGTCCCCCCTTATTTTTAATTCTTTTTTCATTTTTATTTTCTTTTTCTCTTTCTTTTTTTTTTTCTTAAAACGAAAAAAAGAATAACCTAACCATGGAGTACCCGATCCATGACCCCGTTAATACCTCCCAGGCCCCTTATCGTTACCGCACCCCCTTTCTGACTTCGCCTATCTTTTGGCCACTCTACAGACATTCACTAAGGCCCCTGTACCTCTTACTGGTGCTGTTATCGTCACCCACTTTCAGGTGTCCTGGGTTCGACTGACTCCTTCTATTTGTCTGACACCTCTGCTCTCTTTGACTATGCTTCCGGCTTCTTCTCCCTCTACAGAGCGCGATCTTCGAATTGCCAGCCTGTCCAATCGGACCGACCTGGGTTCCACTTCTAAATGCCAACAACAATCTCCTGATGATGTTACTTGTTACCTTCCCAATCAACATGGAAAAGACTGACACGTCATGCAGTCTCCCTCCACACTCAGTTTCGGACCACACAATGGACTAAATTCTTATACATTACGAAAAAAACCGACTTCTACTGCTATCTTTCCGACCATAGTATTGCAAGTTCTTCCAATGCCCGTTGGTAGAGATATTTCCTTCATGCCTCTTAAGAGGGTATGCACATCATCCAGTCCAAAGTCGACCCAAGCTCATGATCTTCTCTTTCTTTCATCTATCGATACAATTCCTATCACTATCAAAACACATCATTCCCTCAATTCTGTAGTGGTACTGTTAATCTGCCCCATACCATAGTCCAACAGAATTTCCATACATGTGGCACTGACATTCTCGAACAGCTGGAACTCCAAGATCGCCCAATTCTCAAGTAGACCTATGTCACCTGCCCTGAAAAACTCCGTGATTTCTATCTTAAGAGCCCGCACCTTCCCCACCAGTCTAGCAAATCCATCTCACCTCCCTACCATCCCCGAAATGTGTCCACCATTCCTCGAAGGAAGAAGCCAACATCCCCCTCTGCAGAAGCCTCACATTCATTTGCCCAACCACATACATGCTACTATACCATCCACCCGCAGATTCAGCTATCACCGCCTGTGATCCAAAAAACCAAGATTGAAAGCCCTCACACCTCTCCACACCTATCCCCGGCATCACATATATTCCTATCTAACCTCGCCTCTTAATTCCATGAGAACGTGTGCTCACCCCATACTCTTCCCCCTCCCCACCACATCTACACACCTACATCCCTTAACAACATCCCATAGAGCACCCAGGACACACACACACTGCCCCCCTCGGTGAGACATCCCATTCATAATCACCACAGTTTTCCAATCACCCCCAAGTACAGTTATGGCAGGTAAACCCATGCAAATAATACATCAAAACAACACAAAAAACAGAAATTCAACTTTCGCTCCTAACATGTTGCATGCCGGCCATATAACCTCCCAATGAAACATACTCTCCCCACCCCCCAGTGGCCCATCACATATACGACCCTCCCCCTCCTCCCAACCATTACACGCAATGGGCTGGTCTACCTTTTACAGCCACTGCCACCCCTCCCTTTTAATTGCAAAGCATTACAGACATAATAGTTCTAACCCAGAAAACTCGCAATTCTCGACCCTAACCAATGGTTATGCTCTTGCAAAAAAACATACATCCTACATCAAACCTCGTAAAAACCATTCTAACCAAACGCTTTTTACCTCAGATTTAAGACCATTTACATTTATTGTGACACACTTGAACTTCCCAGAAAAGGTGGCTTACCCTATGCCGCTGTGGCTACCTCAATTCACCTTTCATGGTACCCATACCATTTTTATCATTTTCCTAACCTGCCACCACCCCTCCTTGCCGTGCCCTCCCCCAACCGAGCTTCCCCGTACACCCCCTCACCCTGCTGCCTTTTTCCCCCACATCTACCCATGACCTTCTTTCATCCCAGGGGTCCTGCCCAGGTGATAAAAACCTCATCGACGTCCAAGGCACCCGCAGTCCGTTTGCGCGAACTCTCACTCACACACATATCTACCTCATGCGAGTCCTCCTGATGACTTCCACCACCAACCTCCTTTCCTCTCTGTTCATTCCGGGGCTAACCCACCACCTGTCCCTGCTGCTCCATACCCTTAGCCTGCAACTCACTTAACTTCTCGGTTCCGTCCTCTCCGGCCTCCGGCTCGTCCAAGAACTCCTGCAGCACCTCCGGGAGGGTAACACACGTCCCCATCACCTCTTCCACCTTGTCCACCTCCTCACTCCAGAGAATCGTTCTTCTGGTCGCATCCGCAACCCTCCAACTCCAAATACACGTGCACACGTTGCTGATCCACCATCCACAATAACGCCATCCTAGGTTCTTTGCCTTCGAGACACTGTCCGCTATGTGCTCGTAAGAATCACATAATTGGCAAGTTTTCCTTTGCCCCGCATAGTGGACAAAATATCCTTGGGTTCCTACAGCCTGTCATGTAACAAACAGGGTATTGGCCGCCTCAATGGCATCTTAGGTGCAGGACCCCTCGGGCAGCCCTTCAAATGGCCCCGTCCCTCCACACCCCTATACTAGCCATATGAACAGTTCCATACTTGCTGAAGGCTTCCTGAATGCCATACGAACGTTGCCTCAAAGGTACATTAGCACCTTACCACGTGTAATATTTCGAAACATCATGTAGACACACTCTACTGCTGAATTCACACTCATCCTCTTTCCTGAAATTCATCCACAATCCTGGTGTAAAAGCTGGCTCTTGTAAACTTCACAAAAACCCTTGTCATTCCATTAAGGGCTACACCGTACAATTCATCGTTCGGTATCCCGTAGACGTCCCTAATTATGGCCGATAACAGTACATGCATTGTCACATTGCTTAATGTTCCTCAAACTAATTCAATACAGACAGTATTCACTTTCCGGCTGATACGACCCGCCATGTTGGTGCTTAAGTCAAGCAGTCACCACCAGGTGGTGTGTAGGGAGACTCAAGAAGCGTCCTCTCTTCCTTTTTGACAGTTAACTCCGCTGTGACCATGCGACTTCACGACGTTTCTCGCCATTACACATGGGTTAAGATTAGAAATGTGCCTTTCGAGGCGGATGATTCTGACATCCATCTTGCGATGGGTAAATATGGTACAGCACATATGGCCACTGTTGGGAGGTGGGCTACTGGGCCATACGCAGGGATACCAGAAGGAACGTATTCTGTGAAGAAGACCTTACGTTACCCTACTCCGTTGTACGTAGTGCTGCCAGAATTTCGGACCCAAGTGTTTGTGATATACGCTGGGCAACGCCGGACCTGTCGGTTGCGTGGGTCACATGATCACCTAGCGGCTGTGTGTGGAAGGAGGCATGGCAACATGCCTCCTTCTCATAAAGCAGAAGAGAAGGGTGAGGAGCAAGATTTGCCTTATGTGACTCTGCCTACACTGGGTGGGTCCCCTGGAGTGAGGAGGTCGAGAGAGCGGAGAGATGGAGTCAGCAGGTGTGACAAGGGGTGGTGACACCCCTTCATTGAACGCAGCTCAGGTGTTGGAAGAGAACACCCCGAATGTGAGTGACAGCGATGTGGGAAGATCAATACCATGCTTGAATGTGTTATTGCTGACAAGAGTATTGGGAAGGTTGGAGTCCAGACCTAGTTCTTGGGCCAGCTGTGGATCAAGGCAGGAACAGGATATCAGTCGGCGCAGTGTGATAAGAATGTCTTTGCTGGCAAGCAGTGGAGTGAGTCCACCGGTACAACTGTAACAGACGACCAGATGCAAGCAGAAGGAGCATCACAGAAGCAACGCTGCTGCCTATCTGACACCGAGGATGTGCTCCCGCCTGCTCAGGCCACTGGCAAAAATCCTGGGCAGAAGTTACGCAGAGAGGACACAGTGCCCTAATGGCAGGAGTTTGGTTAAGACATTCTAAATGGGAGGAGAGGGGACTCGATAGTCGAGGTGTACACGAAACGATCTGGTGGCAAGACAGTACAGGGTCAAGAAGGAAAACCACCTGTAAGCTTCAAGTGCATGACATTGAACATTAATGGATTGAGGTCAGAGAGAAAGTGTGTATTGTTTTAGTGAAATATTTGGTGCGTAATAGTGGTTGATGTGGTGGTTCGAGCCGGAACAGAACTACAGACCAGGCTATGAGTTTTGAAGGTGATGGTAAAATGTGTATGTGGAGCAGAGATAAGGTTGAAAGGAAGAGTTTGCCATCCTGGTAAGGAAACTAGCCCGTTCCGTAGTGAGGCATTGTGAGGGTGGGGAGGGATGTGATTCGTGAAGATGGGTGGGGGGTAGGGTACAGATGAGTTTGGTGTGTGTGTATTGTCCGGCAGAGGGAGATGTCGTATTAAGAATAAATTTTGTGAGGATGTCCTAGTAATTATTTTTGTGTGCTTTGCCAGGTGTAGCTGTAAAAGTGTGATTGGAAATTGAGTGATAAGGCGTAAGGAACGTCGAACCCAGAGGGGCAGGGTAAAGTTCATGGATTTAGGGGAATTATTAAATAGGGTGGGGTTAATGACGTTGGGGGGTGGGTTTTAGAACAAACTTTTGTTAGACGTGGATATGCGGCTAGGCTGGATCGCTTGTACGTGCCCCGAACAGTAAAAGTTAGCAGAGTTGCGTATGGATGGACGCGGTTTTTCGGATCACAGAGGAGTAATGGTGGACCTAGAATGGAGGATTGCATAAAGGGTCAAGGTTTTGGAAGTTTTTTTGTTTTTTTTGTTTTTTTAATTTATTTTTTTTTTACTTTTTTTTTTTTTTTTTTTTTTTTTTTTTTTTTTTTTATTTTTTTTTTTTTTTTTTTTATTTTTTTTTTTTTTTTTTTTTTTTTTTTTTATTTTTATTTTTTTTTTTTTTATTTTTTTTTTTTTTTTTTTTTTTTTTTTTGTTTTTTTTTTTTATATTTTTTTTTTTTTTTTTATTTTTTTTATTTTTTTTTTTATTATCATGTGAAGCTTTTGCAAGGGTGAGGAATGTCCGTCAGGTCTTTTGTGGCAATTGTGGGAACAGTTGGTGGATGAGGCGACGGGGATAGATGAACAGGTCATTGGTGGGATTCGGTGCTAAAAATAGTATCAGAGAATATTATATTGTCGTGGGAGGGAATATAATCGTTAAAGTATGGTATCAAAGATAATCTTGAAGGACAGCTGCATGACTGTTATGCACGAGGAGGAGCAAGCGATCCCGCGTGCATACATTGAGGGATTATAGAGTAATAGGGTATTGCAAATCGAGCGTTTTTTGATGGTTTGCGAATATATGGGAGAGGAATGGAAGAAGTGCTATGGGGTGATTGGCCATCGCTTTGGGCGTGTTAAGGGGCCAGAGAAAGAGGAGAGTGACGACATGATGATGGGGTTAAACGTACTGTAGGGATGGCCAAGGGTAAAGAGCGGGTCCAAGCATTTGGTAACGACAAAGTATAAATGGAAATGTACACACATGTTATTAAGTCATATACGCAAAGCATGGGCATCCGTGAAGTGGCACTGGGGAATGAGGGTAAATGTGCAGTGTGAGCTTAAGGTCAAGATCGGGTGGCATAGGTGGGCCCATTACGGAGTGGTGAGATTTGGGCAGGCGTTGTCAGGTGTAGGCCTATGGGGAAAGGCGCCGGTTAGAAGGCGCCAAATGATTTCTAAGTAAAGAAAGGGGTGTTTCTGAGTATTTATTTAGTAAGGCTGTTTAACATACTTAAGGCGGCAGAGGAAAAGGAGAGCAGTAACAGACGGCCGTTGTGGTGTTTGGACCGCACGGGAAGCTAGTCATGGTAATGGTTATGGGCACTTCTTATGCATATTTGTGGAAGATTATAAGTTGTTCGCAAGAATATTAGGGACCAGAATCAAGAGGGGATTAGGCTAGGTTACATTGATAGGTGGGCAATATGAGGTTCCACGAAGGCCAATGTTATGAGGGCATGGCAATGAATTCAAGAATTTATAAGAAATGGGGGAAGTTGGTGGATGAGGTGTAATTGGCGTTTGATTGCATGGCTGCTTTAGGATAGTGTGGAAAGGAAGCGTTTGGAGGTTCATGCGTTGGCAAGGTTTGGGGAAAAATAATATCTTGGGCAAAAATGTATCGGGGGCGTCGATGAGGGTGCCGTTAACGAGCTAGGATTAAAATACAGATGCAACGGGACTGCGCCAAGGTTTGCCCACTATCACAAACATTGTTTGCGTTATTCAGGATCCATTTATGGGCCATTCAGATGTTGTTCAGGAGGTGGGGAAGGGTAATGACCGGGGAAGGGGGGGCGGTATCGTAGGTTTAAGTGGATGACACGACTGTTTTTTGGAGAGAGGAAATAGGACTTGCTAGCGTGGGTAAGGTGGTGGAATGTGTTTGGGGAGCTTCAGGGATGAAAATTAATGTAGAGAAGGCTAAGTATCTAGACCTAAGGGATATACACATGGGAATAGGTGGTAGGGGTGGTGGAAGGTGGTTGGACCAACTATTGATATTGGGATAATTATATGTGAAGAAATACACGGGTGGCTCCAGAGGTGACTTCGGTGCAAATAGAGTGGATGGAGTATTGAAAAGACTGGTGTTAGAGGGCAGCGCAACTAACTCTGGCATCAAAGCGTAGTAGTTGACGACCGGCTATTGTACAGCAAGTTAGGCATGTCGTGCATGTACCACTGATGCTACGTGAGTGAAACGTTACAACATGGGGTTTTTTAGTTTATATGGGGATCGGCTGTAGATGGTTAAAGTAGAGCGGTTTAACATTTCCGGTCAGTCGGGGAGGGCTGGGGCTTAACCTCTGGAAAAAAGGATGATGAAGCGTGTACCTAAAATGAATGTTTTTATAAGGGAGGGGGGCGGGAGGGAGGTGGACTTGTGAGAGACATAAGGATATGCAACGGTGGTGGGTAAAAGGCTTTAATAGTTGGTGAGGCCCAGTTAGAGGTTTTTAATGACCGCGAGGGACCCGTCGTGTTAAATTTCGGTCCTAAAAGAAAGTGGACGGTTTGTGCAGTGTGCTGCTGTTGAGGGGCAACCTGAGTCTGCGTGGAGGCGAAATATGGATGCGTCTAAAACAATTACGTGGTAAAACCTGTGATCGGGAGGTAATGTTTAGATTTTTTACATGGAATTTGCATCTGGGGTTGTCCTATTCAATAGAGGATAAGGGAGGGAGGGGAATGTAGAGCGTAATGGAAGCACGGAGAACAAATTTTCATGTGGTATTTTTTTGTGAACTGTATAGAAGTTTTGCGGGTCCCTGGTTAGAAAGTGTTTAGGTTAGGCGGGGGGGGGGGTTGCATGTGGTTGGGGGCTTAAGTTGGATATAGGTGGGTGAGTAAGATGGTGGAGAATGCAGAGCGTATTGGAAAAAGGTGTTAGCTTCCCGAAAGGATAGTGTAAAGGATTTTAGGTGTGTAAGAGAATGAAATAATACTGAGACATAAGTGCCTTTGACGTGTGAAGAGCGAAGTTGTGTGTTGTGAACGATACATGTTCTTCAATTTAATTAATAATTAGCAATTGGACATAGGACGACAGATGTCATAGTGTGATGGAATATTATATATATGAGAACAAAATTATTGGTTAAGTGTGAAATGTAATGACAAATGTGGTGCACTGTGTTGAAAGCGAAATCTATATATAAACACGAGGTATTGAGTGGGAAGGAAGGCATCATATTAATCATATGAAGGTCATGCACTGTTATGAATTAAGTAAAAGACATACATCTTAGTAATTGGTTTTAAAGAAATGGATGAAATTTTTTTAGAAAAAGCTTGAACTCAATCTTGTGTTTTTTTATTTACATATTGATTTTTCATGGAGCTCTATAGAGCCCGTAGGTTATAAGGTTACCATTGAGATGACATATATTGATATGGTAATATGGATGACATAGGATTAGGTTTTTGTATTTCACTGTTGTGTAGTAAAGGTAATGCAACATATATATATATTTTATACCTTCCTCGGAAAGTGTGATATTTTTGGGGTTTTAGTAGATATACGTTGTACATGAATCATGTAGAAATTGGGAATTTTATATTTATAATACAATACATAGAGTGATACTGAACGTATCATGTTTTCAATGTATGAATAAAGCAAGCATTTCATACAATATACAGTTAATTAAAGATTGTTACGTGACAGGAGGCTTGACAAGCAAAAAAAAGGGGGGGGGTAGTGTTTTTCAGAATGTAATGTGTAACATTCCGTGGCAGGATGTACAAATCAGGAATAAGAAGAACCTGCCCAAGGGTCTTTAGGTTAGATTTAGTATTCCAGACATAATGTCATTTACTCCAAGGTTGGAAAGGCCCAGGATACTGTATAGATTTGTGTCTTAACAGATGCAACGTATTAAATGAAACGTACAGTATCTATGCAGAAATTTTGCAATATATATTGTAAGATTTTTTATGTTGTAATTGAGGTGTGTATTGATTCCTTTTTATCACCACAGTTTCGCTATGGTAATATGTCGTTTACTTTATGTACTATGCATGTCTTTTAAATAAGAATCTAAAAAAAAAAATATCATGCCACGTCCTTTGCAAGAGAAACCCAAGTGTTACAACCAATGTGGGTTAACGAGAATAATTTAGCTCTAACTGGACATTTTAGGTTTCCAGCATACTGCTGTAACAGAGGGCCCCTGCTTAAGTTCGAGGCTAGTGCTGTACACTAGGACCCCACTTATACAGCAGCTTAGGTACTGAGCTATCTGCGGTTCAAATGGATCCCACTCTATAAAACAGCAGGTTAGGATTCTGAGCAACTGCTGTACAGGGTGTTCCACTAGATCCAGCAGAGTTAGTTCTGAACTACTGCTGTACAGGGGGTGTTCCACTTTTTTATTCAGCAGGTTAGGTTCTGGTGCTACTGCTAGCTCCATATCGACAGTATGGGGGACTATGACTACTAGCAGTCTGAGACAAAGCTTCCTCTTACTGAATCAATATGCTACAATGATAGCAAATTCCTGATCACAAGGACCCCGCAAGGAACCTCGCAGGGACCCCTCGCAGGGCCCCTCGCAAGGGACCCTCGCAAGGGACCCTCACAAGGAACCTTCCTTTGCAAGCCACAAAGCTGTGTCAAAGCAGTCATTGGTGGATAATATGGCAGAATGAAGTGGATCTCCTTAATCTCTCGCCCAAGAATGGTTTTGTGGGTACAGACAAGGTGAGCCCAAAATTGATGAGTAGATGTTACTGACCATAAGCTTCACCTCTAACTCTCAACGTTCCAGCACTGGCCTAGCACTGTATAAATACTTTTTTGTGGAAAAGACAAATGTTCACAAAAAGAAAAGGCAGAGTGGAAATAAGCAACTACAGACCAGTGTCGCTAATGTGAATCACTGGCAAAATATTTGAGACAATATTCGCACGAGCCAAATGATGGTATTTTTCCAATACCACTCCGATTGTTAGTGAGTGTCAATAAAGCTCCAAAAAAGTCCAGCTGTTTATAGCACTGAATATTGCTGTGTTTTCGACAGAGTATGACATCAGGACCTCCTTGGTGAAACCCGCAAAGCATCTAGGAGTGTCTTGTTTGGCATTATGCCTTGTGGTAAAGCTAAGAGTTAAATTACAATTTTATTCGGTGTATGTCACACTCCCACATAGGCTGCCTCCCAACCATGCTAAGGGTTTTAATGATCATAGTACCCGTAGTTAAATCAATAACCTTGGTTTATTACCAATCACAGGCAAGCCTGTCGAAGCCTGTACCAATGTGGTTCACTTGTAGTACGCATTTTTTTTTTATATTTTAATAGAGAGGCATATCTTGTACAGACAAACATAATACATATATATAGAAGAGACATACTGAGAACATTAAGTACATAAAAGAAAATATCACACACACACACGTATGTTGTACACTGGAGAAGAAACCCGACACAAAAAACGATAAAATTTACAAAGCCACACTACACCCACCAAGCAACACCTGTCAGTATATGTATATGAAAAACACTTAACCATTGTCTTTCTCACTTCAAACATAATGTGACGTCCAGAGGAGACACAAAACAACAGTACTCGTGTAGAGTTAAGTAACGAAGACATCACACATAAATTAATGAGACCAGAAAAAATACTTGTCCTCATAACTACCGCGATCCTGGTAAAATCAATACAGAAGTATCTGTAATCTGACGGAGTTACAACCACACCTCCGCCAAACACAACTGGCCAATAACTAATTAACATGTCGTTGACCACATACAATTTATATACATATGAGATTAAATATGCTACAACAAAATTCATATCACAGCACAGGCTTCTGTAACCTAATGGTGAACACGAAAATAACTACTCTATCCAAACCTATACACTGCACAAAGGTCATTGTACAAAACAAAGGTGTATAACAAGAACACTATCAAGTTGGCAAAGTCATCACAACTCTCCTTACTACCACCCCCCCTTGCCCTTCCCCCTCATTGGGCCAACACCCACTGACTCTCGTCATATACATTACCTTGTTACTCATTCTCCTAGCTTAACATGAGCATAAAAGCCTGTCACATCGCAACAGTATCACAATCACAACAAACCACGACCAAGCATTCTTTCATCATACATGCGTATAATAACCTCTAAAAAATAAATATACCACAAACCCTCTTACATAGGTGTACGAAATACCAAGCATAGCAAGGCGTTTATATACACAGAGAGAAATGCAGTCATCATCGCGTGGGACACATACGCAAAAGTATAAACCTAAAATCCCCATTACCCAAACTAGATTCACAACGCTTAATCCAGCTGCCATCAACAGAACGACATCCTAACACCTACTAACCACACTGAAACCTTCCCTTGTTTACATCTAAGGCCCCAACGCCCACAACCCACACACACACAACACACACACACAAACACACACACACACACACACGCACACACACACACACACACACACACACAAGCACACACGCACACACACATCATTCAGTACCCTGTATACCGTACGTTAGGCCCATATTGAGAGTATGCGGCACAGTTAGGAACCCACACCTAGCCAAGCATGTAAAGAAACTAGAGAAGTGCAAAGGTTTGCCAACAAACTAGTCCCCAGAGCTAAAAGGTATGTCCTATGAGGAGAGGTAAAGGGAAATCAACCTGACGACACTGGAGGACAGGCGAGATAGGGTGACATGATAACGACTTACAAATACTGAGAGGAATTGACGAAGGTTGACACAGACAAGGATGTTCCAGAGACTGGACACAGTAAACAAGGGACACAGTTGGAAGTTGAAGACACAGATGAATCAAGGGATGTTAGTAAGTATTTCTTTCAGCCCACAAGTAGTCAGGACTGGAATAGTTTGGGAAGCGATGTAGTGGAGTCAGGATCCATACATAGCTTTAAACGCAGAGGAACGATAAAGCTCATGGTTCAAGGAAGTGACCTAGTAGCGACCATTGAAGAGGCGGGCCCAAGGATCTTGGACCTCGACCCCTGCAACATCACTAGGTGAGTACACACATGCACACACACATAACACGACACCACACACACAGAACACACACACACACACACACACACTCCTGATGGCGCGCCCATTGAACCCAGATACATTCTCAATCCTTGCCCAGCATGAACCCCCCCCACAACAAAGCTAGTAAGATCCCAAGTAGTTTATACCACGATACCCTTGTGGGGAAGGCTTCCTCCCAACGTGATCCATATATTTCCCTATTCCCCAAACCGTCCTATAAAAAGTAGCTGCCCTTACCCGTTTCCTCTCGCAACCCAATCCCATTCCTGCATACCCAACGACACATACACAAAATCTATCTAGACCATTAAATATGCCAATGCTCGTTGTGTACTCTCTGGCACCCCTCCCACATCCCAAAACGATGCTCTCAATCGGAGCCGCCCCCCCACCCCACTAGCTCACTATCCAACTCATCCAATCCCTAACATCCCCAAACATCACAAAAATACACAATGATAGCATATCCTCTTCCACCACACACTCACACCCACTCTCCTCTCCTATTTGCCTCGCCGCAGGACCTCCTGAAGGCAAAATGCCATGCAGGAAAAAGGGAATATAACCTCCTGCAACCCGAGGTCTGAGCTTCAACTTACGAAACGACACCAAATATCTCCCCATCCATACATGGGTATATTCCCTCCACAGGCAACACCCCACCCAGCTCCGCAATTACTCTCGCTAAAATCCCTACGCGGATCTGCAGCTCCCGTAGGACCATAAGGGAATGCAGCACCTCCCTCACATTCCTTAACTCTGCACCCACATACCACCTCTGCACTCCCTCATACAGAGCATTAACCCCCCGCACACCCGACTCCGTACTACTCCCTTCGTAAGTAACACATTTAACCAACGCCAAGATCCAGTAAACCTAATCCCCCCTGACGTATAGCAGCATTACCACCTCCCTCTCAGCCAATCACACCCAGAACCCCAAATAACCTAAACACCTGCTTTAAGATTCTCGTAATTCCTTGCCCTGTTAAGGGGTAAACCTGACACCACGGCCAAACTTTACTGTATTAGTAAGTGTTTACCACGATGGCCCTCTGCAACAATGTCAAATGATACGGGGGGCCGCAAACTCCCCAACCTATGCTGCCGGGCCCACACCCATTCCACAACACTCTCGGAGTTGACCTCTCTCGACTCACTTGATTCTCTATAAACCAATTCCACATATCTATAAGCCTATCACACCCTCAACACCACACCAGCATCCCAATCCCCCTGCCAGATTCCAATTTCCCCACTATATAAGCATGAATTTCTCAAATTAACCCTCATCCCCGTAGCCTCCCCAAAAGTTACGAATGACCTCACCCACCTCTCTCAAAAAATATCCCTCCTGCACAAGTACCAATCGTGTTGTTGACGTATCCTACAATCCCTGGCCTACACACCACCTCCCCTGTCCCCACCCCCCAACAGATGTGGTGGCCTCAATGAAGTCTGTAAAAAGGGTCGTGAACACAGGCAAACAGATTTGAGATAGTGGACATCCTGCCGAGGCCCACCCATAACACAACTGCTTTCCCCTATGCACATAAATTTGCACAACGCACCCGCAACTCCTCGATACAATGTCTCCACCTAATCCACAACTTCTCCCCAACTCCTGCTTTATGAAGGACAGCCGCAACGCCTCCCATTCCACACGGGCACATGCTCCCCAGCCAATCCAAAGCATAGCTCCCCCCTTTCCCCCCAAAACCTCTACAAACCCCTTCAGAGTCCGTGGCCCTCACCATAGATCAGCCTGGCATCCCATATTGCACCTCCAATACGACATGCCCCACAACACATTTCAGCAATTTCCCAGT
>NC_069407.1:72069570-72114570 GCF_026875155.1 Cherax quadricarinatus
GTAAAGTGTAAAGTACCTAGGATAACCCAAACAAAAATGTTAAAGTAATTTATTTCTATTGTGAGCAGCGCTTGTAATACACTGTGAGTCCTGCACATACATGAGACAAATAACTAAATGAAAGTATGAAGTTCAGTACTTATTACAGTTCTCGTGGAGGTGGACAAACAGATTAACACACAAACACTTATCCACACACAATAAAACATTCACAAACACACCTAAACTGCTAAATAAATTTAAAAAAATTATATTTAATGCAGATGAATTGTATAACATAAACAGAACTCCCAAAATTTCATTGAATGGCTTCACTTTGGTGGGGGAACTGGACGGTAGCTTGGCTGCGTCTGGCTGAACTACAGTCGAGGACGAATATTTCTATGTGTCCTCTCCAGTAATTCCACCCACCTGGACAGTCTCTACCGTAGACCATCTGGACAAAACCATGTTCTCATCTAGGGTGACTAAAATAGCTGACTTCGGGATGCATAACTAGAGGAAGGCTGAGGTTGGAAGATAACCTAAGAGAAGTAAGGAAGGAGAGACATCCGGGGGCCCACGGATGGATTCCTGGATACATGGACCTGGGCCTGGGGAAGGCGAGGATACCTTGGGGAAGCGGGGATGGGAGTATATCTAAGGGGACACTGATGAACTCCTGGACACATGAACCTGAGGAAAGCATCAAAAACACAGTAAGTGGGTGGGTGGACCTGGGGCCCAATGCTTGTGAAATACTCGCTTCCCTACTTCCTCTTTAGGTTCGGCCCACTATGACGATACCCTCAACTGCTGCATTTCCTCTACTTCCAGTATAAGCGAGCATCTTCCTGTCTATACTTCCGAGTCACGAAGATTGCAGAGATAAACATCCTCATCTACACTGAGGCATTACCTGCTCTTCTACTCTCCCCAGTTTCAACACCATTAAATAACCTCTATATTGATAAAGTCAATGGTTGACGAAGCTTCTTCAAAATAAAGGTACCACATTATGTAAATTCCGTATTTTCCGGCATATAAGGCGCACGAGCATATAAAATCTATAAGACAATGTTTCCAAACAGTTGTAACGTTATGTTACAACTGAGCATATAATGCACAGGGTGATTTTTCACAGACTGATAGCACTAACATCTCATATCATAAAAATCTTTGAAAGGGTCCTAAGAAGCAAGATCACCACCCATCTAGAAACCCACCAGTTACACAACCCAGGGCAACATGGGTTTAGAACAGGTCGCTCCTGTCTGTCTCAACTATTGGATCACTACGACAAGGTTCTAGATGCACTAGAAGACAAAAAGAATGCAGATGTAATATATACAGACTGCAAAAGCCTTTGACAAGTGTGACCATTGCGTAATAGCGCACAAAATGCGTCCTAAAGGAATAACAGGAAAAGTCGGTCGATGGATCTATAATTTCCTCACTAACAGAACACAGAGAGTAGTCGTCAACAGAGTAAAGTCAGAGGCAGCTACGGTGAAAAGCTCTGTTCCACAAGGCACAGTACTCGCTCCCATCTTGTTCCTCATCCTCATATCTGACATAGACAAGGATGTCAGCCACAGCACCGTGTCTTCCTTTGCAGATGACACCCGAATCTGCATGACAGTGTCTTCCATTGCAGACACTGCAAGGCTCCAGGCAGACATCAACCAAATCTTTCAGTGGGCTGCAGAAAACAATATGAAGTTCAACGATGAGAAATTTCAATTACTCAGATATGGTAAACACGAGGAAATTAAATCTTCATCAGAGTACAAAACAAATTCTGGCCACAAAATAGAGCGAAACACCAACGGCAAAGACCTGGGAGTGATCATGTCGGAGGATCTCACCTTCTAGAAAAATGACAGGATGGATAATGAGAACTTTCAAAACTAGGGATGCCAAGCCCATGATGACACTCTTCAGGTCACTTGTTCTATCTAGGCTGGAATATTGCTGCACACTAACAGCACCTTTCAAGGCAGGTGAAATTGCTGACCTAGAAAATGTACAGAGAACCTTCACGACGCGCATAACGGAGATAAAACACCTCAATTATGGGGAGCGCTTGAGATTCCTGAACCTGTACCCCCTGGAATGCAGGCGGGAGAGATACATGATTATATACACCTGGAAAATCCTAGAGGGACTAGTACCGAACTTGCACACGAAAATCACTCACTACGAAAGCAAAAGACTTGGCAGACGATGCAACATCCCCCCAATGAAAAGCAGGGGTGTCACTAGCACGTTAAGAGACCATACAATAAGTGTCAGGGGCCCCGAGACTGTTCAACTGCCTCCCAGCATACATAAGGGGGATTACCAACAGACCCCTGGCAGTCTTCAAGCTGGCACTGGACAAGCACCTAAAGTCGGTTCCTGATCAGCCGGGCTGTGGCTCGTACATTGGTTTGCGTGCAGCCAGCAGTAACAGCCTCGTTGATCATGCTCTGATCCACTAGGAGGCCTGGTCACAGACCGGGCCGCGGGGGCGTTAACCCCCGGAACTCTCTCCAGGTAAACTCTCCAGGTAAACTCCAGGTAAAAAAGCGCGTGTTATATGTCGGAAAATACATCATGCCTTATTCATGGGTATCTCATCTAGAAGAATTGAAGATTTTATGCTCATGATATTTGAAATCAGTGATGAAGTTACGAGGATAGTGCGGCCTAGAAAATACTTGCTAAATGAAAAAGCATTTTTCTTTAAAGAATTTACTAATACAGAAGCCTACAATCACGTCACGTTCAGAACTGGTGTCGTAGTGTGAGTAGAAGTGAAGTAGATAGTGTTGGTTGGTGGGCTGCACTAGACTTTAAAATGAATCTCAGCTTTGATGAGAAGATCAAGAAAACACAGTAACGTCGACTTCTTATAAGAGTGTTAGATGAATTAAGAACTCGACCTGGTTGAACTTGAGTGAGAGAGAGAGAGAGAGGAGAGAGAGAGAGAGAGAGAGAGAGAGAGAGAGAGAGAGAGAGAGGGGGGGGGAGGGAGGGGAGAGGAGAAATAGAGAGAGACGTCGAATCGTCTAGGAGTTATATAATAACTATGTTGTCAATATAATGGAGAAAAGGGACTAAGGAAGAAACTAAAGAAGAAAACAGTCCGATTGCGAAATGTTGCAGGTATAAGTTGGCCAGTAGAGCGCTAAGTGGGGAATCCACGGGGGCGGGTCCAAAGTTCACGTATAAGTTGGCCAGTAGAGCGCTAAGTGGGGAACCCACGGGAACAGGTCCAAAGTTCACTTAAAAAGATAATTTTTAAAAGAGAAACACTTAAAACCAACACACAGCTCAACGAGCTTCATAAAATCATAAGCTGACACAGGTAGGTCAAAGGAGTCTTCAATTTTTCGGCACAGGAAAACGTTGGCTGCTATGGTCACGTTGGTAAGTAGGAGTATCACGTCTAGGCTGCAGTCCACTGTGTGGGAGAAATATTGTCAAAAATGGACTGAATTATATTTCATCTTTTTATCTAAATTGTAAAAAAAGTGTTAAGTTTTCGTCTGTATCTTTCCTTTATTTACCTTAGCTTGTCAACAATATTTACTGTTATTGTCTTTACTCAGTATTAGTTTATGAATGTTGTTTGTTAAATTCATGATATCAAAACCTTGATAACTTATTCAACCCAAATCAATACTTCCACGTATCAAGTGCTTCCAGCAAATGTGAGTGGAAGATTAGAATCATCAGAACCACAAAATGAAGGAAGGCAGCAGCCAGCCTAGTGGCTCAGGATTGGCAGGTTCTTCCTAGATCCAACACTTCACACCCGCGTATTTGACAACCTACTCATAACGTTACCCAAGAAATTAAAGTGAAGCTTCATTGACCTTTTCGGTGTATGTTTTTTTCTATAACTTAGCTTCTGTTTCAGTTCTCTCCTTTATTTGAGTGTCCTAGCTTATTTTCTACTTTTTTACTGTCTTCTTCGGTATATGTTTTGTGTTTGATGTTTTCTTTCCTTATTACCTTTTTTCTGTGTGTTCTATTCCGGTGCCTTTTTTTTTTTTTTTTTTTTTTTGGGCGAGTCTAGTATGTATATTCTCTCATATTTCCTGCTTTCTTCAATGTTTGTTGCTTTGTGTGCCTTTGTACGAGTCACGTCGTGTTTCCTTTTGTTTCTCCACTTCTTCCCTGCTGTCTTTTTTTCCTCCTAACTGCAGCGCCTCTTGTGGTCTCGATCAGAACCAGTTATTTGTTGAGGCGTAAACGTTGATGTTTGTTCTTCATTCTTTGGCTGTCTCTCTGTCTGCCTTGTTTACATTTGTTTGGGTTCTGAGTTCTGTCCACTGTTTATCCTCAGTCCTTGCTACTGTTTTCTATCCCGGTCTCTGCCTTTTGTTTCTATGCTTCTTTGCGTGGAGACTGCCTTCTTATCTGTGTGGCTTTGACACCTTAAAGTCTGGAAATGGGGGGGGGTCTGATGGAATGCTGTCAACCCGGCCATTAATGTTGGTGTAGGTTGAACCTGCCTACATTAGGCCATCAAGCTTACTGTATTCCTCTATTCATGTAGGTTTGTATTCTTGTGTTGTATGCTGAGTAGTGGTGTTTCCTGTGTTCGAGTGTTTTCTGTGTGTGGTCGTTTATTTGTGCTATGGGTCTTCCCTGTGGTTTGGGGGAAAAGGTTCTATGTTGCAGTGCTGGTTGTGCTTTGGTTATACTCGTGTGTTGGTTGATGTGTGACTTCGTGGGAGTGGTTATTGTATGGAATTTCTGTGGTTGCCTTGTGTTCTCTGTGGTCGGTGGTTGAATGATTAATCTAAATATTGTTAGTTGTTCTTCTGCCTCTGGACGGCAGAATCCCGTGCAAAAATTTAAAAACCACTTCGCGTACTCGAGGAAGGAGACGTAACTGATGAACCCGCTTCCATATATCACACCACGTGTACATGGGGAACATTCCTTGAACTCTCACCTCAACTTTCACCATACCCACTCTTTCAAAAGTACTCAATTTAACGCTCCGCACGTCTTGCATGCACAGTAACACACGTAGCATCGTATCGCACTTGATTACATCTGCCCGTCTCCACCACCTGCGCAGGTCACGATACATTTCTGTTAAACCACCATGCCTGCCACCCAGTCGGAGAAAACGACGTTTCACATAACAAGCAACGACTCGGTCTCTTAGAGGAACAAGACCTAACCCTCCTTGACGCATTGGTGTCTCTACCACCGCTCTTGTGAGCCAGTCGCACCCTGAACCCCACAGAAATCTATAAACTCTATTTAAAAGATGTTTGATATCCCCCTTTATTAGTGGATACAGCGCAGCAACGTGCCAAACTTTACTATAAAGAAGAACATTAATTACTATCGCTCGCTGGTGTAGGGTTAAATGTCGTGGCCTTAGACTATTTAAACGCCTCAAAACATTATTTACCACCCTCCCCGAATTACATGCCCTCGTCTCATCAACCTCTCTCATATACTGTATACCACATATGTTAACACAGTCAACCACCGTCCACGTCTCTATACCTACCTTCTCTCTCGCCCAATCTCCCAACTTCATAATCTTTGATTTTTCTTTGTTAACTCGCATTCCTGTTGCTCTACCAAATATATCTACAAATCTTCCCACACAACTCAACTGCTCCCTCGTACCTACTAGGACAGTTGTATCATCTACATAACCTACTATGGCAGGTCGATCACTACCCGAACCCCACGACGAATCTACACCCCGCCCACAAACTGTCCAATAAAAAGGGTCCTTCATGCAGGCAAAGAGCATTTGAGACATAGGTCATCCCTGTCGAATGCCTCTATTCAATTTGACTAAGTCTCCTAACTTCTCATTAATTTGTACTCTAAACCCAGCACCATTATACAAAGAGCGAGCCCACATGATGATCTCATTACCAAAACCCTGCCATCTCATAAACTTCCACAGCACATCCATTTCTACACTATCAAAAGCAGCTTGCCAGTCTAAAGCCAAAACACCACCCCCGCCCCTCGTTCTGCATTGCTCAACAAACTCCCTGATATTCCCATGACCATCATACATTGTCCTACCTGGCACCCCAAACTGACCCTTATGTATTACCTTGTCAAACACTTTCTTAATCCTATTCATTAAAATTTTTGCATATAATTTATAATCACTACACATTAGTGATATTGGTCGGTAATCCTTAAGTGATACGGGTATGTCACATTTTTTAACTAACACCAAAACCGCCGTACTCTGAGACAAACCTAAACGTCCCCCTTCCTTCATCGCATTGAGTAAACGTACCAGAAAAGTCCGTATGACCTCCCAATGTTGAATATAAAATTCACACGGAATGCCATCAATACCTGGCGCCTTACCCTTGCACATTCCCTGCAAAGCCTCCCACACCCATGAGAAAGCGATCATTATCATTCAACTCACATCGTACATTCTGCCCCAATTCCCGTATTGCATCCACGCTTACATCATTATTTAGCATTTTGATATTAAACCATTTATCAACATAATAGCTTATTCCTTCAGTTGTTGTTACAGCCTGACCCTCACTATACCCTTCAACGCCATCCTGCACCACTAAACTCACGATTTCGGTCGCCTTCCTCCTTTGTGTCTGACTACGTAAGACACAAGCGGACGGCTTATCACCCCACACAGCCTCCTCAACTCCACTCGAAATATGCGCCCCATCAAAAACCGTATTTTTCAGCACCTGGATGTGTTCCTTTAGATTGTCAATCTCGTCCACTGGGTAAATTCCAGATACCTCCCCTTGCGCATAACAGTGCTGTAAAGAACCCTCCAGGTACCTCAAAAATCCATACTCCAATCGAGAGGCCTCCTTACCCCGATGTACATAAAAATCCTTAATGTGAGGCTTCATAACCTCGTCCCATTGTCGCACTAAATCACTACCTTCCAAGGAGTCTACTCCCATAGACATCCATAAGTGCGTGAAGAGTGTCTTATCTTCCTCACTTTGAAGTAAACGAGTATTTAACTTCCAATATCCTTTAAAACGAGTCGGGAGACCTCTCCAGTCAAGCTCTACGAGAACACCACGATGGTCGGAGAAATACACATCTAACACACGCACTTTGGTTACAACTACCCGCCGAGACATATATACCCTGTCTAAGCGCGCAGCATGGTCCTTACGCACGAAAGTGTGCTCAATCCCTAAGTCACTGCTTCCACTTACATCCACCAACCCCAGCCCAGACAACAAATCACCCAAAATAATCGAACAATAACCCGCTCCCCTCTGTTCTACGTCTTTACGGCGTACCACACAGTTCCAGTCGCAACCAACTACTGTTATATCAGGCAGAGATCTCAAATAGTACACAAGAACATCGTTAACAAAAGTATTTTTAATATTAACATCATGTTCAGCTGGTCCATATACTCCTACAAAACCAACCCGTTGAGTACCCCACTCACCTATGACGCGTATCACGCGACCCCCCCCCTTCCTCCCAATGTTTCATCATGAACGGGCTGGTCGCTTTTATTAACACAGCCACACCACCTTTCAAACGACTCGAGTGAGCCATATAAACATCATAACCATCTATCGCAAACGAACTTCCAACTTTATGGTTATGTTCTTGCACGAAACATACGTCTACTGCAAAGCGATGCAACCACTCATGAACCTGTACTTGCCTTCTGTTATTTTTCATACCATTAACATTTATGGTTATACACCTAACTTTGCTAACGGTGGCTTTCCTCGATGGACCACCACACCCTTTTTCCCTTTACGTTGACTAATGCCTAAGGCGCCACCTTTACCTTGTACATTCTCTGTTATATTACTCGCTGTCCTGGAACCACGCGACACCCCACCCGTAACTTCCGACCACGTCTTCTTCCCTGAGCGCTGTCCAGGGGTCAAGACATCGTCGGAGTCGGGCGGGGTAGCCGCACGCTTCCTAGAAACAGCATCCTCAACTTTATCAGGACCTGTAATGTTCTCCTTGTGAACTTCTACCGCAACAGTATGAACTCTCGGACCTTCTACCTCACTTATGTTAATTAACTGATCGACGTCCTTTAACTGTGTTCTCTCCTCATCTGAACACTCCAATGCAAGCACACACGGCACAGAATCATACTCCTGCGAAGCTAAAAGGTCCATGTCAGCATCCTCTCTTGCTTGAGGGCTCTCACGTCCACCATGTTCTACCACATCGTGGTTGACCGTACCAGGTAGAGTCACGCAGGATGACTCCACGAGCATGGCCGGATCCACCTCATCACTCCACAATTTCAGGCGCGGTAAGTCCTCGATTACTTCATCTGCCAGATTCCGACGAGGAGCCTCACCATCCGGACGATGACCACGTCCTGAGGGTGGCTGGCGCTTAACGCATTGTGCAGCAATGTGGTCCAATGCTCCGCAAAGGCGACAAGTTCGTCTCTGTCCAGGATACGTAACATACACCTGGGTATGGAACTCCTCTAGGTTTATGTACGAAGGTATTGGTTGGTGCAGGGACATTTTTAACGTGAAAGACCCTTCTTGTAAACCAGCAAAGTGGCCATCAGACCACCGACCCATAGTAACCTGGTGAATCGTCCCATAGTATTTGAAGGCGTCACGTATGTCAACTTCGTTAGCCTCAAAAGGCACGTTTTGCACACGTACCCACGTATAGTATTGTGAAACGTCGTGCAACTTAACTGTGACTGCTGGGGTGACTTGCTTGCTAACATCCTGATACTGGTTGACAATCTGCTCATAGGTCTTGGTATCGCAAAACTTGACGAATATCCGTGATAGTCCATTTAAGGCAACGCCACACAGGGATTCACGCTGGATGCCATATACATCGCGGATGATCATCGGCACCAACACATTAATCGATGCGCTGGGGATCGTGCCCTTTATGAGGTCAATACACACAGTATTAACTCTTCAAAAACCCGTCGCCATTGTTGTTGTCGTCTCAAAGCTCCTCCACCAGGTGTCGGGACTGAGGAGAGACAGCTGACGACCGCTCAGCACAGCGTCTGAGCAGAGAATGCGTGTAGGTAATTACGTCAAAACTGATGCTGGACCACGTTACAAAAATATGGCAAAAATAACTCAGTGCTTCAAGGAAATAGTGAAAGGAAAACCCTCTCAAGAAAATTCAAATTCAATTGCAATACCAGTGCAAGTGGAACATAATACGCTACCAAAGAAATATACATGTTATATAATTTATAGGTTATACATTAATACATGTTATATATTTAATCTGCTCCTTACACCTTCCCCATCAAGGGAACTAAGCAAAACTTATCTTGCACAACCTCTCATCTGGTCACACACTAGTACCTCCAATCACACCCAACCACATCACTGCATACCCAAGGAGGTAAGCCCGTTGAAATCCCCTGACCCCCCCCCCCTTTTACCAACCTACTCACCCCGACAGTTAAAACCCCTTATAACGCCAATAAATTCCCTATTGTTAGTCCTCTACAACCCTCAGAAAAATACTCTTCCCACCTTTTCCCAAAAATGTCTCTATTGCGACACAAAGTTCGATAAAACGTCGCCGCCAAAGTCCTTCTCATCACATCCCCACCCACCTTCCCCCTCATACCCCATAAAACATATATGTAGTCCACGATGACATATGCTAAACCTCTTACCACACTCTCATCCACACCACTCATATCAAGACTCAACGCTCGCAATACCGACACACCTTGACCCCCCCACCCTCACCACTACCTTACTCATCCATACCCTGATGCACTCCAAACCTTCACAAAAATAGACGACATGATATGCAGTCTCTTCCCCACTGCATCTGCCACACCCCCCACCCTCAATAACCCTCCTATCTCAGAGCATCGCTCCCGTTGGCAAAATCCCATGCAGGAAACGGGACATAACCTCACGCGCCCTAGGTCGTATCCTTAATTTACTAAATCTTCACCATATTACATCCCATGCATACATGGGGTAGATCCCTTCAACTGGCGCCACTACATATCCCCCTAACGATTTACACAAAGTTCCCACCTTTACTTTTCCCGGTTCCCTGGCTAACATTAAGGCACGTAACACTGTTTCACATTCCTTCATTTCCGCCCCTCCATACCATTTCCTCGTGCGAGCATGTACCTTATCTAGCTGACCCTCCCTCCATCCACCTGCACTCATCACTTCCCTCTTAATAAACACACATTTCACGCGCTTTCTCAAGTCCAACAAACCCAACCCTTCCCTACATACTGGCAATGTCACTACCTCCCTTCGCAACCAGTTGCACCCTGAACCCCACAAAAATTTGAAGACCATTCTAAGAATAATCGTGATCGCCGTTCCTGTTAACGGCATCACAGCCGAAACAAACCAGACTTTACTATATAGTAATACATTGATGACAATTGCACGTTGCCTAAGGGTTAAATGGTGAGGTCGCAGCATTCCCAACCGTCGCTGCACCTGTTCCACCATCCTATTCGAATTGCTAACCCTTGCAGCACTCAGGTCAGCCTCATACATGACACCGCAGATTTTCAGACTCCCGGTCCTCCGCTGCACAACATCACATCCCCAATCTAATCTCTCTGCCCACTCTCCCAGCCCCATGATCATTGACTTTTCCAGATTTACCTTCATCCCAGTAGCTCTCCCAAAAGTGTGTACAACTTACCCCAAAAGTCCTAACCGTGTCTTCTCACTTACCAAAATAGTGGTATCATCAACATAGCCCACCAAACCAGGCCACGGCTTCAGCTCACCATCCCTCCGCCCCGTCCTTAGACGATCCTCCACCATCCTATAAAAGGGATCCTGAACACATGCAAACAATATTTGTGATAAAGGACATCCCTGCCGAAGACCCCGCTCGATGTTGACTCCCCCCCCACACACCCATTGATTTGCACCCTTACCTTCGCGTTTGAGTACAACGTATCCACCCACCCCACTATTTCTTTGCCAAACCAATGTCATAGGAGAATATCCCTCAAAGCCTTTCTTTCCACCCTATCATAAGCCCCTTGCCAATCCAACACCACCAAGGCCCCTCTTCCCCTTTCCATGTCCTCCAGGAACCACCTTGATAATCCCGTGGCCCTCGCTCATTGACCTACCAGGTAAACCAAACTGAGACTCAAACACGACCCTCCCCACAACACATTTAAGCCGATTCCCAAGAATTTTCGCAAATAATTTATAATCAGCACAAAGCAACGAAATGGCTCGGTAATCCTGAAGGGTACTCTGCTGTTTACCCTTTGGGACCAACACCACCACCGCCGTTGCCTGAGATTCTCCCATCTTACCTCCGTTTTTCATGGCATTCATTAACCTTACTAGGAAACCCCTAAGCAGACCCCAGTGCTGTATATAAAATTCGCTTGGTAAACCATCGATCCCGGGTGCCTTACCCTTCCTCATGTCCATAAGGGATCTCCATATTTCCCCCTCCTCAATGACCCCACCCAGTGCCTCCCGATCACTCCTCCCCAGTTTGCACGGCACATACTCACATACCTTCCCAAGAACCTCGCCATCCACCCCACTACTTTTCCTGTATTCCTCAAACCATCTATCTGCATATGCACTCATCCCCTTGGTGTCCCTTAATACCTGACCCTCTCTAAAACCCCCCACAGAAGAAATGACTTGCAAACCTGGTATTGTAGTCGTTCGCTGTCGTACCTTCTGTTCTCGCAGCACACAAGCTGATGGCTTGTCGCCCCAGAGTACTTCGTCCAACCCCGCCTGTACCCGTACAGCTGCAAAACGTTCTTCTTGCAAATCCCGTATTCTGTCCTTCAACATGTGTATATCCTCCACCGGGTACACCCCAGCCACCGCCCCCCCCCCTCGTAACAATCCCATAATCTAGATTCTAAATAATTTGACAAACCATACCGCAATTGATTAATGCGTTTGCCCTCCCTCACATAAAATTGACGTATTCTTAACTTAGCCACACTATCCCACCATCCTACCACATCTTCCTCAGTCCTTCTGTCGGCACAGAGCTGTTCCCAAAATATTGCAAACGCTTCCACTCCCTCCCTATCACCCAAAACCATCGTGTTCAGTTTCCAATAACTTCCCTGCCTAAGAGCCAAAGCATCCCATCCCACCTCCACTAATACCACCCTAGGATCGGAAGACACCATCTCAATAGTTTTAAAAGACTCTACCAAAACCCTCTGAGATAAATATAACCTGTCCAAATGAGCCGCATATCCCCTTCTTATAAACGTATGTTCCACCTCCCACAGACCTCCCCCGAAAGCATCACGTAACTGAAGATCTCTAAGCAGGCCCCCCAAGACTGAGGAAAAATATCCCGCTCCTCTGGGTTCCACGTCTGTCCTCTTAATTACACAATTCCAACCCCCCCCTCCACAATCGCCACAGACGGTAATGTGCGTAGGTAGTACACGAGCTCCTCCCGCACAAAATCCATCTTCACTTTCACGTCACTTTCTGCTGGGGCATACACACACACAAACGCCACTCTCTCTCCCATCCACCATCCTTCCACACGTAATACTCTCCCCCCTCCCCCCCTTTCCTATGCAATACAAACGGGCTCGCCTCCCTGATCAACACACCCACTCCTCCTTTTAAATGCTCAGACGGCATCACATAAGCCTGATACCCATGCACCACTAATTCACGACCAAGCTTAAAATTGTGCTCCTGCACAAAAGCTACATCAACCTTGTACCTATTCAAAAACATCCTGAAGCACTCCCGTTTAACACCATCACACAGACCATTAATATTTATTGTTACACACCTGAGGCCAGTTTAAGGTTTCCTTCCCCGCCTCATGTCAAGATTCTTCCCTTTCAGACCGTTCCCCTGGACTGTGCCTTTGCCACAGACTCCCCCCTCCTTCCCAACCATCCCCCCCCTTCTGTTGTGGCCCTCTCACAGAGTCACTCTGGGTACCATAACCCCATGTCTTTTTCCCCGTCCTTTGCGCCGGCGTCAGAACATCGTCCGAATCTGACGCTGCTGCCCTTTTCCTTGTAGCTCCCTCAGTTTCCATATCTGAGTCCTGGGAGCCAGCACAATGGACTTCCACCTCTACCACCCTTAATCCGCCTCCATGTCCTTCCATGGCACTCGCACTGTCCACCACAGGTGCCACCTGATCCTCCCCTTCCCCACACACACCTTCTGCCCTGATCCCAGGTTCTTGTTCTCTGTAACTCTCCACCTCTGTAGACTGTAACATAGCCTGTATCACCGTCTCCAACTCCTCCTCAATAGCCTTCACTGCTGCGCCCTCCTGCACCTCCTCACTTGACAACTGTACTGTTGATGGGCCAGGTGATTCATGGATCACCACTTTTTTCTGATTGCACAGGAGGAGCCACCACCTCTTCACTCCACATGCGACCACGCCCTCCTCCTTGCACCCGTTCTTCTTTAGGCATCTGGTCCTCATGCGCAGGTGCTCCACCCCTTGCCGGCCCAGGAGCCACTGTTGATGGGCCAGGTGATTCATGGATCACCCCTTCTTCCGATTCCACAGGAGGAGCCACTACCTCTTCACTCCACATGCGACCACGCCCTCCTCCTTGCCCCTGTTCTTCCTTAGACATCGGGTGCTCATGCGCAGGTGCTCCACCCCTTGCCGGCCCAGGAGCCATACTCCGCTTGCCACAGTCTGCCGCCATATGGTCATATTCGCCACGCATACGCCACTCTGCCCCGCATACGCTACCATTACCTGGGTTCTAAACTCTTCGAGATATACATACGAAGGTATAGGATGCCTTTGCGTCATCTTGAGATTAAAAGAACCCTCAGGAAACCATGTGTAAGCACCTTTTACCCATTTGCCAGGTTGGGCCAGATGTACAGTTCCATAACGTTCGAATACATTTCGAATATCTACCTCATCAGCCTCAAAAGGCACGTTGCGGAGCTTAACCCACGAATAATGTCGTGATACATCCGTCAACTTTACCCTCACTGCCGGTGTTACGTTAATGCTGACATCTTGGTAACGATCAACCAAAGCCTCGTATACTTGAGCAGTTAGCACTTTCACGAAAATTCTATATACACCGTTCAGTGCCACTCCATATAAATCCTCGTCTCTGATGCCGTATGTCTCTCTTATAATTTTGGGCAATAACACATCGACTGACGTAGGCGTTAAAGCCCCACTAATAAGTTCAATGCCCACAGTACTCACTCTCCTGCGCACACCTGGCGCCATGTTGTTGACTGAGTAGCTCGTCTGGGAAACAGTAGAGGGGTGCAAAGCATGACCGCACTCTACCTCATCCAGGCAGCGAATGCACAACACCTCCTCGTACCACTGCTGTCAGGTTACTGAGGAGCGTCAGGCAAGGGGGTCTACATTGCCCAAGTGCGATGCAGACAATATTGTCGAGCATTACCAGGAACAACGCATGAGTGTGAATTCAGCGATGGATGTCGTGTTACATGACGTCTCTAAGTACTTCACATGGGTGAAGGTACGAAATGTACCCTTCGAGGCCACGGCATATGGCCTCCAGGAGTTTTTTAGCAGTTATGGGACAGTGCATTCTGCAACCATGTGGGGTGTGGAGGGATGGTCCATATGAAGGGATGCCGGAAGGTTCTTACACCCTTAAAATGTCTTTAACAAGGCCTATACCATCCTATGTTACGATGACCCGGTTTTTAGAACCAGGTTTATGTGTACTATGCTGGTCAGAGGGAAAACATGTGTCTTTTTGTAGCTCTTATGAGCACTGGCAGCCCAGTGTCCTAGGAGGCAGGCTCCCGAGTTCTGGAAACTCCAATTGTGATTCAACAGCCGTGTGATACGTGCCCGACTCTGGTGCCTCGGGAGGGCCGGAGGACTGACCTCTGGAGTGCGGAGGTCGAACGGGGAAGGGGCGGCGGCGGAGACGTGTGTTTACTCTCCCCCGGGGCGTCGGGGGAGTCGAAGGGACATCTGAGGAGTCTTTAGTCCAGGAAGCTTCGACCCAGGATGGTTTTATTGGTAATGTGATCAAGGAATTTTTTGGATGGGGAGGAGCCCTGTGCAGAAGGTGTCCTCAGTTTATGTGAAGCCGGAGTGCTGGAGGGGGCAACAAATCGCGGAGGAAGACTTGAGTAAGAAAGGGCTGGAGAGTGTGGTGGTCGTGGAGGTACACCCGGAGGGTTCGCCTGATGGTGATATGTGTGTAAGTGGAAGTTCTAGGAAAAGAACTGTGGCATCAGAGGGTAGACGAGGGGCATTACCCCGGGCAGAGGCCGGGGAAGAAGTCATGGGCAGCGGTGGTGGAGCCAATGCCACATAGTGGTAGAGGTGCGCCTGAGTTGTACAGTGGGAAAGGGAGGGGGGAGGTGACTGCACAGGAAAATCGAGTGGCAAGGGTACACGTAATGTGAAAAGTGCAGTGAGTAAATCCCAGCGGCATAGGGGAAAGCCGCCACTGTCTATAATTTTCAGATGTGTCACGCTTAATGTTAATGGACTTAAGACTGAAGTCAAGAAAGTTTGGTTGGAGTGGTTTTAAGGCGGTTTGATGTCGACATATGCTTTTTTGCAAGAGCATAATCACAGGGCTGGATGTGTGTTGCAGGTGAAAGGATATCGGATGTATGTTACCAGTGGTGTGCAATTGAAAGGAGGGGTAGCAGTGGCGGTAAAGGAGACCAGCCCCTTGCGTGCCATAGGTTGGGAAGAGGGGGGGGTGGGAGGGTCGTGAGGGTGGATGGTTTCTGGGGTGAGAGTCGAGCTAGTTTCGTAGGAGTTTACATGCCAGCAACTAGTAATACCAGGGTAAAAGCAGATTTTGTCAGGGAGGTATTGCTGTATCACTTGAGAGGTTTGCCTGCTATAACAGTAATAGGAGGTGATTGGAATTGTGTGATTCGGAGTGGTGATGTCAAACCGAGAGGGGCGGGTTGTGTGTTGAGTGTTCTGAGGGATGTATTGCGAGATATTGGAGTTGTTGATGTGGTGGGGAGGGAGGGATACCTAGTGGAGCACACGTTCGTCCGTAGGGGATATGAAGCAAGATTGGACAGAATCTGTATTAAGCAGGGTATAGATGTTGTGAGGGTGCAAACCTTCGATGTGGGATTTTCTGATCACAGGGCGGTTATAGCAGACTTGATGTGGGATGGAGTGGTGCGTATTTATTCTGGGTACTGGAAATTAAATGTAAGGCTTCTTAAGGAGGAGATAAGATAAGATAAGATTTTGTTCGGATTTTTAATCCCCGGAGGGTTAGCCACCCAGGATAACCCAAGAAAGTCAGTGCGTCATCGAGGACTGTCTAACTTATTTCCATTGGGGTCCTTAATCTTGTCCCCCAGGATGCGACCCACACCAGTCGACTAACACCCAGGTACCTATTTGCTGCTAGGTGAACAGGACAATAGGTGTAAGGAAACGTGTCGGAATTTCCACCCGCCGGGAATCGAACCCGGGCCCTCCGTGTGTGAAGCGGGAGCTTTAGCCACCAGACCACCGGGCCCTTTTTCAGTGATTGGTGGTTGCATTTTTGGGAGGCTAGGGAAAGGGAGATAGATCTGTTAGATTGGTGGGAAATGCAGGCCAAACCTGAAATAGTGAATTTTTTTAAGGTTAATTAAGGGACGAGAAGAGGCAAGGTGGCGTTTTGGGTTGCAAAATTATCTGGAGGGACAGTTGCAAGACTGTTATGTTGGGGTAGGTGGTAGGAGGGATGATAAGGATAGTCTGCGGAGTAGAATAGCTGAATTACAATGATAGGTTTGATGCAATTAGGGTTAGAGCGGGGTTAGAGGACGTATTGTGGGGTGATAAGCCGTCCGGGTATGTTTTACATAAATTTTGGGACCGACAGAGTGTAACCACCATTCTACAATTGGAGACAAGCCCTGGGGTGGGAGGGTATCCAGAGGGTCGGGTCCTATCCAATACTGAAAGTATGAGTCTCTATGCTGATAGTTGGTTTAGGGAGAAATGGAGTTGGAGGGAGGGGGGTTCCTGGGAGGGTATTTTTGAAGGGGGGTTCCATAGTGTTTTAAGTGAGCAGGATAGAGTGGGGTTGGAGGTTGGTATAAGTGAAGTTGAGGTGGAAGAGGCAGTTTTCGGGATGAGTACCAGGAAAACACCAGGGATAGACGGAATACCAAATGATTTTTATAGAGCACATTGGGGGTGTATTAGGCAGTGCTTTGTTAGGGTATTGGATCATATGTTAACTAGTGGGAAGTTGGGCACATCGCAAAGAATGGTTGTCATAGTTTTGGTGCCAAAGCAGAGGGGGGGTAGAGAGTTGAGTGCTTACCGAGCAATATCTCTGATGTGCGCAGATTACAAGGTTTTTGCGAAAATTTTGGGTAATAGACTGAAGAAGGTCATGGGGTCGGTGATACATGGGGGACAGTTTGGTATCCCGGGGAGGAGTATGCGGGCAGGTCATGGACTTATTCGGGATTTCCTTGAGGGTAGTAGTAAGGGAGGTATTCTAGGTCTGGATTGGGAGAAAGCTTATGATTATGTGGATAGGGAATTTTTGATTGAGAGTATGGTGAGAATGGGTTTTGGAGAGAGGGTGGTGGGATGGGTGAAGACATTGTATGCGGATGCATCGATGAGAGTTCAGGTAAATGATAGGTTGGGTAGTCCTGTAACCATGGGGAGGGGTTTAAGGCAGGGGTGTCCACTCTCCCAAATACTCTTTGCATGTATGCAGAATCCTTTCTATGTTATGGTTGATGGTGAGATGGGAAGGATGGGGGAGAGTGGAGGCTTTTGTGGGAATATTGTTGGTTATGTAGATGATACAACTGTTTTACTTAATGAGATAGAAGATTTAAGTAAAGTGGGAAGGGTAATTGAGATTTTTGGGAATGCTACTGGGATGAGAGGTAATAAGCAGAAATCACGATTGCTGGAGGTAGGTGTTTGGGTAGGATGGACCTTGGGGGAGGAGTTTGGTTGGATAACTGTAGAAAGGCTAAAGATTTGTGGGATTTTGTATTTGGCAGATGCACAGGAGAGCAGGAGGGTTAATTCAGAAATGGTAATGGACAGAGCTTGGAGTAGGCTCAGGAGTCTAAGGGCCTGGGATGTAACCTTGCATCAAAGGGTTGTGGTGGTAAATACGCTGATTTATAGTAAGGTGTGGGGAGTGGCGGAAATTTATCCCTTACGAAGTCAGGATATTATAGAATTACAAAGAAGAGTCTTAAGGTATGTGTGGGGTTTTGGGAGGGCATGGTTGGGCAAAGATGTGGTAATGACTGCGGTAAGACAGGGAGGATTGGGATTGATGGCATTAGGAACTAGGGTGAAGGCGTTATATGTGAAGCAGAGGTATATTCGGGCAGCGGGGGAAAGGGATATTCGGGTGGGGGAGGTGATGGGGGATATCTGCAAATGGTGGGGAGGAAGGGACTTAGTGGAGTGTGAAGATATGTTGAGGTTTATGCTAAAGGTTCGCAATGTAACAAAACTCAAAGTAAAACGGTTGGTGGGTGTTGGTCGTCGTCAGGTATCACTGCAGGGGATGGCAGTGTATCCCACATATGATTGGAGAGTGATATGGGTGGAATTTAGTAAACTAAAAATACAGGCAAGAGTGAGGGAATTAGTATATAGATTTCTTATGGGGACGTTAGCATCGAAAGAGGTGCTAAGACGAATGGGTTTTGTGAGAGAGGCGTAATGCAGTTTTTGTGGGAAAGTTGAAACGGCTTTCCATGTAGTATATTTTTGTTCAGATTTGGAGGTGGTAAGATTGTGGTTAAAGATGGTTTTCCTTTTATTGGGGGGGGTCAGGTATCACCCCCTAAGGGCTTTAATGTTAGATATGGGAGGGGTGCCCAACGAGGTGGGGAGGGCTATCAGATACGTAATAGTTGATTACTTGTATGTTTCTTGGGGGATGAGGGAGGTGGGGGGAAACATTAGGATAAAAGCGTTAGCGGCGTGTTTTATAGGACAGCATGTAGGAACAAACAATTATATGGGGGACGGTGGGTAACTAGTTTTCCGGAGGGTTATTGTGGTTTTGCTGTTGCACGTTTACTCCGCTTGGTGATGGGGTGAGAGACAAGGGGTTGATCTCTTCAGTGGTGTGCCCTCTTGGAGTGCTTGGATGCCTGATGTGGAATGGTTGACTGGTTTGCAAGGTGTTTTGATGTGGGTAAAGTTTATTTGCAGGGAGCCGTAGGGGGCTCCGGGGTATGTAGACCTTATGATTTTTGTAAAACCACAGGGTTTTAAAGTTGTATGTGATTTTGTTTTTTCTTTTATTGTTATAAGAAACATTTTATATAGGGGGTTTATATTCATATGTATATGTGAGGATATGTTTATATATTCGAATCTGATGATAGCTTTATCCTTGTCATACGTCTTTTTTTTTATCGTATTGAAGAGGTGCATTATGGACTATGCACGAGAATATATAGGTATTTTATGGGGTTTATATATACCCTTCATTTTGTATGGAAGGTTATATTATATATTGAGTGTTAATCGGTAACATTAACTTTGTGTGTGTGTAGGTGTGTTAGTGGGAACCAATGTCTTAGGTATAGTTCTATCAGTGGATGTAATATTTTTTTTTAGTTTATTTGGTGACTAGTCATTTAGAGTTTTATATCTATGTATAATCCAGTTTGTTCTGTAAGAACACATGTGCACGTATGAGTAGGTGTGTATGTGCATGCGTATATATATACATATATATATGATTGTAGGACTTATTCCTACATGTTTTATAATGACTCCGACTTTTGTATTATGTAGTCGGTATGTTTTTTCTTTTCGTAAATAGGTTGGGTATTCCGTAGAATTTTGTTATATCAATGTGTTAAAACTTTTTTTGTTTGTTTGTGTGTGTACTGACATTGTCTGCCACGGTTGTTGTTTTGCTAATTGGCGGCTTGTGTTTCTTTATAGTTTATGTGTACGTTGCTTTAAAAAAAAAAAAAAAAAAAAAAAAAAAATATATATATCACATGTATTTTTTTTTATCACTTATGGTGCATATAGTCAGTTAATGTTCAGTTAAGCACATTTTACTAATATCACTGTATACAAGCAAGGTATATTTTTTGTGGGTCTATAATTAGTTTAAGAAACTAGGTAGGGGGTTGGTCATACATTCTAGATCTGTAAAAGTCTTATGTTAATTATTACGGGCTTTTTGCATATTTTGGTTCCATTTTAAATATATATAAAAAAAATAATACCATGATTCAATTTCAAGTGTCATGTAGGGTTTTGTTAGTAATTTTATATAACCATTGTACCATTGAGTGTGCAATGCATTAGTTTATTTGAAATTGTTTTTTGTATATAAAGTTTTATACACGATATGATTAAGAGTGTCAGGTTTTGGATTATATAGTTATTTTGTGTTTAGTGTATGTTCAGTTGTGGGTTTTCCTCTGTTTAATTATATGTATGTTGTTTTCTTATATAATGCTTCAAGTTTCTTGTTTTAGTAAATTATGTATCCCATATATGTATACTGTGTTTTTTAAATAAAATATAAAAAAATTAGGGACTTGCTTAGGGTGGGTAAGGTGGTGGATGTGTTTGGGGAGGCTTCAGGTATGAAAATTAATGTTGAGAAGACTAAGTTTCTAGACCTAAGGGATAGTACACATGGGGATGAGGTGGTAGGGGGTGGGTGGAAGGTGGTGGATCAACTAATGATATGTGGGATAATTTATGTGAGAAATACACGGGTGGCTCAAGAGGTGAATTCGGTGCGAATAGTGGATGGAGTATTGAAAAGACTTGGTGGTTTGAGGGCTGCGCAACTAACGCTGCATCATAGAGTAATAGTGACGAACGTGCTATTGTACAGCAAGATATGGCATGTCGTTGTCATGTAACCGCTGATGAGACGTGAGGTGAAACGTTTACAACATGGGGTTTTTAGGTTTATATGGGGATCGGGCTGCGAATGGTTAAGTAGAGCGGTGTTAAGATTTCCGGTCAGTCGAGGAGGGCTGGGACTTTTACCTCATGAAAAAAGGATGATGAGCGTGTACCTAAAACGAAGTTGTATAAGGGAGGGGGGCGGGAGGGGAGGTGGACTTGTGCGAGTACGTAAGGATATCCTACGGTGGTGGGGGGGGTAGGGATTTAATAGTTGGTGAGGCCATGTTGAGGTTATTAATGACAGTGAGGGATCCGTCGTGTGTTAAATTGCGGGTCCTTGAAGGAGTGGAAGGTTGGTCAGTGGTGGCTGCTGTTGAAGGACCATACCCAATGTATGCGTGGAATGAAATATGGATGCATCTAAAACAATTACGTGTAAAACCGGGTGTTCGGGAGGTAATGTTTAGATTTTTACATGGGATTTTGCCATCTGGGGTTGTCCTATTCAATAGGAGGATAAGGGAGGGAGGGGAATGTAGAGCGTGTGGAAGAATGGAGCCAATTTTGCATGCGGTATATTTTTGTGACTATAGAAGTTGTGCGGGTCTGGTTAGGAAAGGTGTTCAGGTTAGTGGGTGGGGGAGGGTTGCAGGTGTTGCGGGCTTTAAGTTTGGATATAGGTGGGGTGAGTAAGATGGTGGAGAATGCAGTGGCGTATTTGGTAACGGATTTTATATATACGTCATGGGCCATGAGGGAGGTGGGCGTGGATGAGAGGATAAAGGTGTTAGCTGCGACATTTTACAGAACTAAGTGTCGTAATAGGGAAATTTATGGAGAGAGTTGGGAGACTGCTTTTACTGAGGGCTATTGGAGTTTTCGGTTGAGGGATTTATGGGATTTACGTGCAATGTAAGGGGTCGCGTCGGGCTGGCTTCCCGAAAAGGACAGTGTGAAAGGGTTTAGTGTGGAAGAGAATGAATATAGTACTGAGACATAAGTGCCTTTGACTGTGTGATGAGCGGGTTGTGTGTTGTGAATGATACAAGTTCTTCAATTTAATTATTAATTATGCAATTGACAAAGGACGACAGATATCGTAATGTGATGGAATATTATATATCTGCAACGAAATTATTGGTATGTGTGTAATGAAATGACAATGTGGGTGCACTGTGTGAATGCGAAATATATATATACACATGAAGTATTGCGAGTGGTAGGAAGGCTTCAGTATTTATCGACGTGTGAAGGTCATGCACTGTTATGTTTTGTGCTAACAGACTTACATCTTAGTAGTGGTTTTAATGATATGGGAGAAATATTTTTTAGAAAGCTTGACTTATCCTGTTTTCTTATTACATATTGTTTTTTCATGGGAGCTCTATAGAGCCCGTAGCTTTAGGTTACCGTTGAATTGATATATATTATAGGGTAATTGATGGATGACATAGGATTAGGTTTTTGTAGTTTCACTGGTCGTGTTGTAACGTGTATGTAACATATGTATATATATTTATACCTTCCTCGAGAAGGTGATATGTTTGGGGGTTTAGTAGATATACGTTGTACATGAATCATGTAGAATTGAATTTTATATTATATCAATACATTGAGTGATACTGAACGTATCAGTTTTGTTCAATATGGAATAATGAAAGCATTTCATACAATATACAGTTACATATAAAGATTGTTACGTGTCAGGTGGATTGACATGCAAGAAGGAGGGGGGGGGTAGTGTTTTCAGAATGTAAGGTGTACATTCCGTGGCAGGATGTACAATCAGGAATTAGATATACTTGCCAAGGAGTCTTTAGGTTAGATTTAGTGTTCCAGACATAATGTCATTACTTCAAGGAGTGGAGTGGTCATTGTTTACTGTACAGATTTGTGTCTTTCAGATGTAATATGTTAATTGGAAAGTACATGTACTATGCAGAATTTTTCATCACTGTTTTCACTATGTAATTTGTCGTTTATTTTTTATGTACTATTTATGTTTTTTAAATAAATATAAAAAAAAACAAATTGTAGAGCAGTGTGTGTCTAGGGATGTGAAGGTGGTGAGTCAGTCATAATTGTAAGAGCAGTGTGTGTCTCGGGATGTGAAGGTGGTGAGTCAGTCATAATTGTAGAGCAGTGTGTGTCTCGGGATGTGAAGGTAGGTGAGTCAGTCATAATTGTAGAGCAGTGTGTGTCTCGGGATGTGAAGGTAGGTGAGTCAGTCATAATTGTAGAGCAGTGTGTGTCTCGGGATGTGAAGGTAGGTGAGTCAGTCATAATTGTAGAGCAGTGTGTGTCTCGGGATGTGAAGGTAGGTGAGTCAGTCATAATTGTAGAGCAGTGTGTGTCTCGGGATGTGAAGGTGGTGAGTCAGTCATAATTGTAGAGCAGTGTGTGTCTCGGATGTGAAGGTAGGTGAGTCAGTCATAATTGTAGAGCAGTGTGTGTCTAGGGATGTGAAGTAGGTGAGTCAGTCATAATTGTAGAGCAGTGTGTGTCTCGGGATGTGAAGGTGGTGAGTCAGTCATAATTGTAGAGCAGTGTGTGTCTAGGGATGTGAAGGTGGTGAGTCAGTCATAATTGTAGAGCAGTGTGTATCTCGGGATGTGAAGGTAGGTGAGTCAGTCATAATTGTAGAGCAGTGTGTGTCTAGGGATGTGAAGGTGGTGAGTCAGTCATAATTGTAGAGCAGTGTGTGTCTAGGGATGTGAAGGTAGGTGAGTCAGTCATAATTGTAGAGCAGTGTGTGTCTAGGGATGTGAAGGTAGGTGAGTCAGTCATAATTGTAGAGAAGTGTGTGTCTAGGGATGTGAAGGTAGGTGAGTCAGTCATAATTGTAGAGCAGTGTGTGTCTCGGGATGTGAAGGTAGGTGAGTCAGTCATAATTGTAGAGCAGTGTGTGTCTAGGGATGTGAAGAGTGGTGAGTCAGTCATAATTGAAGAGCAGTGTGTGTCTAGGGATGTGAAGGTAGGTGAGTCAGTCATAATTGTAGAGCAGTGTGTGTCTAGGGATGTGAAGGTGGTGAGTCAGTTATAATTGTAGAGCAGTGTGTGTCTCGGGAAGTGAAGGTTGTGAGTCTGTTATGATTGTAGAACAGTGTGTGTCTCGGGATGTGAAGGTAGGTGAGTCAGTCATAATTGTAGAGCAGTGTGTGTCTCGGGATGTGAAGGTAGGTGAGTCAGTCATAATTGTAGAGCAGTGTGTGTCTCGGGATGTGAAGGTAGGTGAGTCAGTCATAATTGTAGAGCAGTGTGTGTCTCGGGATGTGAAGGTGGTGAGTCAGTCATAATTGTAGAGCAGTGTGTGTCTCGGGATGTGAAGGTAGGTGAGTCAGTCATAATTGTAGAGCAGTGTGTGTCTAGGGATGTGAAGGTGGTGAGTCAGTCATAATTGTAGAGCAGTGTGTGTCTCGGGATGTGAAGGTGGTGAGTCAGTCATAATTGTAGAGCAGTGTGTGTCTAGGGATGTGAAGTGGTGAGTCAGTCATAATTGTAGAGCAGTGTGTGTCTCGGGATGTGAAGGTAGTGAGTCAGTCATAATTGTAGAGCATGTGTGTCTAGGGATGTGAAGGTGGTGAGTCAGTCATAATTGTAGAGCAGTGTGTGTCTAGGGATGTGAAGGTAGGTGAGTCAGTCATAATTGTAGAGCAGTGTGTGTCTAGGGATGTGAAGGTAGGTGAGTCAGTCATAATTGTAGAGAAGTGTGTGTCTAGGATGTGAAGGTAGGTGAGTCAGTCATAATTGTAGAGCAGTGTGTGTCTCGGATGTGAAGGTAGGTGAGTCAGTCATAAATTTGTAGAGCAGTGTGTGTCTAGGGATGTGAAGGTAGGTGAGTCAGTCATAATTGTAGAGCAGTGTGTGTCTCGGGATGTGAAGGTAGGTGAGTCAGTCATAATTGTAGAGCAGTGTGTGTCTAGGGATGTGAAGGTGGTGAGTCAGTCATAATTGTAGAGCAGTGTGTGTCTAGGGATGTGAAGGTAGGTGAGTCAGTCATAATTGTAGAGCAGTGTGTGTCTAGGGATGTGAAGGTGGTGAGTCAGTTATAATTGTAGAGCAGTGTGTGTCTCGGGAAGTGAAGGTTGTGAGTCTGTTATGATTGTAGAACAGTCTGTGTCTGGGGATGTGAAGGTGGTGAGTCAGTGGAAAAATTTTCATCAGGAGTGGGGTATCAGCCCTTTTCAGCCCTTTCAGCCATGAGGGGCCTGACCCTCTCAGAAAGAGCAATGGCGTCTTGCTTCTGCATCAACACTTTAATTGATTCCAGATGCAGTACCAGGGTGTGTCATAGATCACGCCACGTCTTTGCAAGAGACCAGTGTTACAACCAATGTGAGTTAACGAGAATAATTTATCTCTGTACTGGAGCATTTTAGGTTCCAGGCTACTGCTGTACAGGAGGGCCCTGCTTATACAGCAGGTTAAGTTCCAGGCTAGTGCTGTACACTAGGACCCCACTTATACAGCAGCTTAGGTTCTGAGCTACTGCTGTGCAAGAGGATCCCACTTATACAGCAGGTTAGAATCTGAGCTACTGTTGTACAGGGGGTGTTCCACTTATACAGCAGGTTAGGTTCTGAACTACTGCTGTACAGGGGGTCCCACTTATACAGTAGGTTAGGTTCTGAGCTATTGTTGTACAAGGGGTGTCGCATTCGTCTCTCAACCTTTGAGTAGTGAGGACGTGCGCTGCTGCTGCCCCTGGCGTTGATTAGTTTACCTGGAGTTTACCTGGAGAGAGTTCCGGGGGTCAACGCCCCCGCGGCCCGGTCTGTGACCAGGCCTCCTGGTGGATCAGAGCCTGATCAACCAGGCTGTTGCTGCTGGCTGCACGCAAACCAACGTACGAGCCACAGCCCGGCTGATCAGGAACTGATTTTAGGTGTTGTCCAGTGCCAGCTTGAAGACTGCCAGGGGTCTGTTGGTAATATCCCCTTTTATGTGTGCTGGGAGGCAGTTGAACAGTCTCGGGCCCCTGACACTATTGTATGTTCTCTTAACGTGCTAGTGAAACCCCTGCTTTTCATTGGGGGGATGGTGCATCGTCTGCCAAGTCTTTTGCTTTCGTAGGGGAGTGATTTTCGTGTGCAAGTTCGGTACAAGTCCCTCTAGGATTTTCCCAGGTGTATATAATCATGTATTCCCCTCCCTCCTGCGTTCCAGGGAATACAGGTTTAGGAACCTCAAGTGCTCCAGTAATTGAGGTGTTTTATCTCCGTTATGCGCGCCGGGGAAAGTTCTCCTGTACATTTTCTAGGTCGGCAATTTTCACCTGCCTTGAAGGTGTTTGTTAGTGTGCAGCAATATTCCAGCCTAGATGGAACAAGTGACCTGAAGAGTGTCATCATGGGCTTTGCCTCCCTAGTTTTGAAGGTTCTCATTATCCATCCTGTCATTTTTCTAGCAGATGCGATTGATACAAGTTATAGTCCTTGAAGGTGAGATCCTCCGACATGATCACTCCTAGGTCTTTGACGTTGGTGTTTCGCTTATTTGTGGCCAGAATTTGTTTTGTAATCTGATGAAGATTTTAATTTCCTCATGTTTACCATATCTGAGTAATTGAAACTTCTCATCGTTGAACTTCATATTGTTTTCTGCAGCCCCTGAAAGATTTGTTTGATGTCCGACTGGAGCCTTGCAGTGTCTGCAATGGAAGACACTGTCATGCAGATTCGGGTGTCATCTGCAAAGGAAGGCACGGTGCTGTGGCTGACATCCTTGTCTATGTCGGATATGAGGATGAGGAACAAGATGGGAGGGAGTACTGTGCCTTGTGGAACAGAGCTTTTCACCGTAGCTGCCTCGGACTTTACTCTGTTGACGACTACTCTCTGTGTTCTGTTAGTGAGGAAATTATAGATCCATCGACCGACTTTTCCTGTTATTCCTTTAGTACGCATTTTGTGCGCTATTACGCCATGGTCACTCTTGTCGAAGGCTTTTGCAAAGTCTGTATATATTACATCTGCATTCTTTTTGTCTTCTAGTGCATTTAGGACCTTGTAGTAGTGATCCAATAGTTGAGACAGACAGGAGCGACCTGTTCTAAACCCATGTTGCCCATCAGTTACACAAGATGGGTTTCTAGATGGGTGGTGATCTTGCTTCTTAGGACCCTTTCAAAGATTTTTATGATATGGGATGTTAGTGCTACTGGTCTCTAGTTCTTTGCTGTTGCTTTACTGCCCCCTTTGTGGAGTGGGGCTATGTCTGTTGTTTTTAGTAACTGTGGGACGACCCCCGTGTCCATGCTCCCTCTCCATAGGATGGAAAAGGCTCGTGATAGGGGCTTCTTGCAGTTCTTGATGAACACAGAGTTCCATGAGTCTGGCCCTGGGGCAGAGTGCTTGGGCATGTCATTTATCGCCTGTTCGAAGTCATTTGGCGTCAGGATAACATCGGATAGGCTTGTGTTAATCAAATTTTGTGGCTCTCCCATAAAAAATTCATTTTGATTTTCGACTCTCAGTCTGGTTAGCGGCTTGTTAAAAACTGAGTCATATTGGGACTTGAGTAGCTCACTCATTTCCTTGCTGTCATCTGTGTAGGACCCATCTTGTTTAAGTAGGGGCCCAGTACTGGACGTTGTTCTCGATTTTGATTTGGTATAGGAGAAGAAATACTTTGGGTTTCTTTCGATTTCATTTATGGCTTTTAGTTCTTCCCGCGATTCCTGACTCCTAAAGGATTCTTTTAGCTGAAGTTCGATGCTTGCTATTTCTCTGACCAGTGTCTCCCTACGCATTTCAGATATATTGACCTCTTTTAGCCGCTCTGTTATTCTTTTCCGTCGCCTGTAAAGGGAGCGCCTGTCTCTTTCTATTTTACATCTACTCCTCCTTTTTCTTAGAGGAATAAGCCTTGTGCATTCATCGAGTGCAACTGAGTTAATCTGTTCTAGGCATAAGTTGGGGTCTGTGTGGCTTAGTATATCTTCCCAGCTTATATCGGTTAGGACTTGGTTTACTTGGTCCCACTTTATGTTTTTGTTATTGAAGTTGAATTTGGTGAATGCTCCCTCGTGACTAGTCTCATTATGTCGGTCTGGGGCTCCACGCATACATGTCTGAACCTCAATTATGTTGTGATCTGAGTATATTGTTTTTGATATGTTGACATTTCTTATCAGATCATCATTGTTAGTGAAGATGAGGTCTAGTGTATTCTCCAGTCTAGTAGGCTCTATTATTTGCTGGTTTAAATTGAGTTTTGTGCAGAGGTTTAGTAGCAGTTATATTTTCACAGCATGGCGCAGGCCAGCCTTAAACGCCTAAACACAGTCTGTGTTGAGCTTATCCGTGGGGCTGTGACAGGAACTTCTATGGACCTGCTACTACCTGCAATCATACGAGATACATATGGTATTGCTAAAGAGGAGATATGTGGAGTAGCTCTGAATGGTACGACGAGGATCTTTGTCAAGTTTTACTTGGCAAGTGTGTATGAGACGGTGGTGGACAAGTACCAGGAGGTTACTTTGACAGTTTTTTTTTTATTATTTTATTTAAAACTGTATTACAAGATTCAATATAAAGATACCATGAAATGGTACATGTTATGACAGAACATTCAACACTAGTACTACAACGGTCCACTAAGTGAACATACATACAAAGTTACCTTTAGATAGCCTAACACAACCTACAATCTACCTAGAAACAGTGTTACATAATCACAAAGATCTTCATAATACACTGATGCTAACACTGACTTCCAACACTTCCACAACCCCCACCCGCCCCTCTACAAGTTGAAACCCTGACCACTCTCACGTGGTGAAACACGATAACAATATGTAACATTAAAAAAGTTACCATTGCCAATCTCACGTGGTTAAACACATTATCAATGTTAAACATTAACAAGTTAACATCCTAGCCATTCAGATGTGGTTAAACACATTATCAATAATATTTTTTTTTCACGGCAATGAAATGTACCTGGGATTAATGTAACTCAAACTGTAGTTAACACCGAATTTCTGGTGTTAACCAATTACCAACTTTTATATATATATAATATATATATATTATATATATATATATATATATATATATATATAATATATTATATATATATATATATATATATATATATATATATATATATATATATATTTATTTATTTATATTTTATTTAAAAACACAGGATACAGTAGACATGTATATCACACAATTGATGTGATCACAAAACATGAAACATTTACAAAGAAAACAAAAATTCCTTATAACTAACAAAACCATACATCAAAAATCACTACTATCATACCCTACTTACGTGCCCTTAACTCATATGACTGTATATACAAAACTTTCTATGTGCACTAATGCTTTGGCCTCTCAATTTATATTGTAATATTAGCATTTAATACACCAAAATATTCTGTAGCTATTCAACCCCGAATTTTTTTTATTTTGTATTTATAACCCGTCAGTATACAATATACTTGTATATCATACACGAGTGACTCGAATCACAAAATATGAAGACATATGTAAGTGCTACAACATCCGCATCACTAACAAAAAACCTCTACAATTTTTTTTTTAACAGTCTAAAGGATAAAATAAAAATTAATTAATTAGCTCCTAATTTTACATATAATTATAATCTCATTGCCGAGAGACTCTCCGCACTTACAATTTCGTGCAGGCGCATGCTACCCCCCCCCTTTTTCCTTTTATCTCTCACCACCTATCCTAATTACAGGGTTACACAGGCTTATACTGTAAGTCCATCAACAACAATATACATTAATATGTCAGCAAGTGTACATGGCCTTGGGTCCCACGTAGGACATCAATACCATTACCAGTACAGAATACAATGATATAATACTGAACATTATCATGGGAATAAAAATTCATCATGCAGATACAATAGTCATATAATTAAAATATTGACATACAGGTTCATACGTGTTCTGTCCTTATTTTTTCCGCAATAACACTAAAGAACAAAACCGGTTGACGAATCTGACTCAATCCCCATTAAGGACATTGCACAATAAAATTGCCACTCCTAACCAATACGTCACAATTCATCATAATATTCATATGTCATTACAATGCACACATATACATGGTTAGGTACATAGAGAAAGATGCCATTTATATGATAAAATTGACGAAGCCTGACACTACAAAGATCATGAATTCATGAATGAACACAGCTAACCTAAGCAACAATTCAAATTTTGACAGTAATGAAATGTACCTGGGTTAAATACAACCCAAAACTGTAGTTAACACCGGATTCCTGTTGTTAACCAACCACTAACTTTTATACCGAAAAGCAGAAAATTTTCTACCACAAAGCAACTATGCTGGGTCACAGCACCCCACAAACATAAGTTGAACAACGATCAAGTTTAACTTGGGTGCAAAATTAAGATCATTCTGCGCTAAACCCGAGATCCCAAGATTTAGTTATCATGGTTTAAAGATTATCCTGTATGCAGTGAACATAACCATAGGTTTCCAAATTCATCATGCATCTCCTTCCTACTCCATTCATAGCCCTCCCACCATTCACACAACAAAGTAGCCTAAACCGACATACCCTCATACATCCCCCGGTAGGAGACCAACCCTTTGCCCGCCCCCTGGGTTCACGTGAAGGAGGCCACCCACAGTGAGATTCCGGTAACCCTCCGAGAAGCTAGTTACCCACCGCCCCCCATAGACTTGCTTATTCCTACACATCGTTCTATAAAACCTCGCTGCTAACGCTTTTATTCTCAACTCTCCCTGAACCTCCCTCATCCCCCAAGATACATGTAAATAATCCGTCATGACATACATTAAAGCTCTACCTACATCACCTGACACCCCAGTTACATCCAACAATAAAGCCCTTAGAAGGGGCCATTTTCCCCCCCCCCTAAAAGACTGAAAACACGCACCACCATAATCTCACCCCCTCCAAAGGGACAAAAAATACAGCATGAAAACTTTTTTCTGTGTCCCCAGAGTGCAAGCATGAGGCCTCTTTTACAAGACCCATTTTACATAACGTACCCTTTAGAGGCCAAAATTCCCATTAGAAAATGATATACTAACCCCCCGTACCCCCGCAGGTATTCTAAGCAAGCCAAACTCCCTCCAAATGCTCTCCAGTCATATGTCGGATATACAGCAAGCCCCTGTAATACACCCTTCCCCACCACAGCACCCACCATCCTTTGACCTTTAATTTGGACACCTGTCCAAACATTCAAAAAACCCTCAACAGTCTTCACAAATACCTAAAAACCCCTTTCCCACACCATCTTCATGCATCCTCCATTACCCAAACCCACCCTGACTCCCCGTCCCCCCCAGTCCGAATATACCTTTGTTTAATATATAAAGCCATTACTCTATGACTCAATGCCATCGGGCCAAGACCCCCCCACGTCCTCACATCCATCATTACCACGTCCTTGCTCAACCATGCCCCCCCCAACCCCCCACACATACCTTAGAACCCTCCTCTGGATTTCCGAAATATCCTGTACTTTTAAAAGGGGAACGCCACTGCCACCCCCCCACACCTTACTGTAAACCAGAGAGTTAACCACCAAAACTCTCTGTTGTAATGTTATGTCCCTAGCCCTTAAGCCTCCAAGCCTACCCAAAACCTGCCTGTAACAATTCCGAATTTACTTCTTACATTCCTGCACCTAAAGCCAGTACCATACTCCACAAACCCTAATTCTGTCCCCCTACTGACCATCCCAACCCCTCCCCCAAGCCCCCCACCAATCCAATCCCCCACCTCTAATAGTCTCCCACTTCATTAAATTAACTCTCATACCCGTAGCATCCCCAAATATCTGAATGACTCGACCAACCTTCCTTAGATCTTTCCCCCATGGGTTACAAGAACTGTAGTACATCCACATACCCAACAGTACCCCCCCTCCACCCCCCATCGTTTTCCCCGTCTATTCATCACCTCATCCACTAGCCTATAAAATGGATTCCCGCATGCCAGGCAAATAGTAACTGAGAGAGCGGACAACCCTGCCTCAAACCTCTCTCCATCAGTACCGGGTCCCCCAACTTGCCATTAAACCCGTCCCGAACAACCGCCTCCCTCATACCAGGTTTGCACCCAACTCACCACCCTCCCCCCCCATACCCAACTTCTCCAAACAAACTCTTAAGAAATCCCCGTTCACAAAAATCATACGCATTAAACCCAATCTAAACCGAGTATTCCCCCCCCGTGGCAGCTCTCAATAAATTCCCTTATTGACTATGCCCATCCCTCATACTTCTTCCCGGGGTGCCATACTGGCCCCCATGTATCACTGATCCTAGATCCTTCTTCAGTCTATTGCCCAGAATTTTAGCATAAATTTTATAATCGGCGCACATTAAGGATATCGCTCTATAATCACTCAGTACTTTCCCTTCCTTCTTTTTCGGCACTAACACAACGATCCCGGTTTTTCTGTGTTTTTTCCTCATCCTCCACTGCTCCACATATAATTCAAGACTTCCACTAAACCATGCCTAATACACTCCCAATAAACTCTATAAAAATCATTTGGTATTCCATCTATGCCCGGCGTCTTACCCTGACTCATCCCGCAAACCGCCTCCTCCACCTCCTCCTAATACTACCCTTCAGCATTTCCTGTTCCTGTTGTCCTAATACAATATTACTCTGCATATCCCCAAATACCTCCTCTCTGGCATCTCCTCTGTTCCTCCTCCATTTCTCTCTAAAACCAATAAATCTCATAAACACTAATGCTGTCCGATCGGTAAGGCCTTGACCCCCACATAACCTCCCCCCCCCCACAGCGACCACTAATCGCATGTAGTCACCTTTTTCCCTTTCCCAAATTTTTTTTCAGGACTAACCAAAAAGGTTGTCACCCTTTTTAACACCTCCTCAACCCCCTCTAACTCTAATTGCGTTAAACCTTTCATTATGAAATTTGCAATCTGCACCAAAAACCCCCCTCCCCTCCATCCCTTCCCTACCCCCCCCCCGTCGAAAACGCATTCAGTTGTCCCCCAGGTTTTTTTTGCAAACCATACTGCCACCGGCCTGTTCCCTCCCAAAAAAAAAAAAAAAAAATGCCCGAAAAACTCCGTGATTTCCCTATCTTAGGCCCCACCCCCCCACCAGCTAGAAAATCCATCTCACCCCCCTACCATCCCGAAATGTGTCCACCATTCCTCGAAGGAAGAGCCAACTCCCCCCCCGCAGAAGCCTCACTTCATTTGCCAAAACCCACATCATGCTACTAACCATCCACCCCAGTCAGCTATCACCCCCCCCTGTGACCCAAAAAAACCAAAGTTGAAACCCCCCACCCTCTCCACACCCTATCCCCGCATCACATATACCTATCTAACCTCGCCTCAAAATTTCCCCCATAGAACGTGTGCCCCACCCCATACTTTCCCCCTCCCCACCACATCTACAACCTACACCCCTTAACACATCCCAAAGGCCCCGGGACACACCTCCCCCCCGGGAGACACCCCCCATCCAAAATCACACAGTTCCAACACCCCCAAGACAGTTATGGAGGAAACCCGCAAAAATACATCAAAACCACAAACAAAATCAACTTTCGCTCTAACATGTTGCATGCGGCAAAAAAACCCCCAATGAAACATACCTCCCCACCCCCCAGTGCCCACACATATACGACCCTCCCCCTCCTCCCAACCCATACACCAAGGGCTGGTCCCTTTCAGCCACTGCCACCCCTCCTTTTAATTGCAAAGATTACGACAAATGGGTTTAACCCGAAAACGCAATTCCACCCTAACCATGGTTATGCTCTTGAAAAAAAACATACATCTACATCAAATTTTCGTAAAAACCATTCTAACCAAAACCCCCTTTTTACCTCAGATTTAAGACCTTTTACATTTATTGTGACACACTTGAACTTCCCAGAAAAGGGGCTTACCCCTAGGGGCCGCTGTGGTTTCCCTCTTCACCTTTCATGGTACCCATACCATTTTTATCTTTTTTTCCCAACCTGCCACCACCCCTCCTTGCCCCCCCCCACCGAGCTTTCCCCGGGAAAAAACCCCCTCCCCTGCTTTCCTTTTTTCCCCCACAAAACTACCCTGACCTTCTTCCCAGGTCCTGCCCAGGTGTTAAAAACCCCTCGACGTCCAAGGCACCCGCAGTCCTTTTTCGCAACTCTCACTCACACACATACTACCTCAGCAGTCCTCCTGATGGGCTTCCACCACCACCTCCTTTTTCCCCTCTGTCATTCCGCAACCCCCACCTTCCCTGCTGCTCATCCCTTAGCTGCAACCCCACTTAACTTCTCGGTCCCTCCTCTCCGGCCCCGGCTCGTCCAAAAACCCGCAGGGCACCCCCGGGGGGGTAACACACGCCCCATCCCCCTTTCCCCCCCTTGCCACCTCCCACTCCAAAATCGTCTTCTGTCCATCCGCAACCCCCAACCCAAATCCCCCGTTTTCACGGGTTCTGACCACCACCACAATAACGCCTCCTAGGGGCTTGCCTTCGAGGGCATGTCCGCTATGTGCTCGTAAGAATCACATAATTGGCAATTTTTCCCTTTTTCCCCGCAAGTGACAAATACCTGGGTCCTAAGCCTGTCATGTAACAAAACAGGGTATTGGCCGCCTCAATGGGACTTTTGGTGCAGGACCCCTCGGGCAGCCCTTTAAATGGCCCCCCCTCCACACCCCTTCACCATATGAACAGTTCCATAATTGCTGAAGGTTCCTGAAAGCCATACGCGTTGCCTCAAAGGGGACATTAGGCACCTTTTTCCCCCCTTAAAATTTCGAAACATCATGTAGACACACCCCTACTCTGAATTCACACCATCCTCTTTCCTGAAATTCATCCACAAACCTGGGGAAAAGCCCGCTCTTGTAAACTTTACAAAAAAACCCCTTTTCATTTCCTTTAAAGGGGTACAAAACCCTACAATTCAATTCGGGACCCGAGACTCCCCAATTATGGCCATAACAGTACATGCATTGTCACATTGCTTAAAGTTCCTCAAACTAATTTTAATACAACAGTTTCACTTTCCGGCTGATACGACCCCCGTTTGGGGTTTTGTCAAGCAGTCCCACCAGGTGTGTGTAGGGGGACTCAAAAGCTCCCTCTTTCCCTTTTTTACAGTTTAACTCCGCTGTGACCAGCGACTTTTACACTTTTTTTCGCCTTACACAGGGTTTGATTAGAAATGTCCTTTCGAGGCGGGGTTTTGACATCCACTTGCGATGGGAAAAATGGTACAGCACATATGGCCACTTTGGGAGGTGGGCTACTGGGCCATACGCAGGGATACCAGAAGGAACTATTCTTGAAAAAGACCTTTTACGTTTCCCACTCCGTTTTACGTAGGCTGCCAGAATTTTCGGACCCAAGGTTTGTATATACGCTGGGGAACGCCGGAAAAACCCGTCGGGTTTCGTGGGCACATGATCACCTACGGTGGTGTTGGAAGGGGGCATGGCAAAAATGCCCCCCTTTTCCCTAAAGCAGAAGAGAAGGGGGAGGACAAGATTTGCCTTATTGACTCGCCTACCGGTGGGTCCTGGAGTGAGGAGGTCGAGAGAGCGGAGGAGATGGAGTCAGCAGGTGTGACAAGGGGGGGTGACACCCCTTCATTGAACGCAGCTCAGGTGTTGGAAGAGAACACCCCGAATGTGAGTGACAGCGATGTGGAAGACTCATTAGCCATGGCTTTGAATGTGTTATTGGCTGACAAGAGTATTGGGAAGGTTGGGAGTCCAGACCTAGTTCTTGGGCCTGCTGTGGATCAGGGCGTGGAACAGGATATGCAGTCGGCGCAGTGTGATAAGAATGTCTTGATGCAAGCAGTGGAGGTGGAGGTCCACCGGGACACTGTAACAGACGACATGATGCAAGCAGAAGGAGCATCACAGAAGCACGCTGCTGCGCTATCTGACTCCGAGGATGTGCTCACGCCTGCTCAGCGCACTGGCAAAAAGTCCTGGGCAGAAGTTACGCAGAGAGGACACAGTGGCCCTAAGGGGCAGGAGTTGGTTAAGAGCATTTCTAAATGGGAGGAGAGGGATCGAGGTGTCACGAAACGATCTGGTGGCAAGACAGTACCAGGGTCAAGAAGGAAAACCACTCTGTAAGCTTCAAGTGCATGACATTGAACATTAATGGATTGAGGTCAGAGAGAAAGTGTGTATGGTTTAGTGAATATTTGGTGCGTAATAGTGTTGATGGGGTTTGTTCTTTGCAGGAACACAACTACAGACCAGGCTATGAGTTGAAGGTGAATGGGTATAATGTGTATGTGGAGCATGTGATAAGGTTGAAAGGAGGAGTTGCCATCCTGGTAAGGGAAACTAGCCCGTTCGTAGTGAGGCATTGTGAGGGTGGGGAGGGGAGGGTGATTCGTGTAGATGGGGGGGTGGGGTAGGGTACAGATGAGTTTGGTGTGTTGTGTATGGTCCGGCAGGGGGAAAGATGTGCGTATTTAAAAAATAAATTTGTGAAGGATGTCCTAGTATATTATTTTTTGGTGCCTTTTGCCAGGTGTAGCTGTAATTGGTGGTGATTGGAAAATTGTGTGATAAGGCGTAAGGACTTTCGAAACCCAAGGGGCAAGGGTATTGTTCATGGATTTTGGGGGAATTAATTAAATAGGGTGGGGTTAATGGACGTTGGGGGGTGGGGTTGTAGAACATACTTTTGTTAGACGTGGATATGCGGCTGGGCTGGATCGCTTGTACGGGGCCCCGAACAGTAATAGTTAGCAGAGTGCGTATGGTGGACGGGGTTTTTTTTTCGGATCACAGAGGAGAAAATGGTGGACCTAGAATGGGAGGGATTGCATAGAAGGGTCGGGTTTTATTGGAATTTTATATGTGAAGCTTTTGCAGGTGAGGAATGTCGTCAGTCTTTGTGCAATTTTGGGGGGAACAGTTGGTGATGAGGGGGACGGGGATGATGAAAATGGTCAATTGGTGGGATTCGGTGGCTAAAAATCGTATCAGAGAATATTAAAAATTTTGTCGTGGGAGGGGAAAAAATCGGTTAAAGTATGGGTTTCAAAGATATCCCTTTAAGGACAGCTGCATGACTGTTTATGCAAGAGGAGGAGCAAGCTATCCAGTGCAGGACATTGAGGGTTTATAGGGGAGTAATTAGGGTATTGCAAAACGAGCGTTTTGATGGTGTGCGGAAATTATGGGAGGATTGGAAGAAGTGCTATGGGGTGATTGGGCCCATCGGCTTGCCGTGTTAAGGGGCCAGAGAAAGAGGAGAGTGACGACAGAGATGATGGGGTTAAACGTACATGTAGGGATGGAAGGGTATAGAGCGGGTCAAGCATTGGTAACGACAAAGGGTATGAATGGATATGTAGACACTTGGTTTAAGTCATATACGCAAAGCATGGGCATCCGTGAAGTGGCACTGGGGGAAATGGGAGGGTATGTGCAGTGTGAGCTTGATGGTCAAGATCGGGTGGCATTAGGTGGGCCGATTACGGAGTGTGAGATTTGGCAGGCGTTGTCAGGTGTGAGCTTGGGAAAGGCGCCGGGTATAGATGGGCTGCCAAATGATTTCTAAGTAAAGAATTGGGGGGTTCTGAGGTTTTTTTTAGTAAGGCTGTTTAACATACTTAAGGCGGCTGAGGTAATGGGAGAGCAGTAACAGACGGCCGTTGTGGTGTTGGTACCGAAAGGGAAGCAGTCAATGGTAATGGATTATTGGGCACTTTTGCTTATGTGTGGAGATTATAAGTTGTTCGCAAGAATATTAGGGAACAGAATCAAGAGGGTGATAGGCAAGGTAATTGATAGGGGGCAATATGGGGTGCCACGAAGGCCAATGTATGAAGGGCATGGCATGATTCAAGAATTTATAGAGAAATGGGGGAAGTTGGGTGATGGAGGTGTATTGGCGTTTGATTGGAAGGCTGCTTTTGATAGTGTGGAAAGGGAAGCGTTATGGAGGTTCATGCGTTGGCAAGGTTTTGGGGAAGAAATAATATCTTGGGCAAAATTATTGTATCGGGGGCGTCGATGAGGGTGCAGGTTAACGGGAGGCTAGGAGTTAAAATACAGATGCTACGGGGACTGCGCCAAGGTTGCCCACTATCACAAACATTGTTTGCGTGTATTCAGGATCCATTTTATGGGCCATTCAGAGGTGTGTTGCAGGAGGTGGGGAGGGTAATGACCGGGGGAAGGGGGGGCTGGTATCGTAGGTTATGTGGATGACACGACTGTTTTTGGTGAGAGGTAATAGGGACTTGCTTAGGGTGGGTAAGGTGGTGGATGTGTTTGGGGAGGCTTCAGGGATGAAAATTAATGTTGAGAAGGCTAAGTTTCTAGACCTAAGGGATAGTACACATGGGGATGAGGTGGTAGGGGGTGGGTGGAAGGTGGTGGACCAACTATTGATATGTGGGATAATTTATGTGAGAAATACACGGGTGGCTCCAGAGGTGAATTCGGTGCAAATAGTGGATGGAGTATTGAAAAGACTTGGTGGTTTGAGGGCAGCGCAACTAACTCTGCATCAAAGAGTAATAGTGACGAACGTGCTATTGTACAGCAAGTTATGGCATGTCGTCATGTACCCACTGATGCGACGTGAGGTGAAACGTTTACAACATGGGGTTTTTAGGTTTATATGGGGATCGGGCTGTGAATGGTTAAGTAGAGCGGTGTTAACATTTCCGGTCAGTCGGGGAGGGCTGGGGCTTATACCTCTGGAAAAAAGGATGATGAGCGTGTACCTAAAATGAAGTTTTATAAGGGAGGGGGGCGGGAGGGGAGGTGGACTTGTGAGAGTACATAAGGATATGCAACGGTGGTGGGGGGGTAAGGATTTAATAGTTGGTGAGGCCATGTTGAGGTTTTTAATGACAGTGAGGGACCCGTCGTGTTAAATTGCGGGTCCTAGAAGAAGTGGAAGGTTGGTCAGTGGTGGCTGCTGTTGAAGGGGCATACCCTGTGTATGCGTGGAGCGAAATATGGATGCGTCTAAAACAATTACGTGTAAAACCGGGTGTTCGGGAGGTAATGTTTAGATTTTTACATGGGATTTTGCCATCTGGGGTTGTCCTATTCAATAGGAGGATAAGGGAGGGAGGGGAATGTAGAGCGTATGGAAGCATGGAGACAATTTTTCATGTGGTATTTTTTTGTGACTGTATAGAAGTTGTGCGGGTCTGGTTAGGAAAGGTGTTTAGGTTAGTGCGGGGGGGAGGGTTGCATGTGTTGGGGGCTTTAAGTTTGGATATAGGTGGGGTGAGTAAGATGGTGGAGAATGCAGTGGCGTATTTGATAAAGGTGTTAGCTTCCCGATAAGGATAGTGTGAAAGGATTTAGTGTGGAAGAGAATGAATATATTACTGAGACATAAGTGCCTTTGACTGTGTGATGAGCGAGTTGTGTGTTGTGAACGATACAAGTTCTTCAATTTAATTATTAATTATGCAATTGACATAGGACGACAGATGTCATAGTGTGAAGGAATATTATATATATGAGACAAAATTATTGGTATGTGTGTAATGTAATGACAATGTGGGTGCACTGTGTGAAAGCGAAATCTATATATAAACATGAGGTATTGAGTGTGGTAGGAAGGCATCAGTATTTATCATAGTGAAGGTCATGCACTGTTATGTATTATGTAAAAGACTTACATCTTAGTAGTGGTTTTAATGAAATGGTTGAAATTTTTTTAGAAAAGCTTGACTCATCTTGTGTTTTTTTTTTTACATATTGTTTTTTCATGGGAGCTCTATAGAGCCCGTAGGTTTAGGTTACCTTTGAGATGACATATATTGTATGGTATATGATGGATGACATAGGATTAGGTTTTTGTAGTTTCACTGGTTGTGTTGTAAAGTGTATGCAACATATATATATATTTATACCTTCCTCGAGAAGGTGATATGTTTGGGGGTTTAGTAGATATACGTTGTACATGAATCATGTAGAATTGAATTTTATATTATATCAATACATTGAGTGATACTGAACGTATCATGTTGTTCAATATGGAATAATGCAAGCATTTCATACAATATACAGTTATATATAAAGATTGTTACGTGTCAGGTGGCTTGACATGCAAAAAAAAGGGGGGGGGGTAGTGTTTTCAGAATGTAATGTGTACATTCCGTGGCAGGATGTACAATCAGGAATTAGATGAACCTGCCAAGGGGTCTTTAGGTTAGATTTAGTATTCCAGACATAATGTCATTTACTCCAAGGGTTGGAATGGCCCAGGTTTACTGTATAGATTTGTGTCTTTCAGATGCAACGTATTAATTGAAAAGTACATGTACTATGCAGAATTTTGCAATATATATTGTAAGATTTATTGTTGTAATTGAGGTGTGTATTGATTCCCTTTTTTTTCACCACTGTTTTCGCTATGTAATTTGTCGTTTACTTTTATGTACTATGCATGTCTTTTAAATAAGATATAAAAAAAAATATCATGCCACGTCTTTGCAAGAGACCAGTGTTACAACCAATGTGAGTTAACGAGAATAATTTATCTCTGTACTGGAGCATTTTAGGTTCCAGGCTACTGCTGTACAGAGGGCCCTGCTTAAGTTCGAGGCTAGTGCTGTACACTAGGACCCCACTTATACAGCAGCTTAGGTTCTGAGCTACTGCTGTGCAAGAGGATCCCACTTATACAGCAGGTTAGGATCTGAGCTACTGCTGTACAGGGGGTGTTCCACTTATTCAGCAGGTTAGGTTCTGAACTACTGCTGTACAGGGGGTGTTCCACTTATTCAGCAGGTTAGGTTCTGTGCTACTGCTACTCTATATCGACAGGATAGGACTATGTCTACTAGCAGTCTGAGACAAAGCTTACCTCTTTACTGAACAATTTGCTACAATGATGCAAATTCCTGATCCAGCAAGGGACCCTCGCAAGGGACCCTCGCAAGGGACCCCTCGCAAGGGACCCCTCGCAAGGGACCCTCGCAAGGGACCCTCACAAGGAACCTTCCTTTGCAAGCCACAAGAGCTGTGTCAAAGCTGTCAGTGGTGATAATATGGCAGAATGAAGTGGATCTCCTTATATCTCTCGACCAAGAACGGGTTGTGGGTACAGACAAGGTGAGCCCAAGATTGATGAGTAGATGTACTGACCAATAAGCATCACCTCTAACTCTCATCTTCCAGCACTGCCTAGCACTGTATAAATGACTTTTTTGTGGAAAAAGACAAATGTTCACAAAAAGAAAAGCAGAGTGGAAATAAGCAACTACAGACCAGTGTCGCTAATGTGAATCACTGGCAAAATATTTGAGACAATATTCGCACAGCAAATGATGGTATTTTTCAAATACCACTCGTTTGTTAGTGAGTGTCAATATGGCTCCAAAAAAAGTCAGCTGTTTATTAGCACTGAATATTGCTGGTGTTTTCGACAGAGTATGACATCAGGGACTCTTGGTGAAACCGCAAGCACTAGGAGTGTCTTGTTTTGCATTATGCCTTGTGGCATGCTAAGAGTATATTACAATTTATTCGGTGTATGTCACACTCCCACATAGGCTGCCTCCCAACCAGTGCTAAGGGTTTAATGATCAATGGGTACCCGTTGTTAAATCAATACCTTGGTTTATTAGCCAATCACAGGCAAGCCTGTCGAAGCTGTAACAATGTGGTTCACTTGTAGTAAGCATTTTTTTTTTATATTTTATTGAGAGCATATCTTGTACAGACAAACATAATACATATATATAGAATAGACATACTGAGAACAATAAGTACATAAAGAAAATATCACACACACACACGTTGTTGTACACAGGAGAAGAAACCCGACACAGAAAAACGATAAAATTTACAAGCACACTACACACCACTCAAGCAACCTGTCAGTATATGTATATGAAAAACACTTAACATTGTCATTTCTCACTTCAACATAAGTGTGACGTGCAGAGGACCAAAACAACAGTACTCGTGTAGAGTTAAGTAAAGAAGACATCACACATATATATTAATGTGACAAGAAAAATACATTCCTAATAACTACCGCTATCCTGGGGTTAAATCATACAGAAGTATCTGTATCTGTCGGAGTTACACACACCTCCGCCAAACACACTGGCCAATTACTGAATTAACATGTCGTTGTACACATACAATTGATATATCATATGAGATTAAATATGCTATCAACAAAATTCAATATCACAGCACAGGCTTCTGTAACCTAATGTGAACACGTAAATAAACTACTCTATCACAACCTATACACTGCACAAAGGTCATTGTACAAAACAAAGGTGTATACAAGAAACACTATCAAGTTGCAAAGTCAGTCACTTCAACTCTCCTTACCCCCCCTTCCTCTTCCCCCTCATTTGGGCAACCACCCACTGTCTCTCGTCAGTATACATTACCTTGTTACTCATTCTCCTAGCTTTACATGAGCATAAAAGCCTGTCACATCGCAACAGTATCACAATCACAACAAACCACACCCAAGCATTCTTTCAGCATACATGCGTATAATACCTCTAAAAAAATAATATATACCTCAACCCTCTTACATAGGTGTGACGGTAAGTGACCAAGCATAGCAAGGCGTTATATACACAGAGAGTAATGCAGTCATCATCGCGTGGGACACATACGCAAAAGTATAAACCTAAAATCCCCATTACCAAACTAGATCACACGCTTAATCCAGCTGCCATCACACGTACATCCTAACACCTACTAACCACACTGAACCTTCCCTTGTTTACATCTAAGCCATACGCCCACACACACACACACACACACACACACACAAACACACACACACACACACACACACACACACACACACACACACACACACACACGCACACACACATCATTCAGGACCCTGTATACCGTGTACGTTAGGCCCATATTGGAGTATGCGGCACCAGTTTGGAACCCACACCTAGCCAAGCATGTAAAGAAACTAGAGAAAGTGCAAAGGTTTGCAACAAGACTAGTCCCAGAGCTAAGAGGTATGTCCTATGAGGAGAGGTTAAGGGAAATCAACCTGACGACACTGGAGGACAGGAGAGATAGGGGGGACATGATAACGACTTACAAAATACTGAGAGGAATTGACAAGGTGGACAAAGACAGGATGTTCCAGAGACTGGACACAGTAACAAGGGGACACAGTTGGAAGTTGAAGACACAGATGAATCAAAGGGATGTTAGGAAGTATTTCTTCAGCCACAGAGTAGTCAGGACGTGGAATAGTTTGGGAAGCGATGTAGTGGAGTCAGGATCCATACATAGCTTTAAGCAGAGGTACGATAAAGCTCATGGTTCAAGGAGAGTGACCTAGTAGCGACCAGTGAAGAGGCGGGGCCAGGAGCTTGGACTCGACCCCTGCAACCTCAACTAGGTGAGTACACACATGCACACACACATACACACACACACACACACACACACACACACACACACACACACACTCCTGATGGTGAGCCCATTGGAACCCCAGATGACATTCTCAATCCTTGCCCCAGCCATGAACCCCCCCCCACTACAAAGCTAGTAAGATCCCAATAGTTAAACCACGATAACCTGTGGGGAAGGCTTCCTCCCACCGTGATCCATATATTTCCCTATTCCTGCAAACCGTCCTATAAAAAGTAGCTGCCATTACCCGTTTCCTCGCAACCCAATCCCCATTCCCATGCATACCCAACGACACATACACAAAATCTACCATTAAATATGCCAATGCTCGTTGTGTACTCTCTGGCACCCCTCCCACATCCAAAACGAGTGCTCTCAGCACTGGTATGCCCCCCCTCCCACTAGCCTCACTATCCTACTCATCCAATCCCTAACATTCCCCAAACATTCACAAAAATACACAGAATGATATGCCATATCCTCTCCACCACACACTCCACACCCACTCTCCTCTACTATTTGCCTCGCCTGCAGGACCGCTCCTGATGGCAAAATGCCATGCAGGAAATGGAATATAACCTCCTGCACCCGAGGTCTGAGCTTCAACTTACGAAAACGACACCAAATATCTCCCCATCCATACATGGGGTATATTCCCTCCACAGGCACCACCACCCAGCTCCCAATTACTCTCGCTAAAATCCCTATGCGGATCTTGCCAGGCTCCCGTAGGACCATAAGGGTACGCAGCACCTCCTCACATTCCCTTAACTCTGCACCCACATACCACCTCTGCACTCCCTCATACAGAAGCTTTAACCCCCGCACACCCGACTCGTACATACTCCCTTCGTAAGTAAACACATTTTACCCAACGCCATAGATCCAGTAAACCTAATCCCCCCTGACGTACCGGCAGCATTACCACCTCCCTTCTCAGCCAATCACACCCAGAACCCCAAATAAACCTAAACACCTGCTTTAAGATTCTCGTAATTCCTTGCCCTGTTAAGGGGTAAACTGCCACCACGTGCCAAACTTTACTGTATAGTAATGTGTTTACCACGATGGCCCTCTGCAACAATGTCAAATGATACGGGCGCAAACTCCCCAATCTATGCTGCACCCATTCCACAACACTCTCGGAGTTGACCTCTCTCGACTGCACTTGATTCTCTATAAACACTATTCCACATATCTTTAAGCTATCCACCACCCTCCACTCCACACCAGCATCCCAATCCCCCTGCCAGTTCCAATTTCCCAGCTTTAATAAGCATGATTTCTCCACATTAACCCTCATCCCCGTAGCCTCCCCAAAAGTACGAATGACCTCACCCACCTCTCTCAAACTATTTCCCTCCTGCACAAGTACCATCGTGTTGTTGACGTATCCTACAATCCCTGGCCTACACACCACCTCCCCTGTCCCCACCCCCCAACAGATGTGTGCCTCAATGAGTCTGTAAAATGGGTCTTGAACACAGGCAAACAGGATTTGAGATAGTGGACATCCTTGCCTGAGGCCCCACCCCATACACACTGCTTCCCCTATGCGACCATTAATTTGCACACGCACCCGCACTCCTCGATACAATGTCTCCACCTATTCCACAACTTCTTCCCCAAATCCCTGCTTTAGAAGGAACTGCCGCAACGCCTCCCATTCCACACGGTCACATGCTCCCTGCCAATCCAAAGCAAGCTCCCCCCTTTCCCCCCAAAACCTCTACAAACCCCTTAAGATGTCCGTGGCCCTCGACCATAGATCTGCCAGGCATCCCATATT
>NC_069407.1:72119570-72234699 GCF_026875155.1 Cherax quadricarinatus
TCTTCATCTGCGCAACTCCTTTCTTCACAATGCACTGTTCCTTCGCTGCTTGAACGTTTTCCTTTGCCACCGCATGTGGACTTTTCTAACCCCTCTAGTCCCTTACCTCCAGATTTCAGGTATCTTTATTGTTGCCAATCATGGCCTATTTACAGTGAAATATTCGCAGCCTCAGGGGTAATCGGGGTGAGCTTCAGATGTTGCTCTCCCAGTTTTCCCCTGTTGGTGTTTACTTACAGGAACCAAAATTACACTCTGCCATTATCTATCCCATCTCAGGCTATAATTTATTGTATTCTTCAGATCCTTTTCCTGATGGGATCTTTAATGAAAGTGCCCATCTTCTATACACTGATATTCCGTACCATCAGCTATTTGTTCGTACTTTGCTGCATTACACAGCAGCCCGTATCCACTTGCATAAGTGGTATACACTCTGTTCTTTGTATCTCTCTCCTGCTGTTGTAGTTAACAGCAAACATCTCCCACCCACAGTCACCCAAGAGACCTGCATACGTAGTGATGACCTAAAGGATTGCAAACTGATGGGCTACCAAGCAGGTAAAAAAACAGTGCTGTTAAAATTCCAAACTAGCCTACAAAGAAACAACCTACTAAAAACATCTATTTCTATGAAAACTGATGCTTACGTCAATGAGTGCCTTACCAAAACAAGACAAAACCTTCTTTATCGGCTAAGAAAATTACGCTATGCCCAAAAAATCCAGCAGTGCTTTGTGAGGGATGGAAAAATCACAGTTAGGAAACAGCCCACTGGGAAGAGATACTTCATCTCTACAGAACATGACCTTAAAACATTCCTAAGTGAGGCTGGACTAACAGAATCAGAGTAAAGTGCAGATATTACCCACAGTCCACAGTTAGTGTTATATTGTCATAAATTTGTGCTCCCCTAAAATTCTAATACCCCAACTACTTTTGATTGTCATTGTTGTATTCAACGACTATTCTACCTCATAGTCTTAATTGTGTTTAATATCTACAGAATCTATCTCCTTTTTTACAACTTACCGCATCACTGTTCCATCTTTATTTTATTATAAACTAGTAATAACTTGTCCTCAATAATTCTACCTCACTTTAAAAAATGCTCAATTGCCCAATTTTATTCTAAAATCCCTATTATTGCCCAATTTTGCTTTAAACTATATTGATCAAACTTATTGTAAACTTCTTTTATTGACCATTTTTATTCTATACTTTTTTAAACTAGTATTTTCAACTACAACTTTTATATTATTCTGTCTACCATCTTACTAGCATTTTATAACCAAGTCATTGCCATTTTTATTTTTATCATTTTTTTTATTATTCATTTGCTACCTTGTGTATTTCATCCTGTCAATTTAAATCTAGTTATACTCTAATTCTTGTAAACAACTTATATAAGACCTTAGTGCAATTACAATTGAGAGTCTTGTGCCTTTTTCATATTATTAGATTAAACTCAGTTGTACAATAGCTCATTGTAGTTCAATACATAGTCAATACCAAATTCATTATATTAGACCATAGTGCAATTACTAGTGAGAGACTGGTGCTATTTTTAATTTGTAGTTTTATATTATTAGATTAAACCTAGTTGTACTATAGCTCATTCTAGCTCAAAACATAGACTCCACAAAAGTCATTATATTAGACCTTAGTGCAATTACAAGTGAGAGTCTTGTTCAATTTTTAATTTGTATTTTTATACTGCTCCTGTGGGGAGCAGCAACAGGATAATACTGCACCACCTCTCGGGGCCCTTAACAACAACAGTTTGGTGTGTGTCATGGGCGCCAACACATGGTGTGTGATTCTCTTCTTTTATATCAATATATTAGTGATGCAGATTACATGGTGAGTTTAAATATGTGGCCTGTAGTTATAACTTTTCTCTTGACATATGCAAGACATCACCATCCCTGTAGAAGCAGTTATTAGATGTACTAGTCATTATATTTTGTTGTTGCAGAAGTACTATGAAGATTCTATGTTCAATAAAGCCTAGAGATAAGGCCTGTGTTTCTATCACAACAATTTATTGAACATAGAATCCTGGGCTACCTGGTGGTGATCCTGCGCTAGACTACATCGCAACATGGAGCGTTTACTGAAACCTGAGAGGCTAGACTGTGACCCCAGCTTATCAACGGCTGCTCAGAAATGGAAGCACTGGTTTAAGACTTTGGAAAACTTCTTGGGAGCCCTTCCTAAAAAAGATCTAGATAAACTAAGTCTGCTTATCAATTTTGTGTCACCTAAGATATATGAGGCTATTTCTGAGTGTAATACCTATGAAGATGCTATCAAAACCCTCAAGTCTCAGTATATTAAACCTACAAATGAAATCTTTGCACACTATCGCCTTGCAACTTGCCGCCAGCAGACTGATGAATCCTTAGAGGAATACCTTCAAGCACTGAAAATTTTAGGTAAGGACTGTCACTTCCAAGCAGTGACAGCTGCTCAGTATTGTGAAGAGTCCATCAGGGATGCTTTTATCAGTGGCCTGCAATCACCAATAATAAGGCAGCATTTATTGGAGAATAAAACTCTCGACTTAGCCACTGCCTTCGACCAGGCAAGAGCTCTAGATTCAGCCCAGAAGAATTCTGAAGTATACAGTACCACTCAGCCTTCTCGAGTTGTAAGTGCTGCAATTCCTGACAAAGACTCTTGCAATGAAGTTACTGTGGAACCTGCCTCAGTGACAGCATCAGCAGGTACGGTGTGTTTCTTTTCTGGTTTTTCAAGACATCCACGTCCAAAGTGTCCTGCTCTTGAAGCAATGTGCCATAAATGCCACAAGAAAGGTCACTTTGCTAAAGTATGTCGTGCTAATGCATCAACAAGAGCTAGTGCCTCCACACATTCCAGTGATCATGCGACTCTAGCAACAGTTACTACTGCAGCTTCTCCAAATTCACTGTCAAAGGCAGTTGTGAAAGTATTCATCATAGGAACAGAAGTAGATGGTCTTATTGATAGTGGCAGCTCAGAGAGTTTCATCAACCTTGACTTAGTTAAACGCCACTCCTTGACTGTACATCACTCATCAGGTACCATTTCCATGACATCAACATCTCTCTCTATTCAGACCTTAGGGTTTTGTAAGGTAAATCTCAGAGTTAATGGAAAGGATTATCAAGATGTACATTTAGCTATTCTGCCACAACTGTGCTCTGATGTTATCCTTGGTCAGGACTTTCAGAAGCTGCATGGTAGTGTAACCTTAACATATGGAGGTGAACTACCTCCTCTTGTTGTCTGTGGACTTAGCACTTTAAGGGTAGACCCACCAAAGCTGTTTGCAAATCTTACCGCGGATTGCCATCCTATATCAGCTAAGTCACGCCGCTATTCTTATGAGGATTGGATGTTCATTGAGAAAGAAACTCAGAGGCTGCTGAAGGAGGGTATTATAGAATCGAGTAATTTCCCTTGGCGTGCACAGGTTGTTGTTGTTAAGGATGATTATAGGAAACGGAGACTGGCTATCGATTACTCAGAGACAATCAACAAATTTACTCTTCTTGATGGGTACCCTCTACCTCGAATTGATGATACAGTGAACAAAATTGCTCAGTGCTATGTGTTTAGAACAACTGATCTACAGAGTGCCTGTCATCAAGTCCCTATAAGGAATGAAGATAAACCATACACAGCATTTCAGGCTAGTGATGGCCTATATCAGTTTACCAGAGTCCCTTTTGGAGTCACCAATGGGGTAGCCTGCTTCCAACGAATTATGGATTCACTCATTCAGGAAGAGCAACTCATGGGAACTTATGCGTATTTAGATAATGTTATCATTTGTGGCAAGACCCAGGAGGAACATGATGCAAACCTTGATAAGTTTTTGGAAGCCGCCAAGAAGAAAAATATCAGTTACAATGAGGAAAAGTGCATTTTTTCAACTAAAAGGCTTAGCATCCTTGGTTATGTAGTGGAAGGAGGTTCAATATTCCCAGAGCCTGAACGACTACGACCTCTACGGGAACTTCCAATGCCTCAAGACAAAAAGTCACTCTGAAGAACTCTTGGTCTCTTTGCTTATTACTCACAATGGATCTACAACTATTCAAGTAAAGTCCGCCCATTGAGTGCTACCACATTTCCTGTGACAAAGGAAGCAGAAGCCGCTTTCCATACTCTTAAACAGGACATTGAAAACTCAGTAGTTTAAGCCATTGATGAGTCCCTACCATTCGAAGTGGAAATGGATGCATCTGACATTGCCATTGCTGCAGTCTTATCTCAGGCAGGACGACCAGTAGCCTTCTTTTCGAGAACTTTTCAAGGATCAGAGAAGTGGTATGCTGCTGTAGAAAAGGAAGCCCAGGCCATAATAGAAGCAGTTCGCCACTGGAGGCATTATTTAACTGGTAGACATTTCACCATAAGGACTGACCAACGGTCCGTGATGTATATGTTCGACAAGAAGCACAAAATTAGGATAAAGAATGACAAGATATTACGCTGGAGGATGGAACTATCATGTTATGACTTTGATATTCTGTACCGACCGGGTCAAGAGAACATCTCACCTGATGCATTCTCTAGGTCCCACTGTGGAGCAGCATGTCATGATTTGCAATCACTCTCAGCGCTCCACAAGGCTTTGTGTCACCCAGGAGTTACACGCCTGTACCATTTTGTCAAATCAAAGAACATGCCCTACTCAGTGGAAGATGTGCGACAAGTGATCAGAGCATGCAGAGTATGTGCAGAGTGCAAGCCAAACTTTCATCAGCCAGAGAAGACTCATCTCATAAAATCCACCCAGCCTTTCGAGAGACTGAATATAGATTTCAAAGGACATTTACCAAGCATAAATCAAAATAGATATTTCCTTAACATAGTAGATGAATATTCAAGGTTTCCCTTTGTGTTCCCCTGTGCAAATATGACTGCTTCAACTGTTATTAGTTGTCTTTCACAGTTGTTCTCTATTTTTGGTATGCCAGCTTATATCCATTCAGACAGGGGATCCTCGTTCATGAGTAACGAACTTCAGGAGTTTTTGGCTAGCAAAGGTATTGCCTGCAGCAGAACAACAAGCTACAACCTCAAGGCAATGGTCAAGTGGAGCGGTTCAATGGTACTATATGGAAGGCAGTTACAATGACATTGAAGTCACGCAATCTACCTGTTGAACACTGGCAAACTGTCCTACCTGATGCTCTTCACTCTATTAGATCATTGCTGTGCACAGCTACTAACGCAACCCCTCATGAAAGACTCCTCAACTATTCACGTTGTTCCTCTACGGGAGCCTCCGTGCCCACTTGGTTATGTCATCCTGGACCCATTCTCCTGAAGAGTCACCGTATGATGAACAAGACGGATCCTTTAGTGGAAGAGGTAGAGCTCCTGCAAGCTAATCCACATTACGCCCATATTCGCTACCAAAATGGTGAAGAGACTACAGTATCTATAAGACATTTAGCCCCAGTTGAAATCCCCATTAGTGTGGAATCTCAAGATACACCAATAGATGTGAAAGATGCTTCGTTTTCTCCTGGAAAGCCCCTTGAGACTACCCTTACAGAAATAGAGGATTCTTCTCCAGCAGTTAGTCAAACCCCGCTGGAAAATATTGAACCTGGTGAAGAGGCTCAAGGGCTACGAAGGTCGGGACGTGTACATCGCCCACCTAACAGTTTGGGAGATTACTGTCTCTGATATTTTAGAAGGGGGAGATACTAGTGATACTGCTCCTGTGGGGAGCAGCAACAGGATAATACTGCACCACCTCTCAGGGCCCTTAACAACAACAACAGTTTGGTGTGTGTCATGGGCGCCAACACATGGTGTGTGATTCTCTTCTTTTATATCAATATATTAGTGATGCAGATTACATGGTGAGTTTAAATATGTGGCCTGTAGTTATAACTTTTCTCTTGACATATGCAAGACATCACCATCCCTGTAGAAGCAGTTATTAGATGTACTAGTCATTATATTTTGTTGTTGCAGAAGTACTATGAAGATTCTATGTTCAATAAAGCCTAGAGATAAGGCCTGTGTTTCTATCACAACAATTACTAGTTTATACCTAGTTGTACTTTAGTTCATTCCAGCACAACACATAGACAACATCAACTTCATTATGTGTAGTAGTGACTATACTCTATATGACCAAAATACTCTAGCTATATACTTGTCAAAACTTCCCACCACTACAGATATCAGTACTAGAACTCAACACACAACTCAGGATATAAATAACCTTAATTTAAACCTAGAAGATGATTGATCACGTTGACCCTGATCTAAACCTCCATAATCTGACACCCAATCAAAACCTATTGGAAAGTAACAACCTTTATTACACAGCATCACAAGCCAGCACTATCCTAAACAATGCTAAAAGTCTATCAGTACTTAACTACAACATCAGGTCCCTAAGCAAACACTATGATGACCTCCTGGCACTCCTTGAATCACTAAAGACACCCTTCTCCTGCATTATTCTTACTGAGACCTGGCTTAAGCAGGACACAATAGATATCTACCCTCTACCAGGATACACAGCAATTCACAACTGCAGACCAAACCAAGTTGGGGGTGGTATTGCAATCTATTACTCTTGTATTAGCACCACTTGCTTTAGTGATGAATATGGGGAATACATTTTTGCTAATTTTACTGTAAAAAACCTTAAGACACATATAACAATCGGTGCCATTTACCGGATACCTCAAACAAACATCCCAAATTTCAGTGAGAAATTAAAGTCACTAATAACAAACAGACAAATGAATAAGCACCACCTTCTCTTAGCTGGAGACTTCAACATCAACCTTGGCTTACTAGATGATCAGCCTGTAACTGATTTCATCAACAATATGAACAACACACTTCTCATACCAACAATAACTAAACCAACCAGGCTCACTGAGACAAGTGCAACCATAATAGACCACATATGGACCAATATACTAGCCCCCCTTAAATCAGGGATAATCACAGATAGCACTACAGATCACTACCCTACCTTTCTCCTGACAAACATTAGTAAACCACCACTTGAATACAACAAAGTCTCATTTAGACTCCATGACGAGGCCTCATAAGGAAGTTCACAGCTGCCCTAGAGACTTTTTGACTGGCTACAGAATTCTCCAGGCCAATGGTATTGATGACTGGACGACATTTTTCTTAAAAATTACTTAGACTATACAAAAAACATTGTCCTAAAAAAAACGAAAACAGATCACAAACAAATGGCTTGGTTGCGCATGGCTAACCAGCCCATTCTGAAATCCATTGACAAGAAACACCAATATGAAAAGCAATATAGACAGGGCTTAATAAAACAAAGATATTCTTAAACACTATTCTCTTTCTCACCAAAGTAATAAAGAAGCCAAACAACATACTATTACTCCCAGTAGATTCACAGACACTAGAGGAGATATAAAAAAGCCCGGGGAAAACACTCTCTCAGTTCTAGGGACCCACAAACTGAAAAAAAAAACAAGAATATTGTCCTAACTAAGCCTAATAAAAACAGCACTACATCCCACTGACACAGCTAACAAGATAAAAAGACTTCTTCTCAACATAGGATCTAATCTCGCCAATAAAATCCCCCAATACCAATGCCCATGCCGGGGACTACCTAGATGGGAATTTCCAAATTCCTTCTATCTGACAACTGAGCCCACAGAAGTCACCGAGATTATAAAAGTCACTTAAAAATAACTCAGGGAATCTGTCTCATGTCTCACCATTACTGTACAAAGCGAGTGGCCCCTGTCCTTTCGCATGCTATTTTTATTACTTTTTAACAAGTCACTAGAAACTAGCACCTTCCTGAAACTACTCAAGATGGAAGGGCTACACCAATACATAAAGGTGGTGACCCTACGACTTAAGCAAAATATGGCCAATAGCAAACTTACCATTGCTATCCAAAATCTTTGAGAAACTCGTGCACAGGAGACTATATTCATTTATAATGGCACAAAACATACTCAACCCCTGCCAATTTGGATTCAGGAAAAATTAAAGCACTAATGATGCAATCATAAAAATGCTAGATCTGCTTTACACAGCATTGGAAAAAAAGGAATATCCACTAGGAATTTTTATTGACCTAAGAAAAGCTTTGGACACAGTAAACCACGACATCCTACTCCACAACCTGACAATTACGGTATAAGAGGCCATGCGCTTGCTTATTTCAAATCTTACCTTACTAATAGGTATCAGTATGTCACCATTAAAGACAGCATCAACAACACGGCCACTTGATACTGGAATTCTGCAGGGAAGTGTCCTTGGTCCCCTGCTCTTCCTCATATACATCAATGATCTTCCAATCGTATCCCAACACCTGAAACCCATTCTCTTTGCTGACGACACGACTTATGTCATCTCTCACCCTAATCTTGCCATCCTCAACACCATTGTTAACGAGGAGCTGATCAAAATATTGACTTGGATGACAGCCAATAAACTTACGCTTAACACTGACAAAACCTACTATATTATGTTTGGTAGCAGAGCAGGAGATGCACAAATTAACATTAAGATCGACAACACTCTAATTACCAGACATAATGAGGGCAAATTCCTAGGTCTATACCTTGACAACAACCTGAATTTCAGCACCCATATCCAACACATAACCAAAAAAGTATCCAAAATGGTTGGGATCCTCTCCAAGATACAATACTACGTGCCGCAAAATGCCCTTCACACACTATACCACTCATTTATTTATCCATACCTCACCTATGCTATTTGTGCTTGGGGATCAACTGCAGCAACACACCTAAAGCCAATAATAACCCAACAAAAAGCTTCAGTAAGAATAATCACTAAATCCCATCCCTGGCAACACACCCTCCCCACTCTTCATAGATCTAAACTTACTCCCTGTTCAGTACATCCACACTTACTACTGTGCAATCTACATCTACAGGACCTTAAACTCCAATATCAACATTGACCTAAAATGCTTTCTTGATAGTTGTGACAGAACCCACAGGCATAACACCAGACACAAACATCTCTACGTCATCCCCTGTGTCTGACTAAACCTTTACAATAATTCAATGTATGTCAAAGGCCCTAAAATCTGGAACACCCTACCTGAGAACTCTAGAACTGCAGACACATTCATCACCTTCAAAACTACCATTAGAAAACATCTTATCTCCCTGATACACCCCGTCAACTAACTACACGAATACCACCTGGTGGTTCACACTTACACTCACTCACCCATTTGACCATAAACAGAAATATTAATCTCAATCTTAAAATAATGAATCCTATGATACTCTAATACTGAAACTATGTACTGTGCCAAAACAAAAGCATTCACATTGCTAAACTCACAAACTAGTATTTAGTCACTTAGCCATAATACCAACTTACTTCATAATTTGTAATATTTTAAAATAAAGAATTAAACTAAGTCTGCCTGAAATGCCTAGCCATGCTAGGTGTTCTAGTGGTACACTCTGTAATCATTATTTAACTACATGTAAACCACACAATAACCAAATTCTGTAAATTCAGCATTGTAATCCTTATAGAGAATAAACTTTGAATTGAATCTATCCCAGATATTGCCTTCTTGTTTCGTCATTACCGCCACCACTTCTGTTACTTGGCGATTTTAATGCTCATCATTTCCTCTGGGGGGAATCTCACTGTGATTTCCGTGGCATTCAGTTAGAGACTTTTCTTGCTACCCACCCCCTCCATGTTTTAAATACAGGTACTCACACCCATTTTGATCCTCAGACTCATGCTCTCTCTTGCATCGATCTCTCAGTCTGCTCTTCCTCCACCGCATTAGACTTCACCTGGTCTGTTCTCCCGGATTTACGTGACAGCGATCATTTCCCAATCATTCTTACTTCCCCTTCATATTCACCACCTCTTCGTATCCCATGCTGGCAATTTGATCAGGCAAATTGGAACCTTTACTCACAACTAACTGTTTTTAGTGAGGTTCCTTCTTCATCCTCCATTGATGAGCTTTTACACCTCTTCTCGTCCTCAGTTTTAACCATAGCTTCTCATTCTATACCCCAAACTTCGGGCAGGCATTCTCAGAAATGCGTGCCTTTGTGGTCTCCTGCTTGTGCTCGTGCAGTACGTTTGAAATGCACTGCATGGGGCAGGTACCGGTACAATAGAACCACGGAGAGACTTCTTGATTTTAAGCAGAAGCATGCGATTGCTCACCTTGTCATCAGTGACGCTAAACGCACTTGCTGGCGAGATTATGTCTCCACCATCACCTCTGCTTCCTCTATGAGTGCAGTCTGGAAAAAAGTACGAAAACTGAGTGGTAAATATTCTCCTGACCCGGCTCCTGTTCTGCGGGTTGCCAGTGTTGATATAGCAAACCCACTAGATGTTGCCAATGAAATTGGCAATCATCTGGTCCATATTTCTCAGGGGCTCCATCTATGCCCTTCGTTTCTTTCCTCAAAGTCTGCCAGAGAGTTAGCACCCTTGGACTTTTCTTCTCTCAGAGAAGAACAGTATAATGTGCCTTTCACACTTCAGGAACTGGAGGCAACACTCTCAGCTTGCCGATCATCGGCAGCTGGGCCCAACAACATTCATATTCGTATGCTACAACATTTACATCAGTCAGCCCTTGCAGTCCTATTATGCCTTTTCAATCTTATTTGGCCACAAGGAGTTCTTCCACAGCTGTGGAAATCTGCCATTGTTCTCCCTTTCCAAAAATCGGGTACTACAGAACATGAAGCCTCCCACTATTGTCCCATTGTTCTTACCAGTGCAGTTTGCAAAGTGATGGAACGCCTGGTAAATAGACGTTTAGTTTGGTATTTAGAGACACTCAACAGTCTCTCCACTCGTCAATATGGCTTTTGTAAGGGCCGTTCTACCATAGACCCCTTACTATGCTTAGATATGTATGTTCGTAATGCCTTTTCGAATAACCACTTAGTTATTGCCATATTCTTTTACCTTGAGAAGGCGTATGACACAACTTGGAGGTATAATATTTTGGCCCAAGCCCACTCCTTAGGCCTTCAAGGCAATCTACCATCCTTCCTTAAGAGCTTTTTTAACTGACAGACATTTCCGTGTTCGGGATAATAATGTGCTTTCCCCGGACTTTATCCAAGCTGAAGGTGTCCCCCAGGGATGTGTTCTGAGCACAACACTTTTTCTCCTTGCTATAAATGATTTGACCTCTAGTCTTCCATCCAATATTTGGTCATCACTCTGTGTTGATGACTTCGCTATTGCCTGTGCAGGCGTTGACTGTCACCTAATTACAGTTTCTCTCCAGCATGCAGTCGACCATGTTTCCAATTGGGCCACCACACATGGGTTTAAATTTTCCAGTACCAAAACTCATCAAATTGCTTTCACTAGACGCTCTGTCATCTCCGATCATCCTTTATACCTCTATGGCACCCATATCTCTGAATGTGATACAGTCAGGTTTCTAGGCCTCCTCTTTGACCGCAGGTTATCCTGGAAACCTCACATTACCCCTCTGAAGACAACTTGTCACAGCCGGCTGAACCTTCTTAAAACCCTTGCTCATCTTTCATGGGGAGCTGATCGTCGAACTCTCCTTCGCCTACATTCCACCCTCATTTTATCGAAACTTGATTATCGTGACCAGATCTATTCAGCTGCCTCTCCTGCTACTCTATCTAGCCTCAACCCCATTCATCACCAAGGATTACGTTTATGCCTTGGTGCTCTTCGCTCTTCCCCTGTTGAGAGCCTCTATGCAGAAGCGAACGTTCCATCCTTATTCGATTGCCATGATGCCCATTGCCTTCGCTACTATGTACACTCTCATGATCTCCGCAATCCTTCCATTTATAGAATAGTCACCGATATTAATAGACATTCTTTATTTGTTTGCTGCTCCTTCTCTCTTCGCCTACATTTGCTCTTGTCTTCTCTTCAATTTCCACCCTTCTATATTCATGTAGCATCTCACTTTTCCCTACCCCTCTGGGAAGTTCCAGCTGTTCGAGTCTGTTCTTTCTCACTCCCTTGCTCGAAAGCCCAACTGTCTATGGTAGCTTCCTGCTCTCTTTTTCTTGACCACTTCCACTCTCATTCTCATGCCATTGCAGTGTACACAGATAGCTCTAAATCTTCTGACGGCATAGGATTCGCAGCAGCGTTTCTGGACAGTGTTGTACGAGGGCATTTACTATCTTCGGCTAGTATCTTTACTGCTGAATTGTATGCCATTCTTGCAGCACTTATCCGTATTGCATCTATGCCTGTGTCATTCATTTGTGGTTTTCTCAGACTCCCTTAGTGCTTTACAGGCTATAGAGAAATTTGATACACCTCACCCCTTAGTCCTCCGTATCCAACTTTGGCTACGCCGCATCTCTACCAAGCATAAAGATATTGTTTTTTGTTGGGTCCCTGGTCATGTTGACATACAGGGCAATGAACAGGCAGACAATGCTGCGCGGTCAGCAGCACATGACCTACCAGTTTCATATAGAGGTGTTCCATTTACGGACTATTTTGCTGCAATAGCTACCCACCTTCACACCCGTTGGCAACAACGTTGGTCTACTCTACTCGGTAACAAATTTCAATCTATTAAACCGAATATAGGTTACTGGCCATCTTCTTGTCGCCAGTGTCGAGGTGTCGAGGTTCGGAGACTACTCTCTCCTGTCTTCGCATTGGCCATACTCGTCTTACTCATGGATATCTCGTGGAGAGGCGCCCTGCTCCTCTCTGTGAGAATTGTCAGGTTCCATTATCGGTCAGCCACATTCTGTTAGACTGCCCACTTTATCAACGAGCACGCAGAATTTACCGCCAATGTCGTCTTCGCTCCGCTGCTCTCTCTTTACCTTTCCTTCTCGCTGATGGACCCACCTTTCATCCGGACTCTCTCATTGACTTTTTGACAACAACTGACTTACTTCACAAACTCTGATGATACCTTCTGCCCTTTCTACCTCAATCTCTTGCTACCCTCTATCCCTGCACTATCCCCTGCCCTGCTGTTTTCTGTAACCTACTGATTGCCCCTGCCCCCTCCTGCTGCCCAATACTCTCGCTTCCTTCCCTACCCTGCAGCTCTGTATAGCCCTTTTGGCTTAATGCTTCTTTTAATAATAATAATAATAATATATTTTAGTGTTTTGTGTTAACTGTTATGCAAGAGGTTGTGGTAAAAATAATTGTTAATGTTTATTACCCGGGAAGATTATTCCAAATAATGAATAAGTGGAAATCATATTCGAAATAAGATGCAGAAGAGAATTCCCAAACCTTTGGATCAAGATTTTTCCACCAGTAGCCAGATTGTGAGGACAATGCCGGTGTTCTCACTCACCAGGTAGAGACTACACTCTCTTCATTCCATTTTGTCGTTTTTCAACTCTCGTGACTGAAGTAAACTTAACTAGAATGAAGTTATATCTCCGGTGAAATCCTTTAATTCCATTGTGATAACTTATAGACAGTAAAGGAAATCTAAACCTTTTCTTTACTTTGTGGTGACTCGCAAACATCCGTGTTGATACGGATTCCATAAGGTGATAAGCGTTCATATGTAAAAAACTATCTAAAAATGTTTTAGATGGTAGTATTTTTTAATATAGTGATAAACCAGGTCGCATAATTTATTATGTGTCGAGTGTGAAAGATATCTCATCCAACTCATCATCTGTTATCAAAAAATTAAGGGTAACATCTGCTTACTCGATTTAGATAAATATAAGGCTGCCCTCAATTCTAAATGTTAAATAGTCACATCAGATTATTTTTATTTGCGACCACTGTCAGCCTCAGAGTTATCTCTGATTTACTAGACCTTGCCAAGTGGAGGCCAGTGGTTCGTCTTTAAGGTCCACCCATCCCCTTACTGTGTCTTTGAAGCCTTCCCCAGGTTCATGTATCCAGAAATTCATCTGTGTCCCCTCAGATATTCTCCCTTCCCCATTTCCCCAAGGTCTGCCTCAAAAACCAGTATTATCGTCTTACCCAGGTCCATGTGTCCAGGAGTCCATCTGTCCGACTTCAGATATTCTCCCATCCCCACTTCCCCTAGGTATCCTCGCCTTCCCCAGGTCCATGTATCCAGGAATCCATCTGTGGTCCCCTGGAGGTCTCCCCTTCCTCACTTCTGTTAGGTTATCTTCCAGTTTCAGCCTTCCCGAAGTCAGCTATTTTAGCCTCCCTCAGCTAGCTATTTTAGCCACCCTAGATGAGAACGTGGCCTTGCCTAGCTGGTCTACGATAGAAACTGTCCAGGTGGGTGGAATTACAGGAGGTGACACACAGAAAACTGCGTCCTGTAATTACACCTACCAAAACAGCCACGACCGTAGGTCAGCTAGATGCAGCCAGGATATCGTCCAGTTCGGCCGCCAAGGCCAGGCAGATCAAAGAAATTTTGGGTGTTCTATTTATGTAATATAATTGGGTAACAGGTTAACAAGCAGGCCAAGGAAGCTAACCTTTGTACCAAGATTGCATGATGTTGATGTGTCAGACAGGTATGGTAGTAGTATTTGTATATAATACCTACAAGTTGATGAATCTTAGGTAGTAAGTTGATAGACAGCAACCACCCAGGGGGGTACTACCGTCCTGCCAAGTGAGTGTGAAGCGAAAGCCTGTAATTGTTTTACATGATGGTAGGATTGCTGGTGTTTTTTGTCCGTCTCATTAATATGCAAGATTACAGGAATGTCTTGATACTTCTACTTACACTTAGGTCACACTACACATACATGTACACGTTTATTTATACACACTCATCTGAGTTTTCTTTGATTTTATCTTAATAGTTCTTGGTCTTATTACTTTTCCTTTTATATCCATGGGGAAGTGGAATAAGAATCTTTCCTCCGTAAGCCATGCGTGTTGTAAAAGTCAACTAAAATGCCGGGAATATGGGCTAGTAACCCCTTTTCCTGTAATAATTACTAAAAAGAATAAGAAGAAAATTGTTAAAGTGGGAAGTCTGAATGTGCGTGGATGTTGTGCAAATGATAAGAAAGAGATGATTGTGGATGTTATGAATGAGAAGAAGCAAAGCTGAAGGGGGTGGGAGAGTTTCAGTGGAGAGGAATAAATGGGATTAGGTCAGGGGTTTCAAATAGAGTTAGAGCTAAAGAAGGAGTAGCAATAATGTTGAAGGATAAGTTATGGCAGGAAAAGAGGGACTATAAATGTATTAATTCAAGGATTATGTGTAGTAAAATAAAGGTTGGATGTGAAAAGTGGGTTATAGTATGTGTATAAACACTTGGAGAAGAGAGAAGTGTAGAGGAGAGAGAAAGATTTTGGGAAATGTTGAGTGAATGCATGGGGAGTTTTGAACCAAGTGTGAGAGTAATGATGGTTGGGGATTTCAATGCTAAAGTGGGCAAAAATGTTGTGGAGGGAGTAGTAGGTAAAGTTGGGGTGCCAGGGGTAAGTGAAAATGGGGAGCCTTTAATTGAGCTATGTGTAGAAAGAGGTTTGGTAATAAGTAATACATATTTTATGAAGAAGAGGATAAATAAATATACAAGGTATGATATAGCATGTAATGAAAATAGTTTGCTAGATTAAGTATTGGTGGATAAAAGGTTGATGGGCAGGCTCCAGGATGTACACGTTTATAGAGGGGCAACTGATATATCGGATCATTATTTAGTTGTAGCTACAGTTAGAGTAATAGGAAGATGGGAAAAGAGGAAAATGGCAACAACAAGCAAGAGGGAGGTAAAAGTATATAAACTAAGGGAGGAGGAAGTTCGGGTGAAATATAAGCAACTATTGGCAGAAAGGTGGGCTGGTGCAAGTATGAGTACTGGAGGGGTTGAAGAGGGTTAGAATAGTTTTAAAAATGCAGTATTAGAATGTGGGGCAGAAGTTTGTGGTTATAGGAGGGTGGGTGCAGGAGGAAAGAGGAGTGATTGGTGGATGATGAAGTAAAGGGTGTGATAAAAGAGAAAAAGTTAGCTTATGAGAAGTTTTTACAAAACAGAAGCATATATGGAGAGTAAGTGGAGTATATGGAGAGCAAAAGAAAGGTAAAGAGAGTGGTGAGAGAGTGCAAAAGGAGAGCAGATGATAGAGTGTGAGAGGCACTGTCAAAAAATTATAATGAAAATAAGAAAAAAATTTGGAGTGAGTTAAACAAGATAAGAAAGCCTAGAGAACGAATGGATTTGTCAGTTAAAAACAGAGAAGGGGAGTTAGCAGATGGGGAGATTGAGGTTCTGGGTAGATACCTGCAGAGAGTTTACCTGGAGAGAGTTCCGGGGGTCAACGCCTCCGCGGCCCGGTCTGTGACCAGGCCTCCTGGTGGATCAGAGCCTGATCAACCAGGCTGTTACTGCTGGCTGCTCGCAAACCAACGTACGAGCCACAGCTCGGGCCCCTGACACTTATTGTATGGTCTCTTAACGTGCTAGTGACACCCCTGCTTTTCAATGGGGGGATGTTGCATCGTCTGCCAAGTCTTTTGCTTTCATAGTGAGTGATTTTCGTATGCAAGTTTGGTACTAGTCCCTCTAGGATTTTCCAGGTGTATGTAATCATGTATCTCTCCCGCCTGCATTCCAGGGAATACAGGTTTAGGAAACTCAAGCGTTCCCAGTAATTGACGTGTTTTATCTCCGTTATGTATGCCATGAAGGTTCTCTGTACATTTTCTAGGTCAGCAATTTCACCTGCCTTGAAAGGTGCTGTTAGTGTGCAGCAATATTCCAGCCTAGATAGAACAAGTGACCTGAAGAGTGTCATCATGGGCTTGGCTTCCCTAGTTTTGAAGGTTCTCATTATCCATCCTGTCATTTTTCTAGCAGATGCGATTGATACAATCTTATGGTCCTTGAAGGTGAGATCCTCCGACATGATCACTCCCAGGTCTTTGACGTTGGTGTTTCGCTCTATTTTGTGGCCAGAATTTGTTTTGTACTCTGTGTTTACCATATCTGAGTAATTGAAATTTCTCATCGTTGAACTTGATATTGTTTTCTGCAGCCCACTGAAAGATTTGGTTGATGTCTGCCTGGAGCCTTGCAGTGTCTGCAATGGAAGACACTGTCATGCAGATTCGGGTGTCATCTGCAAAGGAAGACACGATGCTGTGGCTGACATCCTTGTCTATGTCAGATATGAGGATGAGGAACAAGATGGGAGCAAGTACTGTGCCTTGTGGAACAGAGCTTTTCACCGTAGCTGCCTCGGACTTTACTCTGTTGTCTACTACTCTCTGTGTTCTGTTAGTGAGGAAATTATAGATCCATCGACCGACTTTTCCTATTATTCCTTTAACACGCATTTTGTGCGCTATTACGCCATGTTCACACTTGTCGAAGGCTTTTGCAAAGTCTGCATATATTACATCTGCATTCTTTTTGTCTTCTCGTACATCTAGGACCTTGACGTAGTGATCCAATAGTTGAGACAGACAGGAGCGACCTGTTCTAAACCCATGTTGCCCTGGGTTGTGTAACTGATGGGTTTCTAGATGGGTGGTAATCTTGCTTCTTAGGACCCTTTCAAAGATTTTTATGATATGGGATGTTAGTGCTATCGGTCTGTAGTTCTTTGCTGTTGCTTTACTGCCCCTTTTGTGGAGTGGGGCTATGTCTGTTGTTTTTAGTAACTGTGGGACGACCCCCGTGTCCAAGCTCCCTCTCCATAGGATGGTAAAGGCTCGTGATAGGGGCTTCATGCAGTTCTTGATGAACATGGAGTTCCATGAGTGGCCCTGGGGTAGAGTGCATGGGCATGTCATTTATCGCCTGTTCGAAGTCATTTGGCGTCAGGATAACATCGGATAGGCTTGTGTTAACCATATTCTGTGGCTCTCCCATAAAAAATTCATTTTGATCTTCGACTCTCAGTGTGGTTAGCGGCTTGCTAAAAACTGAGTCATATTGGGACTTGAGTAGCTCACTCATTTCCTTGCTGTCATCTGTGTAGGACCCATCTTGTTTAAGTAGGGGCCCAATACTGGACGTTGTTCTCGACTATGATTTGGCATAGGAGAAGAAATACTTTGGGTTTCTTTCGATTTCATTTATGGCTTTTAGTTCTTCCCGCGATTCCTGACTCCTATAAGATTCCTTTAGCTTAAGTTCGATGCTTGCTATTTCTCTGGCCAATGTCTCCCTACGCATTTCAGATATATTGACCTCTTTTAGCCGCTGTTATTCTTTTCCGTCGCCTGTAAAGGGAGCGCCTGTCTCTTTCTATTTTACATCTACTCCTCCTTTTTCTTAGAGGAATAAGCCTTGTGCATAATTCGAGTGCCACCAAGTTAATCTGTTCTAGGCATAAGTTGGGGTCTGTTTTGCTTAGTATACCTTCCCAGCTTATATCGATTAGGACTTGGTTTACTTGGTCCCACTTTATGGTTTTGTTATTGAAGTTGAATTTGGTGAATGTTCCCTCATGACTAATCTCATTATGTTGGTCTGGGGCTCTGTGCATACATGTCTGAACCTCAATTATGTTATGATCTGAGTATATTGTTTTTGATATGGTAACATTTCTTATCAGATCATCATTGTTAGTGAAGATGAGGTCTAGTGTATTCTCCAGTCTAGTAGGCTCTATTATTTGCTGGTTTAAATTGAATTTTGTGCAGAGATTTAAAAGCTCGTGTGAGTATGAGTTTTCATCAGAGCTGCCTCCTGGTGTTATTACTGCAACAATATTATTTGCTATATTCCTCCATTTTAGGTGCCTTAAGTTGAAATCCCCCAGGAGCAAGATGTTGGGTGCAGGAGCTGGAAGATTTTCCGGACAGTGGTCAATTTTTAACAGCTGTTCCTGGAATTGCTGGGATGTTGCATCCGGAGGCTTGTAGACTACCACAATGGCTAGATTTTGGTTCTCGATCTTTACTGCTAAAACTTCCACTACATCATATGAGGCATTAAGCAGTTCTGTGCAAACAAGTGACTCTGCAATGTACAGGCCAACCCCCCATCCCTCTTTTGCCTGTTCACTCTGTCACATCTGTATAGGTTGTAACCTGGGATCCATATTTCGTTGTCCAAGTGATCCTTTATGTGGGTCTCAGTGAAAGCCGCGAACATTGCCTTTGCCTCTGCAAGCAGTCCACGGATGAAAGGTATTTTGTTGTTTGTTGCTGGCTTTAGACCCTGTATATTTGCATAGAAGAATGTCATCGGACTGGTGGTATTGTTGGTACTGGGGGGGATTTCTTTTCTGGCATTAGTATCTGTATCTGTTGGTTTGGAGTGGAGGCCATCGACTGTGGTTCCACTCCAGGAATGACTGGATTTGGTGTACGATTTCTGCCATTTCCTGCCAGTTTTTTTTTCCTTCCTGGCACTAAAAAACCTCTCCCTCTTGAGTGGCTGTGGCTACCCAGGTTTTCCCATGGCCTGGATGTTTTGTATCTTTTGTCCCCTTTAGATGGTGTGCCTGGCAATTTAAGTTATAGCACAGTCTTTCCTGTACTGAATAGGTACACATTTCAGGGTGAAAAAGCTTACAGGAAGGGAGTTTGCATTTTCCTGTTGTCATATGGGCACGGCATTTTCTAGGGTGGTCATAGTTGCACGTCCCATCTGTTTTTTCCAGATTTCCCATGTCTGCAAATACCAAGTGCATAGTATGTGCACAGGCTTGGTTTCCGTTTGCCTTGGGTTTCTGTGACTGTATTCCCTGTTGGTGCATGTTTACCTGTCTTATTCCTATCCTCCCTAGCACCAACAATGGAGCTCCCACCAGTTGTTTTTGGTAATATATCCTCACTATTGCTAGTGGAGTCCTCTTGTTTGCTATTTCCTGTGGTATTTCTAGTTTTGCAATATTGGTTTTATCTTATCTTTGACTACACTTGTTTCCCCACTACGGCTCCTGTCCCCTATGAGGTCATTTATATGTATTCCTTCCTGCATATAATTCCCGACTACCTGGACAAAATCTCCAGCTTCACCATTACTGTCTCCCAGGACAGCACCTCCAGCTTCACCATTACTGTCTCCCAGGACAGCACCTCCAGCTTCACCATTACTGTCTCCCAGGACAGCACCTCCAGCTTCACCATTACTGTCTCCCAGGACAGCACCTCCAGCTTCACCATTACTGTCTCCCAGGACAGCACCTCCAGCTTCACCATTACTGTCTCCCAGGACAGCACCTCCAGCTTCACCATTACTGTCTCCCAGGACAGCACTATCAGCCCCACATTTACTGACTACCAGGACATCACCTCCAGCCTTACAGTTTCTGACTACATGGCCAGTATCAAGGGCAGTACCATTCAGCCCAGACTTTTTATGTTCCCATCTGTTGTAGAAAGCTTCCAGGTTTTCTATGAAAGCAACTTTGATGTTATCCTCTTTTAATACCCTTGTGATTTTAGGCCACAGATTAATCTCATTTGGGCATACCCAAAAACACTTCCCTGTTTTAATACTGCTTGTAGCTAGTTCTTGGATATCTGCACAAGGGGCGTGACACCAATTTCCACAAAAATGACAATTTATCCATATGGAAGCCCGTTTGTTTGATTGACTGCAGACTACACAGAGCTTCGTAATGATTTGAATGGTTGATTTACTGTAATTCTACTAGCAACCTCTTGAATACTCTATTAATAACCTCCTTAATGAGGCTCTAGCTATTTGTATTTCTATTTCTATCTGTACTTGTATATTGGACAGCTTACCGTGTATGTTCTTGATTTATATTTATTGTTTGTGTTTGATAAGGGCGCCTACAACCCCATCCATTTACAGTCTGCTTTATTGTCCAACGAATCCGTTTGAAACCAGTCAAGGGTTCGACCAGTCAAGGGTTCGGACCAGTCGAGGGTTCAGAACCAGTCTGATCTGATCAGTGGGTCACTTATTTAAAACATACTGATCGGTGATTTGGGCTAACACATGAAGGATCTACTGGAAATTATCTACCCGAGTAATATGTGATTTGATTGATACAAAAGTATAACTTGCGTGTTGAAGAACCGGTGATTGCTGGCAGCTCCTACAATGACGAAAGGTCGAGCCTCAACCCTTCTTTATCAATCGCTGTATCTAGCTTTTCTAGTTTTTTTTCGTCTCCACCACAATAAATGCTATATTATCACTATAGTTGACTGGTGGAAATTTTGGAGGAAGGACGCTTTTTCTGTAGTAATAATTGCTTCTCGTTGTGTATATTGTGACCGCTGGTAACTACAGGTTACATGACATTCACAGTATACGTCTGGTATTTCAAGAAAAAAGAAACTAATGAAAGTCACACCACTCCACTAAGTACCATTATAATACTGGTTAGTTGCTATTACAACACTGTATTCTGCTATTCACTGGTATCACTAGATTATATGCATGTACACTAGCATGCCAGGAAGATTATTAAAACAGCTGACCTCTGTGGTAAGTTTCTGGCGAGAATATTTTGAGGAATTTTTAAATGTCGACGAAGAAAGGGAAGCGGTAATTTCATGCACTGGCCAGGGAGATATACCATCTTTTAGGAGTGAAAAAGAACAGGATGTGAGTGTGGGGGAGGTGCGTGAGGCATTGCGTAGAATGAAAGTGTGTAAAGCAGCTGGAACTGACGGGATCATGACAGAAATGTTAAAAGCAGGGGAGATATAGTGCTGGAGTGGGTGGTATTTTTGTTTAATAAATGTATGAAAGAGGGGAAGGTACCTAGAGATTGGCAGAGAGCATGTATAGTACCTTTATATAAAGGGAAGGGGGACAAAAGAGATTGTAAAAATTATAGAGGAATAACTTTACTGAGTATACCAGGAAAAGTGTACTGTAGGGTTATAATTGAAAGAATTAGAGGTAAGACAGAATGTAGGATTGCGGATGAGCAAGGAGGTTTTAGAGTGGGTAGGGGATGTGTAGATCAAGTGTTTACATTGAAGCATATATGTGAATAGTATTTAGATAAAGGTAGGGAAGTTTTTATTGCATTTATGAATTTAGAAAAGGCAAGTGATAGAGTGGAAAGGGGAGCAATGTGGCAGATGTTGCAAGTATATGGAATAAGTGGTAAGTTACTAAATGCTGTAAAGAGTTTTTATGAGGATAGTGAGGCTCAGGTTAGGGTGTGTAGAAGAGAGGGAGAATACTTCCCGGTAAAAGTAGGTCTTAGACAGGGATGTGTAATGTCACCATGGTTGTTTAATATATTTATAGATGGGGTTGTAAAAGAAGTAAATGCTAGGGTGTTCGGGAGAGGGGTGGGATTAAATTGTGGAGAATCAAATACAAAATTGGAATTGACACAGTTTCTTTTTGCTGATGATACTGTGCTTATGGAAGATTCTAAAGAAAAATTGCAAAGCTTAGTGGACGAGTTTGGGAGTGTGTGTAAAGGTAGAAAGTTGAAAGTGAACGTAGAAAAGAGTAAGGTGATGAGGGTATCAAATGATTTAGATAAAGAAAAATTGGATATCAAATTGGGGAGGAGGAGTATGGAAGAAGTGAATGTTTTCAGATACTTGGGAGTTGACGTGTCGGCAGGTGGATTTATGAAGGATGAGGTTAATCATAGAATTGACGAGGGAAAAAAGGTGAGTGGTGCGTTTAGGTATATGTGGAGACAAAAAACGTTATCTATGGAGGCAAAGAAGGGAATGTATGAAAGTATAGTAGTACCAACACTCTTATATGGGCGTGAAGCTTGGGTTGTGAATGCAGCAGCGAGGAGGTGGCTGGAGGCAGTGAAGATGTCCTGTCTGAGGACAATGTGTGGTGTAAATATTATGCAGAAAATTCGGAGTGTGGAAATTAGGAGAAGGTGTGGAGTTAATAAAAGTATTAGTCAGAGGGCTGAAGAGGGTTTGTTGAGGTGGTTTGGTCATTTAGAGAGAATGGATCAAAATACAATGACATGGAGAGCATATAAATCTGTAGGGGAAGGAAGGTAGGGTAGGGTCGTCCTCGAAAAGGTTGGAAGGAAGGGTTAAGGGAGGTTTTGTGGGCGAGGGGCTTGGATGAATGTGACACATGTGCAATACCTGGGTTTTAATGAATATAACATATCTGCAACACCTGGGTTTTGATGAATATATGTGCAACACCTGGGTTTTGATGAATATATGTGCAACACCTGAGTTTCTTTATTTCGAAGACACTTTGCCAGCCAGTCACATTATCAATTCAATACAGAGGTTATGTGATGTTGAAACTAGAAATAGTAGACAAAGAAGACACAATCAGTACTTCAGCCTAGATGATAAAGCCCATATTGTATGCAAAACGTTGTCAAATAAGATCGCTAATATTATGCTGTATTTATGTTTCTTTATCAGAGATTACCATGTAAAAATCTCAACAGCTCCTCAGAGCTGGGGCGTGTACCCAGGATACATCAGGCATTACCCCCTGAACCACAGCTCTGAGTCGCTGGAACAGAAAACTAGGCGTCCTGGAATCCCTAGTTACCCTGATGAGTCTTTTGCCTAGCTTCTTAAGGAACTAAGATGCATTCTTTTTCCATGGACTAAGGGTCTTTGAGCCTGCGGGAACAAATATTTAATGATGGGCAAGTTCACCGTATTTTCAAGACTTTTGGGACTCTCTGAAGCTGGCAGCTGCCCCTCCTTCCTCCCTGGTGTATTGGAGATAGGTATCTGCTAAGGGTGATGCACATGTGTAGTTCCACACAACCTGCTTGCCGTCTGTCAAGGTTTGAAGGGTGATATCATCATAGCACCTTTGGCTGCCGTCAGATCTGCATAGCAGAAGTGGCTTCCTTATTGCTGGGCATCCAGCTGTTGTGAGGCTCCTCTTCATAATGTTATTAACTTCTTCATGTCTTGCAATCTTTCCCTCAGATTTACGGTACACAAGACTCTGGCACTCAAATCGGTCTGCTGATTCACTGCCACAAATACATCTGTGTTTGGTGAGAATAGGGGCGGCAAGTCGAAGAGCAACACCAGTGCGAATGGACTGTGGATCGAGGCGTGTGCCAAGGCTAGAGTTGGGAACAGCCAACAGAAAGTCCCCTGCATGAGTTCTTACTGCCAGGAGGCAGGCTCTATCCTTACCCGACACTGAAGCATTGTTGAGGCTATATTCTCCACTATTGGGCAATCCCAGTGTGACTGTAGTTGTTGGGGGCAGCAGGTCTGGTTTCAGAGCCCGTTAGATTATCCCAGATCGTGGCTCCGTCAACGAACTTTTGGTCATGGACTCTAACTTTGTCCCTAAGATGTTTATGGAGAATCGCTGCTACAAGTTCACTGGATGCAACACACGAGAACAGGAAAGCAGGTAGCGCAATCTGTGATGACTTGCGGACACTCAGTCAGACTAGGAGGCATTGAAGTGCAGCTAGGTTCTACTGTTCATCTTCCAGAGTAAAACTGAGTACTTTCTTAAAAATATACCTCAGGATACTGTCGCATTCATGCAGTATAAGGTTACTATATGAAGGTGCACATCTTAGGAAATACGTTAACCTGGATAGACTCGAGCATTTTGTGAGAAGGTACAAGGCATCATGGGTGTCAAGATTGCCTATTCGTTGTTTCATCCTCCTCAACTCATTCAGCTTCTTACCGAGAATTGAGTCAATAGCATCACTTCCCAGAGATGCTCCAAGCAAGACGCTATTTGTGGGGGCAATGACTGATGTACCTGTTCGTTCTGATCTTACTTGTTGACTGATTGAGATGATTTCACATTTGGATGGATTCAGGATGAGTCCCATTTCCTGTCCCCGTGTCAACACCTGCGTAAGATCATCAAGAAGGGACTCAATTTTACCAGCCGGTGTGCCTTCATCCAGGAATCAAATGTTTAGCTCACTGGTCAGCCTGACCGTGATTTCCCTAACTGCTATACAGAACAGAAATGGTGCAAGAAGATCCCATTGCTTAACACTCTCTGAAGACATAATTTTATGCTTTCCAAACAGCAGCTTTGATTCCTTGCTATATCCAGCTGAAACGAAAGGAAAGACCAAGGAAATGTTTTTGTACAGCTGTTAATACCACGTCTCTTTTCAGGAGATTAAATCCATTCTTGAAATCTAATTTTACCACTGCATTGTCTTCAGGCAGGTTGTTGATATGTGCCCTTGAAGGACCCCAAAGCCAAGTTGGTTTGGTTGAAGCATCATGGTCACCTGTGTGTGTATACCTCGGACAGCTGATTTGGAAACAAGGCGGCGAGATGTGTTGCCCACTGCAATTGGCCTAATTCGTCTATGCTTCTTTTTAAGAGCACAAAATGATTCCCCAAAAAAGAAAGGCTTAATTTCGTCAGGAATGAGACCAGCCAAAGAGTTGTTAACGAACCTTCTGATCTCTGAAAGCAGTGTCTCTGCAATCTCTCCTATAACTGGACTAACCATTTCCTTTAAATGTTTTGGCCTTATTCAAGTGTAGCCCCCAGCAGACCCAGACGGAAATGACATAATTGCTTTGTAAACGTCTGAATCTGACACAAACAGTGATACCACAGTGGGGACTGGTGTGTTAGAACTGTTGGTGCCCTGGTTTCCCTGGTAGGGTGCTCTTCACTAAGTGCTTTAGCAGTGTCAGCTTCCTGGGGGCAACTCTATCTTCGCTGTATTATACAAGCTTGCTCAACAAAAGACCTAAATTACAAAATTGCATTAAAACTAAAATTAGCAAATATATTTTACTAATGTACATATTTTGTATTTACATAAAAAATGGACAATATTACTTACCTATTCACAAGACTAGATTATAAGCTTTGAGGATCTCACTTGACAAAACCAAAACATCAGTATCAATATACGTACTGATGGTATGTAACGTGTTGATGCTAAGTTATCTTAAAAAGTTAAAGTGATCTAATTGCTTTTTTGAGAGCTTTTCCCCTCTCTCTTTTTAACTTATTTCGGAGAAATATTTTCACAAAAGTTAGACATCATCCAGTTCACTTTGTTTTGCCAGTCGCACCTTGTCTCCCTCTCTGTTCCGCCTCTCTCACACGCCCCTCGTCTATCCTTATTCTCGTGCTAGCACCCACTACAAGTTTGCTCGCTCATTTATACTTAATATTATTTCTTATTTAAAAATTATTATAGCCCATTCTAGAATGTAAAAGGGTTGTCATATATTATCTCGTCACTGGTGTGTGATAGCCACCTGTATGTGAATGAGCATTGGCTCACCTGTACGGTATGGACGTCGGTAGAAGTTCTTCCAGAGCAGAGAAGTAGAGATATAAACAACCCCTCATAAAGCAAACTTGGAGCTCTTCTTTGCGATTTTAATTTAATTTCTCGCTAATATATATCATTTTGGCTAGTTTACGTTAGTTTGTGATTCTGTGGATAAACATAATTTATCTAATTATAACATTTTTAAGGCCAATGTTACGTAAAGTCCAAAGAAACTTGCGATATGAGAACAGAAGAAAATAAGCAAAATCGTTAAAATAGGCCACAATTAATCACATTATCTTCATAAAGCCATAGTCACCTCTTTGATTTTATCCAAGGGGTGACTATGATCAGGCCTATAGTCTCCACCACTTGGGAATTAGTGCCTCTAAAACTACTTTGCTGTTGAATGATTTCTTCTGATGGACTTAGTTCGGATTACTCGACAGTCATACACATACTGACAGCTAGCGATGATGCTTCCGTAGGCGATGAAACCTTTCTTTATTCAACCCATTCTTCTAATCAACGTCATTCTATCTAATTGGGTAGGATCGTGGGCTTCTGTTTTCTGTTGGTGATTTACAAGATTCTAGAGCATTGCAATGTGGTTTTGTGAAGTGCTATTTGGCTAAATTTCATATAAAGACAAATGTTGGAACTTATTCGGTCCAAGAAGTCCCAACGGGGAAAAACACACCGTTCGAGGGTCCTTACACCCACCCAAAACACAAACACACTCACCCGGGTTGGCAAAGGTGGATGGAAGATACTTCTCAATTGATAGATTTACCCTTCAGGGAAGAAGTAGGTAGTTTATACTGCTAGTACACTAATATTAGGATTATTGAGGCAACTGTAGATAATAATAATGTAGACCTAAGACCTTAACATAGGTAGTAATAGGCTGAATGTAGGCAAACACTAGGTTATGTTATCTAGGGAGAACTGGCAACCCAAGATTGAATGACGAGGAGCGGGTCTCAAAGACACCAGAGCTTCCTTCTAAGACTAGACACCATCTGAACAACTTGCCGTGATCAGCAGGCGGCGCCCCCACGTGTCTTCACATATTAGACCTGGGGAAATCTGGTGGAGGAACCTCGACATACCGTAGATGTCCTCCTCCGTCAGACACATACAGTAAGACAAGACCTCCCTTTTCTCTTAGGATCCTGGCCAGTGTCTGGGAAAAATTGCGAGTGAGTAGTGCTGTGGTCTTTGTGCAGCCAGCAGTTCATGACCAGTACGTACTGGCGTCTCTTGTCAACCTAGAAGCTAGTGTCTGTTTCTGCATAGTTATACTAGGGGATACACACCCCTTTGGAAATAGAAACTTCTGAGGTGCAGGCAGGTCACTAATATCGATTGAATATTGCAGGAACTAAGGCTCCCGGTTGCACGTGGTTTCTGAGGGGAAGTCCAAAGGGGCTAAGCTTAGGGTCGGTTGAAGACCAGAATAGATTCTACATCACCAAGTAAGTTAGTCCTTTAAACGTGCATGCAGGCGAGATTTCTTGCAACATCAGTCATTTATGAAAATCTGTCCTATAAGCCACTTGTGAGGCTGAGGTACCAACCTCAGAGCTCGGTGTCAACAGAGCTTGCCATGGTAGGCGACTCACATGGAGGCAGTCCACACAAACTTTCACAAGTGGTCCTTCGAACCAGATGTGGAATAGCTAGGTTAAAATTAACATAGCTAGGCCACAGTTAGGAACCAGTTTAACAGAGTTAGGTTAAGTTAGCACCCAGGCCCAGAGTTAACACAGAGGCTAGGTCAAGCTGACTATACACAGAAGTTGTTATTTGCAGTAATTTACAGGCAGGCCAGGTAGGCTAAAGAAGCTTGTGAATTTAATTATTTACAGTGATTACAAGTAATCCAGAGTAGGAGACTTGTGTGTTAATTACTTACAGTGGATTTGCAAGGTAGCCACAGTTAGGCTAGGCTTGTGAAATATTTACAACAGTTATAGGAGCTAGGACAGATTTAACATAGTTATTATTTACAGGGAGTTCTAAAGCCAGGTTTAAGCTATAGCACACTAGTTAGGTTAGGATTCACCTTATCCAACTATCCATGCTAGACTGAATAAGCTAGGCACAGTTAGGCCAAGCTGTTTACATACATTATTCATTTACTGTTTCACAAGTTGAATTGTTGAATTTATTTGTGCTAACCAAGTGATTTTTTAATTTGTTTACCATATTGTTATTGTGTGATTTTCATTGTCTTTGATTCATTTTAATGTGGGATTTGTGAATTGTACCTGAGACTAGATTAAGTCCTGTAATTATTTGCTGACATTGTACAGGAAATTGCTAGGTTAAGCTTTCACATCGATACACATTTCGATTGGGATTTGAGAGCTAACAGTGTACATTTTTGATTCAGAGTAGAGTCAATATAATAAAGGGAGTTGTCAAGCTTGTTGAGAAACCTTGAGACTCGTTCATTCTTGCCTAATACCGTTTGTGCTGTGGGGTGGACTAATTGAAGTACAAATTAGTATTGTGATCTTAACTAATCCGCAACTATGGTAGGTGAAGATGAAGTACCAGCTGTCTCAGCTCCAAGTCAATTAAAGCGGTCTATGGGAGCCTATAAGGGACGCCTGAACAAAGCACGTGAGGAGTGTCATATGGCCAGGCAAGATCAGGATGTAGACTGTGAGGAACTAGAGAGTTGCCTGAAACCTTAGGAGCAAAGGCTGGAGGCCTTTGAGAGATCATTTATCCTTTATGAGACAGAGGCCTATGCTGCAGGTGAGTCTGACTATACAGTCGAGGTAGCACGGAAGGACTATGACGAATGAAGGGCAGAGTGTAAAGCAGAGATGAGACTCTGCAGGCAGTTAATAAAGACGTTGAAGGCCGGTACAGCAGGGGAAGCAGATGTTTCAAGGAACACGAACAACAGCACGCCTGTTAATGTGTTGCCCAGATTGCCCCAGTTGAATTTACCAATGTTCGACGGAACCTTAACAGAGTACATTGCTCTCTGGGATCAGTTTAAAGCCAGCTCAAGGGTAAAGCCTTGGACTTGGTCCGGCATTACCAAACCACTGACACTAATTACCAACATGCCAACGACCAATTAAAGGACATGTTTGGCAACACCGAGGAGATAAAGGTAGCTATACTTTATCAGTTGTTGGATCTAGAGGCTTGTCGCCATGACCGTCAGAGCCTAGAGAAGTTCTGAATCGAAGTTATGAGTTTGACAAATAGTCTTAAAGATTTACATGATTGGGGTAAGTCAGAATGGTTCATCAGTCAGGTGATTCAGAGGAAACTGGCTGGCACTACAGTGCATGAGTTACACTTAAAATATCGGACTAATAGGTTCACGATACAACAAATTGTTGAGAGGTTGGGAGATCTCGTTTCTCATTTGAGTATAGGTGTGAGAAAAGATTCACCACCATCACCACATAAAAACCCAGACAGTTACTCAAAGATCTCGAAAGATCCGTCTAAAGCTCATACGACTAACGTTGGAGTGTACTATGGTAAAGAAGTGTCAAAGCAGAACCTCAGAGGCACTCATGCCAGAATATGCGTGTTCTGCGAAGGCGAACATGCTAGCACAAGTTGCTCAGAGTATACAACACTGAGCAGTAGGCAACAGAGACTAAAGGAGTTGAGACTGCTTCAAGTGTTGTGAGGAACACTTTGCAAGAGACTGTGGCACCCAGCTCAGTGAGTGTTGAGTCTGTTGCAAAGGTAAGCACCATACTGCACTATGTCCCAATAATTTAAGGGAACCCCAGGCTAATAGGGATATCTCTCAGATAGAGATAGAAAGTGAGTCTGAGCCTGAAATGGTAGCCAGAGAGATTAGTGGGAGTGAAGTCTCTAATCCGAGTGAGAATCACGGAGGTGCTGCCCTACCTACAGTCATGGCAAAGGTTGTGAATGGGCACAGGTCCGAAACAACCCGATTATTCTTTGACTCAGGAGCACAAGTATCCTTGATAACAAAGAAGTTGGTGGCTAAATTAAAGTTGAATGCCACAAGGAAAGTTAGTATGATGTTGGGAGGGGCTATAAGTCAGGCCCCACCCAAATCTTATGACATGGTGGATGTCACAGTCAAATTAGGTGGACATCGCAGAGACATTACAGCCTTGGTGGTAGAGACGTTACCCACGGCAATTACAGCGAGAGGTCTTGCTGCAGCAGCTAAGTGATTGAAAGACCTTGACGTGAAGCTAGCAAACCAGGGAATTACCACTAACACAGTCAGAAATGTAGGTATCCTGGTGGGAGTCAATCAGATAGATGACTTCCTGTCTACACAATGGACGTTTAGGGAAGGAATTGGTTTATACAGATCCCCAGTAGGATACATCATAGGTGGCAGGATTCTGCCTGAATTCCCTGCCATGCCAGAGAGAGAAGCTGTCCCCATGATAGCTGGGGGAGTAGTGATAATGAGTACCAGTATACACGATGAACTGCCAGGGAAGCTGAACCAGGTAGGGAGTGACGAACACTCGACCACCTTGGGAAAACACTTTTACAGGGTACGTAAAGAGGGAGATAGATTGTCATTAAATCCAGGGAACCTCGTATCAGTGGGAGGAAAGACTACCAGGGCATGTGGGCCACTGGGTGGGAAAGTACGGAGCCGCTCAGTCAAAGCTAGACATACGAAAGATGTTAAAGTTAAAGGAAAGGGTGCTAAGACCACTGGAACCAACAAGTTTACACACCCAGAGGTCCACGCAGGGGAAACTGAACGGTTGAAGTTAGACCAGAGTCTGCTCAACAAGAGTGGCTGGATGGCACTCGTGTCCAGGGTCCGCCGTGGGGGCTCGCGGAAGGTGAACTTGATTTAGACTTAGCGCCTACCTTCGCCGGTGAGAGGATGTTGGAACTTTGTCAGTCCAAGAAGTCCAAACGGGGAAAAACACACTGTTCAAGGGCCCTTACACCCACCCAAAACACAAACACATTCACCCGGGTTGGCGAAGGTGGTTGGAAGGTACTTCTTGATAGATTTACCCTTCAGGGAAGAAGTAGGTAGTTTATACTGTTAGTACACTAATAATAGGATTATTGAGGCAACTGTAGATAATAATAATAATGTAGACCTAAGACCTTAACATAGGTAGTAATAGGCCGAATGTAGGCAAACACTAGATTATGTTAGCTAGGGAGAACTGGCAGCCCAAGTTTGAACGATGAGGCACGGGTCTCGAAGACGCCAGAGCTTCCTTCTAAGACTAGACACCATCTGAACAACACGTGCCATGATCAGCAGGTGGCGCCCCCACGTGTCTTCACATATTAGACCTGGAGAAATCTGGTGGAGGGACCTCGACGTACCATAGATGTCCTCCTCCGTCAGGCACATACAGTAAGACAAGACCTCCCTTTTCTCTTAGGATCCTGGCCAGTGTCTGGGGAAAATTCCGAGTGAGTCGTGCTGTGGCCTTTGTGCAGCCAGCAGTTCATGACCAGTACGTATTGGCATCTCTTGTCAACCTAGAAGCTAGTGTCCGTTTCTGCATAGTTATACTAGGGGATACACACCCCCTTGGAAACAGGAACTTCTGAGGTGCAGGCAGGTCACTAATATCGACTGAATATTGCAGGAACTAAGGCTCCCAGTTGCACGTGGTTTCTGAGGGGAAGTCCAAAAGGGCTAAGCTTATGGAGGTTGAAGACCAGAATAGATTCTACATCACCAAGTAAGTTAGTCCTTTAAACGTGCATGCAGGCGAGATTTCTTGCAACATCAGTCATTTATGAAAATCTGTCCTATAATCCACTTGTGAGGCTGAGGTACCGACCTCAGAGCTCGGTGTCAACAGAGCTTGCCAGGGTAGGCGACTCACTTGGAGTTAACACAAATAACGTATATCATGAATTTTGCTTTAAATCGCGGGTGAGAAATCGGCGGAGGGAATAATTTATAAGCAAGATTTCTCCTGAGTACCTCAAAGACGAGTGTACATAAACCAGAAATTTACAAATTTTGCCTCCCTTCCCATTTCAGATGAACACTGACCGTGAAAACAAAGCGGGATATTTGTTTTGATACTTCCAGGCAAGACATTTTTCCCGGACTGGTTCATCTTTCTGCCCAAGAGATACAGAGGTAAACAGGTTGCCAGGTGTAAACTTGGATTAATTTTAACCATCAGCATTTAACATGTGAGGAGCCTGTAGGACAGTTTGAGGTTATAATGGAAGTGTTGAAGGATTCATTGAGGTGGATTAACAAAAATCGTGGAGAAGAGTTCAAGGAACTTGAACATTAGTATTTCTGAACACAAATATGTTTGCAGGAAGGAAAATGTGAATAATGCATTTGCTAATCACAGAATCAACAATCTCTGAAATAGACTGAAGGAAAGATGATTATTATTTTTTTTGTAACAAAATCACTTTGAATCTATGATTATTATTATTACTTTATAAGTTATACAAAAGTTGCCCAGGACATCAGCATGGTTATTGTTAAGCTGTCAGGACACAGCTATCATGCGACAATAAACCAGACTGTTGTTAACCCGTCAACATCTGACTCAGCTTTACTTGCTTTCTTTTCATTGTGTCTAAATTACAATGGTAAAGACTCTGGTCGCGTAACAAATTCTCATTAAAGTTATAGAATATAGGTATAGAATATATTTTTTGATACTTGAAATATCGTTCTCAGAATGTTTATAGATTACATTACCATGTCAAAATTTTTTGGAGTTTTTATGAGGGCATAAAAGACAGGATATGTGTTCCAAAATGTATATTTTTCCGTTGCACAAGTTTTCTTTAATATTCACACTATAGTATATCTTATTTAACACTTGGGACATCGTTCTCAGAATGATTATAGATTACAAACCATGTATTTTTTTTTTTTTTTTTTGGTGGGGGGAATTTTAAATCAGGACATTAAACATAATATATGCCAGAATGTTTATTTTCTTAATGTATATACACCGATAAAACATTTTAATCCTTAGGGAAAAAATTTTCCTGACTAGCTATGTACAGGTGATATTCAATAGCAGTTACCTTGTGCAAAAAGATAGGTTTTAAAACTAACAAACCAACAGTAAAACTTAATTTAGGATAGTAATCCTGTGTGTAGCAACACTCAAGGTAACCTATGTGCCACAGCTGCTTCAAGGTAACCCTAGTGTGGAAATATGTGCTCGTATGTTTACAAATACAGTGCAAGAAATTCTCTATAGAGTTCTTACCTACTGGGCGTCTCACCACCAACATTTAAACTGACATACAACACCAGATCACGTATCACTTAACAAAGTATTTTCTTCCATTAACAAAGTCAGTAAAGGTTTAATTAAAGTTAGCCTACAAGTTTCGTGTGCATACAGGTGCCTTAAAATAGTTTTTAAATGCCCCTGTAAAGCTAGACAATTTTCGTCACCATTTAGAGTTGGAGCACTGATTCCAGTGAACGACTCTTGCACGAATAAAACCGGCGATTTTTTCTCTCGAATCAACCTAATTGCTTCCCAGTCCTCAGTCTTCCAATTACTACCGCTAATGCTACTATTAGTGCTGCTTAGGGGCAGACACCACTCCCACGAGCCCTCCTAGGGAGTGGAAGGTGCCAGAGCCAGAGCTTGCTACCACCTGCAGCTCACAAGACTGCCATTCCCACGAGCCCTCCTAGGACGGGGCAGATGGCAGACCAGAGGTCTAGCTTCTCCCTACGAGCTCCGTGAGGATGGGGAATGGGGCTAGGCCTGGGGACAGCTGGTCCCAGAAGATGACGTACTTGTACCTCCTCCCATAACAGACATGGGTCTGAGACACTCCCACGACAGAGAACTAAGGCTGGGTCACCATCTGGAAAAGACCCGGGCCAGGAGAGTCCCGGCGAGTCAAGAAGTAGTGCTGCTGCTGCTGCTGCTATTACTACTATCAATAATGACAATAATTAATATATAGAGTAATCATCACTTTACAGTGTGATCTTCATAAACATTCACATTCCACGAAAAGGTATTTTCCACAAATTTTAATTAATGTTTATCATACCTTCATTCCACCTACGGTCCTACACTCATAAAAAAAAGAAAGAGTCTGATTAGCAATTGTGATTTAAAACAATTTCTTACGTACTGTGCATTACAATTTCAGAGTCAATTTACAATGAAATTACTAAGAAAACATTGATCATTCCCATAATTATGATCTTAAATTTTTCAGATCTTCACAATAACTAGGAACCAAAAACTAGAGTAAGTACAACGTGCCTGATCAGGCAAGAGTTGGCAGCCACAGTGCCACTGTCATGTGACCACAACTAAAACATGACTCTAGCTTCCAGACTACCATTAAACATTCATAAGAACATAAGAAAGAAGGAACACTGCAACAGGCCTACTGACCCATGCAGAGCAGGTCCATGTCCCCCTCCCAGATAAGACCAATGACCCAAACCCCCCGGATTAACCCAATGACCCACCCAGTCTGGTCACCTAAACTCAAGGATGGGGCACTGCACCAGACCCAGCAGCACAAGCTAGTCAGGTTCTACTCACACCCACCCACACCCACTCACGTATTTATCTAACCTATTTTTGAAACTGCACAACGTTTTAGCCTGAATAACTGTACTCGTGAGTTTGTTCCATTCATCCACAACTCTATTACCAAACCAGTGCTTTCCTATATCCTTCCTGAATCTGAATTTTTCCAACTAGAAACCATTGCTGCGAGTCCTGTCTTGGCTGAAAATTTTCAGCACGCTATTTACATCCCCTTTATTTATTCCTGTTTTCCATTTATACACCTCGATCATATCCCCCCTAATTCTACGATTTTCGAGAGAGTGCAGATTCAGGGCCCTCAGTCTATCCTCAATAGGGAAGATTTCTGATACATGGGATCATCTTTGTCATCCTCCTCTGTACGTTTTCCAGAGCATTTATATCCATTCTGTAATACGGTGACCTGAACTGAGAAACATAGTATAAATGAGGCCTAACCAAGGATATACAGAGTTGAAGAACAACCTGAGGACTTCTATTATTTATACATCTAGTTATGAAGCCAAGAATTCTGTTAGCTTTATTGCGAACACTAATGCACTGTTGTCTTGGTTTTAGATTACTGCTAACTAGAACTCCTAAATCCTTTTCGCAATCAGTAGTATTAAGATCTGCATTATTTAGTTTATATGTGGCATACTAAACTGCATATGCCACTTCTCCAACCATTGCATCAGTCTATTCAAATCATCCTGGAGTGCTTTAGTGTCCTCATTAGAATGAATTGGACGGCCTATTTTGGTGTCATCAGCAAATTTGCTTATGTCGCTATTTATTCCCTCATCTATGTCGTTTATGTAAATTGTGAACAACAATGGCCCAACACTGACCCCTGAGGAACACCGCTTGTGACGTGCCCCCATTCTGATTTCTCCCCATTTATGCAAACTCTCTGCTATTTGTCAGCCATGCCTCTACCCAGGAAAAAATTTCTCCTCCTATTCCGTGTGCCTTAAGTTTCCTCAATAGCCTCTGGTGTGGAACTCTATCGCAAGCCTTACTGAAGTCTATATACACAATATCATATTCATTACCATGATCTACCTCCTCAAACACCTTAGTGAAAAAAGTTAGTAAATTCGTAAGACAGGAACACCCCTTTGTAAAACCGTGTTGAAATTTATTAATCAATCTGTGCATGTCAAGATGGCTACGAATTGTTTCGGCAATTATTGATTCCATAAATTTTCCCACTATGGAGGTAAGGCTTATTGGTCTATAGTTTGAAGCCAAAGACTGCCTTGTAAATAGGAATTACATTTGCCATTTTCCACTTATCAGGCACTATGCCAGTTTGTAGTGATATGTTAAAAAGATTAGCCAAAGGTATGCTAAGTTCCTCATTACATTCTTTTAACACCCTTGCAAAGAGTTCATCAGGACCTCGGGATTTGTTAGGTTTTAGTTTCTCTATTTGTCTGAGGACCATGTCACTAGTTACTGCAATCGTGCAGTTTATTATCATCCTGTTCTACATAATCTATTATTTCAGAAATATCGCTAATATTTTCCTGGGTGAAAACTGAGAGGAAGTAGGTATTTAGAATTTCACACATATCCTTATCACTGTCAGTGATCTGACCAGAGTTACTCTTAAGTGGGCCAATCTTGTCACTAATCTTACTTCTGTATACCTGAAAGAACCCTTTTGGGTTAGTCTTTGAAACCCTTGCCTCATAATTCCTTTTTCCTTTTCTTATTCCTTACTTTATTTCTTTCTTTAGTTGAATATATTGATTCCTTAATTTAACTGCCTATCCCCTCTTTTGATATGCCTATATATGCCTCTCTTTTGACCAATGAGATGTTTTAATCTATTGTTCATCCATTTAGGATCATTTTTGTTAGATCTTATTTCCATACTCGGAACAAAAGTTGTCTGGGCAGCTAGAACTATGCTCTGAAAAACGTCATATTGGCAACCAAGACCACCTACCTGACCTATAGTCAGGACATCCCAATATACCTCACCCAGGTAATTTTTCAGTCCCATGAAGTCGGCCAAGCGAAAATCTGGGACAGAGATTTGATTGCAGTTATCTGGGTAATTTCATGATATATTGAAACTAAGTTATTTGTGATCACTTTCCCCAAGCTCATCATTGACTTCAAGATTATTAATTAGTGAATCTTTGTTGGCAAGAGCCAAGTCAAGCAGATTGTTGCCTCTAGTTGGTTCTGTCACAACCTGTTCTAAAAAGCAATCCTGAACCTTATCAAGAAAGTCACTAGACTCAAGATTTCCTGTCATATTATTCCAATCAATTTGTCTAAAGTTAAAATCTCCCATTATCACAACATTTTCATGTCTAGATGCCTTATGAATTTCGTCCCATAACAGCTTACTGCACTCTCTATCAAGGTTTGGGGGCCTGGAAATGACACCCAAAATTAATATGTCACGTCCCTCGAGAAACTGTAGCCAAACAGATTCTGTGTTCGACGTTTCTAATCTTATATCATGTCTAAGACAACAATTTAAATTTTCTCTGACATACATCACCACACCACCACCCTTCCTGTTGACCCTGTCAGAGTGGAATAGTTTATAACCCTGTATGTTGCATGAAGAAGGCATTTCTATATCTTTCAGGTTGAACCAGGTCTCTGTTATGCCATAATAGCTTATTGCCTACACTTGCAAGTAATCTTAGCTCATCTATCTTATTTCATAGACTCCTACTATTTGCATAGTAAACCTTAAGGGAGCTAGTCGCTCGTTTCCCTCTACTATCTCTCTTTGTTTGTTGATCAGTTGATTTGCCATTATTAGCAACTTTATTTTGAATATTGTCTTTTAAACATATCCCTGAGGTATCCCGGTAATAACTGCTGTTTTTAACCCTAATGCTGCAGCCTGATTGTTTCCCACAAACACCCATACCTCTAAAATCTATCAGTTTAAATTCCTAGACAAGTCATCTATTACCCTCTCAATTGAATTGGCTAATGCAACCACTCCATACCCAAAGAGATGAACCCCATCCCTTGCATACATATCATGTTTGCCAAAGAATAGGTCCCAGTTATCAATGAATGGGATTGCAAGTTCCTTGCAGTACCTGTTTAGCCAGCAATTTATACCAATTGCCCTAGACATCCATTCATTGTCCACTCCCTTTCTAGACAAAATGCTACATATGACTGGGATCCCTCCCATAGACCGAACTATTTCTATGGCTGACCTGTACTTATCCAGCAGCTCCTCTCTCCTGCCCTTCCCAATGTCATTACCCCCAGCACTAAGACAGATAATGGGCTTGCTTCCATTACCTGCCATAATATTATCCAACCTGCTGACTATGTCACCAACACCAGCTCCAGGAAGACACACACACTGTCTGATCTTTCAGTCTCTGTTACAAAATGCACGGTCCATATATCTTACCTGAGAATCGCCTACTATTAAAATATTCTTACCTTGATTAGCAGGGTAATCAGTGGTACCTTCATCCTCACTAACCACTGAAGTACACTCATCTTGGAGAACAGAGAATCGATTTCCTACCTTCACATCTTCTCTATTAACTCTCCTCATCTTCCTTCTTCCTGAACTGTGAACCACTTGCCACTTAAAGCGGCTACCACTATTACTGCTGGTGACCATTCCTTACCAGCTCCCAAAACTTATCTATGCGAAGCTTCAGCCTCCTATTTTCCTCCTGAAGAAGTAGAATCTCCTTCTTCAACACTTGAACCTGAGATTCTAAAACACTACAACAAGCCATGGTGCTTGGTAACAGCCCACACTAACACCCAAGAGCTTAGGCAGGTATGACCACACGTGACCATAATGTGCTTTAAGTGTGCCATGTTCATCAATTCTAAATATACATACACATATATGATCGAATAATATAAATCTTTTATTCAATTGTATTGTGTCTTTTCATACCTGACATATCTGACATAGACAAGGATGTCAGCCACAGCACCGTGTCATCCTTTGCAGATGACACCCGAATCTGCATGACAGTGTCCTCCATTGCAGACACTGCAAGGCTCCAGGCAGACATCAACCAAATCTTTCAGTGGGCTGCAGAAAACAATATGAAGTTCAACGATGAGAAATTTCAATTACTCAGATATAACGGAGATAAAACACCTCAATTACTGGGAGCGCTTGAGGTTCCTAAACCTGTATTCCCTGGAACGCAGGCGGGAGAGATACACGATTATATACACCTGGAAAATCCTAGAGGGACTAGTACCGAACTTGCACACGAAAATCACTCACTACGAAAGCAAAAGACTTGGCAGACGATGCAACATCCCCCCAATGAAAAGCAGGGGTGTCACTAGCACGTTAAGAGACCATACAATAAGTGTCAGGGGCCCGAGACTGTTCAACTGCCTCCCAGCATACATAAGGGGGATTACCAACAGACCCCTGGCAGTCTTCAAGCTGGCACTGGACAAGCACCTAAAGTCGGTACTTGACCAGCCGGGCTGTGGCTCGTACGTTGGTTTGCGTGCAGCCAGCAGTAATAGCCTGGTTGATCAGGCTCTGATCCACCAGGAGGCCTGGTCACAGACCGGGCCGCGGGGGCGTTGACCCCCGGAACTCTCTCCAGGTAATCCAATAATTTTCAAACGCCATTTAGCTACTTTATAATCATTTCAGTATAATAAAATACGAGTAAAAAGATGAACTGATGCGCTTTTATGCTAATCTGCTAATTATTGCTGATTATTATTATATTGGTATTAAAATGACACATTTGAAAGAAAGGTCGACTAGTTTGGATTATTTCAGGTGATGAGCCCCTCCAGTTAGCTTCCTTGACTCTGTTGAGGGACTCTTGATCTAGGGAATTGGATCTGCGCTCCAGTTCCCAGAACTGAACCTGAATACCTTCCATCCCCCCACATGCGCTGTATAATCCTACGAGTTTAGCGTTAACCTCTGATTATAATAATAATAATAATAATAATAATAATAATAATAATAATAATAAAAATAATGTATAATAACAGTTGATGAGGGTGAAACATTATAACATTTTCAATGTCACTTCTGTTAGTTATTATTTACAATCATGTGTTTGTAGGTGCAACCTTCATCACACAAGTCCATGTACTGTGGCACATGTTTAAAGTGAAGATGAGGGTCACTGTATAAATATTATATGTGTGTTTACTTGTTCAGTGCAAGTTGTGGTAACCTGTGCATCACTGTACATGGCCGTTGTTGTTCGTGGACGTACAATTGTTGGCTGCTGGATAGGTGTCCACTTGTAGTAGTATCACCAGGTTTGTCACAACCATACTCACACACTGTCAAAAATGGGGAAAATTAATATTAATTTAATAATATATCAATATATATATATATATATATATATATATAATAATATTATAATATATATTATAATATATATATATTAAGTAGTACTGGAGGGGCTTATGGCTCGGAAGTAACACCTAGGTGTTACTTCCGGTCTCCCTCCGAAAGGGCTGGGGCTGAAGCGGTCCCTTTTTCACACCTATGTGCTAATGACCTTTTTCACACCTATGTGCTATACCTTTTTTCCACCTAATGTGCTAATGACCTTTTTCCACCTATGTCTAATAAGTTTTTCACACCTATGTGCTAAGGGAACTTGACCCCCCCCACGGACCCCGCCCACGACCCCGCCCACGACCCCCCACGACCCCCGCCCACGACCCCCCCACCCGCGCCCCCCCGCGCCCCGAAAAACGCCCCCCCCGCGCCCCCCCCGCGCCCCCCCCGCGCCCCCGCCCCCCGCGCCCCCCCCCGTCGGGGCCGACCCACCGGCCCCACCGCCCCTCCCGCCCCGGCCGCGCCCACGCCCCTCGCGCCCTCGGCCCCGCCCCGCCTTCTTCTGTGCGCTTCTGCAGCGTCTTTCCGGATCGCCCCCGCGCCCCAAATTTTTTTTCGATTTTTTTAAATTTTTTTTTTAATTCATTTATTGTTTCTCCTGGGAAATCAAATTTTGAGGTTCCCCCCTCCACTTTAAACCCCCACCCAATTTTCATTTTCTTATGATCTCCTTGGATCAAGTTTTTTTTCTTCGATAATACCAAACTCCATCCATGGATCAGTTTTCTCGAAATCAATCTCCATCTCCTGGGTTAAGTTCTCTCGTATCAAAGACTCCAAATTTCCTCAGATCAAATTTCCCCTCGAAATCAAAGTCTCCAACCCCTTTGGATCAATTTTCCTCGATAATACAAAACTCCATCCCCATTGGATCAAGTTTTCTCGATAATACAAAACTCCATCTCCCGGTTCAATGTTTTTTTTTCCCCCCTCGGGTTGTAAGCACTCAAATAACCCCTCCTATGGCATGGTACTTTTCTTACTACAGGTCAAAAAAAGTGTGACGTCATTTTCCCTTCATTAATTAAAATGAACAAAAAATGTGTTTACTCGGCGTCAGTACGCCCACGTATGACCCAACACATACAGCTGAATCTTGTCGACTTCCCCCTATGTCATGACGTCACGCAAAGACACCCAACACACACAGGCTGAATCATGTCACTTCCCCATCTCATATTACAACATTTCATATACAACATAGGAAAACATTTTCACTCTTAACCCAGGATAAATCCAAATTTTTCCCAAATTTTTGTTAATACCCACAACAACCCCACAATTTCCTTACAAAATACAACACAATCTAGACATTTTTCTCGTTTTAACTATTTCATCTCAGGTAAATCCCCACGAATAACCTTCTCTCTCTCCTCTCCCCACCCTCCCCGAACCCTCACAACCCAACCAACACCTCATAATTTTCCACTCATAACCCCCAATTTTTCGTTTAACAAATTTCATCAGAAAGTCACCACAACACTTATAACCCTTTTCGATAAATTCACTACCCACAATTTACATATTACAAGTTAAAAACGCACTACACACCCTCACTTTACTTTGAACATCTCAAAACACTCCCCATAATCTTTGAATACTCACAAAAATCCCTTTGAACATTTCCAAACAACATGAAAACACTTCAAAACACCATTTGAGTACCCCCAAAATACACCACTGAATACTACTAAAACACACTGAATACACTCAAAACACCACCAAAATCACCATAAACTAAGATAAAACACCCACATCCCACAACACCCAAAACCCCCACAACACCCACTTCCCACATCACTCACAACCCCACATCACCCACATCACCCACACCCCACAAATTTTTCTCGTTTTAGCTAATTTCATCAAAAAAAGTCACAAAAACAACCCCACAACTTTATAACCACTTTTTCGGAATCTTCTAGTTCGACAACAACACCCACAAGCCACACCACCACAACAAACAACACCACACCCCATAATTTTTTCTCTTTTAACTATTTCATCAAAAAAAGCACAAAAACCCACTTATACATCTTTTTCGTATCTCTAGTTTCGAAAACAACCCCAACCCAAAAACACCCCCACAACACCCACAACCCACCACACCCCCCAACACCCACAACCCACAACACCCCAACCCACATTTTTTTTTTCGTTTTAAACTAATTTCACCCAAAAAGGCACACAACAACCCAACTTATAACATCTTTTCGGAAACTCTATTCCAAACAACACCACAACACCCACAACCCAAAAAACACCCACAACCCACATCACCCACAACCCCACAACACACACAAACCCCACATCCCCCACACCCCAAATTTTTTTCTCGTTTTAAATAATTTCATCAGAAAGTCACAACAACAACAACCAAAACAACTTATAACACACCTTTGAATAACCTCAAAACACCTTTGATTACTCCCAAATAACCTGAATCAAACTAAAACACCCTGAATACACCAAAACACACCAACCCAATCACCAAAACTAAACCCAAAACACCCACATCCCACAACACCCACCAACCAACAACCCACTTTCCAACCAACATCACCAAACCCAATCACAACATCCCCACAATTTTTTCTTCGTTTAACAAATTTTCATCCCAAAAATCACAAATACAACCCCAACTTATACATCCCTTTTTTTATATCAAAAGTTCACTAACATTACCCAAAAAAAACCCTCATCCCAATCACCTTTATCTCACAAAATTTTTTCCCCCCTCTTTTTACTGAAATTAAATGTAAACCCCCTCCTCTTTCCCATACTAAAATTTAATAAAACCCTTCAAAATACCCATCCTTGTATCCACATAAATTATATTTATATCGCATCCCCCCTAATTTCTCCACACCCACAATTGCACATTTAACCCCCATTTTTCCAATAATCATAACCAAATCATAATTTCAACATCTTCCCCCACACAACCCTTTTAAAATTTCAGTAAAATCTCCCACCTTTTTCCATAAACAAACAACCCCTCCCCATACCCTCCCATCTCACCGCACTTTTCCCACCATCCAACTCACCCATCTCCCAACACAACCTCTAGAACCACCCCTAACCCAACTCATTCCTCACAAATCACCCTCACACCCATCTCAATCTACAAAATCCGAACCAAGAACACAAAACCTATGACCACTAACCACCAACCACCCAGGACACACCTAACCTAACCTAACCAAATACCAAACCTAACCTAACCAAACTTACCCTACTAACCATCCAACCTAACCGCTACAAACGAACCTAACAACCTAACCTAACCAACCTATCCTAACCTCATCCTAACTAACCAAACCTAACCTGCCTAACCAAAACCAACCGGAAACCCAACGACCCAACCACAACCCTTACTACCTACCAAACCTAACTAAACCTACCCGGAAACTTATTCCAACCTAACAAACCTAACTTACCCAACCTAACCCAAACCTGAACCTAACCGAACCGCTAACCTACACTCAAACCTAACCTAACCTAACCTAAACTTATCCAACCTACCCTAACCTAACCTAACCTATTCCTAACCTAACTTATCCTAACCTATCCTAACCCTAACCAACCCTACCAACCTAAACTTATCCTAACCTAACCTAACCTAACTTATCCTAACCTAACCAACCTAACTTTCCTAACCTAACCTAACCTAACCTAACCTAACCTAATCTAACTTATCCTAACCATCCTACCTAACCTAACCTACTAACCTAACTTATCCTAACCAAAACCTAACCTACCTAACCAACTTATCTAACCTAACCTAACCTAACTTATCCAACCATCCAAACCCTATCCTAACCTAACCTACCCCTAACCTAACCAACCTAACCAAACCGAACCGACCTATCCAACCAAACCTAACCTATCCTAACCTAACTTATCCTAACCTAACCAAACCTAACTTATCCTACCTAACCTAACCTAACTTATCCAAACCTATCCAAAACTAACCTAACCTATCCAACAACTTACCTAACCTAACCTAACCAAACCTAACCTAACTTATCTTAAAACCAACCTAAACCTAACTATCCAAAACCAACCAACCTAACCTAACCTAACCTAGCCTAACCTAACCAAAAACCTAACCGAACCAAACCGAACCGAACCAAACCAAACCCTAATCAACCTAACCTATCCAAAACCTAACTTACCTAACCTAACTTATACAACCTAACAAACCTAACCTAACGAATCTAACCTAACCAAACCCTAACCTAAAACCCGAACCTAACCTAACCTACCTATCCTAACCTATCCTAACATAACCTACCTATCCTAACCTAACCCTATCCTAACCTAACCAAACCAAACCTAACCTAAACTTATCCTAACCTAACCTAACCTAACTTATCCTAACCTAACCTAACCTAACCAAACCCTTCTATCCTAACCTTAACCAAACCTAACCTAACTAACCTTAACTAACTTATCCTAATCTACCTAACCCAACCTAACTATCCTAACCTAACCAAACCTAACCAACATAACTTATCCTACTAACCTAACCAAACCTTTAATTTACCCTACCTAACCTAACCAAAACCCAACCAACCTAAAATAACCAAACCTAACTTATCCAAACCCTTTACCTACCTAACCTACCAACCTAACCTAACTTACCACTCAAATCCACTAAAATCACTGAAACCCAAAGATATTCACAAAACTCTATGACCACCTAACACACACACACACACACACACACACACACACCACACACCCCCACACACACACACACAAACACACACACACAAAAACACCTCACTTTACTTTGAACCCCTTTCCCAAAGCACTCTCATACATCATTTGAGACCACCTTTTTTCAATATCTCTCATCCACAACCTTTATCATTTCACTTCAGAACAACCCCAAGATTACATCCAACACTCTCATAAATCATTTGAATACTCACATAAACATTTTTTGAAAATTTCCAAACAACCGAAGCACTTTCCCAAATATCATTTTGATTACTCCCAAATAAGATTTATCATCTCTAATTTATCTACACTTACACATTTCATTAACTGAAATTACAACACATCCACCATACTACTCCCTCAGTCTCCAGACTTTACAACATTAACACAAAAACTAACTCAGACACTATGACAGAGACATTTTACCAAAAATTTAAAACAAACACATATCTGTTTTATCTCCAATATCTAGATCACCACAATCAAGACGTTTGCCAAATTCTATAACCCCACCACTAAGACCACACATTTTTTTGTACACATTCTCTTAAAACATCATCATAATGAAGATCACTAAAACTATCTATACTTTTACTAAGATCACATAACATTTTGTCTTCTCTAACTCACCCACCAATTCACATTCTCATTCACACTTACACATTTCATTAAATTACAACTCATCCCCCCCAAACTCCTCCCTCATTCTCCAGACTTTACAACATTAGCACAAAACAAACTAACTCATACACTTATGACATAAGACATTACCATATCTAACACACTGACTAACTTTGAACCAACTCTGAACACCACTGATCTTCAAAAAATACTCTGCACATCATTTGAACACCTTCAAAAAACACCATCAAACACCTCCGAATACTCCCAAAAAAACTACGATTACTACCAAATCACCACTGAATACTACCAAATCACCGTCAAAATCACCAGAAACTAAGGTTAGCATCACCATCTAACATCCTTTTTATAGAAATCCCCTCAAATCACTATAACCAAGAACCCCCTCCCCATTTGCGCATAAAAAAAAGCATGAACACAAACCTAATACGCAAACCCTTGTACATGATCACCATCAACTGAAAACATATCTTGTACACACACATAATCTAAGACAACCACCAACTACAATCACCCATGTTCACTTACCTCAAAAATCACTAATATCACAGAAAACACTCATTTTATAAAAATTTCATACAAAAAAAACATATTTGACAAAATCTAAGCGCACTCCACCTCACTAAACCAAACCCAACACACGATGTCACCCAAATCCCCAGGACCGACGAGCTCACCTCCCGTGACGTCACACTCCCCTTGTGTTAAATTGTGGTTGGGAACATCACAACCCAACCGACCTTGTTCAACCCCGTTTACCCCACATTATCTAAGAACACTATAACCAAGACAATTACCAGATTTTATGACCCCACCATCAAGATCACAGAAAACACACATTTTTAAAATTATTCACACAAAAATCACGATCACCATTTCCATATCATGTTTACCGTCATCTATCAACACTCATCACCAAGATCACCAAAAATCTAAGATCATGCATCTCAAAACTACTATGATCACTGAAAACACTTATTTTTAAACATTCACACAAAAATAAGACATACACAAAAATACCACAACACTTCCACCAACATCTATAACATAATTTGTAGATGAATGGTTCAGAGAACCGACATGTTGATAAATTAGACACATGTGCAACTCTTGGGTATCTTTATTGAGGAAACGTTTCGCCACACAGTGGCTTCATCAGTCCATACGTAGGAGAAACTTGAACAGGAGGAAAATGAGGTAATCAGTCCCTCAACCTTGAGTCGATGTGTTCAGTCCATCAATCTTGAATAGATTGATGGACTGAACACATCGACTCAAGGTTGAGGGACTGATTACCTCATTCTCCTCCTGTTCTTCAAGTTTCTCCTACGTATGGACTGATGAAGCCACTGTGTGGCGAAACGTTTCCTCAATAAAGATACCCAAGAGTTGCACATGAGTCTAATTTATCATCTATAACATAACATGAGCACTATAACATATCACTATCACAAAAAAAATAATACACAGACACCCACATCTTATACATTTCAATCACAAATTTAAGCCATGAGACATACACACCAAATCTAAGACATTCACCTCCAACTAAGACATACACAACTTAACTAAGACATACACCAAAAACCTATACTTGACATATTGCGGTATGAATATTTTATACCGCATTTTATGTTGATATCACATTTCCTCTCCACATCACCCTAAAACATCCTTCCTTATTCATTCCGTATATCTCCTAGAGTTGTTTTAAACCCCGACGGCCCATCACGACGTAGGAGCCAGAGCAACCATCACCACTCCAACACCACCTACTACACTCTGGCTCCTACGTCGTGATGGGCCCGTCGGGGTTAAAACTACTCTAGGAGATATACGGAATGAATAAGGAAGGATGTTTTAGGGATGATGTGGGTGAGGAAATGTGATATGCAACATAAATGCGGTATGAACATTCATACCGCAATATGTCAAGTATTGGTTTTTGGTGTATGTCTTAGGTGTTGTATGTCTTAGTTGGAGGTGAATGTCTTAGATTTGGTGTGTATGTCTCATGGCTTAAATTTGTGATTGAAATGTATAAAATGTGGGGGTCTGTTATTATTTTTTTTTGGATAGTGATATGTTATAGTGCTCATGTTTTTGTTATAGAAAGTTGGTGGAAGTGTTGTGGTACTTTGTGTAAGTCTTATTTTTGTGCGAATGTTTTTAAAAATTTAATGTTTTTTAGTGATCATATAGTTTTGAGATCATGATCTTAGATTTTTGGTGATCTTGGGGATGAGTGTTTTATAGATGACGGTAAACATGATATAAATGGTGATCGTGATTTTTGTATGAATAATTATAAAAATGTGTGTTTTCTGTGATCTTGATGGTGGGCCATAAAATCTGGTAATCGTCTTGGATATAGTGTTTTTTAGATAATGTAGGGGACAACAGGTTGAAACAAGGTGGGGTTTGGGGGTAATGGTTACCAACCACCAAGTAACACAATGGGAGTGTGACGTCACCCGGAGGTGAGCTCGTCGGTCCTGTGAGGTGTGACATCGTGTGTTGGTGGTGTGAGGTGAGTGCGCTTAGATATTGCAAATATGTTTTTTTGTGTGGAAATGTTTAAAAAAGATTTTTTCTGTGGATTTATGGATTTTTGAGGTAAGTGAACATGGGGGATTGTAGTTGGTGGTTGTCTTAGATTATGTGTGTGTACAAGACATGTTTTTCAGTTGATGGGGATCATGACTAAGTGTTTGCGTATTTGGTTTTTTGTTCATGCTTTTTTTTTTTTATGCGCCAATGGGGAGGGGGGTTTTTGGTTTATAGCGTTTTGAGGGGGTTTCTATAAAAAGGATTTAGATGGTGATGTTAAACTTAGTTTTTTTGGTGATTTTGACGGTGATTTGGTAGTATTCAGTGGTGATTAGGAAGTAATCAGTAGTGTTTTGGGAGTATTCGGAGGGATTGATGGTGTTTTTTTGAAGGTGTTCAAATGATGTGCAGAGTATTTTTTGAAGAAGATCATGGTGTTCAGAGTTGGTTCAAAATTAATCAGTGTGTTAGATATGGTAATGTCTCATGTCAAAAGTGTATGAGTTAGTTTTTTTTTTTGCTAATTGTTTAAAATCTGGAGAAAAGAGGGAGGAGTTTGGGGATGAGTTGTAATTTAATGAAAGTGGGAAGTGTGAATGAGAATGTGAATTGGTGGGTGAGTTAGAGAAGACAAAATGTTTATGTGATCTTAGTAAAATATACAAGTTTTAGTGATCTTCGTTATGATGATGTTTTAAGAGAATGTGTACAAAAAAAAATGTGTGGTCTTAGTGGTGGTGTTATAGAATTTGGCAAACGTCTTGATTGTGGGATCTTAGATATTGGAGATATAACAATATGTGTTTGTGTTAGTTTTGGTAAAATGGGCTCAAGTTCATAAGTGTCTGAGTTAGTTTTTGTGTTTTAAAGTTGTAAAGTCTGGAGACTGAGGGAGTAGTATGGTGGATGAGTTGTAATTTTTAGTTAATGAAATGTGTAAGTGTAAAATAAATTGAGATAAAAATCTTATTTGGGAGTAAACAAAATGATATTTGGAAGTGCTTTAGTGTTGTTTGGAAATGTTCAAAGGCGTTTTTGTGAGTATTCAAATGATTTATGAGAGTGTTTGAAGTAATCTTGGGGTTGTTCTGTAGTGAGATGATAAAGGTTGTGGATGAGAGATATTGAGAAAAGGTGGTCTCAAATGATGTATGAGAAATGCTTTGAAGGTGTTCAAAATAAAGTGAGGTGTGTGGGGTGAGTGTGTGTGTGGGGGGTGTGTGGTGGGGGGGTGTGTGTGTGTGTGGGGTGTGTGTGTGTGTGTGTGTGTGTGGGGTGTGTGTGTGTGTTTTGTGTGTGTGTGTGTTAGGTGTCATAGAGTTTTGTGAATATATTCGTTACGGTGATTTTTTTGGGGTTTGAGTAGAAGAAGTTAGGTTAGGTTAGGTTAGGATAGGTTAGGTTAGGTTAGGATAAGTTAGGTTAGGTATTTTAGGTTAGGTTAGGTTAGGTTAGGATAAGTTAGGTTTTGGTTAGGTTAGATTAGGATAATAGGTTAGGTTAGGTTAGCTTAGGTTAGGTTTGGGTTTGGATAAAATTAGGTTAGGGTTTGGTTAGATTAGGATAAGTTTTGGTTAGGTTAGGTTAGGTTAGATTAGGTTAGGATAAGTTAGGTTTTGGTTTGATTAGGTTAGGTTAGGATAAGTTAGGTTAGGTAAGGGGTTTGGTTAGGATAAGTTAGGTTAGGTTAGGTTAGGATAAGTTAGGTTAGGTTAGGTTAGGTTAGGCTGGGATAAGTTAGGTAGGATAGGTTAGGTTAGGTTAGGATAGGTTAGGATAGGTTGGGTTAGGTTAGTTTGGTTAGGTTGGGTTGGGTTTGGTTAGGATAGGTTGGGTTAGGTTAGGATAAGTTAGGTTAGGTTGGGTTGGGTTTTAGGATAAGTTAGGTTAGGATAGTTTAGGTTAGGTTAGGTTAGGTTAGGTTCGGTTCAGTTCGGTTCGTTGGGTTTGGGTTAGGTTAGGTTAGGTTGGGTTTTAGGCTAGGTTGGGTTTTAGGTTAGGTTAGGTTGGGTTTATGATAAGTTAGGTTAGTTGGGTTAGGATAAGTTAGGTTAGGTTAGGTTAGGTTAGGATAAGTTAGGTAAGGATAGGTTTAGGTTAGGTTAGGATAGGTTAGGATAAGTTAGGTTAGGTTGGGTTTAGTTCGGTTAGGTTAGGTTAGGTTAGGTTAGGATAAGTTAGTTTAGGTTAGGTTAGGATAAGTTCGGGTAGGTTAGGTTAGATTAGGTAAGGCTAGGTTAGGTTGGGTTGGGTTGGGTTGGGTTGGGTTTCGTTATGTTAGGTTAGGTTAGGTTAGGTTAGGTTAGGATAGGATAGGTTAGGATAGGTTAGGTTAGGTTAGGTTAGGTTAGGTTAGGTTAGGTTAGGTTCGGTTAGGTTAGGTTCGGTTAGGTTAAGATAGGTTTAGGTTAGGTTAGGTTAGGATATATTAGGTTAGGTTGGGTGTGTGTTTGGGTGTGTGTGTGTGTGTGGTGTGTGTGTTTAGGTGGTCATAGAGTTTGTGAATATTTTGGGTTACAGTGATTTTAGTGGTTTTGAGATGGGAGATGAGATGCATTTGTGGATGTAAAATGTGATTTATGTGTGTGTTTTATAAGAGGTGTTTTTGGGGGATGGGTGAGTGGATGTGAAGAAATGCGGGTGAGATGGAGAGGGGTATGGGGAGGGTTGTATTAGAAATTTAATGAAATATGGGAGATTTTACTGAAAATAAAGGTAATGTCGAATATTTTAAAAAAAGAAATTATAGAATTGAAAAGTTATGATACATTGGAAAAGAATGGAGGGTGTTGAAACATGTCGCAATAGTTGGGTAATGAATTAGTTGACGCGAGTATAATACAATTTATGTGGATACAAGGACATGGGTATGGAGAGATTTTATTAGAATTTTAGTAATGTAAAGAGGAATGTGTATTACTTTTAAGATTCAGTAAAAAGAAGGAAAAAAATTGTGAATAAATTGGTGATTATGAGGGTTTTGGGTAATGTAGTCGAACTAGAGATACCAAAAAAAGATGATATAAGTGGGTTTGTTTTTGTGTCTTTTTCTGATGAAATTAGTTAAACGAGAAAAAATTGTGGGATGTTGGTGATGTGGGTTGTGGGTGATGTGGGGTGTGGTGTTGTGGGTTGTGGGTGTTGTGGGATGTTTGTGTTTGTCTTAGTTTATTGTGATTTGGTGGTGTTTTGAGTGTATTTAGTGGTGTTTTAGTAGTATTCAGTGGTGTATTTGGGAGTACTCAAATGGGGTTATGAGGTTATTCAAAGGTGTGATTATAAGTTGTGGGTTGTTGTTGTTTTTGACTTTCTGATGAAATTTGTTAAAACGGAAAAAAATTTGTGGGGTGTGGGTGATGTGGGTTTTTGTTGTGTGGGGTGTGGGTGATGTGGGTTGTGTGTGTTGTGGGTTTTGGGTGATGTGGGTTGTGGGTGTTGTGGGATGTGGGTGTTGTGGGTGTTGTTGTCGAACTAGAGATACCGAAAAAAATGTTATAAGTGGGTTGTTGTTGTGCCTTTTTCTGATGAAATTAGTTAAAAAGAGAAAAAATTGTGGGGTGTGGGTGTTGTGGTTGTGGGGGTTTTTTGGTGTTGTGGGTGTTGTGGGGTTTTGGGGTTTGTTGTCAAAACTAGAGATACCCCAAAAAAGATGTTATAAGTGGTTGGTTTTTGTTCCTTTTTCTGATGAAATTAGTTAAAACGAGAAAAAATTGTGGGGTGTGGGTGTTGTGGGTTGTGGGGGTTGTGGGTGTTGTGGGGGTTGTGGGTTGTGGGTGTTGTTGTCAAAATAGAGATACCGAAAAAGATGTTATAAGTGGGTTGTTGTTGTTCCTTTTTCTGATGAAATTAGTTAAAACGAGAAAAAATTGTGGGGTGTGGGTGTTGTGGGTTGTGGGTGTTGTGGGTGTTGTGGGTTGTGGGTGTTTTGTCGAACTAGAGATACCGAAAAAGTGGTTATAAGTTGTGGGTTGTTTTTGACTTTTCTGATGAAATTAGCTAAAACGAGAAAAAATTGTGGGGTGTGGGTGATGTGGGTGATGTGGGTTGTGGGTGATGTGGGAAGTGGGTGTTGTGGGTTGTGGGTGTTGTGGATGTGGGTGTTGATTTTAGTTTATGGTGATTTTGGTGGTGTTTTGAGTGTATTCAGTGGTGTTTTAGTAGTATTCAGTGGTGTATTTGGGAGTACTCAAATGGTGTTTTGGAAGTGTTTCAGTGTTGTTTGGAAATGTTCAAAGGTATTTTTGTGAGTATTCAAATGATTTATGAGAGTGTTTTGAAGGGGTTCAAAGTAAAGTGAGGTGTGTGTGCGTATTAACTTCGTAATATGTAAAATTGTGACTAGTGAATTTATCGAAAAGTGGTTATAAGTGTTGTGGTGACTTTCTGATGAAATAGTTAAAACGAGAAAAATTGGGGGTTATGAGTGAGGTGTTGGTTGGAGTGTGAGGGTTCGGGAGGGTGGGGAGGAGGAGAGAGAGAAGGTTACTTCGTGGGGAGTGACCTGAGATGAAATAGTTAAAACGAGAAAAATGTCTAGACTTGTGTTGTATTTTGTAAAGAAATTGTGGATTGTTGTGGGTATTAACGAAAAAATGTGAAATTATTTGGATTATCCTGGGTTAAGAGTGAAAATGTTTTCCCTATGTTGTATATGAAATGTGTAATACTGAGATTGGGAAGTCGACAAGATTCAGCCTGTGTGTGTGGGGTCATCGCGTGACGTCACTGACATAGGGGGAAGTCGACAAGACTCAGCCTGTATGTGTGAGGTCATCAAGTGACGTCACTGACCGCCGAGTAAACACACTTTTTAGTTCATTTAACTTAATGAGAGGAATACTGACGTCACACTTGTTTAGATCTGTAGTAAGAGAAAGTACCATGCCCCATAGGAGGAGTTCATTTGAGTGCTTACCCCCAGAGGGGGGAATCCGAAAAACTTTGATCCGAGGAGATGGAGTCTTTGTATTATCGAGAAAACTTGATCCATGGAGATGGAGTCTTTGTAATATCGAGAAAAGCTTGATCCAAGGAGATGGAGACTTTGATTTCGAGAAAAATTTGATTCGAGGAATTGGAGTCTTTGTATTATCGAGAAAACTTGATCCAAGGAGATGGAGACTTTGATTTCGAGAAAAATTTGATCAGAAAAGATGGAGACTTTGATATCGAGAAAATCCTGATCCGAGGAGATGGGGCCTTTGTATTATCGAGAAAAAAAAATTCAAAAAAATTTGGGATGGGGGTGAAAGTGGGAGGGGCAATCCAAAAAACTTGATTCGATGAAGTGGAGAGTACAATAAAATGAAATTCAAAAAAAAATTGAAAAAAATCGGAAAAAAATTTGGGGGCGTGGGGGCGATCCGGACGACACTGCAGAAGGCGCAGCAGAAGGCGTTGGGCGGGGCACAAGGGGCGTGAGGGGCGCGAGGGGCGCGGGCGGGGCGCGGGAGGGCCGGTGGGTCGGCGCGACAGGCGGGGGGGGAGCGGGGGCGGGGGGGCGCGGGGGCGCGGGGGGGGGGGCGCGGGGGGCAACGGCGGGAGTACGAAGGGTGGGCTTCATTACAATTAAGGCAAGATGGAGGTTGACTGCAAGATGTATTAGAATGGTCGTCGGCACCACAGACTGGGCATTCAGCCATAGATCTGCAATATTTCACTGGGTGACCAAAACGCCAGCAATTTCTACACTGTTGCGGTGTAGGTACCACCTTTCGAACTTGTAACCGATGTCCCACGACATATACAGAGGACGGGAGTTCTCGGCTGTCAAAAGTTAAACGAGCTACATTGCAAGGGTAACGTCTCCGCCCACGGGCAGGAAGGACATAAGTGTCTACTGTGAGTATTGGGAGATCCTGGAGTTCCAGCTGTTCGAGAATGTCATTGCCACATAACTGGAAATTCTGTTGGACTATGGTATGGGGCAGAATAACAGTACCACTACAAGAATTGAGAGAAAGATGTTTTTCAATAGTGATAGGAGTAGTATCTATATGCGAAAGGAGAGAAAGATCATGAGCTTGGGTAGCATTCTGGACAGTGACGATGCGCGTACCGCTCTTGAGAGCATGAAATGAAATATCTCTGCCAACATGACGCAGGAGTGCTTTGCCAATACTATGGTCATAAAGGTAGGCAGAAGAAGAAGTCGGTCTTAAAGTAAAGAATTTAGTCCATTGTGTGGTCCGAAACTGAGCGTGGAGAGGGAGTGCATGACGTGTCGGTCTTTTCTGAGTAGAATGGGAAGGTAACAAAGGAGCATCATCAGAAGATTGATGTTGGCATTTAAGAGTAGGACCGGAGTTGGTCCGGCGTGAAATGGGCGGGCGATTCGAAAATTGCCGTACCGTAGAGGGAAAAGCCGGAAACATAGTCAAAGGAGAGCAGAGTTCAGACAAATCGAAGGAGTCAGTCAAAGCCCCGGTACCTGAAGCAGGTGAGGAAACAGCACCAGCAAAAGGTACTGGGGCATCAGGAGTGTCCGAAGAGTGTTCTAAAAACAAGGCAGGGTCAGAATGGGGTGCAGTATCAAGAAGGGGCCCAGGGGTAGTGGGTTCATGGATTGGGTTCTCCATGGTTAGGTTACTCCTTTGCTTTTTGTTTTTAAGAAAAAAAAAAGGAGAAAAGAAAATAAAAATAAAAAAAAGAAAAAAAGGGGGAAGCGGGGAGGAATAGTTCCCAGGAGGAATGAAAGGGCCGGAAATCCCCCTCCGCCCCCAAGAGAACCTCAGCACCGCTAGTAGCGCAGATGCAGCATGGAACCCGTGCCATACCCTACCCTTCATGCCATTAAACCAGCAATCCGGGATAGCAACCTCACATCTGCCGAGCTACCTCGGTGGACAAAAGAGAGGGCGGCCGTATATCCGCCACAAAGCATACCTCCTTTGGCCACCACCCCCGGTATCCGAAAGGTGGCTTAAAGAGATACACCCATCACCCGAAAGACACCCAAAGCTACTCCGGGATACCAGAGAGGGATCGGGACATCCCAGGTGATCCAGGTTCCACGGCAAACTACGCCACCGCCAAGAACCTCAATGGAATGGGATGGACCCCGGTATCCTTTCCCCTACCTAGGAACTAGCGCGCCTGTGGGAGAAATCCTAAAGGCCAAAAAGAGGAAGGGCAAAAGGGAGGGGTGGGGAGGAGGAGGAGGAAAGGAAAAAGGAGAGGATGGGGAGGATGGGATAGGGGAGGTGAGATTGGGGAATAATTAGGTTCGGTCTGAGGAAGAAGACCGACAGATTTAATTCCTCAGATCAAGAGCCTCTTCACCACGCCAAGGAGCCCCCCTTGAAGAGGGGTTCTTACAAAGCTGTGACAGGAAGTTTGGTTTATACAATGCCGCGACAAGTAGTGTGGTTCATACATTACTGTGACAAGCAGTGTGTTCATACATTACTCTGACAAGCAGTGTGGTTCATACATTACTGTGACAAGCAGTGTGGTTCATACGTTGCTGTGACAAGCAGTGTGGATCACTCTTTACTGTGACAAGCAGTGTTGTTCATATATTACTGTGACAAGCAATGTATGGTTCATTCATTATTCTGACAAGCAGTGTGGTTCATATATTACTGTGACAAGCAGTGTATGGTTCATTCATTACTCTGACAAGCAGTGTGATTCATACATTGCTGTAACAATCAGTGTGGTTCATTCATTACTGAGACAAGCAGTGTGGTTCATACATTACTGTGGCAAGCAGTGTGGCTCATTGAACAAAGATTCACTAATTAATAATCTTGAGGTCAATGATGAGCTTGGGGAAAGTGATCACAAATGACTTAGTTTCAATATATCATGGAATTACCCAGATAACTGCAATCAAATCTCTGTTCCAGATTTTCGCTTGGCCGACTTCACGGGACTGAAAAATTACCTGGGTGGGCTAAATTGGGATCTCCTGACTATGGGTCAGGTAGGTGATCTTGGTTGCCAATATGACATTTTTCAGAGCATAGTTCTAGCTGCCCAGACAACTTTTGTTCCGAGTAGGGAAATTAGATCTAACAAAAATGATCCCAAATGCTTGAACAATAGATTAAAACATCTCATTGGTCATAAGAGAGGCATATATAAGTGTATCAAAAGAGGGGATGGGCAATTAAGAAATCAATATATTCAATTAAAGAGAGAAATAAAGAAAGGAATATGAAAAGCAAAAAGGGATTATGAGGCTAAGGTCGCAAGGGATTCAAAGACTAACCCAAAAGGGGTCTTTCAGGTATACAGAAGTAAGATTAGGGACAAGATTGGCCCACTTAAGAGTAACTCTGGTCAGATCACTGACAGTGATAAGGATATGTGTGAAATTCTTAATGCCTACTTCCTCTCAGCTTTCACCAAGGAAAATACTAGCAATATTCCTGAAATAATAGATTATGTAGAATAGGATGATAATAAACTATGCACGATTATGGAAACTACTGACATGGTCCTCAGACAAATAGAGAAACTAAAACCTAACAAATCCCCAGGTCCTGATGAACTGTTTGCAAGGGTGTTAAATGAATGTTACAAGCAGTGTGATTCATTCATTACTGTGACAAGCAACGTGGTTCATTCATTACTGTGACAAGAAGTGTAGTTCATACATTACTATGACAAGCAGTGTGGTTCATTCATTACTCTCACAAGCAAAGTGGTTCATTCATTTCGGTGACAAGCAGTGTGGTTCATGTATTACTGTGACAAGCAGTGTGTGGATCATGCATTACTTTGGTAAGCAGTGTGGTTCATACATTACTGTGAGAAGCAGTGTGTGGATCATGCATTACTTTGGTAAGCAGTGTGGTTCATACATTACTGTGACAAGTAGTGTGGTTCAAACATTACTGTGAAAAGCAGTGTGGTTCATACAATACTGTGGCAAACAGTGTGGTTCATTCATTACTGAGACAAGCAGTGTGGTTTATATATTACTGTGACAAGCAATGTATGGTTCATTTATTACTCTAATAAGCAGTGTGATTCATACATTACTTTGACAAGCAATGTGTGGTTCATTCATTACTGTGACAAGCAGTGTGGTTCACTCATTACTGTGACAATCAATGTGGTTCATACATTACACTAACAAGCAGTGTGGCTCATTCGTTGCTGTGACAAGCACTGAGGGTCATACACTGCTGTGACAAGCAGTGTGGTTCAATTATTACTCTGACAAGCAGTGTGGTTCATTCATTACTGTGACAAGCAGAGTAGTTCATTCATTACTGTGACAAGCATTGTGATTCATTCATTACTGTGAAATGCAGATTGGTTCACTCATTGTTGTGAAAAGCAGTGTATTTCATATATTACTGTGATAGTGTGCTTCATATATTACTGTGATAAGCAGTGTGGTTCATACACTGCTGTGACAACCAGTGTGATTCATTCACTGCTGTGTCAAGCAGTGTGGTTCTTTTATTACTGTGATAAGCAGTGTGGCTCATACACTGCACTGACAAGTAGTGTGGGTCATACACTGCTTTGAAAATCAGTGACGCCCATACTATGCTGCAACAAGCAGTGTGATTCATAAACGGCTGTGATATGCAGTGTGGTTCATACACTGCTGTAACAAGCAGTGTGGATCATACACTGCTGTGACAAGCAGTGTGGTTCATACACTGCAGTGTCAAGCCGTGTGATTCATACATTACTGTGACAAGCAGTGTAGTTCATACGTTACTGTAACACGCAGTGTGGTTCGATCATTACTGTGACATGCAGTGTGGTTCATACATTACTGTGACACGCAGTGTGGTTCGATCATTCCTGTGACAAGCATTGATATTCATACAATGATGTGACACGCAATGTAGTTCAATACTTACTGTGACAATCAGTGTGGTTTATACATTTCTGTGACACGCAGTGTGGTTCAATCATTACTGACACAAGCAGTGTGGTTCATACATAACTGTCACAAGCAATGTGTTTCAAACATTACTGTGACAAGAAGTGTGGTTCATACATTACTGTGACAAGCAGTGTGCGGTTCATACTGTACTGTGACAAGCCATGTGGTTCATACATTACTGTGACAAGCACTGTGGTTCATACAATGCTGTGTCAAGCACTGTGGTTCATACAATGCTGTGACAAGCAATGTGCAGTTCATACATTACTGTGACAAGCAGTGTGGTTCATACACTGCTGTGATCAGCAGTGTGGCTCATACACTTCTGTGACAAGCAGTGTGGTTCATACACTGCTTTGATAAGCAGTGTGCTTCAAGCACCGCTGTGACAAGCAGAGAGGTTCATACACTTCTGTGACAAGCAGTGTGGCTAATACACTGCTGTGATAAGCAGTGTGGTTCATACACTGCTGTGACAAGCAGTGTGGTTCTTTCATTACTGTGACACTCAGTGTGGTTTATCCACTGCTTTGACAAGTAGTGTGGTTTATACACTGCTGTGACAAGCAGTGACACCCATTCACTGCTGTGACAAGCAGTGAGGTTCACACACTGCTGTGACAAGCCGCGTGGTTCATGCACTGCTGTGAAAAGCAGTGTGGGTCATACACTGCTGTGACAAGCCGTGTGGTTCTTACGTTACTGTGACAATCACTGTGGATCAATCATTACTGTGACATGCAGTGTGGTTCATACATTACTGTGACAAGCAGTGTGGTTCAATCATAACTGTGACAAGTATTGTGGTCCATACAATGATGTGACACGCAGTGTGGTTCATACAATGCTGTGGCAAACAGTGTGGTTCAATTATTACTGTGACAATCAGTGTGGTTCATTCATTACTGTGACAAGCAGAGTGGTTCATTAATTTCTGTGAAAAGCAGTGCAGTTCACTCATTATTGTGTCAAGCAATGTGGTTCATACATCACTGTGATAAGCAGTGTTTTTCATTCATTACAGTGACAAGCAGTGTGGTTCTTACATTACTGTGGCAAGCAGTGTGCTTCATGTACTGCTGTGACAAGCAGTGTGGTTCTTACATTACTGTGGCAAGCAGTGTGCTTCATGTACTGCTGTGACAAGCAGTGTGGTTCTTACATTACTCTGACAAGCAGTGTGGTTCATACCCTGGTGTGACAAGCAGTGTGGTTCTTACATTACTGTGACAAGCAGTGTGGTTCAAACACTGCTGTGACAAGCAGTGTGGTTCATATATTACTGTGACAAGCAGTGTGATTCATACATTACTGTCACAAGCAGTGTGGTTCATACATTACTGTGACAAGCAGTGTGGTTCATACTTTACTGTGACAAGCAGTGTCGTTAATACATTACCATGACAAGCAGAGTGATTCATACATTACTGTCACAAGCAGTGTCTTTCATACATTATTGTGACAAGCAGTTTCGTTCATACTTTACTATGACAAGCACTGTGGTTCGTACAGTGCTGTGACAATCAGTGTGGTTCATGCATTACTGTGGCAAGCAGTGTGGTTCATACATTACTGTGACATGCACATGTGGTACAAACAATGCTGTGAAAAGCACAGGTCGTTCATACAACGATGTGACAAGCACAGGTGGTTCATACAATGCTGTGATAAGTAGTGTGGTTCATACATTACTGTGACAAGCAGTGTGGCTCATACAATGCTGTGATAAGTAGTGTGGTTCATACATTACTGTGACAAGCAGTGTGGTTCATGCAATGCTGTGACTAGTAGTGTGGTTCATACGTTACTATGACAAGCACTGTGGTTCATACAATGATGTGACAAGCACTGTGGTTCATGCAATGATGTGACAAGCACTGTGGTTCATATAATGCTGTGACAAGTAGTGTGGTTCATGCAATGCTGTGAGAAGTGTGGTTCATACAATCTTGTGAGAAGCAGTGCACTTCATACAATGCTGTGACAAGCAGTGTGATTCATACAATGGTGTGACAAGCAGTGTGATTCATACAATGGTTTGACAAGCAGTGTGGTTCATACAATGCCTTGACAACAGTGTGGATCATACAATCCTGTGAGATGCAGTGTTGTTCTTACAAAGCTGTGACAGGAAGTTTGGTTTATACAATGCCGTGACAAGTAGTGTGGTTCATACATTACTGTGACAAGCAGTGTGTTCATACATTACTCTGACAAGCAGTGTGGTTCATACATTACTGTGACAAGCAGTGTGGTTCATACGTTGCTGTGACAAGCAGTGTGGATCATTCTTTACTGTGACAAGCAGTGTTGTTCATATATTACTGTGACAAGCAATGTATCGTTCATTCATTACTCTGACAAGCAGTGTGATTCATACATTACTGTAACAATCCGTGTGGTTCATTCATTACTGTGACAAGCAGTGTGGCTCACTGAACAAAGATTCACTAATTAATGATCTTGAGGTCAATGATGAGCTTGGGGAAAGTGATCACAAATCACTTAGTTTCAATATCATGGAATTACCCTGATAACTGCCATCAAATCTCTGTCTCAGATTTTCGCTTGGCCGACTTCATTGGACTGAAAAATTACCTGGGTGAGCTAATTTGGGATCTCCTGACTATGGGTCAGGTAGGTGATCTTGGTTGCCAATATGACATTTTTCAGAGCATAGTTCTAGCTGCCCAGACAACTTTTGTTCCGAATAGGGAAATTAGATCTAACAAAAATGATCACAAATGCTTGAACAATAGATTAAAACATCTCATTGGTCAAAAGAGAGGCATATATAAGTGTATCAAAAGAGGGGATGGGCAATTAAGAAATCAATGTATTCAATTAAAGAGAGAAATAAAGAAAGGAATATGAGAAGCAAAAAGGGATTATGAGGCTAAGGTCGCAAGGGATTCAAAGACTAACCCAAAAGGGTTCTTTCAGGTATACAGAAGTAAGATTAGTGACAAGATTGGCCCACTTAAGAGTAACTCTGATCAGATCACTGACAGTGATAAGGATATGTGTGAAATTCTAAATGCCTACTTCCTCTCAGTTTTCACCCAGGAAAATACTAGCAATATTCCTGAAATAATAGATTATGTAGAATAGGATGATAATAAACTATGCACGATTATGGTAACTACTGATATAGTCCTCAGACAAACTGAGAAACTAAAACCTAACAAATCCCCAGGTCCTGATGAACTGTTTGCAAGGGTGTTAAAGGAATGTCACAAGCAGTGTGATTCATTCATTACTGTGACAAGCAACGTGGATCATTCATTACTGTGACAAGCAGTGTGGTTCATTCATTACTCTTACAAGCAGTGTGGTTCATTCTCTGCTGTGACAAGCAACGTGGTTCATTCATTACTGTGACAAGCAGTGTGGTTCATACATTACTATGACAAGCAGTGTGGTTCATTCATTACTATTACAAGCAGTGTGGTTCATTCATTACTGTGACAAGCAATGTGTGGTTCATTCATTACTGTGACAAGCAATGTGTGGTTCATTCATTACTCTGACAAGCAACGTGTGGTTCATACATTACTGTGACAAGCAATGTGTGGTTCATTCATTACTCTTACAAGTAGTGTGGTTCATACATTACTGTGACAAGCAACGAGGTTCATTCATTACTGTGACAAGCATTGTGGTTCATACATTACTATGACAAGCAGTGTGGTTCATTCATTACTGTTACAAGCAGCGTGGTTCATTCATTACTGTGACAAGCAACGTATGGTTCATACATTACTGTGACAAGCAATGTGTGGTTCATTCATTACTCTTACAAGTAGTGTGGTTCATACATTACTGTGACAAGCAACGTGGTTCATTCATTACTGCGACAAGCATTGTGGTTCATACATTACTATGACAAGCAGCGTGGTTCATTCATTACTGTGACAAGCAACGTGGTTCATTCATTACTGTGACAAGCAACGTGGTTCATACATTACTGTGACAAGCAACGTGGTTCATTCATTACTGTGACAAGCAGTTTGGTTCATACATTACTATGACAAGCAGTGTGGTTCATTCATTACTGTTAAAAGCAGTGTGGTTCATTCATTACTGTGACAAGCAACATGGTTCATTCATTACTGTAACAAGCAATGTGGTTCATACATTACTGTGACAAGCAGTGTGTGGATCATGCATTACTTTGGTAAGCAGTGTGGTTCATACATTACTGTGACAAGCAGTGTGTGGATCATGCATTACTTTGGTATGCAGCGTGGTTCAAACATTACTGTGAAAAGCAGTGTGGTTCATACAATGCTGTGGTAAGCAGTGTGGTTCATTCATTACTGAGACAAGCAGTGTGCTTTATATATTGCTGTGACAAGCAATGTATGGTTCATTTATTACTCTAATAAGGAGTGTGATTCATACATTACTTTGACAAGCAATATGTGGTTCATTCATTACTGTGATCATTACTATGACAATGCTTGTCACAGAAATGATCCAATCACACTGCATGTCACAGTAATGGATGAACCACACTGCTTGTCACAGCCGTTTATGAACCACACTGCTTATTGCAGCAGAGTATGGGCGTCAATGCTTGTCAAAGCAGTGTATGACCCACATTACTTGTCAGTGCAGTGAATGAGCAACACTGCTTATCACAGTAATGAAAGAACCACACTGCTTGTCACAGCAGTGAATGAATCACACTGCTTGTCACAGCAGTGTATGAACCACACTGCTTATCACAGTAATGTATGAACCACACTATCACAGTAATATATGAAATACACTGCTTGTCACAAGAATGAGTGAACCATACTGCCTTTCACAGTAATGAATGAATCACAATGCTTGTAACAGTAATGAATGAACCACTCTGGTTGTCACAGTAATGAATGAACCACACTGCTTGTCAGAGTAATAATTGAACCACACTGCATGTCACAGCAGTGTATGACCTTCAGTGCTTGTCACAGTAATAACTGAACCACACTGCTTGTCACAGTAATGTATGACCCACATTGCTTGTCACAGTAAAGTATGAACCACATATTGCTTGTCACATTAATGTATGAACCACACTGCTTCTCAAAGTAATGAATGAACCACACTGCTTGTCACAGTAATGTGTGAACCACACTGCTTGTCACAGTAATGAATGAACCACACTGCTTATTAGAGTAATAAATGAACCATACATTGCTGTCACAGTAATATATAAACCACACTGCTTGTCTCAGAAATGAATGAACCACACTGTTTGTCACAGCATTGTATGAACCACTCTGCTTTTCACAGTAATGTTTGAACCACACTGCTTGTCACAGTAATGTATGAACCACACTGCTTACCAAAATAATGCATGATCCAAACATTGCTTGTCACAGTAATGTATGAACCACATTGCTTACCAAGGTAATGCATGATCCACACACTGCTTGTCACAGTATTCTACGAACTACACTACTTGTCACAGTAATGAATGAACTACACTACTTGTCACAGTTATGTATGAACTACACTACCTGTCACAGTAATGTATGAACACACATTGGTTTTCACGGCATTGTATAAACCACACTTCCCGTCACAGCTTTGTAAGAACCACACTGCTTCTCACAGGATTGTATGATGTATGAACGACACTGCTTGTCATAGCATTGTATGAACCACACTGCTTGTCACAGCATTGTATGAACCACACTGCCTGTCAGAGCATTGTATGAACCACACTGCCTGTCAGAGCATTGTATGAACCACACTGCTTGTCACAGCATTGTATGAACCACACTGCTTGTCACAGCATTGTATGAACGACACTGCTTGTCATAGCATTGTATGAACCACACTGCTTGTCACAGCATTGTATGAACCACACTGCCTGTCATGTCATTGTATGAACCACAGTGCTGTCACAGCATTATATGAAACACACTACTTGTCACAGCATTGTATGAACCACAGTGCTTGTCACATCATTGTATGAACCACAGCGTTTGTCACAGAAATGTATGAACCACACTACTTGCCACACCATTGAATGAACCACACTGCCTGTCACAGTAATGTATGAACCACACTACTTGTCACAGCATTGTATGAACCACACTGCTTGTCACAGCAGTGCATGAACCACACTGCTTGTCACAGCAGTGTATGAACCACACTGATTGTCACAGCAGTGAATGGGCGTCACTGCTTGTCACAGCAGTGTATAAACCACACTACTTTTCACAGCATTGTATGAACCACATGTGCATGTCACAGTAATGTATGAACCACACTGCTTGCCACAGTAATGTATGAACCACACTGCTTATCACAGCAGTGTATTAACCACACTGCTTGTCTCAGAAGTGTATGAACCTCTGTGCTTGTCACAGCGGTGCTTGAAGCACACTGCTTGTCACAGCAGTGTATGAACCACACTGCTTGTCAGAGCAGTGTATGAACCACACTGATTGTCACAGCAGTGAATGAGCGTCACTGCTTGTCACAGCAGTGTATAAACCACACTAGTTGTCAAAGCAGTGGATGAACCACACTGCGTGTCACAGTAATGAAAGAAACACACTGCTTGTCACAGAAGTGTATGAACCACACTGCTCATCACAGGAGTGTATTAACCACACTGCTTGTCTCAGAAGTGTATGAACCTCTGTCCTTTTCACAGTGGTGCTTGAAGCACACTGCTTGTCACAGCAGTGTATGAACCACACTGCTTGTCAGAGCAGTGTATGAGCCACACTGCTGATCACAGCAGTGTATGAACCACACTGCTTGTCACGGAAATGTATGAACCACACTGCTTACCAAAGTAATGCATGATCCACATACTGCTTGTAGTGAGGTATGAACCACACTGCTTACCAAAGTAATGCATGATCCACACACTGCTTGTCACAGTAATGTTTGAACCACACTGCTTACCAAAGTAATGCACGATAAACACACTGCTTACCAAAGTAATGCACGATAAACACACTGCTTGTCACATAAATGTATGAACTACTCTACTTGTCACAGTAATGAATGAACTACACTACTTGTCACAGTAATGAATGAACTACACTACTTGTCACAGTTATGTATGAACTACACTACTTGTCACAGTAATGAATGAACTACACTACTTGTCACAGTAATGTATGAACTACACTACTTGTCACAGTTATGTATGAACTACACTACTTGTCACAGTTATGTATGAACTACACTACTTGTTACAGTAATGAATGAGCTACACTACTTGTCACAGAAATGTATGAACTACACTACTTGTCACAGTTATGTATGAACTACACTACCTGTCACAGTAATGTATGAACACACATTGGTTTTCACGGCATTGTATAAACCACACCTCCCGTCACAGCTTTGTAAGAACCACACTGCTTCTCACAGGATTGTATGATGTATGAACGACACTGCTTGTCATAGCATTGTATGAACCACACTGCTTGTCACAGCATTGTATGAACCACACTGCCTGTCAGAGCATTGTATGAACCACACTGCTTCTCACAGGATTGTATGATGTATGAACGACACTGCTTGTCATAGCATTGTATGAACCACACTACTTGTCACAGCATTGTATAAACCACACTGTTGTCACAGCATTATATGAACCACACTGCTTGTCACATCATTATATGAACCACAGTGCTTGTCACATCATAGAACGAACCAAAGCGCTTGTCACAGAAATGTATGAACCACACTACTTGTCACAGCATTGAATGAACCACACTGCCTGTCACAGTAGTGTATGAACGACACTACTTGTCACAGCATTGTATGAACCACACTGCTTGTCACAATAATGTATGAACCACACTACTTGTCACAGCATTGTATGAACCACGTGTGCTTGTCACAGTAATGTATGAACTACACTGCTTGTCACAGTAATGTTTGAACGACACTGCTTGTCACCATAATGTATGAACCACACTGCTTGTCACAGTAATGTATGAACCACACTGCTTGTAATAGTAATGTATGTACCACACTGCTTGTCATATTAATGTATGAACCACACTGTTTGTGACAGTAATGTATGAACCTCACTGCTTGTAATAGTAATGTAAGAACCACACTGTTTGCCACAGCAGTGCATGAACCACACTGCTTTTCACAGCAGTTTATGAACCACACTGCTTGTCACTGCAGTGTATGAACCATACTGCTTGTCACAGCAGTGTATGGGCGTCACTGCTTGTCACAGCAGTGTATTAACCACACTACTTGCCAAAGCAGTGTATGAACCACACTGCTTGTCATAATAATGTAAAAACCACACTGCTTGTCACAGCAGTGTATGAACCACACTGCTTATCACAGCAGTGTATTTACCTTTCTGCTTGTCACAGCAGTGTATGAACCTCACTGCTTGTCAGAGCAGTGTATGAACCACACTGCTTGTCACAGTAATTTATAAACCTACACATTGCTTGTCACAGTTATGCATGAACCCCACATTGCTTGTCACAGCATTGTATGAACCACTGTGCTTGACTCAGTAATGTAAGAACCGCACGGCTTGTCACAGTAGTGTATGAACCATACACTGCTTGTCACAGTAATGAAAGAACCACACACGGCTTGTCACAGTAATGTATGAAACATATTGCTTGTCACAGTAATGATTGAACCACAGTGCTTGTCACAGTAATGATTGAACCACACTGCGTGTCACAGTAATGTATGATCCACACGGCTTGACACAGGACAGTATGATCCACACTGCTAGTCACAGCAGTGTGTGAACCATACTGTTTGTCACAGCAGTGTATGAACCACTTTTCTTGTCACAGCAGTGAATGGGCGTCAGTGCTTGTCACAGCAGTGTATGAGCCACACTGCTTCTCACAGTAATGTATGAAACACACTGCTTCTCACAGTAATGTATGAAACACACTGCTTCTCACAGTAATGTATGAAACACACTGCTTCTCACAGTAATGTATGAAACACACTGCTTCTCACAGTAATGTATGAAACACACTGCTTCTCACTGTAATGTAAGAGCCGTCCAGTAATTTTATCTGGTTCTTAATATATGTATATATATAATATAAATAATATATATAATATATATTTATATATATATATATATATATATATATATATATATATATATATATATAATATATATATATATATATATATATGTATATGAAACATATAAGTGAACAGTATTTAGATAAGGCTAAAGAGGTTTTTGTGGCATTTATGGATTTGGAAAAGGCGTATGATAGGGTGGATAGGGGGGCAATGTGGCAGATGTTGCAGGTGTATGGTGTAGGAGGTAGGTTACTGAAAGCAGTGAAGAGTTTTTACGAGGATAGTGAGGCTCAAGTTAGAGTATGTAGGAAAGAGGGAGATTATTTCCCAGTAAAAGTAGGCCTTAGACAAGGATGTGTGATGTCATCGTGGTTGTTTAATATATTTATTGATGGGGTTGTAAGAGAAGTAAATGCGTGGGTCTTGGCAAGAGGCGTGGAGTTAAAAGATAAAGAATCACACATAAAGTGGAAACTGTCACAGTTGCTCTTTGCTGATGACACTGTGCTCTTGGGAGATTTTGAAGAGAAGTTGCAGAGGTTGGTGGATGAATTTGACAGGGTATGTAAAAGAAGAAAATTAAAAGTGAATACAGGAATGAGTAAGGTTATGAGGATAACAAAAAGATTAGGTGATGAAAGATTGGATATCAGATTGGAGGGAGAGAGTATGTAGGAGGTGAATGTATTCAGATATTTGGGAGTGGACGAGTCAGCGGATGGGTCTACGAAAGATGAGGTGAATCATAGAATTGATGAGGGGAAAAGGGTGAGCTGTGCACTTAGGAGTCTGTGGAGACAAATAACTTTGTCCTTTTAGCAAAGAGGGGAATGTATGAGTGTATAGTTTTACCAATGCTCTTATATGGGTGTGAAGCATGGGTGATGAATGTTACAGCGAGGAGAAGGCTGGAGGCAGTAGAGATGTCATGTCTGAGGGCAATGTGTGGTGTGAATATAATGCAGAGAATTCGTAGTTTGGAAGTTAGGAGGAGGTGCGGGATTACTAAAACTGTTGTCCAGAGGGCCGAGGAAGGGTTGTTGAGGTGGTTCGGACATGTAGAGAGAATGGAGCGAAACAGAATAACCTCAAGAGTGTATCAGTCTGTAGTGGAAGGAAGGCGGGGTAGGGGTCGGCCTAGGAAAGGTTGGAGGGAGGGGGTAAAGGAGGTTTTGTGTGCGAGGGGCTTGGACTTCCAGCAGGCATGTGTGAGTGTGTTTGATAGGAGTGAATGAAGACAAATGATTTTTGATACTTGACGTGCTGTTGGAGTGTGAGCAAGGTAACATTTGTGAAGGGATTCAGGGAAACCGGGAGGCTGGACTTGAGTCCTGGAGATGGGAAGTACAGTGCCTGCACTCTGAAGGAGGGGTGTTAATGTTGCAGTTTAAAAACTGTAGTGTAAAGCACCCTTCTGGCAAGACAGTGATGGAGTGAATGATTGTGAAAGTTTTTCTTTTTTTGGGCCACCCTGCCTTGGTGGGAATTTACCAGTGTGTTAATAAAAAAATTAAATATATATATATATATCGTGCCGAATGTGTAAAACTGGTCAGTTAGCAAAAACTCATTTAAAATTAAGTCCTTTCTAAAAAAAATTCTCTGATACGTTTAAAGATATATTTTTTTCATTAATGTTAATGTAAAAAATTTTAATTTTGATACAAAAGGATCTTAGAAAACTTACCTAACCTTATTATAAAAAGAGCAATTTATTTTAGCCTAACCCAACTAAATATATTTTGGATTTGTTTACAATAATTTAATACTAAACAAACACAATGATACATATTTTTTTCGTTAGGTTCAGATTGATTTTGGCGAAATTATTGCATACACAAATTTTCGTTTGTCTTATATGGCAAGATGAGCGTTGCCATTTAAGCCAAGATCGCAAGTTCTGCCTATTTGGCACGACATATATAATATATATATATATATATATTATATTTCATTATAAAAAACTGTAGTGTAAATCACCCTTCATACAAACATGATGAGTGACTAAGGTGAAAGTTTTCTTTTTCGGCCCTGCCTGGTGGCATCGGCCGTGTGATAATAAAATAAAAAAAAAAAAAAAAAAAAAAAATATATATATATATCAATACCATAATCTATAAATATATATGTTTAATATAAACACTGCCTACAGACTCAAACATGCTGGCATCCATGTAGGTGAAATTGCATGATGCCTAATCACTGACCATACGATCTTAAATACTGCCTTGAGCAGTACAAACCAACGTGGATCCAGATGAAATTAGTAGAGTCATGCACACATCGTGTGTCCTGTAGGATAAATACCAATTCGCTATGCCCTATTTAAGGATTGTGTATATATATATATATATATATATATATATATATATATATATATATATATATATATATATATATACTATATATATATATATATATATATATACATATGTATATATATATATATATATATATATATATATATATATATATATATATATATATTATATATATATATATATATATATATATATATATATATTATATTATATAATATATATATATATATATATATATATATATATATATATATATATATATATATATATATATATATATATATATATATATATATATATATATATATATTTATATATATACAGTAGGGCCCCACTTATATGGCAGGTTAGGTTCCAGGCTACCGCCGTAAAGCAGAAATCGCCGTAAAGTGGAACACCCTTTTTTTCCACTTAAAACTGCATACAAATACTAGATAACAAGTTTACACTAACATATATTAAGTTAGCATTAGAACTAGGCATCAAAAAACAATAAAAAAGAACAATACACACATAGTACACTCATTACTTACCTTAAAATATTTATAGTCTTAATCTAGGGTGAGACAAGTAGTATTTATTGTAAGAAATCAAGTGTGGTATGTATGGCAGTCAGCCAGGCTACCATACCAGGCCACCCCACCTACACATAATATTCTATTACATTTAAGCATCCCAGAGCGATAAAATGCTTATACAGTTTACTCATTACTTACCTTAAAATATTTGTAGTCTTAATCTAGGGTGAGACGAGTAGCATTTATTGTATAAAATCAAGTGTGGTATGTATGGTAGTCAGCCGGGTTACCATACCAGGCCAACCCACTCACACATATTCTATGATATTTAAGCATCCCAGAGGGATAAAATGTATATACAGTTCACTCATTGCTTACCTTAAAATATTTGTAGTCTTAATGTAGGGTCAGGAGTAAGTAAATGAGACAAAACGAATAAATAAGAGAGAGAAAGAATGAGTACATGAGAGAGGACAGGCGCAGAGTTATGTAAACAAACCAGGCGAAGGTAAGTTTTGTAAACAAAGTGTACACGTCTGGTTTGTGTACAAGTTACACTGTGTACAAGTTGTTACAAGTTGTCTCTACATTGATACGGTAAAATAAATAAAGAAGTACACTCCCATTCTCATGTAACATCATTTTGAGAAGAAATGAAGCTCTGAGTGAAGGCAATGGAAATACTCCAATATACTCCAATACTCCAATACTGAAACTATGTATAGTGCCAAAACAAAAGCATTCACATTGTTAAACTCACAAACTAGTATTTAGTCACTTAGCCATAATACCAACTTACCTCATAATTTTGTAATATTTTAAACTTAAGATTTGAATTAAGTCTGCCCGAAATGCCTAGCCATGCTAGGTGTTCTAGTGGTACACTCTGTAATTATTATTTTACTACATGTAAACCACACAATAACCAAATTCTGTAAACTCAGCATTGTAATCCTTATAGAGAATAAACTTTGAATTTGAATTTGAATTTGAATTGAAAGTCACTCTGTTTGACGTTTTTGGGTTATCCTGGGATCTCTACACATATGCTGTTATGTATGATAATCTACTTACTTACATACATACGAAAGGAATAATTTTCTACAGTTACCCCGAGTAACACATTTTCTCTTATGTTAGATTAGAAAAAAATGTTATTCTTGGCGTCACTTGTACAAGTTTTCTGGTTACCACATCTCATATTTATGTTTATTTATTCTAGTTTGGGGTGTTTTTATCATCTTTATATGTTATGTATCATGTTTATTATATTATTCTGAAAAAAATATCATGGATGGATTAATGAAAATGTGTATATTAACGTAATATACGACATTTAATGAGACTCGATGATTATTATTATCATTACTAATATGACGTCTGGAGACATAAGACACTCTTACTGATTTTAATGTGTACCTGCATGTCAGCACAGTATGTAAGTTTATTTAAGTACAGGTATACATAAGTATAATTATCAGAGTATTACCTGGAGTTTACCTGGAGGGAGTTCCGGGGGTCAACGCCCCCGCGGCCCGGTCTGTGACCAGGCCTCCTGGTGGATCAGAGCCTGATCAACCAGGCTGTTGCTGCTGGCTGCACGCAAACCAACGTACGAGCCACAGCCCGGCTGATCAGGAACTGACTTTAGGTGCTTGTCCAGTGCCAGCTTGAAGACTGCCAGGGGTCTGTTGGTAATCCCCCTTATGTGTGCTGGGAGGCAGTTGAACAGTCTCGGGCACCTAACACTTATTCTATGGTCTCTTAACGTGCTAGTGACACCCCTGCTTTTCATTGGGGGGATGGTGCATCGTCTGTCAAGTCTTTTGCTTTTGTAGTGAGTGATTTTCGTGTGCAAGTTCGGTACTAGTCCCTCTAGGATTTTCCAGGTGTATATAATCATGTATCTCTCCCTCCTGCATTCCAGGGAATACAGGTTTAGGAACCTCAAGGTCTCCCAGTAATTGAGGTGTTTTATCTCTGTTATGCGTGCCGTGAAAGTTCTCTCTGCATTTTCTAGGTCGGCAATTTCACCTGCCTTGAAAGGTGCTCTTAGTGTGCAGCAATATTCCACCCTAGATAGAACAAGTGACCTGAAGAGTGTCATCATGGGCTTGGCCTCCCTAGTTTTGAAGGTTCTCATTATCCATCCTGTCATTTTTCTAGCATATGCGATTGATACAATGTTATGGTCCTTGAAGGTGAGATCCTCCGACATGATCACTCCCAGGTCTTTGACATTGGTGTTTCGCTCTATTTTGTGGCCAGAATTTGTTTTGTATTCTGATGAAGATTTAATTTCCTCATGTTTACCATATCTGAGTAATTGAAACTTCTCATCGTTGAACTTCATATTGTTTTCTGTAGCCCACTGAAAGATTTGGTTGATGTCCACCTGGAGCCTTGCAGTGTCTGCAATGGAAGACACTGTCATGCAGATTCGGGTGTCATCTGCAAAGGAAGACACGGTGCTGTGGCTGACATCCTTGTCTATGTCGGATATGAGGATGAGGAACAAGATGGGAGTGAGTACTGTGCCTTGTGGATCAGAGCTTTTCACCGTAGCTGCCTCGGACTTTACTCTGTTGACGACTACTCTCTGTGTTCTGTTAGTGAGGAAATTATAGATCCATCGACCGACTTTTCCTGTTATTCCTTTAGCATGCATTTTGTGCACTATATATAAAATATGAAATAACTTTTAAAAACACTTAAAATTTTGGAGTTTCTGGAAATAATGGAGAGACTTAGTGCTTACGGATCTCACAGAGAATGTAAACAAACCAGGTGGGGTGCGGTGACCTTATTAGAAAGTCACGTGGGGGAAGCCGTATAGCGAATTTTGGTCATAGTTTGAAATGACCGTATTAGCGGAACGCCGTAAAGCGAAACGCCGTAAAGCAGGGCCCTACTGTATTACTTGGAGTTTACCTGGAGAGAGTTCCGGGGGTCAATGCCCCCGCAGCCCAGTCTGTGACCAGGCCTCCTGGTGGATCAGACCCTGATCAACCAGGCTGTTACTGCTGGCTGCACACAAACCAGCGTACGAGCCACAGCCCGGCTGGTCAGGTACCGACTATAGGTGCTTGTCCAGTGCCAGCTTGAAGACTGCCAGGGGTCTGTTGGTAATCCCCCTTATGTATGCTGGGAGGCAGTTGAACAGTCTCGGGCCCCTGACACTTATTTTATGGTCTCTTAACGTGCTAGTGACACCCTTGCTTTTCACTGGGGGATGTTGCATTGCCTGCCAAGTCTTTTGCTTTCGTAGAGAGTGATTTTCGTGTGCAAGTTCGGTACTAGTCCCTCTAGGATTTTCCAGGTATATATAATCATGTATCTCTCCCGCCTGCGTTCCAGGGAGTACAGGTTCAGGAACCTCAAGTGCTCCCAGTAATTGAGGTGTTTTATCTCCGTTATGCGCACCATGAAGGTTCTCTGTACATTTTCTAGGTCAGCAATTTCACCTGCCTTGAAAGGTGCTGTTAGTGTGCAGCAATATTCCAGCCTAGATAGAACAAGTGACCTGAAGAGTGTCATCATGGGCTTGGCATCCCTAGTTTTGAAGGTTCTCATTATCCACCCTGTCATTTTTTTAGCAGATGCGATTGATACAATGTTATGGTCTTTGAAGGTGAGATCCTCCGACATGATCACTCCCAGGTCTTTGACGTTGGTGTTTTGCTCTATTTTGTGGCCAGAATTTGTTTTGTACTCTGATGAAGATTTAATTTCTTTGTGTTTACCATATCTGAGTAGTTGAAATTTCTCATCGTTGAACTTCATATTGTTTTCTGCAGCCCACTGAAAGATTTGGTTGATGTCCACCTAGAGACTTGCAGTGTCTGCAATGGAAGACACTGTCATGCAGATTCGGGTGTCATCTGCAAAGGAAGACACGGTGCTGTGGCTGACATCCTTGTCTATGTCAGATATGAGGATGAGGAAGAAGATGGGAGCGAGTACTGTGCCTTGTGGAACAGAGCTTTTCACCGTAGCTGCCTCGGCCTTTACTCTGTTGACTACTACTCTGTGTTCTGTTAGTGAGGAAATTATAGATCCATCGACCAACTTTTCCTGTTATTCCTTTGGCACGCATTTTGTGCACTATTATGCCATGGTCACACTTGTCGAAGGCTTTTTCAAAGTCTGTATATATTACATCTGCATTCTTTTTGTCTTCTAGTGCATCTAGAACCTTGTCTTAGTGATCCAATAGTTGAGACAGACAGGAGCGACCTGTTCTAAATCCATGTTGCCCTGGGTTGTGTAATTGATGGGTTTCCAGGTGGGTGGTGATCTTGCTTCTTAGGACCCTTTCAAAGATTTTTATATAGGATGTTAGTGCTATCGATCTGTAGTTCTTTGCTATTGCTTTATTGCCCTCTTTGTGGAGTGGGGCTATGTCTGTTGTTTTTAGTAACTCTGGGATGACCCCCGTGTCCATGCTCACTCTCCATAGGATGGTAAAAGCTCGTGATAGGGGCTTCTTGATGTTCTTGATGAGCACGGAGTTCCATGAGTCTGGCCCTGGGGCAGAGTGCATGGGCATGTCATTTATCACCTGTTAGAAGCCATTTGGCATCAGGATAACATCACATAGGCTTGTGTTAACCAAATTCTGTGGCTCTCTCATAAAAAATTCATTTTGATCTTCAACTCTTAGTCTGGTTAGTGGCTTGCTAAAAACTGAGTCATATTGGGACTTGAGTAGCTCACTCATTTCCTTGCTGTCATCTGTGTAGGACCCATCTTGTTTAAGTAAGGGCCCAATACTGGACGTTGTTCTCGACTTTGATTTGTCATAGGAGAAGAAATACTTTGGGTTTCTTTCGATTTCATTTATGGCTTTTAGTTCTTCCCGCAATTCCTGACTCCTATAAGATTCCTTTAGCTTAAGTTCGATGCTTGCTATTTCTCTGACCCGTGACTCCCTACGCATTTCTGATATATTGACCTCTTTTAGCCGCTCTGTTATTCTTTTCTGTCGCCTGTAAAGGGAGCACCTGTCTCTTTCTATTTTACATCTACTCCTCCTTTTTCTTACAGGAATAAGCCTTGTGCATACAACGAGTGTCACCGAGTTAATCTGTTCTAGGCATAAGTTGTGGTCTGTGTTGCTTAATATATCTTCCCAGCTTATATCGGTTAGGACTTGGTTTACTTTATCACACTTTATGTTTTTGTTATTGAAGTTGAATTTGGTGAAAGCTCCCTCATGACTAATCTTGTTATGTTGGTCTGGGGCTCCACGCATACGTGTCTGAACCTCAATTATGTTGTGATCTGAGTATATTGTTTTTGATATGGTGAGATTTCGTATCAGATCATCATTGTTAGTGAAGATGAGGTCCAGTGTATTCTCCAGTCTAGTAGGCTCTATTATTTGCTGGTTTAAATTGAATTTTGTGCAGAGATTTAAAAGCTCGTGTGTGTTTGAGCTCTCATCAGAGCTGCCTCCTGGTGTTATTACTGCAACAACATTATTTGCTATATTCCTACATTATAGGTGCCTTAAGTTGAAATCTCCCAGGAGCAAGATGTTGGGGGCAGGAGCTGGCAGATTTTCCAGACAGTGGTCAATTTTTAACAGCTGTTCCTGGAATTGCTGGAATGTTGAATCCGGAGGCTTGTAGACTACCACAATGACTAGGTTTTGGTTCTCGATCTTTACTGCTAAAACTTCCACTACATCATTTGAGGAATTAAGCAGTTCTGTGCAAACAAGTGACTCTGCGATATACAGGCTTACCCCCCCCCCTTCCTTTTTGCCTGTTCACTCTGTCGCATCTGTATAGGTTGTAACCTGGGATCCATATTTCGTTGTCCAAGTGATCCTTTATGTGGGTCTCAGTGAAAGCCGCGAACATTGCATTTGCCTCTGCAAGCAGTCCACGGATGAAAGGTATTTTGTTGTTTGTTACTGGCTTTAGACCCTGTATATTTGCAATGAAGAATGTCATCGGACTGGTGGTATTGTTGGTACTGGGGGGGGATTTTTTTTTCCGGCATTAGTATCTGTATCTGTTGGTTTGGAGTGGAGGCCATCGACTGCGGTTCCACTCCAGGAATGACTGGATTTGGTGTACGATTTCTGCCATTTCCTGCCAGTTTTTTTTCCTTCCTGGCACTAAAAAACCTCTCCCTCTTGAGTGGCTGTGGCTACCCAGGTTTTCCCATGGCCTGGATGGTTTGTATCTTTTTGTCCCCTTTAGATGGTGTGCCTGGCAATTTAAGTTATAGCACAGTCTTTCCTGTACTGAAGAGGTACACATTTCAGGGTGAAAAAGCTTACAGGAAGGGAGTTTGCATTTTCTTGTTGTCATATGGCAAGGCATTTTCTAGGGTGGTCATAGTTGCAAGTCCCATCTGTTTTTCCAGATTTCCCATGTCTGCAGATACCAAGTGCATAGTATGTGCACAGGCTTGGTTTCCGTTTGCCTTGGGTTTCTGTGACTGTGTTCCCTGTTGGTGCATGTTTGCCTTGGGTTTCTGTGACTGTATTCCCTGTTGATGCATGTTTACCTGTCTTATTCCTATCCTCCCTAGCACCAACAATGGAGCTCCCACCACTTGTTTTTGGTAATATATCCTCACTATTGCTAGTGGAGTCCTCTTGTTTGCTATTTCCCGTGGTATTTCTAGTTTGCAATATTGGTTTTATCTTATCTTTGACTACACTTGTTTCCTCACTACAGCTCCTGTCTCCCATGAGGTCATTTATGTGCATTCCCTCATGCGTATATATATATATATAAAATATAAATATAGATATATAATATATATATATATTCCTTTGTGGGAAAATTTCAATCATCCACAACTTATGGGACAACATCCTTCATGCACACTGCGTCTTTATTGATATTTTGAAGCCAAGTATAAGTATTTATTAGTTAATTAACATCACTCAGCATCACTTTTCATTCAATAAATTTGGCTAATTGGTACTTATGCTACCCAATAACAGCACTTACCATGCGTTCGAAAAACCACGATATTGGTGAAAAATTGCTTTCGATGTAAAGAGTCAATCACCAGCTGTGGCACAGACTATGAGATACTATTCTTTAACTTTTTTACTACATTGATATGCATAAAAAAAAGTTAATAGGTACTATCCTGGCTGTAAGATGCATCAGCTATTAAATATTTCAAATGTTAAGAAGATGTAAACTGAAATATTTTTAAGGTAATTTAGCAGGAACAAAAAATTCGCGCTGTTACTCATGAAACACTGTTTAATTTCCTTCTCTTCTGTTGTTATCTGCGTCATCCATTCTGCAAGTTTGATGCTTCTCCACACACGATTTTAGAAGTTATTTCAACCATTCCAGGCTGCTGGGAGTGTGTTCAGCAGCTGTGGTCATATGGAGTTGCGCATGCCAATTGTTCTATGAATTTGGTCCTCATTACCGTACACAAGCATTGCAGTTTGAAGTCGTTCGAATGACGCGTTCTCTAGCTATGAGCAAATAAGTAAACATTTGGAGGAAGAAAATAAACGAAAAATCTGGAAACACCTTAAAGTTCTCTGTCTTCAGGGATACCTGATTATTCCTGATGATGGATACTGGAATCCGTAGATACACGGAAACAAAGAGTAAAATTGACGGCATTGATGATTTGTATACAACATTAAGGTTTTTATTATTTTGTAATAGATATTAAAGTAAACATTGCCCTTTGCCACTGATAAAGTGAATAACTTTGTGGTTGAGACTCACTGAGAGGAAGGAACTGGAGCCCAGGGTGTACCAGCCACACATGTCGAACACCTGTAGAGGTTTCAGGCTTGTAATCACTTGGTGCACCTGTTGACAAATACATACACAATATATGCTAAGACTTTTTCATGTTTCACTTCTGTATATGTGAAAAATAGAGTAATGAGAGAACCTTAAAAAAAAAAAAGTTTATTTTTGTCAAAATTTCCAGTCCACATTTTTAATGCAATATATTCCGACTTATGATAATTATTTTCGTTGCTGGCAAGACTCAAACAAAAAATGCAGCCATATATACACACCATATGGTTCCTGAGCTTCGAATACATAGTAGAGTTACAAGTGGAGAGGGAGAGGCATTAACTGGGAATACGAGAATAATGATAATACGGTAAAAGTCCCTAATTTTCAGTGGGTCAGAGAACTGGCAGGAAAGTCAGTGGACGAGATGATGGGATATGTGACAACAATATGCAAGGAAGCTGAGGAGAGGTTTGTACACAAGGGTAACAGAAACAACGAGAAAGCCAGGATGAGCCCATGGTTCACCCAAAGGTGTAAAGAGGCCAGATCCAAGTGTGCTAGAGAGTATAAGAAGTATAGAAGACAAAGGACTCAGGAGAACAAGGAGAGAAGCCATAGAGCCAGTAATAAATATGAATAGGTAAGAAGGGAGGCTCAACGACAATATGAAAATGACATAGCAGCAAAAGCCGAATCGGCCACAAGCTGCTGTACAGTCACATCAGGAGGAATACAACAATCAAGGGCCAGGTAATCAGGCTAAGGAAGGAAGGAGAAGAGATCACAAGAAGCAACCGTGAAGTATGTGAGGAACTCAACATGAGATTCGAAGAAGTGTTCACAGAGGAGACAGAGGGGACTCCAGAAAGACGGAAAGGTGGGGCACAACACCAAGTTTTGGACACAGTACACACAACCGAGGAAGAAGTGAAGATGCTTCTGAGTGAGCTAGATACCTCAAAGGTGATGGGGCTGGATAACATCTCTCTATGGGTCCTGAGAGAGGGAGCACAGATGCTATGTGTACCCCTAAACAATATTCAACACATCAATCGAAACAGGGCGACTACCTGAGGTATGGAAGTCAGCAAATGTAGTCCCAGTTTTTAAAAAAGGAGACAGACATGAAGCATTAAACTACAGACCAGTGTCACTGACATGTATAGTAAGCAAAGTCATGGAGAAGATTATCAGAAGAAGAGCGGTGGAACACCTAGAAAGGAATGAGCTTATCAGTGACAGCCAACACAGTCTCAGGGACGGGAAATCCTGTGTCACAAACCTACTGGAGTTCTATGACAGGGTGACACCAGTGACACAAGAGAGAGAAGGGTGGATGGATTGCATTTTCTTGGACTGTAAGAAGGCGTTTGACACAATTCCACATAAGAGATTTGTGCAAAAGCTGGAGGACCAAGCAGGGATAACAGGGATGGCACTACAATGGATCAGGGAATACCTGTCAGGAAGACAACAGCGAGTCATAGTACGAGGCAAGGTGTCAGAATGGGCGCCTGTGACGAGTGGAGTTTCACAGGGGTCAGTCCTGGGACCGGTGCTGTTTCTTGTATTAGTGAACGACATGACGGAAGGAGTAGACTCTAAAGTGTCCCTGTTTGCAGATGATGAGAAGTTGATGAGAAGAATAAATTCGGACGAGGACCAGGCAGAACTACAAAGGTATCTGGACAGGCTGCAGACCTGGTCCAGCAACTGGCTATTGGAGTTCAACCCGTTAAGTGCAAAGTCATGAAGACTGGGAAGGGCAAAGAAGACCACTGACACAGTAGAGTCCAGGAAGCCAGAGACTACAAAATTCACTCAAGGAAAAAGATCTTGGGGTGACTATAACACCAGGCACATCTCCTGAGGTGCACATCAACCAAATAACTGCTGAAGCATTTGGGCGCCTAGCAAACCTAAGAACGGCATTCAGACATTTTAACAAGGAATCGTTCAGGTCCCTGTACACTGTGTACGTTAGGCCCATATTGGAGTATGCGGCACCAGTTAGGAACCCACACCTATCTAAGCCCATAAAGAAACTAGAGAAAATGCAAAGGTTTGCAACAAGACTAGTCCCAGAGCTAAGGGGTATGTCCCACAAGGAGAGGTTAAGGGAAATCGACCTGACGACACTGGAGAACAGGAGAGAGAGGGAAGACATGATAACAAAATATAAAATACTGAGAGGAATTGACAAGGTGGACAAAGACAGGATGTTCCAGAGATGGGACACAGCAACAAGGGAACACAGTTGGAAATTGAAAACACAGATGAATCACAGGGACGTTAGGAAGTATTTCTTCAGTCACTGAGTAGTCAGGAAGTGGAATTATTTGGGAAGCGATGAAGTGGAGGCAGGATCCATACATAGCTTTAAGCAGAGGTATGATAAAGCTCATGGTTCAGGGAAAGAGACCCAGAAGCGACCAGTGAAGAGGCAGGGCCAGGAGCTATGACTCGACCCTTGCAGCCACAACTGGGTGAGTACAAGTAGGTGAGTACACACACACCACACACACACACACACACACACACACACACACACTCACACACACACACACACACACACACACGAACACACACACGTACACACACGCACGAACACACATGCACAAGCATACCCCCCCATTCCCCCAGTATCTCCTGACGTCACTCTGAGTGCAGTATTGTGTCGTCCACACAGTCCGTGCAGTATTGTGTCCTCCACACAGTCCGTGCAGTATTGTGCCGTCCACACAGTCCGTGCAGTACTGTGTAATCCACACAGTCCGTGCAGTACTGTGTCATCCACACAGTCCGTGCAGTATTGTGATCGTCCACACCGACAGTCCGCTGAGCTAGTAATGTGTCCCGACCACACAATTGTGCAGTAATGTGTCATCCATCATAGTCCGCGCAGATCTCGTGTCGTCCTCCACAAGTCAGTGCAAGTGTTGTTCGTCCTCACACTCGCGTGCCTTTATTTGATTCGTCCCTCACAGACCGTGCAGTACTGTGTCGTCCTCACAGTCCCTGCAGTACTGTGTCGTCCTCAGAGCCCGTGCAGTGTTATGTCGTCCTCAAAATCCGTGCAAGTAGTTTGTGTCGTCCTCACAGTCCAGTGCAGTGTATATGTATCGTCCTCACAGCCATGCAGTAATCTGTTCCGTCCTCACAGTCCATCAGTAATGTGTCGTCCCTTCCACAGTCCGTGCAGTGTTGTGTCGGTGCTACACAGTCCGGCGAGTACTGTGCTCGGTCGTCCTCAACAAGTGCAGAGTTCAGTGCTGTGTCACACTCACAGTCCGTGCAGTATCTGTGTCGTCCCTCACAGTCCGTACAGTACTGTTGTCTTCCTGCGCGGCTTAAAGTCTCGCTGTAGCAGTGCTGTATTGTCCCTCACAGTCAGTGCAGTGTTTTAGTGTTCTGTCCTCACAGTTCCGCCTTCAGTGTTTGTGTCGGACCCTCACATTCCGTGCAGTGCTGTGTCCGCATCCTCACGTCCGTGCCAGTACTGTGTCAGTCCCTCGCTCAGTCCGTTCAGTTGCTGTGCTCGCCCCTCACGTCCGTCAGTACTTTGTCGCCTCACCGTCCCTGCAGTACTGTGTCGTTCCTCAAGAGGTTCGTGCAGTTGCTATGTCTTCCACAGAGTGGCCGTTCAGTTGTTGTGGTCGTCTTACCGTCCGTGCAGTGTTGTGTCGATCCTCACAGTTCCTGTGGCAGTACTGTGACGTCCTCACATTCCGACAGTACTGTGTCGTGCCTCACATCCGTGCAGTGATTGTGCGTCCTCCACAGTCCGTGACAGTACTGTGTCGTACCTCACAGTCACTTTCAGTGGCTGTGTCATCCTCACGTGCCGTCAGTACTGTGTCGTTCCTACACCAAGTCCTTACCAGTAGTGTGTCGTCATCACAGATCCGTGCAGTAGTTTTTCTTGAGGCGTCATCAAGTCCGTGCAGTTACTGTGTCCCGTCCTCACAGTCAGTGCAGTAACTGTGTCGTCACCTCGAACAGTCATTTGCTGTACTGTGTCAGTACCCTCACAGTCAGTGCAGTGCGCTGTGTCGTCCTCACAGTCCGTGCAAGTACTGTGTCGTCCTCACATTGTTCAGTGCAGTGCTGTGTCCGTCCATCAACAGTCAGTGCCGTGCTGTGTCATCCTCACAGACTAACTTACATGATCGATTTTTCGCAAACTTCTCCATTCTGTCAGCTGTTTTGAAGAGTCAGAGTTTTTGTGTGTCCGTCCTCCTGTCTGACAGTGTCAGATCCTTGCCTGTTCTAGTGGATCATCAACTATGAACCCCCATCCACCTACTGATAGAACCATAACATATACCGATCTCTAATTTCCCTATACCTTGCTCTCATAAATCTCAATCTCGCTGCGGGTGTTTGGACTTTTCCATGAATATTATTGTTCCCTAAATATCCCGTCTCTCGCTCATACTTGTTCCCTTAATTTCAATTAAACAAAGATTTTTAAACCTGGAGGATTTCCTTAATATAATGTCACTTAGCCAATGAGATGTCAGTGAAGATAATGGCGGGCTTGCAGCACATGGACTCGCGTCCCAAATACATTATCCCTCACTCAACAGTCATCATGTTATTACAATTCTATCATATAACCAATTATTCATTTAACGCAAATCATTCACTTTCGTTATAAAATACCTTATCTATTAATTATAAAGTCAATGTTAATTATTTTAATAACTTAATAATGCCACTGTGTAAATCAATATAAACCTACCAACAACCAAACGCAACTTGCAACTCTCAATCATCCTCTTCAACTCATTATTCGACATCACAACTTGAAATTGCACATGAGATTTCAAATAAACAACAAAATCATTGTGCAAAAACTCATACTCAAGTTTAAATATACAACTTATTTTGCACTACATCAGATCTCTGTCGATGATTCCGGAATTTCAATATCGTTTCAAGATTCCCACAGTTTTGTTTATCTGAAAAATAAACAAATCGTTATATTAGTAAAATAATTTTATTAATAATAATTATGTGAAATTAAAATTCTTTATTGTCTGTATTTTACTTATGAAAAAATTAATAAGTGCCTCTAAGCAGAGGGATTATTTTCTGGAAAATAATAAGTAGATAAATAAGAATACTTGAAGCACATACTGACCTTGATAATCTAAGTGCATTAACAATAAGATAATTTATAAGAATATTTTATAACACTTGGGTGTCTTTATGAAGGAAACGTTTCGCCACACAGTGGCTTCAACAGTCCATACAAAGGATATTATTATTATTATAATCAAGGGGGAAGCGCTAAACCCGGAGGATTATACAGAGCCTTGGGGGTGGGATGAGTGAAAGGCATTTCATGCTTAAATCGGGAACTGGAGCACAGATCCAATTCCCTAATTCAAGACCCCCTCACCAACATCAAGGAACCTTCCTTGAGGGGCATACAAAGGATAATGGTGAAGAATTGGAGGAGTTTGAGGTAATCAGTCCCTCAAGGCTGTGGGAGTAATTACCTGAAACTCTTCCTGTAATTCACTATTCTTCTTCGTTTGGACTGATGAAACTACTGTATGACGAAACGTTTCCTCCATAAAGATACCGAAATGTTGCACGTGTCTAATTCAGTGGTTCCCAAACTGGGGGTAAATTACCCCCTGGGGGTAATTTAAAAATTTTTGGGGGTAATGGAGGGGTGACAGAAAAAAAGTTATGAATTCTGAAAATCAAGAAAACAATGCGGTACCCGATATGAGGATTATTGTTAACTTTGTCTTAGTATATAAGGTTGTAAAGTAAACCTATTATAAGTAAGTAATAAAGTTAAACCAAATAACAATAAACATCAAAAACTAATATACAGTATCAGAAAAGAAGAAATATATAGCTAAGTGTGTGGAAACCCAAAAAATTTTGAAAAGTATCTTCAGGACCAAAGTCACTCAGTAGCCCAGATCGACTGTCACACCAGTATGCGTCACTCACAGTTCTGAGGCTGCTTCTTTCTAATTTCACACTGTCAGTTTTATTCTGTAGTCATCAGCCGAGGTAGACATAAGCTGGTATGTAATGTGTACTGCCCTGTGCAGTAATAGTTTAGTATTTCCCCGCTGTTACTGCGATTTGTAGCTATTTTCGGTAATTTAACATGAATTGCTATAACCTATATATAATTATTAAATGTATATATGAAAAGATGGGGTGGAAGAGAGCAATATTCAAATGGCTTCAGGAAGAAAATCCAAATATTCTTCTCGATGCAGCCCTCTTCATCCACTTCTCCGAGGCTGTGGGTCCCAAAATTTGTACCAGAGGTGGACCCCATCCTCTCTCTCTCTTTCTCTCTCTCTTTCTCCCCCTCTCTCCGTCTCTCTCTCTCTCCTCTCTACCGCCTCTCTGCCCTCTCCTCTCTCCTTCCTCTCTCCTCCCTCTTATCTCCTATCTCTCTCTCTTCATCTCCTCTCTCTGCTCTCGTCTCTCTCTCTCTCTATATAATATATAATAAGTAGTAGGTTTGGTAGACAGCAACCACCCAGGAAGTACTACGTCCTGCCAGATGACTGCGAAACAGAAACCTGTAACTGTTTTTGCATGATTGTAGGAATTGCTGTTCTTTTTTCTGTCACATAAACCGCTAGATACAGATAACATAGCTACTTCCTACTTACACACTTGGTCACACTTCACAGACACGCAACCTGCCTAATATATACATACATCTAGGTTTTTCCTCCTTTTTCTCTAAAAATACTCTAGTTCCTCTTTATTTCTTCTATTGTCCATGTGGAAGTGGAAAAGAATCTTTCCCTCCGTAAGCCATGCGTGTCGTATGGAGGCGACTAAAATGCCGGGAGCAAGGGCTAGTAACCCCTTCTCCTGTAGAACATTTACTAAAAAAGAGAAGAAAGAAAAACTTATAAAAACTGGAATTGCTTAAATGTGCTGGATGTAGTGTCAGATGACGAAGAACGATGATTGCTGATAGTTATAGAATTAAAAGAATTGGATGTCCTGCCCTAAGCGAAACAAAGCTGAAGGGGTAGGGGGAGTTTCGGTGGGGGGAAATAAATGGAATTAAATCAGGAGTAATCTGTAGAGGTTTAGAGCAAAGGAAGGATAGCAGTAATATTGAATATCAGTTATGGAGGATAAAAGGAGAATATGAGATGTGTAAATTCAAGATTATATGTGATTAAAGTAAATGTGGATGCGAGAAGTGGGTCATAATAAGTGTGTATGCACCTGAGAAGAGGAGGGAAATCAGAGTAGAGAGAGAGATTTTGGGGGATGTTAAGTGAATGTATAGGACCTTAGAACCAAGAGAGAGAGAAATTGTGGTATGGGACCTGAATCTAAAGTAGGAACATTTAGAGAAGTGTGGTAGGTAAGTTTGGGGTGCCATTTATAATTGATAAATGGTGAGCCCTTTGATTGAACTTTGTATAGAAAGGGGTTTAGTTATAGGTAAAACATATTTTTAAAGAAAAGAGGATAAAAGAGTATACAAGATATGATGTAGGGCGGAAATGCCAATAGTTTGTTGGATAACGTATTGGTAGATAAAAGACGTGAGTAGAGCTACATGGAATGTACATGTTTATAGAGGGGCCACAGATATATCAGATCAACTTTCTAGTTGTACAACACTGAGAGTAAAAGGTAAATGTGGAATACCAAGGAGAATAGAAGCATCAGGAAGAGAGAGGTGAAGGTTTATAAACATTATGGTTAAGATATAAACAGCTATTGGAGGATGGATGGGCTAAAGAGAGCATAGGCAATGGGGACTAAGAGGTATGGGGTAGTTAAAAAAAGTAGTGGTTAGAGTGTTCAGCAGAAGTTGGTTACTGGAAAGTGTGTGGGAGGGAAGAGGTTGCATTGTTGGAATGAAGATTTGAAGAGAGTAGAAAGGGGAGAAAAAGTAGCATATGAGAAGTTTATAACAAAGAAGAAAGTCCAAGCAAGGAGGGAAGAGTATAATTGGAGAAAAAGAGAGAGTTAAGAGAGTGGTGAAGTCAATGCAAAAAGAAAGCAAATGAGAGAGTGGTTGAGAGTTATCACAAATTTTTGTTGAAAATAAGAAAAAGTTTTTGGAGTGAGACTAACAATTTAAGAAAGCCTAGAGAACAAATGGATTGTCAGTTTAAAATAGGAGAGGGTAGAGTTTTTAAATGGAGAGTTAGAGGTATATGGGAAGATGGAGGGAATAATTTTGAGGAATTGTAAAATTGTTGATGAAAGATAGGGAAGCTGTGAATTCCGTTATAGTGGCAAGGAGAACAACACTTGTAGGACTGAGGAAGAGCAGTGTGAGTGTGGGGGAAGTTCTGAGGCATAGGTAAAAATGAAAGAGGGGGTCAGGCCGCCGGGTTGATGGGATGAGAAGATAAGAAATGTTAAAACAGGTGGGGATAAAGTTTTGGATGGTAGGGCAATTATTTAATAAATTATGGTAAGAGGGTAAGGTACCTAGGGATTGGCAGAGAGCATGCTAGTTCCTATGTATAAAAGCAAAGGGGAATAAAAGAAGATGCAAAATTATAGGGGGATAAGTCTGTTGAGTATACCTGGCAAAGTGTATGAGATTATTATTGAAAGAAATTAAGATGTAAGTAATAGGATAGCAGATGAACAAGGGAGGCTTTAAGGAAAGGTAGGGATGTGTGGACCAGGTTTTACAGTGAAACATAAAACAAGTTAACAGTATTTAGAATAAGGCTAAAGAGTCTTGTGGCATATATGATTTGGAAAGCGTAATGAGAGTGTGGTAGGGGGGCAATGTGTAGATGGTTGCAGGTGTATGGTGTAGAGGTTATTTACTGAAAGCATGAAGAGTTTTTACTAGATAGTGAGGCTCAGTTAGAGTAAGTAGGAAAGACGGAAATTAATTCCCCGTAAAAAGTAGGCCTTAGACAATGATGTGTGATGTCACCGTGGTTGATTAATATATTTATAGATGGGGTTGATAAGAGAAGTAAATGCGAGGGTCTTTGGCAAGAGGCGTGGAGTTAAAAGATAAAGAAATTCACACATAAGTGGATTTTGATCACAGTTTCTCTTTGCTGAATACACTGTGCTCTTGGGAGATTCTGAGAGAAGTTGCAGATATTGGTGGATGATATGGGTAGGGTGTGGAAAAGAAGAAAATTGAAAGTTAATACAGGAAATTAGTAAGGTTATGAGGAATAACAAAAAGATTAGGTGATGAAAGAATTGGATATTTGATAGGAGGTGAGAGATTATGGAGGATGTAAATGTATCAGATATTTTGGTAAGTGACGGTCAGCGGATGGGTCTAATGAAAATGAGGTGAATCATATAAATGATGAGGGAAAAGGGTAGTGGTGCACTTATGAGTCAGTGGATACAAAGAACTTTGTCCTTGAAGGCCAAAGAGTAATGTATGAGAGATAGTATTATAAATAAACCAACGCTCATTATAATGGGTGATAAGCATGGTGATTGAATGTTGCAGCGAGAAGAAGGCTGGAGGCAGTGGAGATTCAGTCAGTGAGCAATGTGTGGTTGAATAAAAGCATGAGAATACGGTAGTTTGGAAGTTAGGAGGAGGTGTGGGATTACCAAAACTGTTGTCCAGAATGCTGAGGAAGGGTTGTTGAGGTGGTTCGGACATGTAGAGAGAATGGAGCGAAACAGAATAACTTCAAGAGTGTATCAGTCTGTAGTGGAAGGAAGGCGGGGTAGGGGTCGGCCTAGGAAAGGTTGGAGGGAGGGGGTAAAGGAGGTTTTGTGTGCGAGGGGCTTGGACTTCCAGCAGGCATGCGTGAGCGTGTTTGATAGGAGTGAATGGAGACAAATGGTTTTTAATACTTGACGTTGCTGTTGGAGTGTGAGCAAAGTAACATTTATGAAGGGGTTCAGGGAAACCAGCAGGCCAGACTTGAGTCCTGGAGATGGGAAGTACAGTGCCTGCACTCTGAAGGAGGGGTGTTAATATTGCAGTTTAAAAACTGTAGTGTAAGCACCTTCTGGCAAGACAGTGATGGAGTGAATGATGGTGAAAGTTTTTCTTTTTCGGGCCACCCTGCCTTGGTGGGAATCGGCCAGTGTGATAATAAAATATATATTATATATATATATATATATAAATATATATAATTATATATATATATATATATATATATTATATATATATATATATATATATATATATATATACTAGGTTGGTAGACAGCAACCGCCAAGGGAGGTACTACAGTCCTGTCAGTGTAGACAGCCTGTACTGTCAGAGCACACAGCCTAGCAGTCTGCTCTGACTAGTTCATATTTCGCAGCATTCAGTGCTGCCCTCTGTAGGCCTACCTAGGTCGGTGGGAAGCACAGACCACCCCCTCTCACTCCTCGACCGACCGACGTGTTAGTCACAGGTGCCCCCTCCACGGACTGGCTTGCGGTCACTCCCTCACACTGCCCGTTGTGTACTCACTCCTACCCAATTAAAGCCAATCTAGTCCACGGCCGTATCATTGCTACCTACGCTACCTTCATCGGCACTAAACCGCTGTTCAGCAGTTAGAACAGCGATAACAGTGGTGACAGCGGAGTCAGCGGCATTGTGAGCCTCTTCAGGGTGGAGGGGTAAACACCATCGGTCGACGCCAGTCAACATCATCCGTCGTCATCCAACGCACCTGCTGGCCTGTTACTCCCAGCGTCTTGACGGGACCCGAGATAGATCTTCGTCCTAGATTTTTCCCACAAAATCTGGACATAGGCGTCACGGCGTCATCTCCAGCCTTAGCAGTCACGTGTTCACCTCATCACCCTCTGTACAGCCCTTCAACACTCTCCAGCACCATTCTCCTGCCTCCTACAGCGTCCCTACGCCCTTCTCAGCTACAAGAAGTAGAGGTGAGGTCGTTTAGTGTGTTGGCTTCGTGTGGCTCCATGCGAGACCACGAGGCAGCTCTGGGGTTGGTTTATACCCTAATCAGCGTGTAAACACACCAGCCCTCTCTACAGCCTTCTCTGCTACGCAACGACGTCCATCTCGCCGTCCATGTGTGTTGTGTTCTTCCAAGTTTCCTCCAAGAAGTTCTACCTGGCTTAACCACGTGGGAACCCAGTTGGCTTAGCCCTAAGCCAGCTCAGTTCAGCATCTACAGCAGCTCGTGACTCATCATAGTGTCTACAACTACTCAGCGTCTACGTATCTCCAGCCAGTGCAGTTTTTTTTTGTGTTGCCCAGTTTAAATTTTTTTTTTCCCTTTCCCTTGCTGTTTTATTCCCAGTTCATCACCAGTTCTGTTTTCCCCAGTGATTTGTTACAGTAAAACTTACTCGTCCCAGTTCAAAGTTTCACTTAAGCTTGTTTTTAGCACGTTCGAGTAGTGCAGTAAATGTTTTGTTCTCGGTGTGCTGAAGCCGCAGTGAGTCAGCGCGCCCAGACACGCTTGCCAGTGTAAACAACCAACACACAGCTGTAGTTCACGCCGGGTATCCACGTTCTTCTAATATCTTATACCTCCACAGAGTTACCCCGGTCCTTCCTGTTCTTCCCAAGTCCATTCTGATAATTTTTTCTACGACATTGAAGCCCCATAGCAGTATACAAATGCTACGAGGCGTGTAGTGTTACTAGAGCATCACTGAAAGTTCCAGGCACCCGTACCTTCGTCCATCTGCACTCAAAGTTAAGTAAACAGTGACTTACCTAGCATTTCCTAATATTTTGTGACATTATTTAACTGTCCTACACCAATACAGTTAGTTACTGAAGCCATACTTCAGTAAATTGTTCAGTGTCATCAGTGCACAGTTTGCCACTTACCTACAGCTTCTTAAATTTTGTAAATTTATTTTTGCACTCCTACATTTTAAATTCCAGTTTTTTATTCTGCTTCTTGCACCTCAGTTATTGATTTAAATTGTTCAGTGTTAACCATTTATACAATTTACCTCTCGCATACAGTTTTCATGTAATTCCTGTGTGCTGTTATTTTGTTAGTTGCACCTGCAAGTTAGCCACAGATTGTTGACACCCTTGCACTGTTTTGTTTGTTAGTGTTTTTTCCTTTTAATAAGTGTAATCTTCAAGTACTTAAGTATTAGTTTATTCTACCTGCAGTGATACAATCTGTGCCTAGCCCATTAAATTTTTCTTCTGTTTCCCCATTTATTTGCTCTACATATATTCTATGTTTTATCAGTGAATATTCACCTATGTGCATTGCATTTTGCTATTTTGTATACCCAAGTCATTGAGTGTATTTTTGGGAACCTGTTTATTTACCATTAATTACCAAAATTCCTTGTGAAGTTAATTAATTTTGACCTTGAGGTTGTGCAATTTTTTCTTTTTGCCAAGCATGTACACCAGTGTGTTGTTTGCCTACAGCACAAGGGTACCATTACAGGTCCTAACCCCATTCTAAAGTATCCCATTACAAAGGAGCCCTGGGAGAGAACTTCTGTCGACCTATTGACGAACTTCTCGACCTCGGAGAAGGGAAATAAGCACCTGCTTGTAATGGTAGATAACTTGACGCGGTACAGTGAATTAGTACCCATTCCTGATAAAACCGCGGAAACGGTCGCTAGTGCTTTCCGTGAGCATGTTGTTCTTCGTCATACTTGCCCACGTTGTCCTTCTGTCAGACAATGGGTCTGAGTTTATAAATGGCATAATGCAGGATCTTTGCTCCAGATTCAACATTCATCAAGCACCAGTAGCTCACGCCACCCTGCGAGTAATGGTCTTGCTGAACGTACAAATCGCAAAGTCCTGGAGGTGCTCAGAGTAACCGTTAACCAAGTTGTACTACATGGGATGAGGCTATCCCAGATGTTCAGTGTACATTAAATTCCTCCCTCAACAGCTCGATCGGTGAGACACCTTCATTTTGCTTTGTATGGTTATGACAAGCGCTTACCATATGAAATTCTGTTTACTCCACCTAGACCTACTTACAATACTGATAACCCCAGTGTAGTAAAGATGAGGACAACGCAGCTTGTCTTCCAGCGGGTACGAGAGAACCTTATGAAAGCTACTGTAGGTTCACGTCTGATGCGCAATGCCCGCGCCAAGGAAAGCAAAGTGGAACCAGGTTGCAAAGTTATGTTGCTCAACCCAGTGCAGACCCCAGGTATGCACAAACTTGTCCCAAAGTTTGTGGGTCCTTACCGTGTCTTACGACAGCTCCATGGCAATAAGTTCGAGGTGAGGGAGATTGCTACGGGAACTATCAAGGAAGCCCACCTTGATCACATGAAGTATGTGGACCATATGCAGGCCGAAGCAGAGCTGGGGGCGCGTGCGTTGCAACGCCACGATCAGACTAATGTTAGGGACAAACCGTCTATCCCTTCTCCCACTACTACTGGTACGGAAGACGGCCCAGTAAGGCTCCATACTTATGGCCTGCGACCCAGGACAACAGTACATTTCTGTGACATTGACGTACCTACTGACTTGTCTGACTCCTACGCTAGTTATGCTAATTGTTTGCTTGCAGAAATGGGTATAAATGCACACACATTGTATAGCTAGTCGATAATAGAGTCAGGGTGGACAACATCATGTAATTATGTAAATACTTTTAGAAGGGTACCCAGAGTGTAATGAATTCCATGGATATAGTATTATTGTATGTATGTGCACCAGTGTTTTATAACTAAAGGAAAAAAAGCCTGTATTACAGTCAGGGCAGTGCTGCCCTCTGAGTTACATGTCACTCCTTAGGAAATGCTACTGTCAGTCATTGTTTGCAGATGTGAGCGTGCAACAACGTTAGTAGACGAGTGGTCAACTGATGTTCAGCCCTGCGGACAACCTGTATATAGAAGATTTTAGTTCCAGTGCTGACGTCTCCGGGCTCTCTACTCGATGAAACAGCACGGGCAAACCAGTTTTCTCTTCCCCTGGATGGGAAAGTTTTTTTTTGCCTGTCGCATTTTTTTTGTCCATTTTTTATTTACTAGTGAGCGAAAGCCAGTCCCTCTCTGGGGTAGCTAGTGTAATTCCTTTATACCTATGGGCCCACCAGTATTGTCGCGTCGGGACGACGCGAGGTGCGTGGCCGAGCAAATGTAGACAGCCTGTACTGTCAGAGCACACAGCCTAGCCGTCTGCTCTGACTAGTTCATATTTCGCGGCATTCAGTGCTGCCCTCTGTAGGCCTACCTAGGTCGGTGGGAAGCACAGACCACCCCCTCTCACTCCTCGACCGACCGACGTGTTAGTCACAGGTGCCCCCTCCACGGACTGGCTTGCGGTCACTCCCTCACACTGCCCGTTGTGTACTCACTCCTACCCAATTAAAGCCAATCTAGTCCACGGCCGTATCATTGCTACCTACGCTACCTTCATCGGCACTAAACCGCTGTTCAGCAGTAAGAACAGCGATAACATCAGGTAAGTGTAAAACAAAAGCCTGTAATTATGTTACTTGATAGGATTGCTGGCGTCTTTTTTCTGTCTCATAAACATGCAAGATTTCAGGTACCTCTTGCTACTTCTACTATACATGCATGTACAAGCATACATATATACACACACCCTTCTGCATTTTCTTCTATTTTACTTACTAGTTCTTTTCTTGTTTATTTCTACTTATTTCCATGGGGAAGTGGAACAGAATTCTTCCTCCATAACAAAGTACACATCCATCTATCCACTGGACCACCATTCTTTAATACCAGGCGATCAGTACTGAGCGTGCTATCCTGTTATATATATATATATATATATATATATATATATATATATATATATATATATATATATATATATTATATATATATATATATATATGTGTGTGTGTGTGTGTGTGTGTGTGTGTGTGTGTGTGTGTGGTGTGTGTGTGTGTGTGTGTGTGTGTGTGTGTGTGTGTGTGTGTGTGTGTGTGTGTTTATGGCATACAAAGAGTATGTAACCTTTATTTGGCGCATGTACACACCCTCATTTACAGGCTATCTCCCCCAACCAGCGAACCAGGGACTAAGTGTTGACGATGGGACCCCGTCGTTCAATCAGTACCCAGGTTCCAGCCAATGAGAAGATGGTTTTGGCAATCGCAGAGGTGATGTGGGTACCACTCACCCATCTGCCCTTGTCATTCCCATTCTAGAGCTGTTTGAAGCACGGTCTGCTCTCTAGTGGCTTCTATTCTGCCTTGCTTACCATATAGTGCACTAATACCTATTGCTGTACATAGTGTATATAGTGTACATACTTCTGTTCTAAATTGGTGAAGGATAATATAAGTCAAAAGTTTCTCTGCTGTGTTTATTTTGCTCTCTTTACACCCAGGATAACAGGCCTTTGGAACTCCTGGGTTGTAATATGGGTAGCCTGTCCGAGCTCTTAGAGCACGGGTTGAGCCTATGGTGACGCTGGAAGCAGTAACATTGTGTAGTTTGCTGTCTGGCATTGCATTAGCTTTGTCAACGCTTTACAAACTTTGAATGTCAATTGCCTTGCTATGGTCAGCCTTGCTATTGTATGATCGTTCAACAGCTCGCTACTAGCTTGTTCGGTGTGCTCGCTTCACGACAGTCAATCTTGTGTGAAGATTGTTTATCCACCTTGCAAGCGTATGTGCATATTCTGCAGATGTATTGTGCATAGCTAAGCGTGTTCTGCAAATAACGTGTTACATTGGAGTATTCTGCATTCGTACTGTGCATAGCTAAGCGTGTTCTGCAAATAAATGTGTTACGTTGGGTTATTCTGCAATCGTACTGTGCATAGCAAATAACTTATACATTGGGGTATGCCACCTAGACGAGTCAGACGTCTGGTGTCGGCATATACTTTATTAAACTTGCCTAAATTGTCCCTACAGCATTGTTGGCAAATTGCTCATTCCATTGGCATTGATTACGAACGCACTCTCACAGCTGTGCAGCTGCGTTCACTGATCACCGACAAACTTCGGGAAGAGGAGATGGCACCTCAGACTCCTCCCTCTACAGGAGACAGGAATGAAACACCGATGTTCTCGCAGGAGGAAGATGATACATCACTGGAGCAAAATCGTCAGTCTAGTGCAGCACTTGATCTGGCAAAAATCAATCTTGAGCAGACTAGGGAACAGAGCGCATTTGTCAAGGAAGAGTTTGATAGGGAAAAAGAAAGAAGGCAGTTTTCGCAACTTGTAAATGACTTTAGTTTACAGAAAGCAGTACAGCTTGTTTCCCGCTTCAATGAGGTCGAGCCAGAACAATTTTTCGATGCTTTCGAAAATCGGGCAGGAGCCTTGAGGTGGCCAGAATGGCATTGGCCATCGTTGGTTCACACAGCATTGTTTGGTAAGGCACAGGAATTTACGTCAGTGTTAAATGACACTGATTTTTCTGATTATAAAGTGGTGAAGACCACAGTTTGGAGTGCGTATACATGTATCCCAGTTAAGTATAGGAAAAACTTCAAGTTAGGTAGACGACAGTATGGTCAATCCCTGGTTGATTTTGTGTGACAGCAGACCAAAGCTTTTACCAGCTGGTATAAAGCAAGTGGTGTTGCTACCTTCGATGATCTTGTGCAGCTTATTCTGAGTGACAACCTGCTGGAGTCTGTGGGACCAGAGGTTCGAGTCTTTCTGCAGGATCATGACTTAACCACTGCATTGGAGGCAGCCAGGTTGGCTGATATCTTTGAAACTAACCGCTCCTTGTCCAAGCGGTGCCATATCTCTTTTCAACAGCCTGGCATGAGCAGAGATCGTCAACCTTGGAAGATGAAGTGCCAGCCGGAGGGAGAACTTCTACATCACCCAACTAAGTCACCTGGTGAGCCACGCTTCTCAACTTATGGTCCACCTGGTGAGAGACAAACCACTCAACATGGTGTAACTCGACAAGAGTATCCAGAGAGACACCAGCCAGAGCGACACCAGTTGCAACGTCAGCAGGGAGTAAAGGGCAAGCCTTTCGTCTGCTTCCTGTGTAACAAAGTAGGTCATATCCGTCCCAACTGCCCCCACAAACCTCAACCTATTGGGAAAATCTCTAATATCCCTAGTAACATGTCACTGAAAGAAGTAGAGAAAGGGATGGCCCATTATTACTGACAGAGTCTTATTTCCCTTCAGGAAAACTCCAAAACAACTGAAGTCAAAACCTTTAGAGATACTGGAGCATATTGCTCACTTATAAGAGAGGGAATATTACCCCTTTCAAAGAATACCTCTATTACAACCCAAGTTTCCAAATGGCCTGTTATCCTGGGTGTAAAGGGAGCAAAATAAACAGAGCAGAAAAGTTTTAACTTATATTATCCTTCACCAATTTAGAACAGCAATATGTACACTATATACACTATGTACAGTGATAGGTATTAGTGCACTCCACGGTAAGCAAGGCAAAATAGAAGCCACAAGAGAGCAGACCGTGCTTCAACCAGCTCTAGAATGGGAATGACAAGGGCAGACAGGAGAGTGGTACCCACATAATCTCTGCGATTGCCAAAACCATCTTCTTATTGGCTGGAACCTGGTTACTAGTTGAACGACGGGGCCCCATCGTCAACTCTTAGTCACCTGGTTCGCTGGTTGGGGGAGATAGCCTGTAAATGAGGGTGTGTACATCCGCCGAATAAAGGTTACGTACTCTTTGCATGCCACAACCTCCTTAAATTCCTCTGTTTTGTTGGAAGCATATGGAGGAGCTATATATTCTGTCCCCTTGCATAGAATTTATGTACAGTGCAAATATTACACTGGATACCTGACTGTGGGTGTATCCGAGGGATTCCATATGAAAGATGCCATGTTATTACTGGGTAATAACATTACCACTGCTAGTGTATGTCCTGAATCCATAATGATTAATTCTTCTCCCGTGTTGACCATAACTCAGGCAACATCCCAAGGGTTGTCTGGCGAGAATGTTGACCTATCCTTGGACGACTCCGATCTCGGAATAGCCAATTTGTTTCACGTGGAAAACTGGCCTGGGCCTCGTAGATCAAGTGAACAGACCCAGATCAAGCCTTCCTATTCCAAGGATGCAGGATTGCCATTATTATTATTATAATCAAAAAGAAGCGCTAAGCCACAAGGCAGGATTGCCAGAAATCTCTGTTTCCATGCCCGAGGGACTGTCCTTCTGGGAGGAACAATGAAAGGACCCTTCTTTGAATTTCACTTTTCAGGCAGCCATGGGTAAATCCTCTTTGGATCATCTGGTCAAGTATAAACTTAAAACGACTATTTGATTTGCTCCGAGACTGATAAGGAGACAGAGAACCGGCAACTGTCAGACAGGTTAGTGGTTCCAACAAAGTTTAGACCTCAAATATTGAATATAGCTCATAATACTTCATTAGGAGGTCACTTAGAAATTACTAAAACATTATATAGGGTCACAAAAGAATTTTATTGGCCAAAATTAAGGCAGGATGTGAAGAATAATATCCGGTGTTGCCGAGAATGTCAGCAAGTACAGAAACCTGGACATTCTATTAAACCTGCACCTCTCCAACCTATACCTGCTGATGGAGAACCATTTGCAGAATTAATCATAGACTGTGTAGGTCCACTGCCTAGGTCAAAGCCTGGAAATCAGTACTTATTTACCATTATGGATAGAGTAACTAGATACCCGGAACCAATTCCCATGTGCAGTATTAATACTAAACCTATTCTCAAAACTTTAACCAGATTTACTTCTTATTTTGGCATTCCTAAATATATTCAAAGTGATCAAGGTACTAACTTCACTGCCAAGACATTTAAGGAAGCATTAACTAGGTTAGGGATACCTGGATTTACCTGGAGAGAGTTCCAGGGGTCAACGCCCCCGCGGCCCGGTCTGTGACCAGGCCTCCTGGTGGATCAGAGCCTGATCAACCAGGCTGTTACTGCTGGCTGCACGCAATCCAACGTACGAGCCACAGCCCGGCTGGTCAGGTACCGATTTTAGGGGCTTGTCCAGTACCAGCTTGAAGATTGTCAGGGTTCTATTGGTAATCCCCCTTATGTATGCTGGGAGGCAGTTGAACAGTCTCGGGCCCCTGACACTTATTATATTGTCTCTTAACGTGCTAGTGACACCCCTGCTTTTCATTGGGGGATGTTGCATCGTCTGCCAGATCTTTTGCTTTTGTTGTGAGTGATTTTCGTGTGCAAGTTCGATACTAGTCTCTCTACGATTTTCCAGGTGTATATAATCATGTACCTCTCCCGCCTGCATTCCAGGGAATACAGGTTCAGGAACTTCAAGCGCTCCCAGTAATTGAGGTATTTTATCTCCTTTATGCGCGCTTTGCTGGTTCACTGTACATTTTCTAGGTCAGCAATTTCACTTGCCTTGAAAGGTGCTGTTAGTGTGCAGCAAAATTCCAGCCTACACAGAACAAGCGATCTGAAGAGTGTCATCATGGGCTTGGCATCCCTAGTTTTGAAGGTTCTCATTATCCATCCTGTCATTTTTCTAGCAGCTGCGATTGATACAATGTTAAGGTCCTTGAAGGTGAGATCCTCTGACATGATCACTCCCAGGTCTTTGATGTTGGTTGTTTGCTCTATTTTGTGGCCGGAATTTGTTTTGTACTCTCGTGTTTACCATATCGGAGTAATTGAAATTTCTCATCGTTGAACTTCATATTGTTTTCTGCAGCCCATTGAAAGATTTGGTTGATGTCCGCCTGGAGCCTTGCAGTGTCTGCAATGGAAGACACTCTCATGCAGATTCGGGCGTCATCTACAAAGGAAGACACGGTGCTGTGGCTGACATCCTTGTCTATGTAAGATATGAGGATGAGAAACAAGATGGGAGTAAGTACTGTGCCTTGTGGAGCAGAGCTTTTCACCGTAGCCGCCTAGGACTTTATTCTGTTGATTACTACTCTGCGTTCTGTTTGTGAGGAAATTATAGATCCATCGACCAACTTTTCCTGTTATTCCTTTAGCACGCATTTTTTGCGCCATTACGCCATGGTCATACTTGTTGAAGGCTTTTGCAAAGTCTGTATATATTACATCCGCATTCTTTTTGTCTTCTAGTGCATCTAGGACCTTGTCGTAGTGATCCAGTAGTTGAGGCACACAGGAGCTACCTGCTCTAAACCCATGTTGCCCTGGGTTATGTAACTGATGGGTTTCTAGATGGGAGGCGATCTTGCTTCTTAGGACCCTTTCAAAGATTTTTATGATATGGGATGTTAGTGCTATCGGTCTGTAGTTCTTTGCTATTGCTTTGCTTCCCCCTTTGTGGAGTGGGGCTATGTCTGTTGTTTTTAGTAACTGTGGGACGACCCCAGTGTCCATGCTCCCTCTCCATAGGATGGTAAAGGCTCGTGATAGGGGCTTCTTGCAGTTCTTGATGAACACTGAGTTCCATGAGTCTGGCCCTGGGGCAGAGTGCATGGGCATGTCATTCATCGCCTGCTCGAAGTTATTTGGTGTCAGGATAACATCAGATAGGCTTGTGTTAACCAAATTCTGTGGCTCTCTCATAAAAAATTCATTTTGATCTTCGACTCTGTCTGGTTAGCAGCTTACTAAAAACTGAGTCATACTGGGACTTGAGTAGCTCACTCATTTTCTTGCTGTCATCTGTGTAGGACCCATCTTGTTTAAGTAGGGGCCCAATACTGGACGTTGTTCTCGACTTTGATTTGGCATAGGAAAAGAAATACTTTGGGTTTCTTTCGATTTCATTTATGGCTTTTAGTTCTTCCCGCAATTCCTGACTCCTACAAGATTCCTTTAGCTTAAGTTCGATGTTTGCTATTTCTCTGACCAATGACTCCATATGCATTTCAGATATATTGATCTCTTTTAGCCGCTCTGTTATTCTTTTTCGTCGCCTGTAAAGGGAGCGCCTGTCTCTTTCTATTTTACATCTACTCCTCCTTTTTCTTAAAGGAACAAGCCTTGAGCATACATCGAGTGCCACCGAGTTAATCTGTTCTAGGCGTAAGTTGGGGTCTGTGTTGCTTAGTCTATCTTCCCAGCTTATATCGGTAGGACTTGGTTTACTTTTTCCCACTTTATGTCCTTGTTATTGCAGTTGAATTTGGTGAAGGCTCCCTCATGACTAATCTCAATATGTTGGTCTGGGGCTCCACGCATACATGCCTGAACCTCGATTACATTGTGATCTGAGTATATTGTTTTTGATATGGTGACATTTCGTATCAGATCATCATTGTTAGTGAAGATGACGTCTAGTGTATTTTCCAGTCTAGTAGGCTCTATTATTTGCTGGTTTAAGTTGAATTTTGTGCAGAGATTTAAAAGCTCGTGTGTGTATGAGTTCTCGTCAGAGCTGCCTCCTGGTGTTATTACTGCAAAAACATTATTTGCTATATTCCTCCATTTTAGGTGCCTTAAGTTGAAATCCCCAGGAGCAAGATGTTGGGGGCAGGAGCTGGCAGATTTTCCAGACAGTGGTCAATTTATAACAGCTGTTTCTGGAATTACTGGGGCGTTGCATCCGGACGCTTGTAGACTACCACAATGACTAGGTTTTGGCTCTCGATCTTTACTAGCTAGAACTTCCACTACATCATTTGGGCATTAAGCAGTTCTGTGCAAACAAGTGACTCTGCGATATACAGGCTTACCCCCACCCCCTATTTTGCCTATTCAGTCTGTCGCATCTGTATAGATTGTAACCTGGGATCCATATTTCGTTGTCCAAGTGATCCTTTATGTGGGTCTCTGTGAAAGCCACGAACATTGCATTTGCCTCTGCAAGCAGTCCACGGATGAAAGGTATTTTGTTGTTTGTTGCTGGCTTTAGACCCTGTATATTTGCAAAGAAGAATGTCATCGGACTGGTGGTATTGGTGGTACTGGGGGGGACTTTTTTTTCCAGCATTAGTATCTGTATCTGTTGGTTTGGAGTGGAGGCCATCGACTGTGGTTACACTCCAGGAATGACTGGATGTGGTGTACGATTTCTGCCATTTCCTGCCAGTTTTTTCCCTTCCTGGCACTAAAAAACCTCTCGCTCTTGAGTGGCTGTGGCTACCCAGGTTTTCCCATGGCCTGGATGTTTTGTATCTTTTTGTCCCCTTTAGATGGTGTGCCTGTCAATTTAAGTTATAGCACAGTCTTTCCTCTACTGAAAAAGCTTACAGGAAGGGAGTTTGCATTTTCCTGTTGTCATATGGGCATAGCATTTTCTAGGGTGGTCAAAGTTGCACTTCCCATCTGTTTTTTCCAGATTTTCCATGCCTGCACATGCTTGGTTTCCGTTTGCCTTGGGTTTCTGTGACTGTATTCCTTGTTCGTGCATGTTTACCTATCTCTTTCCTATCCTCACTAGCACTAACAATGGGGCTCTCACCAGTTGTTTTTGGTAATGCATCCTCACTATTGCTAGTGGAGTCCCCATGTTTGCTATCTCCTGTGGTATTACTAGTTTGTAATATTGGTTTTATCTTGTCCTTGACTACACTTGTTTCCCCACTACACCTGACTCCCTCGAGGTCATTTACATGCATTCCTTCATGCATACATTTACTGACTACATGGACAGCACCTCCATCCTCACTATTACTGTCTCCCAGGACAGCACCTCCAGCTTCACCATTACTGTCTCCCAGGGCAACACCTCCAGCCATACAGTTTCTGACTACATGGCCAGCACCAAGGGCGATACCATCCAGCCCAGACTTTTTATTTTCCCATCTGTTATAGAATGCTTCCAGGTTTTCTATGAAGGCTTCTTTGATGTTATCCTCTTTTAATACCAGTGTAATTTTAGTACACAGATTGATCTCATTTGGGCATACCCAAAAACACTTCCCTGATTTAATACTGCTTGTAGATAGTTCTTGGATATCTGCACAAGGGGCGTTACACCAATTTCTACAAAAATGGCAATTTATCCATGTGGAAGCCCGTTTGTGTGATTGACTACAGACTACACAGAGCTTCATGTGATTTGAGTAGTTGATTTACTGTAATTCTACTAGTAACCTCTTGAATATTCTACTAATAACCTCCTTAAAGTGAAGCTCTAGCTATTTGTATTTCTGTTTCTAACTGTACTTGTATATTAGGACAGCTTACCGGTGTACGTTCCTGTTTTATATTTATTGTTTGTGTTTGATAAGGGCGCCTAAAACCCCATCTGTTTACAGTCTGCTTTATTGTCCAACGAATCCGTTTGAAACTAGTCAAGGGTTTGGACCGGCCAAGGGTTCGGAACCAGTCAGATAATCCACAACTTATCCACTGTCTATCATCCTCAGTCCCAAGGCGCCTGGGAAAGATTCCATCAGACGTTAAAAACCATGATGGGAACTTTTTGCATGGGATGAATCATTACCTTTGTTGCTGTTTTCAATAAGAGAAACTGTGCAGGAGTCTACCGGGTATAGTCCGTTTGAGCTGATCTTTGGGCACAATGTATGAGGTCCTCTTTGGGTGCTCAAAGAAGGATGGATGGGAGAAGACGTTAGCTCAACACTCTACAACCCGTCTTCAAGGTTGCAGGTGGCACATCAGTTAGCCAAGGCTAACCTAAAGACAGCTCAAAATAAGATAAAACAGAGGTATGACAGAAATGCACAATTCTGCTCCTTCCATCCAGGAGACAAGGTGTTGGTGCAGGAACCTATACCTGGCCACACCTTGAAAGCTAGATTTACGGGACCTATGCAAATTGTAAGTAAATTATCTGATGTAAATTATGTGGTAGCTCCCCTTGATAAGACCTCAAAAACTAAAACTTACCACATTAATCAATTAAAATCTTTTCATACACCAGATAAAGTCCCAGTAATGGCTCTGCCCTCTACCTCTGAGGACGACTCTGACTCTTTGCACTATTTCTGAAATTAAAGTCAAACTTCCAAACTCTGTCCTCCTCAAGGACCCTAGCCCTTTAATGGTGGGGCTATCTAAAACTCAAGCAAAAAGTTTAACTGCACTTCTACAGTCATACCCTGATATTTTTTTCGGATGTGCCGAAAAAATGTACTTTATGTTATCATGACGTAGATGTGGGAAACTCTAAACCTAATAAACTCTCCCTCTACAGAGCTAATCCTGAAAAGCAGGATCTACTTCAGCAGGAGGTAGAATTTCTATTAGAGCATGGGTTAGTGGAGGAGTCATCTAGTCCATGGGCTTCACCGTGCATCCTTGTTTAAAAAGCTGATGGAGGTTTTCGTATGTGTACAGACTACCGTAAGGTGAATGGGGTCACAATCACAGATGCTTACCCTCTTCCTCGCCTGGATGATATAATCGACTTTGTGGGTAAGGCTTCTTTTGTGTCCAAGTTAGATCTCCTTAAAGTTACTATCAGGTACCATTGGATAAGGCAAGGAAATCTCTGCCTTCGAAATTCCAGGTCATTATCAATATACAGTTACCCCCTTCGGAATGAAAAACTCCCCCTCTTCATTCCAGAAACTTATCCATCAGGCTATTAATTAAAGGACTTGAAGGCACAACAGCATACTTGGATGAACCATACCACGGGCGGGATTGAACCCGCGGTCAGTCTCAAAACTCCAGACCGTCGCGTTAGCCACTGGACCAGATAGTCACAATAAGATTTGTCCAACTAGGCATATTTCTGCACTATAGGAAGGTTAGCATAGGCACCACTGTGACCACAAATGCAAGTTTTTACACACGAATCTCCAGCTAGCATGGCCGTGAGTCATGTTACCTGGATGATATTGTTGTGGTGTCTGATACTTGGGATCAACACCAATTTAGACTTAAGGCTTTTTTTGAGTCCTTTCAGAGTTCCCATTTAACTGTTAATTTATGTAAGTCTTCCTTTGGCCAGGCCACTGTTACTTTTCTAGGCCATGAAGTAGGTAATGGTAAAGTTGCTCCTAAATTTGGTAAAGTTCTTGCCATTAAAGATTATCCAGTTCCACGTGATAGGAAATCTCTTCAGCGTTTCCTAGGCATGACAGGATTTTACAGAGGATTCTGTAAGAATTTTTCAGATATTGTAGCTCCTCTTACCTCTCTTACCAGCCACAAAGTTCCCTTTAATTGGACCCCAGAGTGTCAAGGTGGTTTTGATAAAGCAAGATTATTGTGTATTGCACTCATTCTTTTTTCTCCAGACTTCTCCAAACCTTTCTCATTACAAGTTGATGCTTGTGAGTCTGGGGTTGGGGCAGTACTGTTGCAGAAGGGGGACTAGGAGTTGCAGCCTGTAGCCTTTTTCTCTGCCAAGTTCCAGCCGCATCAGAGGGCTTACTCTACCATTGAAAAACAAGCCCTCGCACTGGTACTGGCTTTGGAGCACTTCGATGTTTATGTGGGCCAGACTTCGCAGGTGGTCACTGTCTACAGTGATCACAACCCTCTAGTATATCTCCAAGCCATGAAGAACCACAATACGAGGCTCATGAGATGGAGTCTACGACTGCAACCCTACTCTTTCAGAATATTATATATTGCCGGCAAAGAAAATATGTTGGCAGACTCTTTATCTAGAGTTTAACAAAGTTGCTCTATATTATAATTATAATTATATATTAGGTTAGGATGTTAGGTTACTTGTGGTAACCCCTTTCAAGCTCTTTTTTTTATCCCCTGGTGTGTTTTTTTTTTTAGTGAGGGGATGCGGGCTACCATCCGCCCGTGTCTTGGACCTATGTTAGCCCAACTGTCTGCAGTCTCACTCTGAGTTTGGCTTTTTGTTATGAGAAAAACTGAGCTCTCTCTAAGAGTTGGATGGTTGAGAGGAAAGGCGGTCCCATTATTTGGTGCCATGACGGCATGGTTACCACTGGGAGGTGGGAGACTAATCCTGAGCCTTCTCGGGGCGGGGGTGTGGCATGCAAAGAGTACGTAACCTTTATTCAGCACACGTACACACCCTTATTTACAGGCTATCTCCCCCAACCAGTGAACCAGGGACTAAGGGTGGACGATGGGGCCCCATTGTTCAATCAGTTCCCAGGTTCCAGCCAATGAGAAGATGGTTTTGGCAATCGCAGAGGTGATGTGGGTACCACTCGCCCATCTGCCCTTGTCATTCCCATTCTAGAGCTGGTTGAAGCACGGTCTGCTCTCTAGTGGCTTCTGTTCTACCTTGCTTACCTATTGTTGTACATAGTGTATATAGTGTACATATTTCTGTTCTAAATTGGTAAAGGATAATATAAGTCAAAAGTTTTTCTGCTGTGTTTATTTTGGTCTTTTTACACCCAGCATAACAGGCTTTTGGAACTCCTGGGTTGTAATAATATATATACATATATATATACATATATATATATATATATATATATATATATATATATATATATATATATATATATTATATATTATATATATATATATATATATATATATATATATATATATATATATATATATATATATATATATATAGCAATAAGATCACAGTAAACAGGTGATTTCAAAATATGCAAACAACCACTCTGAAAGAATAGAAAAATTTCCCAAAGCGCTTTCGTGACTACTCACATTATCAAGGAACTATGATAATGTAGTAGTCACTCTATTCTTTCAGAGTGGTTGTTTTGCTTTATATATATATATAAAATATATATATATTAAAATGTCATGCCCCTTATGGTAACCTTCCTTAATTTTACATTGCGGTCTTTTTCCTTTAATAGCAAAATTTGGGAAAATGAACGTCCTTGTATTTTTAAGATTAATTCTTATTAAAAATTATTAAATTTATGTAACATGGCCATGATAATTTTAATTGGAGGTATAGTAACCTGCCTGCCGCCGGTGTGCCGGTGTGTACTTAGCCGTGATGTTTGATGGTTTTTACCCCCCTTCCCCCCCCCCCTTTATGTTCAACTACTCTACTGAGTGTTGGTGAGTCAGTCACGTGACCCACTTTACCTTTTATGCTCAAGGTTGAGGGACGAGCAGTGAAGAAGTAGCAGCCAACGAGAACACTCCTGCTCGTCTCTGGTAACGGGCCCAAAGATTTATTACCCGGCCTGGACATATTCTGTTTTATTCTGACTGTTTCCCAATTGGGGAAACAAGACTTTAATGTATAAAGTAATCTCCATTTATATATATGTTATATCTAGGATATCCTCCTAATCCTTGTTTTGAAAGCCTTATGTATATGTTGGATATACAGAAAAAACATGTATTCTTAACTTATATACGATAATTCGTATATTATAACTGGCTTTTGTTATATTATGAATATACTTAATTAAAATTAGGCATTCCGGAGGATCATTATTATTACCCTAACCTCTCTGACCAAAATTGTTATGCTCTAAAAGAAGGAATAGTTGTTACAATACTTGGGTGTAAAAAGTGGGGGTCTGTGTCCGGGAGCAAAACACTGAATTTCTTTAAAATGAATGTAGAATTGGCAGAGAGGTTTGAAGATATAACAAAGGAGAAATTAAAAAATTTGAAGCTTCTTTCTTGTTGGCAATTAGCACGAAGCTTGGGCATAAAATTACGACAGGATTTCACTGCCAGACAGTAGATGTATGATACAGAATGTCCTTTTTCCAGATGGCAGGATCCAGAGATCGAGAATGGAAAAGCAGATATTCCTTCCTTTTTGAATTTTTTTTCTACAGACCCCCGAGGCCGAAACTACGACGCTAACAACCCTACTGGAGGACGACGGACATGAACTTCCTGATACTCGGAAACGCTACGCTGCTACAACGACTCCAATTCCATCTCCAAGGATTTATAGGGGGAACAGAACTAAATCACACTAAAGAAACGGATCCAGGTAAACCATTTACAGATAGTTTTGAAACAGAACAAGAAGTCCTTTGGATGATGAACACGTTCCCCCTAAAAATCTCTTTAGCCCTTTTGACTACTATTCAATCTAAGGGAGAATTTTGAACGTCTGAACGTATTTTATTGTTTCCCAAACCCCCTTTTGTAGAACCCCAGAGAAAGTTAAAAAGGGAGAATTTTTGGAAGTGAATCTTTGCTTTATGAACGGGAAGTACTGAGGAAGAAAAGAGAATCCAGTAATATGAATACAATCCCTTCATTTGACCTTGGTAAAGCAGCCTCTTTGATGCCTAAATTTACGGAGGATAATTTAGATTCATTTTTTAAAGCATTCAAAAATCAGGCGAAGGTGATGCAATGGCCTCCTAAATATTGGGCTGCTTTAATACATTCATCTTTAATAGGAAAAGCCCAAACCAAAAACTCCCAACTTACCTTTTGAACAATATTCTGATTATACTCAGGTAAAAGATTGTCTTCTGAAAGCTTATGATTTATTACCTGTCAGTTATTTAAAGATGTTTAGAAACTCTGAAGAAATATCCTCAGCAGTCTTGGGTGGACTTTGCCAGGGAAAAAGCTCTCTGCTTTCGAGCGTTGGCGTAGGGCCGGGGAGCCGCCTCAGTCGAGTCACTTTCCCAGCTGATGTTGCATGAAGATCTTTTTAAATATTTTCCAGAGAGGGTGCATACTTATCTTTTGACATTTCCCACTACTAACTTGTTGATACTGCTGCCCACGCAGATCACTTTGAAATTTCCCATGCTATAACCACAGAAATGTCTAAGGCCCCGGAAAAGAAATCTACCTCCCAAGGTTTTAGTTCAAGTTTGACGGCTAGGAAAGCTCCGGGCTGGCAAACCTTTGAAGGTTTTATTCAGACAAAAACAGGTGACAAACGGCTCTTTCTCCAGACAGTATCCTAAAGATCAATTACACTGTGCCTTTTTTGTAAAAAGTTAGGTCATAGACAGTCCCAGTGTTGGCATAAACAGGGGGAAGATAAAACCCAACCAAGAGGGAGATATCCTACCCAGGTAATAAATTCCTCTGGGGAAGTATGAAACTCGGGATGACGAATCTCTACCTTTTCAGGCCTCCTCTAGCAGACCGTCTAATAGAGCTTTACCAGGGACAGTGCTTCAGAAGAAAAGGTCCGAGTGTTTATGGAACCCTACTTTTCCCAGGGGAAGTTCGGACTCTGTAAAGAGAGGTTAGTAAATATCACTACCTTTCGAGATACTGGCAGCTATCTCTCTTTATTAAGATCAAACCGGGAAAAGTTACCTACTAGTAGAAACCCGGCTAGACGTATTATTAGAGGCTTACGGAGGCACAATAATAAAGGTCCCTATTATAAGGATTTATGTAGAACTGCCTGGATATGTAGGCTGGATCAATGTGGGACTTTCAGAAAAAACCTTTTCCCATTGCCGGCGTGGATCTATTAATCGGGAACGAAATTGATCAATTGGAGATACCCAGAGACCCTTGGTTTAGATAACCCTTGTGATGTAAATTATGCTTAGAAGCCTCTGAGGCAGAGCTAGACTTATTTCCCCTTAATGTGGTCACCAGAGCCATGGCTAAGAACTCTAACAATTTGGATATTCAACAGCCTTTAGAAATGTCCGATGAATTAGGTTTGAACTTCCTGTTTAGCGAAGCAATTCAGTCGAGACCCACAGGTGACAAAGTTTTACCAGTCCCTGCGGACCTAGCTAGAAAATGTAATAAAGAAGAATTTCTTTTAGCTCTAAAGGACGATAAAAGTTTAACCAATAAGGTAAAGGGGAAAGGTTCCTTTTAGATGAAGACGGTTTTCTTTGGAAGAGAAATAATGATAATGATTTGAGTTCAAAAGGAAACTTGTTAGTGGTGCCATCGCCCTTAGTAATATGGTATTTGAACTAGCACATGATAATCCACTGGGAGGTCATTTAGGATTCGTAAGACAGAGAAAAGAAAAGGAAATATTTTTTTGGCCTCAGATGAGGACTTATATTGCTGACAAACTACGGAAATGCCACTTTTGTCAAATAATAGGCAAAACGGCGCACAATCCCGCGTCTGCCCCCTTTACTTCCAATAAATGTCCCGAAGAAACCTTTTGAAAGATTAGTTATTGATTGTGTAGGACCGTTGCCCGCACAAAAAGGGGTAACCAGTATATCTTCACTATCATAGATTTTGGCAACTCGGTATCCTGATGCTATCCCAATGTCCAAAATTAATTCCAGAAATATAGTAAGAGCTTTAATACGCTTCTTTGCTCAAGTAGGCATAACACGTGAAAATTCCCAAACTGACCAAGGTTCTAATTTTACGTCTAAGGTTTTTAAAGAGGCTATGTCTCGATTAGGAGTTTAAAACAGTCCTCTCTACAGCATATCATCCCCAGTCACAAGGAGTGCTAGAAAGATTCCACCAAACCCTTAATCTACTTTACGTGCTTACTGTGAGCAATATTCTCGTGAATGGACGAAGGTTTACCCTTTCTTCTCTTCGCCCCCGTGAAGTGAACAAGAAAGTACTAATACTCTCCATTTGACTTGATTTTTGGACATCAGGTGCGAGGACCCCCAGCCATAAATTACGAGATTCTTGGATAGGGAAGGGGGACCTCTTCATCCCAGTCCTCTACTTTGGAAAGAACCTCTCTCCAAATTAAAAAGCTTTAGCTGCCGTGAATCTGTCAGAAGCTCAAGCCAAAATGAAAAAATCTTATGACCAAAAGGCTAAATCTCTTCATTCTCTCCGAATGAATTAGTGTTAGTTAAAAACTTAATTCCAGGACATTCTTTAAAAAACCCAGATATTTGGGGCCATATGAAATAGTTTGACAAAGAAAATGAGGTGAATTATCTGGTCCGTGAACCAGGACGTGTAAGAAAATTAAGAGGTATCACATAGATAACTTAAAGAAGTACGAGTCTAGCCTTTCCCTACTATTATTACCTCTATTCAACCCACATCCACTGAAATAAGATTGGGCACTGTAAGGGAAGTAAGAGAATTTAGACTACATTAATTCTGAAGTTTTAAAAGAACTAGACATTTCCTGGAAGTTCTTCCTAAACCCCCCAAAAAACTAAATCAAAGAGTTAATCACTAAAATAAAATCCATCTTCAAGATATCCCTCTCCTTGTACATTGGGTTTACCCCGATATTGAATTGTTAGAAGATAGTCCAATAAAGCAATCCCTATCGGGTCTCTCCTGCTAAGCAAGAATTAATTCAACAAGAAATAAATACATTTACTGGAATATAATTTGATAGAACCCAGTTGGACACCTTGGGCCTCTCCTGTTTATTTTGGGCCCAAAACCCGATGGTACCGTACGCCTATGCACGGATTTTCCGTAAAGTAAATTCAATCACCAACCAGATGGGTTTCCATTACCCAGGATTGATTGATTTAAATAGTTTCTGTAGCCGGTGCCAACTTTGTGACCAGATTAGACTTGCTGAGAGGGTATTACCAGGTGCCGTTAAACTCCTAGGGCCCAAGAGATTTCCGGGTTCGTAGTTAAGAAGGACTATTTTACGTATAAGGTTATGCCTTTCGGGTTGTGTAACGCCGCCTCCTCTTTCCAGAGAATTATGAACATTTTAGTCCAACCCTAGAGGTGTAGAGCATACTTAGACGACCTGGTGGTTTTTAGTGATGAAAGGCAGTCTCATTAGAAAGATTAGAGCAACTACTGAAAGCATTGCAGAAATACAATTTCACTGTAAATTTACAAAATGTGACTTTGGTAAAGCCCAGATTAAATATCTCGGTTTTAAAATAGGGAAGGGACTTGTAGCCCCCCACCAATTAAAGGTCCAAGCTATTTTAAAATTTTCCCCTCTCCTCAAGACAGGAAAGCCCTCCAACGATTTTTGGGGATGGGTACTTATTTTCAGGCGTTTTTGCCCAAACTTTGCTCAAGTTGCCTCCCCCTGACTAGATTGACCCAGTCCTTAAATATAAATTTTAATTGGACGAGAATTGTGAACAAGCTTTTAAACGTTTAAAACGTTTCCTTTCCTCTGCCCCAGTATTGCGTGCAAACCCCAAATTTCCAAATTCCTTTCACCCTCCATTGTGATGCCAGTGATGCAGCTATAGGTGCTGTCTTATTGCAATCCTTCCAAAACGGTAAATTTTTACATCAATATGTTATTTTTCCTATAAATTAAAAGAATATCAAAGATCTTATTCAAAATATAGAAAAAGAAGCCCTGGCTTTTGTGTTTTTCCTTAGAACACTTTGACGTATACCTCGGTTATACTCCTCATGTGATAATATTTACTCAGACATAATCCTCTGACATTTAAATTCTATGAAATCAAAAAATGTTAGAAAATTACGCTGGGCTTTAAGGATCCAACCTTACCGGATCTCCATTTTTCACTAAAGGGTTCGAGCAACGTGTTAGCCGATGCTCTCTCTCGCTCCTAATATGGCTTAACTACGGAAATTCTTTGCAGTCAAGAGTTTTCTGGACCAGTTCTAGCAAGTGGATGACTAACCTTGGAATGATGTACCTCCATCCCTATACCAGCTGGTTGGTTTCTTCTACTCCATCAGCATCTTAAACACCGAGATATTTGCTTTTGGGCCGGGGTGTCATGCCCCTATGGTTAAACCTTCCTTTAATATTACATTGCGGTCATTTCCTTTAATAGCTAAATTGGAAATGAACGTCCTTGTATTATTAAGATTAATTCTTATAACAATTATAATTTATGTAACATGGCCATGATAAGTTTAATTGGGGGTATAGTAACCTGCCTGCCGCCCGGTGTGCCGGGTGTGTACTTAGCCGTGATGTTTGATGGTTATACCCCCCCCCCCCTTCCCCCCCCCCCCTTTTGTTCAACTACTCTATGAGTGTTGGTGAGTCACGTCACGTGACCCACTTTCCTGTATGCTCAAGGTTGAGGGACGAGCAGTGAAGAAGTAGCAGCCAACGAACACTCTGCTCGTCTCTGGTAACTGGCCAAGATTTATTAGCCGGCTGGACATATTCTGTTTTATTCTGACTGCTTCCAATTTTGGGAAACAAGACTTAATGTTAAAGTAATCTCCATTTATATATGTTATATCTAGGATATCCTCCTAATCCTCTGTTTTGAAAGCCTTATGTATATGTTGGATACTACAGAAAAAACATGTATTCTTAACTTATATACGATAATTCGTATATTATAACTGGCTTTTGTTATATTATGAATATACTTAATTAAAATTAGGCATTCCGGAGGATCATTATATTACCCTAACCTCTCTGACCAAAATTGTTATGCTCTAAAAAGAAGGAAATAGTTGTTACAATACTTGGAGTGTAACAATTTATATATATATATATATATATATATATATATATATATATATATATATATATATATATATATATATATATATATGAAAGAAATTTGCAAGAGCAGGCGAAATATACACAAACACTGATCTCTGGCTGAAGGAGACTCGAACCTTGGAACAAGGTACGCAGTTCTATATCAATCTCACCACACTGGACAATACCTTGGAGAGCAGCTTGTGCTACACGTTGATCCAAGGCAGCCAGCTTTCAGGGAGAAGGCATACAGCTTTTCATCTCATCCCCTGCATGCATCAGCCTTACTAGAGATTTTAACAATGCAATGCAAAATTCTACCATTATTACTGAAACATCCGAGCAACCGTTCGGATCTTTTCTCCCAACTCAAAAGCTAGAAAAAGTGCTGAGAGAAGAGTGAACTGGATCAGTTCGTGATGAAGTGGTAAATACAACAATGTCGTAGTGGTACCTACAACAACATAGTATCGGTACGTAAACAACCTGGTGGTGGTACATACAACAACCAGGTAGTGGTACCTACAACAACCTGGTACTGGTACATACAACAACGTGGTAGTGGTACCTACAACATGGTAGTGGTACCTACAACAAAGTGGTAGTGGTACCTACAACAACGTGGTAGTGGTGCCTAAACAACCTGGTAGTGGTACATAGAACAACGTGGTAGTGGTACATATGACAACGTGGTAGTGGTACCTACAACAACGTGGTAGTGGTATCTACAACAACGTGTAGTGGTACCTACAACAACGTGGTAGTGGTACTTACAACAACCTGGTAGTGGTACCTACAACAACCTGGTAGTGGTACCTACAACAACGTTGTAGTGGTACCTACAACAACGTTGGAGTAGTACCTACAACAACGTGGTAGTGGTACCTACAACAACGTGGTAGTGGTACCTATAACAACGTGGTAGTGATACGTACAACAACTTGGTAGTGGTGCCTACAACAACGTGGAAGTGGTACTTACAACAAAGTGGTAGTGGTACCTACAACAACGTGGTAATGATACCTACAACAACATGGTAGTAGTACCTACAACAAAGTGGCAGTGGTACCTACAACAACCTGGTAGTGCCCCAAAAACGTGGTAGTGGTCCTACTAAAAACCTGGCATGGTATCTACAACAACCCGGTAGTGGTACTACAACAACGTGGTAAGGTACCTACAAACACCTGGGGGTGATACCTACAAAAGTGGTAGTGGTATACAACAACGTGGTAGGGGATTTAACAAAGTGTTAGTGATACGAAACTTGGTGTGGTACCTACAAAAAACGTGGAGTGGTACTTACAACAAGTTGGAGTGGTACCTACAAAACGGGTAAAGGTACTACAAAAACGTGGCATGGTACCTCAACCACCTGGTAGTGGGGACCTAAAAACGGGCGTGGTAACTAAAAAACCGGTAGTGGTACATAAACAAGGGAGTGGTAACTACAAAACGTGGTAGTGGTCCTACAACAACCTGGTAGGGTCCCTTTTAAAACGTGGTAGTGGGACCCCAACAAAAAGTGAAGGTTACCTACAACAACGTGGCAGTGGTACCTAAACAAAGTGGTAATATGCCACAAGAACTTGGTAGTGGTACCCACAACAACTGGTACTGGACCACATCAACCTGGTAGGTTTACTTACGACAACGTGGTAGTGGTACTACAAAAAATGGGATTGGTAAGTACAACAAGTGGTAGTGGTACCCACAGCAACGAGTAGTGGTATGGCAAGTGGTAGTGGTTTTCCTAAACAACTGGTAGTGGGGACCTACAACAAGGAAGTGGTACCTACAACAGTGTGGTAGTGGTACCCTTTAAAACCTATAGGGTACCACAAAAAACCCGGGAGGGGATCTACAACAAACCCGGTAGTGGTACCACAACTGGTAGTGGTGCCTCAACAGTGTGGGTGGTAGCTTTCAAAAAACGTGCTCGTGTTAGCGACTTTAACTGGCAGTGGGGCCCCCAAAAAATCTGGGGTGGTACCCATAACAAGAGTATGGTACCCCAAAAAACGGGTTATGGTGCCTACAACAAAATGGAGTGCTACCTACAACACGTGGTACTGGTACCTACAACAAAATGGGTTTTTGGTACTTTGACAACGTGGAAAGGGGGTACCTACAAAAACTTGGGAATGGCATCTGCAAAACGTATTAGTGGTACCTACAACAACGTGATAGTGGTACCTTCACAAAAGTGGTAATGGTACCACAACAACGTGGTAGTGGTACCTACAACAACGTGCAGTGGGACCTAAAACAACGGGGATGGTACCCCGCAACGTGGTATGGTACCTACAACAAGTGTAGTGGTACCCACGCAAATGGTAGTGGTACCTAAACAACCCCGGTAGTGGTACCTACAAAACGTGGAAGTGGGGACCCACAAAAAAACCTGGTAGTGGTACCTACAACAACTGGTAGTGGTACCTACAACAAATGGTGTGGTACCTATAACAAGTGGAAAATTGTACCTCAAAAACCTGGAGTGTTACCTACAAAAAGTAGTATGGTACCTACAACAACGTGGTAATGGTGCCTACAACAACGTTTTGTTGTACCCAAAAACCTGGGAATGGGCCTACAATAACGTGGTAGTGGACTACAATAACGTGGTGTGGTACCCACAACAAGGGGGTGGTGCCACAACAAGTGGTATTGGTACCTACAACAACGTTGTAGTGGGACCTACAACAACGTGGGGTGGTACCTACAGCAAGTGTGTGGTACATACAACAAAGTGCTATGGTCTTACAACCTAGTAGTGCTACCAACAACAAAAAGGTGTGGTACCTACAACAATCTGGTAGTGGTACCTACAACAAAGTGGGGTGGACCCACAAAACCTATAGTGGACCACAACAAGTGGTGTGGTACCTATAAAAAAGTGGTGGGTACCTACAACAACCTGGTAGTGTTACCTACAAGAGGTGGTAGTGGTACCTATAAGAACGTGGGAATGGGCCTACAATAAGGGTATTGTACCTAAAACAACTTTGGGGGTGGTACCTACAACAACGTGGCAGTGGTACCCAAACAACCTGGGAGTGGTCCTAAAACAACGTGGTAGTGGTACCCACAAAAATGGTATGGACCTATAACAAGGGTAGTTTTACCACAACAACCTGGTAGTGTTACCTACAAGAAGTGGTAGTGGACCTACAAGAAGTGGTAATGGGGAAAACAAAAAACGTGGTGTTTTACCCCAAAAAAACCCGGTAGTGGTACCTACAAAAACTGGTAGGGTTTAAACCCACAACAACCTGGGTGTGGGACCCCCAGCAACGGTAGGATAAAAACAACAACGGCTAGTGGTTTTTTTAACTAGTATTCTACCAACAACAAATCGTAGTGGTACTACAACAACCTGGTAGTGGACCACAACAAACGTGGCATGGTACCCCAACAACCCGTTGGTACCACAAAAACGTGGGAGTGGTACCATACAACGGGAGTGGTACCTACAACAAATGGTGTGTTACCTACAAGAACGTGGTAGTGGTACCCCACAAAAACGTGGTTTGGTGCCTACATAAAGTGGTATTGTACCTAAAAAAACCTGGGAGTGGTACCTACAACAACCCGGTAGGTTTACTTCAAAAAAGTGATATGGTTCCCACAACAAAAGGTAGTGGGTCCTACAAAAACTTGGTAGTGGGACCCACAAGAACGTTGTAGTGGTACCCACAACAACCTGAAGGGTTTTCCCAAACAACGTGGTATGGTACCTACAAAACGTGGTAGTGGTACTAAAACAAGTCGTAGTGGTCCTACAACAACGGGAGTGGTACCTACAACTGGTAGGGTCCACAACAAAGTGTAGTGGGACCTACAACAACTGGGAGTGGGTTCCTCAACAACGTGGTGTGGGGCCTACAAAAACGTTTGTGGTACCTACAAACAAAGTGCTAGCGGACTTTCAAACCCATAGTGGTACCTACAAAAAAACCCGGTATGGTACCCCAACCTAGTAGTGGTCCCACGACAACCTGGAAGTGGTAACCCACAAAAACGCTGTAGTGGTACCTACAACAAATGTTGGTATAACATGGTTGTGGTACCCAAACAATGTGTAGTGATCCCCCAAAAACATCTTTGTGTAGCCTACAACAAAGCGGTTGGGGACCAAAAAAAACATGTAGTGGTAATACAAAACGTATAGTGGTACTTACAACCCAGTTGGCCTACAAAAAACATGGTAGTGGACCCACAACCCGGGGGTGGTACCCACAAAACGTGGCAGTGGTACCTACAAAAACCCGTTTGAAGGTTTTACAACAACGTGGTAGTGGACCTATAAAAACGTGGTGTGGGACCTACAACAACCCGGTAGTGTTACCTACAAGAACGTGGTAGTGGTACCTACAAAAAGTGGTAATGGTGCCATAATCTGGTGTTGACCTAAAACAACCTGGTATTGGGACCCAAAAAAAACCCCGTGCTTTCTTACAAAAAAAATGATTGGGACCTACAACAAAATGGTAGTGGGCTCAACAATGTGGTAGTGGTATCTCAAAAACGTTGTGTGGTACCTACTAACCTGGTGGTTTTCCCACAACAACGTGGTAGGGTACCTAAAACAGTGGTAGTGGTACCTACAACAACGTGTAGTGGTACCTGAACATGGTATTGGGACCACAAAAACGTGTATGGTACCCACAACAATGGTATTTGGGCCTACAACAAGTGGTAGGGTTCCGT